>OU342738.1:238945823-239688389 GCA_910589765.1 Avena atlantica
AAGCATCTATTAAAATATTCAATAATATAGCCATTTGCTTCCTTGTAATTTTCAAAGCAAAATTTGAGTATCTCATAAACCTCACATTCATAAGGTGCATCATCAGTATTTTCAAGCAAACTGGCAAGTTCAAATGCACCCTTGAAGGCAATAAATTCTTCAATTTGTTCCACATCATAAAAGTCATAATTCCCTTTAACATAAGAGGATATGGTAACATTATCATTATACTCAAACTAAAAAGGAAGGTGTTTATACCTCCTGCAACAACAAGATTTATCAAAGCAATAAGTAACATTATAAGTAGATCACACGTCTCTAGCAATAGTATTCAACTTATCAATTTGTTCCCATAAGTTTTTCCCTTTTTGTGACAAATGGTGTTCCTTATAATAATACTTTTGTTCTTCTGTGAACCCACCTTGCCAATAAGAACTAGTTTCAAAGAAACCATCCATTGGTAGAAAGCATGACCAAGCAAGGCAATGACAGACCACCAACTAGAGTAGGAACTACTTTTTTTTGGTTTTTTTTGGAAAGGGGCAAACAAAACCAAGAAAAAGAAACAAAGACAACTAAAAACAAAGTAAAGAGAAAGTAAGTGAAGGACTCCCCTAGTGAAGACGTCCTTGGCCTCCCCGGCAATGGCGCCAGAAAGACTTGATGGTGCTCGACGTGGCACTTCGTTGGTAACCCCAAGCGCATGGTGTGAAGAGCAAGCAACAAGTTTTCCCTCAGTTGAGACCGAGGTTGTCGAACTAGAAGGAGGAAGGAAACGTCACATAGGTGTTGCAAGCAACGCGGAGACCTGCACAACACAAACTCAAGACTTTGTCCCAACGAATCAGTGAGGTTGTCAAGCTCCCCGGTTTGCTGTAACAAAGGATACATATAGTTTGGAAAGTAATGGTGGTTTGCAGCAAGTAAACAAGTAACAGTGGAAGATGTATCAATGGTAAAGATTGGACCGGGTTCCATAGTTTACTAGAGGTGCTCTCCTTAGATAAACAACATGGCATGCAGGGTAAACAAATTACAGCAGGGCAATTGACAAGAACTGAGCAAGGCATAACAATGCAACTACTAGTTAGAAAGATCCTATGAGGTCGATTGGGCAATACAAAAAGATACATAGACCGCCATCCAACTGCATCTATGACTAGAAGTCCACCTTCAGGTTATCATCCGAACCCCCTCCAGTATTAAGTTGCAAGCAACATACAACTTCTTTAAGCAAAGTGTGTAAGGTAAACAGTCCACATGTTCCATGAACAAGAGACCTTTTTTTTCTCCCTAGTAGCAACAACACATCTACAACCGAAGAGATTATTGTCACTTCCCTTGGAAACTAGAGGCATGAACCCATTATCGAGCATAAATACCCCCTCTTGGAGTCACTAGCAACTACTTGGCCAAGATAGCTACTAACAACGGAGAGCATGCAAGATCACAAACAACACAGACATGATAGAATCATAAAGACAAGACCATTAATCAAACCAACATAATAATCTCAATATCCATCGGATCCCTGCAAACACAACATGCATGATTACAAATAGATTAGATCTTGATCATGAACAGAGCTCACAAGATCTATACATGAAAGCACAAAGGAGGAGATACAACCATCTAGCTACTACATGGACCCATAGTCCAAGGTGGAATTACTCACACATCATACCAGAGAGAAGGCCTCCGGGATGATCTCCCCTCCGGCAGGGTGCTAGGAAGAACTTCAGATCCCCCGATCTAGGGACGATGGTGGCGGCGGCTACAGACGGTTTCGTGGATTTATGATTGGGTACTCAGGGTTTCGGAATCGGGGGATTTTTATAGGCAAAGGGGGAGACCGAGGTGGCCGCCAGGGCGACCAAACCCTAGCCAGGAGCGGGGTGGGGCCCACCCGCTCCTGGTGTGGGTCTGGACCCTCTGGCCAGCCCCTCCGGCTCTCCTCTGTACTTCTTGTTCCCCACGAAATGTAATTGACTTTGTCCTTTGTCCCGTCCAATTCCGAGAATATTTCTTTACTAACTTTTCTGAAACCAAAAACAGAAGAAAACAGGCATCTGGCACTGTTGCAACTTGTTAATTGGTTAGTACCAGAAAACATGTAAAAAGCACCTCAAAGTGTGGACAAGTAAAGCAAAGTAGATACTAAACAAGCATGGAGCATAAAAATTATAGATACATTTCCAACGTATCATGGGGCAGTGCGAGATGGTCGGAACGTCGCGGTGCTCTGAGCGGGTCCAACAGTCATTTTAATGGCACACAAGTGATACGGGTCGCACGACGGCGAACGGGCGTGTCTGGGGTGTTCCTGGGGCGGTGGCAATCCTGCTTGCACTATGTGACGGTGGCGCACGGTCTGTGGGCTTGTGTCGCGGGTGACACTCTAGCGCGCTCTCGGCACGCTTGCAGAGAAGCTGGGCGCGCTCGGGCTGTGTGGTCCATGGGCTGGCAGTGTTCGAGGCTTGGACAAGGGGTGGCGATGGACGGTGGAGAGTGTCCCAGACATGGTTGCTAGGCTTGGTGCTTCTCCTAGCTTGTTGTCGACTGAGGGGTGGAAAGTTGAGCTCGGCATTGTCACCATTGATGGCTATGGAAAGCTCACAGTGATGCTAAAGCTTGTTAAATGGGCTAGATGATCTACTAATAGCTTGCTGTGAACTAGAGAGGGAACAAGTTAGGCCAAAATCACTGCTCCTAATAGTGTTTGATTTTTGTTTGTTTCCTGTTTGCAAGGTGTTTGATGAAATGGCCGAAAGAGATTCAAATTTGAATTTTTGATTCAAACTTGGTGGGTGTGTTGGTTACATACTAGGGAGTCTTTGGTTAGTGGAAAGGTCAAGTGGAATTGGTTTGGTTGGGTTTTGAGAAATGGTGATCTTCACATATGATAAAGATTCAATTTTGTATTGTCATTTGAATCAAGTTGCCAAATGTTTCTATAAGTTTGAAAGGTGGGATTTGATTCACTTTTACTTGGTCTAGCAAGGGGTGAAAAGAAATGGAAATGTTTCTGTTTGAAATCTTGGACTAGAAACACTCAAAGTGGCCTAGTGAGCAAGATTGGCAAAAATAACCATTGGTTTATTTGATTTGTTTCTTTAATTTCTCTTGATTTGTTTCTTCTTGGAAATGTTTTAGATGATGTTGTTTTCATCTTTAAACCATTCCTTGATATTTATATCAATCTCACAAGTCCATTCATGCATTCATACAATCATCACATACACACATGCATTCATATTGATTTAAATTAACAAAAGTTTTTGTTAACCCTAATTTTGGTGATTGGAATTTGATAATCATTGTTCAATATTTTTGGGATGTTACACTCCCCGCCTAGCTTGTTATAATATAAATTATATTCCTTTGCCGGTGTCCTCTTTTAGCTTTGAAACAATGAGCAATGAACTTGGTTAAAATATTTCCGACATTTTTACAACAAGAAAAAGCATCCAAGAGATGACTTGAGTCCATGTTTATCCTAAAAGATTTGATTTTGTAAACTACGCAACCCCATTGAGCTTAATGTAAATAGACTCGATAACACCCTTGAATGAAATTGTCTAATAAAATGGATACTTCGAAGTAGTAGAGATTATGCCACTGCTTTTTGTCATAATTATAGTAGGATATTGCTTTACACGTGTCACTACAACACTATCGTACTCCATGGGGAACTATTAACTCCGCTGGCCAATGAACGATCTAAATATGGTAAACCACTTGATTTTGGCTATTGATTTATGTAAACATCTATAGCTGCAATTCTATGACGTGTAAAATTTTTAGTCTCCTCGTGGTTTTACGCTCTAGGTGAAGTTGTAGTACTCCTCTGACCCACTATTACTCAACAACTATCTCTTGGCATGGTCACGAGTGCGCAACACAGCCCCAATTAACATGTTAAAAACAGTGGCATGATTTCTCTATGAAAGAGCTTAAGTTTTTGAAAAACAAGGAAAGGAAAAGGTGCTTTAAGAGTCTTGAAATTTTAACGTGGGAGTAGATTAGTTGTTCTTAAATTAAATGTTCTTGGTGAAACTTGAGTACTCTTGATTGATCAAAGAAACAAGAGCAAAAAGTTTTCATCTCTCAATAATAGAGAGACCAAAAAGATTTGTTTCACTTTCCTAGCTAAACTTTTGACACTTGCTCGGGCATATGATTTATTTGCTAGCAAGATATATGTGGTTGGGAAGTGAACTCAGTGCAATCTTATGAATATTTATATGATCATGTTTAAGATTGCAGGAAATGTGAAGAAAAGAATTTGACACCAATTCGAGCTTGTAAGTTCTTTTATTTCAGTTTCGAATCTCCTCTATCCTTTCTTATTTCCTTGTCACTCGAGGGTGAGCAACATATAAGCTTAGGGGAGTTGATAGCTATGAGATTCTACACATTTTTTATGGTTTCTATCAATGGTTTTTGTTTGTATTTGATGGTTTTCTAGCTTTATCTAACGCTAATACTTAGGTAGCAAAGAAATATTGGTTTTTAATGTGTGTTTCAGGTTCTGAACGTCAATAGAGGGATTTAACAGCAAAAACACAATATTCAGACGAAAACAAGCAAGTCCCTTTTTGGAAGCAATCGAGGGGAGGATACAGAAGCTTTAACGAGCAACTATACGACGGGAATATTTTTCCGGCCATATAGTCCCGCCGTATAGCTGCCATCTCCTTCGTCTTATTAAAAGGGACAACTTTCATGAAGGGCACGAGGTCGAAAACAGAACACACGAGCCACCATCCCATCCAGAAAGGAGAACGAAGAGATCTGGAGAAGAAGGGCAAGACGTTCTTCATCTCGCTGCATGATCTTCGATCTCCTAGCCACCACACCTCCATAGCCATTACTTATACTTGAGAGAGAGAGAGAGAGATCTCCACCTTGCAAGACTAGGGTTTGAGATTGTTCTTCCCATCTCGAATTGTGTTGCATTTATTTCTATTTCTTATTTTGGATCTCCACGGTAATATCAAGAGGAACTCCCTTTATTTAATTATATCGATGATGCTTTCTTATCTTATGTGTGAGTAAGTTCCCTTGGGCGTGGGAGATGTAGGGGATTGGTGAGATGTGATGTGCCTATATAATTTCCATTAAGTTTTTGGTTGATTTTAATTACTATATTATGTGTGCTTGACTATCTGTGGGATGCTTAATGTCTGTTGTCCAATTAAGGGCCCACAAAACATGATGCTTTGTTCTACATAGATAGAATCTTGTTTGCTAGCAGACAGGCGGCCCCTGAATGACACGGAGATATCAATGGGAAACTAGTTTGACTCGAGGATCATGAGGAGCCACCGAGCTTATTGCATTAGTCCGATCCAAGGAGCTTAATTTCTAAGCAACCTAAAGGATCTTAATCGTCTAATGACTGACCATGGTTGTGGTAAACAGACTAGTAGGATTATTGAAGTGGATGAAATCTACCAAGAGGAGTTCCGGCTAATTATAGGTTGCTCGCCTACACACATACTTATAAGATTATAATTGTTACACTTATCACTCGTCCACCTTGCACATTCACTATCACCATGAACTGAAACTCCCCACGCCTACTTTTTCATCTGCAGAAAGCAACAAACAAAATGTTCTTTACTTTTATGCTTTTTATTTCTGAAGTTTACATTTTAGTTTTATCTAAATACAATTGCTTTAATCCAAATTCATTTCTTATTTCAACACTTGCAGTCAATTCACTCGAAGACCAGTGACAACTTCGGGTGTGACAGAGACTTCACCAATAAACACTTACCTTTAGGCTCCCTGTGGGATCGACATCTTATGTTCGAAACTAGCTACAAACGATCTGTGCACTTGCAGTCATCATCGAACCAAAACGACAACAACTACTGGAAGAGGGTGAAGGCGCCTTTTGGATCCTTATTTAAAGAGCTTGCACCATGATCGCACCTTGGCTCCCTCGGCGATAGAGACTCTTGCAATAGACAACCCCTATTTACTGAGGCTCTACTAACGACAGCGACTCTGGCAGCAGAGACGCCCCTCTCGACCGAGGCTCCACCGGCGACAGTGATGAGTGCATATCTGCATCATGTTTTACTTTATTATTTTGCATTGTAGATGTAGGTTTTTGGTATTTTACGGCATTCACACGCACTTTTTATGTTTATTTTCACTAGAATCATATCAGATGATGGATCCAAAGGACACAATTCTGGGAGAAGTTGTACTGGAGAGAAAAGGAGCCAAAACAACGTAAATCGCTTATTTGGGAAATATTAATAATACTAGAAGAAAACCTAAAGTGAGAAGCAGAGATAGAAGAGTTAACGACCAAATGTCAACACCCGGATTTTTCAATCCTAGATGCCTGTTATGCCATACATCGCAATCCCAGGATTATCATTTTTGCGAGACATAACAGAATTGGATACCATAGTACATCATCCATTACAAACGATACATAAGTTCTTACACAAATAGGGATCTCATGATCCAGTTCATAATACAACATCAAGCAGCGGAATACGTAATAATAACGGTAGCGTAGGCGAAGCTCCATCTTCGGGGTCACAGGCAATGCTGACGATGGGAGATGATCCTAGTTGTCATAACCTTCCTGGGGTCCATCTTCCAGGTACTCCTCTTCATAGTCTGGCCATGGGAATAGCCAGGGACAAAGCCATGAGTACTTTTTAAGTACTCGCAAACTAATACTAACAGGTAAAGGGTTTTTTTGGATAATAGGACACTAGGCTCTAGGGTTGTTTTTCAAAATCCAGATTTATCTCTACTAAGCTCCAAAGCTAGTCACAATTTTATAATTCCTAAGTGGGAACTTGTATTTCATATCACAACTCTGTTGTGGTCAAGTCAAAGTCTCAATTCATCTCACAGGTCATTTTGAAAAGTCTGACGGGGGAACAGTATGGCCACTCCAACTGTCCATAACCGCGGACGCGGCTATTCGAATAGTTTGACACTCTGCAGAGATTGTACAATTTCACCACAACATTCGATACATCCGTCAGGAACAAATCCTGAATTCACCATACTCAGTATGCGGATAATCAATCCTAACCTTTCGACTACACGCCCTAGTATGAGCACCTCTCCTGTGAGTTTGGCCTCCCAACCATGACCAACTGTCATCTTGGGTACTGCACAGGTGGACAATCTTCACAAGGTAGCCTCAACTCAGACCTTGGCCGTGAGGGAACTAATACTAAGGAATATAAGTTTCCAGTCAAGCCCTACCCAATATTCGGGTATTGTGGTTGTACGATAAAATTGGAATGGTATCGCATCTAGACAACCATCAGTTTTAAAAAAAGGGCTAAGGCTCATGCCTCAACATTTTCATCACCAAAATCATCAGGTGTTCGAAAACACATGTCCAAAACATTTCAATAGAATGATCCATCATTCTAAGGTTTTCATAACCATTTTTCCACCAAGTATTCCCATCTAAAGTTGATCAATTTTTATGCTTAGCACTAGCATCTACAGGTGGGGGTAGTAATGATGAGGGGTGGTAACTAGTGGAGTTTCAACTAAGTACAACCTCATGTCTTAGGCTGATGTCAAGGTTTCTAACTTAGGCCAAATTTTATGCTCTTTATGCAACCTTCAGCATCTTTCCAAAATCTACTAGTCACTTAAGTAATGTCACATCCCAAGATTTTCCAAATCTTGTAATGTGAAAATAAATGAATAAAATAAAACTTTGTTTGATTTTCAGGGCTAGAAGAAACTTTTTAAATTCAATTGGTACTCCAAACCCATTTGGATTAAATAAAATCCTAAAGGAGTTTAAAAAGATATACCTTTTTAATAAAGAAAATAATATGTTTTTGGAAATACTATTTTGAAACTCTTAAGTGAAAAGATTCATTTTCAAATGAAATAGAAGTTTATAAATAAAGAATATTTTATAAAGCCAAATTAAACCTTAGCCAAGCTTTGGAATTAAAACATTTTATTATTTAAATTAACTAAAGTTATTTAAATAAATTAATAAGGATTTAATATCCAACCTTATTTAAATAAAAGGTTTTACCAATTTAAATTGAAACATCAAAACTTATTAAATTATTTAAAATAAGTTCTCCCAATTATTCGATATTCACAAATAAAACCTACTAAAGTGTTTAGGCTTTATTTTAGATTTCAAAATAAATAACTCAATAAAACAAATTCTATTCTAATAAGAAAGTCTATTGTATTTATTTAATAATGGACTCTAAAATAAAAGGGTATTTTGTTTAAACAAATTTTCCAATTATTCTTTATTAAACCTACTGATTTGGTTTTGAAAATATTTGGATTTTAAATGAAGATTTTATTAATTAAAACAAACCCTATTTTATTAAATAACTAAAGAGCCATTTTATTTAATTATTAAATAGATCTTAAAAATGAATAAAGATATAATTTTTATTTTGAGATTGGGTTTATGTTAATAAACAGAAACAAAAACTCATTACAATGGTTTGAATTGTTTGAATTATTTGAATGCTTGAATAGTTGGATGAAATTCAAATCAGAAAAATAGAATTATAAATAGAAAAAGGTTTAGACAGAAAAAAATAGAACAGCCCACCATCTGGCCCAACAGCCCAACTCGCAGCCCACCTCCTCTTTTCCCTGAAGCGTTTTCCTTCACTGCATAAACAACCCGCATAGCCTATGACTGGTGGACCTCCCCCTTTCTCTCCTTTTCTCACTGACACCAGAACCCACCACCGGCCCCTTCTTCCCCACCCGCACGACCCCTTCTCGCCGGCCGTTGCAGGCTTGATTCCACGGATTCAATACGCCTTAATGCAGCCACCATTAATCGCCTTGACCATGCGCGTTAAAACCCCAGCGTCTTCTCCTCCGTTCCCCTCAGACGCCAACCTCTTTCCGCCACCAGGCTGTTGCCATTTCCTTCTGCACCGCCGCCGTCTCCGACGAGCTAAACTTTCAATTCCGGCCATACCCTGCCTCTCCCTGCCTTCCCAAGCAAGCAGAAAAGTTCCCCATATCCTGGCAAACCCCCTCGAAGTTCCAGCTCGCTCGCGCGTGCCTCCCAGCGTTGGCAACATCGACGACCTGCAGCACCGCCGTCTGTCTCCTTCTCCGACGACGATTACCAGGTGAACCAGACCGCCCCGTCACTTCTCGATCACGCACACAACATCGTCTTGGTCCTGCGCATCTGACCGCACCTTCATTTTGCCTTAGGGCGACCTCCAAAGATGTCCTCGACCTCGACCGCGCGCGTCCGTCGCCAGAACTAACTCCGACGAAGAATTCTGCCCGTCCCCGTGCGCCCCTCCACCAACCAGTAGCACGTTGAGCATCAGCGTTGCATTGCGAACCTGGTGAGCATTCTCCCCCTCTTATTCGCGTCCTATTTCGCCACCGCCGCCGCCAACTAGCCGCTCCGCTGCTCGCCGTCGACCTAGCGCTGCCAGTTCTTGGCCAGGCAGTAGCAGCCGTCCGATACAGATCCGAGGCACACGATTGAATGACTTATCGAAAGGGTACGAGTGAACCTGCGCCGCACGATACGCTTCAGATCCTGCGGTCCACGTTGCCGATCCGGCCGAACCGGTACCGCCCAATGAAATCGTGACGCGTGGACATGTTTTGATTTAAAAACAGATTTGAATCTGTTCTAGATTCAATTTTCAAACCTTTGTAACTTCCAAACCACACGTCCAAATTTTACAAATTTTATATCAATGAATTCAGGAGAACAAGCCCTAGCCAACCATGGCCTTAGTTTGACAAATAGTATCTGTTAGCTTGTTTGAATTTGCAGAAACATTTGTGTACTTGTTTAGATTAGAATTTTTTTTTAAAAATGATTTTTGGATTAAAACCTTTGCAAAATGGTTTGTTGTGATCTGACTGACCCTAGGAACCAACCCTTGGTGTAAAAAAATGATTTTTGTAAAATTTAGGTTGGATTACTTGACTTAGTCATTTTCTAGCCAAATAAAAAGAATGGTTTTTGTTATAAAAATGTTTATGGAAAGAAAACTTTAAGGAAATGCTTTGGACCAAACCTACTGACCTAAAACACCAAGTTTTGCAAATTAGAAACTCATTTGGTGAACAACTTAAGAGTTTTACCTTGATAAAAACATTTTCACCACATGAAATGATGAATGGATTTAAAAGTGGTTTTGGATAAAACCCACTTGCTAATGACCTTGCCACTTTGGTAAATGACCAATTTGGATCTTACAAAGTTTAGAAACCCCATAGAGACCCCTTTGCAAAATAAAAATATCTTGTGCATGCTCCCATGCATGAATTGGTTTCCTTTGTCTTGTGTGTGTGAATTTGTTTGAGTGATTATTGGTTGGAATGTAAATTGAATTTGTGTTTGCTTGATTGACTTGTAGTGAAGTGTAAGACTAGCAAGATCAAGGAGTGAACTACCATTCCCTTCCAAAAGGCAAGTGATGCTTCATACTTTTTGTCCCATTACTTTTTCTATGCATTAGTGATTTTGTTAAGTAAACTTGCATGGATTTTGCTAAGTATAGATCTTGCTATAGGAAAACCTAGTAGATGAATCCTTAGTAGGATTTTCCTAAGTTAAGATTCCTACTACTATCAAGCTTAGCCTAGCTAATAGAAAACATGGGTGGAAAATATATTCACAATATGGAAAAATATTCTAAGTCTGAGGACTTGTGATTTTGTCTAATAAAACAACTAAGTTAATGAACCTCCTGGGTGGAATGGAAGGATTGGGATATGTTGAGTGGTTACACAAGGCCATGTAATTGGGTTGTGTATCTCACTTGTGGAATGCCACCCAGGAAACAAAGAGATTTGAGATGTCAAATGTTGAGAAGCTTCAAGTGCAACCACTTGGCAATATGGGCTCTGCCATGATCATATAGGTTGCAAGAACTTAGCCATATGGACAGTGGGTGGTAGTGTTGATAGGTTGGAGCGCGTCCATTTTGGTCTAAGGGAAGGCTTCTGAAAGATCTTGTCTTGGGAAACCAAGTCTTGTGGGGAAAGTGCACCACCTCTGCAGAGTGTAAAACCTAAGTACTTAGCCATGTCCCTGGTAAAGGACAAATTGAGCATCAAGACATGGAAGCAATCAAGAATCTCATCATTCCAATTTCTAAATTAAAATCTTGTGGTTTGAACAAGGGTTGTTTGAATTCTTCAATCATTGATGGAGAGATGGCTTGGTACAAGGATCTTGAAATCTTTGATTTGAGAAAAATGATTTTGTCAAGCAAAAACTTAGTATTTTCAAATGTTAAGGAAAAATCTATTTTGAGCAATGCAAGCCTCAGCTCCACTTAGCCAAATGCATATAGATGATAGACTCCACCATAATACCATAGTATCACTTGCCAATACAATTCAAATGTATTGACCCTTTGTGGCTGTAACTTGTATGTTGCAGGTTTGATTGTTCTTAGAGAAGATTGATTGTTTAGGATTACAAAGTCTACAACCAACATCTGCCTGTGGCACTTTGAAGATGAAGGACCACTTGACCATAGTTATTCCGCTGCAATGTAATGTAATAGCCATATGAGCTATGTAAGATGTAATATATCTATGTTATTCCTGGTTATAAAGTTATATTATGACCTTTGTTTCTTGATATTACATCTTAACTGTGGATTCTAGCTATTGATCCAGGGACTAGCATTGTAAACATAGGAGGCTCTATCTTATCTAAGATTGGGACCCCTACAGATGGTATCAGAGCATTGTGTTGCCTGTAGGATTTGTAAACCTAGGATTGGACAAAACCCCTTAGAAAAATAGGAGATGTATTTGTTCCAAAATTTATTTACAAACAATCTTATAAACTCTTTCCTCAACCATTTTGGTTTTGATTCTACATCTCTTCTATTTCAAACTTGATGGATAAAGCCTACCCCATGGCCAAAGACTTCATCATGTGCAAAGGACTTCATCAACTCTAATGACTTCAACATCTTCAAATCTAATGACTTCAACATCTACAACATTTTCACCAAGGACTTCAACCTTGGATATCACTAAGGACTACAAGTGAGACAAGAAAAGTTACTCAAGACTTGAAGACTAAGGAAACACAACTTGGGAATCATCATCACCTTTGAAGTTTTTGTGACCAAGAAATTTTCCCAAGGATACAAAGAACTCACTCAAGAAGAATCAACTAAGAAGGATGGAAAGATCTCAAGTGAACCACATAGATGGACCTCCATATTTAGTATAAGTCAAACCCACCAACTTATGTGGTGTAACAAAAATATTTTTGTTTGCCTAAAAATATGCTTGAAACTTGTTGTTTGAGTGGAATGTTTGTTTGTGATTGCTTGCACATTGCTTGTGTGAATTGTGGTGTGTGTGATTAGAATTATTTCCTTAGAAATCTTTTGCCTATTCTAATCCCAACCCAACCCAAACAGATGAATACTCTAAGAAACTCCAACATCAAGGTTGATGACAACAACAACAACCAAGAGGACAGCATGAGAGAACTTATAGTAACTCAAAACCAGCTGAGCCAAGAGACAACTCAGCTTTTAGCCAACAACAATGGACTAGACCCAGCCATACAAAGGATTTTGAAACTTCAATCCCAATTGTTGCAAGGACTGGTGACTCAAGTGATCAACATGGGAGAAAACTTTTCCCAAGGAGCTAATGACAACAAGGATGACAAAGATGTTATTCTAGAAGGAACCCAAGCTAGCAATATTTTTAGAGACAAGGATCATGCATCCAAGGAACATGAAGATCAATGTCCCAAGAAGAGAGAAAGATCTTCCACCTATGAAGAACATGAACTAGAAGAACTCCTAGCTTTGGAGAGACCCAAGAAGAAGAAGAAACGCCCCAACACTAGCAAGAAGGATATTACACAAGTGCAATGTTTCAAATGCAAAGAGATGGGACACTATGCCAGTGAATGCCCAGAAAAGAAGAAGAGACAAGAAGACAAACAAAAGCCAGTGAAACCCAAGATAAGGAAGGATTTTATCCAAGTGATGTGCAAACACTGCAAAGAGTTAGGACATTATGCAAGCAACTGTCCAGAAAAGATGAAGCATAAGATAAACCAGCCTATGAGGGATCTCAGCCTTGTCACATGTTTAAAATGCAAGGAACTAGGCCACTATGCAAACAATTGTCGAGAAAGGATGGAGAACAAGTTAAACAAGTCTATGAAGGAACTCAATCTTGGCCCATGAGTCAAGTATGGAAACAAAGGAACTCAATGCAGATGTTTTACTTAGAGAAGTTTTACCCAGGATCCCAAGAAGGACAATATGTAATTTTTTTTTGTTTGAAAATTTTTAAGGGTGGTAGTACCCTAGTTGTTTTGAACATGCTTGTAACCCTAACCTCCCCAAATCTCAGGACGAGATTTATTTTAAGGGTGGTAGCCTGTCACATCCCAAGATTTTCCAAATCTTGTAATGTGAAAATAAATGAATAAAATAAAAATTTGTTTGATTTTCAGGGCTAGAAGAAACTTTTTCAATTCAATTGGTACTCCAAACCCATTTGGATTAAATAAAATCCTAAAGGAGTTTAAAAAGATAAACATTTTTAATAAAGAAAATAAACTGTTTTTGGAAATACTATTTTGAAACTCTTAAGTGAAAAGATTCATTTTCAAATGAAATAGAAGTTTATAAATAAAGAATATTTTATAAAGCCAAATTAAACCTTAGCCAAGCTTTGGAATTAAAACATTTTATTATTTAAATTAACTAAAGTTATTTAAATAAATTAATAAGGATTTAATATCCAACCTTATTTAAATAAAAGGTTTTACCAATTTAAATTGAAACATCAAAACTTATTAAATTATTTAAAATAAGTTCTCCCAATTATTTGATATTCACAAATAAAACCTACTAAAGTGTTTAGGCTTTATTTTAGATTTCAAAATAAATAACTCAATAAAACAAATTCTATTCTAATAAGAAAGTCTATTGTATTTATTTAATAATGGACTCTAAAATAAAAGGGTATTTTGTTTAAACAAATTTTCCAATTATTCTTTATTAAACCTACTGATTTGGTTTTGAAAATATTTGGATTTTAAATGAAGATTTTATTAATTAAAACAAACCCTATTTTATTAAATAACTAAAGAGCCATTTTATTTAATTATTAAATAGATCTTAAAAATGAATAAAGATATAATTTTTATTTTGAGATTGGGTTTATGTTAATAAACAGAAACAAAAACTCATTACAATGGTTTGAATTGTTTGAATTATTTGAATGCTTGAATAGTTGGATGAAATTCAAATCAGAAAAATAGAATTATAAATAGAAAAAGGTTTAGACAGAAAAAAATAGAACAGCCCACCATCTGGCCCAACAGCCCAACTCGCAGCCCAACTCTTCTTTTCTCTGAAGCGTTTTCCTTCACTGCATAAACAACCCGCATAGCCTATGACTGGTGGACCTCCCCCTTTCTCTCCTTTTCTCACTGACACCAGAACCCACCACCGGCCCCTTCTTCCCCACCCGCACGACCCCTTCTCGCCGGCCGTTGCAGGCTTGATTCCGCGGATTCAATACGCCTTAATGCAGCCACCATTAATCGCCTTGACCATGCGCGTTAAAACCCCAGCGTCTTCTCCTCCGTTCCCCTCAGACGCCAACCTCTTTCCGCCACCAGGCTGTTGCCATTTCCTTCTGCACCGCCGCCGTCTCCGACGAGCTAAACTTTCAATTCCGGCCATACCCTGCCTCTACCTGCCTTCCCAAGCAAGCAGAAAAGTTCCCCATATCCTGGCAAACCCCCTCGAAGTTCCAGCTCGCTCGCGCGTGCCTCCCAGCGTTGGCAACATCGACGACCTGCAGCACCGCCGTCTGTCTCCTTCTCCGACGACGATTACCAGGTGAACCAGACCGCCCCGTCACTTCTCGATCACGCACACAACATCGTCTTGGTCCTGCGCATCTGACCGCACCTTCATTTTGCCTTAGGGCGACCTCCAGCGATGTCCTCGACCTCGACCGCGCGCGTCCGTCGCCAGAACTAACTCCGGCGAAGAATTCTGCCCGTCCCCGTGCGCCCCTCCACCAACCAGTAGCACGTTGAGCATCAGCGTTGCATTGCGAACCTGGTGAGCATCCTCCCCCTCTTATTCGCGTCCTATTTCGCTAGCGCCGCCGCCAACTAGCCGCTCCGCCGCTCGCCGTCGACCTAGCGCCGCCAGTTCTTGGCCAGGCAGTAGCAGCCGTCCGATACAGATCCGAGGCACACGATTGAATGACTTATCGAAAGGGTACGAGTGAACCTGCACCGCACGATACGCTTCAGATCCTGCGGTCCACGTTGCCGATCCGGCCGAACCGGTACCGCCCAATGAAATCGTGACGCGTGGACATGTTTTGATTTAAAAACAGATTTGAATCTGTTCTAGATTCAATTTTCAAACCTTTGTAACTTTCAAACCACACGTCCAAATTTTACAAATTTTATATCAATGAATTCAGGAGAACAAGCCCTAGCCAACCATGGCCTTAGTTTGACAAATAGTTTCTGTTAGCTTGTTTGAATTTGCAGAAACATTTGTGTACTTGTTTAGATTAGAAAAATTGTTTAAAAATGATTTTTGGATTAAAACCTTTGCAAAATGGTTTGTTGTGATCTTACTGACCCTAGGAACCAACCCTTGGTGTAAAAAAAATGATTTTTGTAAAATTTAGGTTGGATTACTTGACTTAGTCATTTTCTAGCCAAATAAAAAGAATGGTTTTTGTTATAAAAATGTTTATGGAAAGAAAACTTTAAGGAAATGCTTTGGACCAAACCTACTGACCTAAAACACCAAGTTTTGCAAATTAGCAACTCATTTGGTGAACAACTTAAGAGTTTTACCTTGATAAAAACATTTTCACCACATGAAATGATGAATGGATTTAAAAGTGGTTTTGGATAAAACCCAGTTGCTAATGACCAACCCTATTTTATTAAATAACTAAAGAGCCATTTTATTTAATTATTAAATAGATCTTAAAAATGAATAAAGATATAATTTTTATTTTGAGATTGGGTTTATGTTAATAAACAGAAACAAAAACTCATTACAATGGTTTGAATTGTTTGAATTATTTGAATGCTTGAATAGTTGGATGAAATTCAAATCAGAAAAATAGAATTATAAATAGAAAAAGGTTTAGACAGAAAAAATAGAACAGCCCACCATCTGGCCCAACAGCCCAACTCGCAGCCCACCTCCTCTTTTCCCTGAAGCGTTTTCCTTCACTGCATAAACAACCCGCATAGCCTATGACTGGTGGACCTCCCCCTTTCTCTCCTTTTCTCACTGACACCAGAACCGACCACCGGCCCCTTCTTCCCCACCCGCACGACCCCTTCTCGCCGGCCGTTGCAGGCTTGATTCCGCGGATTCAATACGCCTTAATGCAGCCACCATTAATCGCCTTGACCATGCGCGTTAAAACCCCAGCGTCTTCTCCTCCGTTCCCCTCAGACGCCAACATCTTTCCGCCACCAGGCTGTTGCCATTTCCTTCTGCACCGCCGCCGTCTCCGACGAGCTAAACTTTCAATTCCGGCCATACCCTGCCTCTCCCTGCCTTCCCAAGCAAGCAGAAAAGTTCCCCATATCCTGGCAAACCCCCTCGAAGTTCCAGCTCGCTCGCGCGTGCCTCCCAGCGTTGGCAACATCGACGACCTGCAGCACCGCCGTCTGTCTCCTTCTCCGACGACGATTACCAGGTGAACCAGACCACCCCGTCACTTCTCGATCACGCACACAACATCGTCTTGGTCCTGCGCATCTGACCGCACCTTCATTTTGCCTTAGGGAGACCTCCAGCGATGTCCTCGACCTCGACCGCGCGCGTCCGTCGCCAGAACTAACTCCGGCGAAGAATTCTGCCCGTCCCCGTGCGCCCCTCCACCAACCAGTAGCACGTTGAGCATCAGCGTTGCATTGCGAACCTGGTGAGCATCCTCCCCCTCTTATTCGCGTCCTATTTCGCTAGCGCCGCCGCCAACTAGCCGCTCCGCTGCTCGCCGTCGACCTAGCGCTGCCAGTTCTTGGCCAGGCAGTAGCAGCCGTCCGATACAGATCCGAGGCACACGATTGAATGACTTATCGAAAGGGTACGAGTGAACCTGCGCCGCACGATACGCTTCAGATCCTGCGGTCCACGTTGCCGATCCGGCCGAACCGGTACCGCCCAATGAAATCGTGACGCGTGGACATGTTTTGATTTAAAAACAGATTTGAATCTGTTCTAGATTCAATTTTCAAACCTTTGTAACTTCCAAACCACACGTCCAAATTTTACAAATTTTATATCAATGAATTCAGGAGAACAAGCCCTAGCCAACCATGGCCTTAGTTTGACAAATAGTATCTGTTAGCTTGTTTGAATTTGCAGAAACATTTGTGTACTTGTTTAGATTAGAATTTTTTTTTAAAAATGATTTTTGGATTAAAACCTTTGCAAAATGGTTTGTTGTGATCTTACTGACCCTAGGAACCAACCCTTGGTGTAAAAAAATGATTTTTGTAAAATTTAGGTTGGATTACTTGACTTAGTCATTTTCTAGCCAAATAAAAAGAATGGTTTTTGTTATAAAAATGTTTATGGAAAGAAAACTTTAAGGAAATGCTTTGGACCAAACCTACTGACCTAAAACACCAAGTTTTGCAAATTAGAAACTCATTTGGTGAACAACTTAAGAGTTTTACCTTGATAAAAACATTTTCACCACATGAAATGATGAATGGATTTAAAAGTGGTTTTGGATAAAACCCACTTGCTAATGACCTTGCCACTTTGGTAAATGACCAATTTGGATCTTACAAAGTTTAGAAACCCCATAGAGACCCCTTTGCAAAATAAAACTATCTTGTGCATGCTCCCATGCATGAATTGGTTTCCTTTGTCTTGTGTGTGTGAATTTGTTTGAGTGATTATTGGTTGGAATGTAAATTGAATTTGTGTTTGCTTGATTGACTTGTAGTGAAGTGTGAGACTAGAGAGATCAAGGAGTGAACTACCATTCCCTTCCAAAAGGCAAGTGATGCTTCATACTTTTTGTCCCATTACTTTTTCTATGCATTAGTGATTTTGTTAAGTAAACTTGCATGGATTTTGCTAAGTATAGATCTTGCTATAGGAAAACCTAGTAGATGAATCCTTAGTAGGATTTTCCTAAGTTAAGATTCCTACTACTATCAAGCTTAGCCTAGCTAATAGAAAACATGGGTGGAAAATATATTCACAATATGGAAAAATATTCTAAGTCTGAGGACTTGTGATTTTGTCTAATAAAACAACTAAGTTAATGAACCTCCTGGGTGGAATGGAAGGATTGGGATATGTTGAGTGGTTACACAAGGCCATGTAATTGGGTTGTGTATCTCACTTGTGGAATGCCACCCAGGAAACAAAGAGATTTGAGATGTCAAATGTTGAGAAGCTTCAAGTGCAACCACTTGGCAATATGGGCTCTGCCATGATCATATAGGTTGCAAGAACTTAGCCATATGGACAGTGGGTGGTAGTGTTGATAGGTTGGAGCGCGTCCATTTTGGTCTAAGGGAAGGCTTCTGAAAGATCTTGTCTTGGGAAACCAAGTCTTGTGGGGAAAGTGCACCACCTCTGCAGAGTGTAAAACCTAAGTACTTAGCCATGTCCCTGGTAAAGGACAAATTGAGCATCAAGACATGGAAGCAATCAAGAATCTCATCATTCCAATTTCTAAATTAAAATCTTGTGGTTTGAACAAGGGTTGTTTGAATTCTTCAATCATTGATGGAGAGATGGCTTGGTACAAGGATCTTGAAATCTTTGATTTGAGAAAAATGATTTTGTCAAGCAAAAACTTAGTATTTTCAAATGTTAAGGAAAAATCTATTTTGAGCAATGCAAGCCTCAGCTCCACTTAGCCAAATGCATATAGATGATAGACTCCACCATAATACCATAGTATCACTTGCCAACACAATTCAAATGTATTGACCCTTTGTGGCTGTAACTTGTATGTTGCAGGTTTGATTGTTCTTAGAGAAGATTGATTGTTTAGGATTACAAAGTCTACAACCAACATCTGCCTGTGGCACTTTGAAGATGAAGGACCACTTGACCATAGTTATTCCGCTGCAATGTAATGTAATAGCCATATGAGCTATGTAAGATGTAATATATCTATGTTATTCCTGGTTATAAAGTTATATTATGACCTTTGTTTCTTGATATTACATCTTAACTGTGGATTCTAGCTATTGATCCAGGGACTAGCATTGTAAACATAGGAGGCTCTATCTTATCTAAGATTGGGACCCCTACAGATGGTATCAGAGCATTGTGTTGCCTGTAGGATTTGTAAACCTAGGATTGGACAAAACCCCTTAGAAAAATAGGAGATGTATTTGTTCCAAAATTTATTTACAAACAATCTTATAAACTCTTTCCTCAACCATTTTGGTTTTGATTCTACATCTCTTCTATTTCAAACTTGATGGATAAAGCCTACCCCATGGCCAAAGACTTCATCATGTGCAAAGGACTTCATCAACTCTAATGACTTCAACATCTTCAAATCTAATGACTTCAACATCTACAACATTTTCACCAAGGACTTCAACCTTGGATATCACTAAGGACTACAAGTGAGACAATAAAAGTTACTCAAGACTTGAAGACTAAGGAAACACAACTTGGGAATCATCATCACCTTTGAAGTTTTTGTGACCAAGAAATTTTCCCAAGGATACAAAGAACTCACTCAAGAAGAATCAACTAAGAAGGATGGAAAGATCTCAAGTGAACCACATAGATGGACCTCCATATTTAGTATAAGTCAAACCCACCAACTTATGTGGTGTAACAAAAATATTTTTGTTTGCCTAAAAATATGCTTGAAACTTGTTGTTTGAGTGGAATGTTTGTTTGTGATTGCTTGCACATTGCTTGTGTGAATTGTGGTGTGTGTGATTAGAATTATTTCCTTAGAAATCTTTTGCCTATTCTAATCCCAACCCAACCCAAACAGATGACTACTCTAAGAAACTCCAACATCAAGGTTGATGACAACAACAACAACAACCAAGAGGACAGCATGAGAGAACTTATAGTAACTCAAAACCAGCTGAGCCAAGAGACAACTCAGCTTTTAGCCAACAACAATGGACTAGACCCAGCCATACAAAGGATTTTGAAACTTCAATCCCAATTGTTGCAAGGACTGGTGACTCAAGTGATCAACATGGGAGAAAACTTTTCCCAAGGAGCTAATGACAACAAGGATGACAAAGATGTTATTTCTAGAAGGAACCCAAGCTAGCAATATTTTTAGAGACAAGGATCATGCATCCAAGGAACATGAAGATCAATGTCCCAAGAAGAGAGAAAGATCTTCCACCTATGAAGAACATGAACTAGAAGAACTCCTAGCTTTGGAGAGACCCAAGAAGAAGAAGAAATGCCCCAACACTAGCAAGAAGGATATTACACAAGTGCAATGTTTCAAATGCAAAGAGATGGGACACTATGCCAGTGAATGCCCAGAAAAGAAGAAGAGACAAGAAGACAAACAAAAGCCAGTGAAACCCAAGATAAGGAAGGATTTTATCCAAGTGATGTGCAAACACTGCAAAGAGTTAGGACATTATGCAAGCAACTGTCCAGAAAAGATGAAGCATAAGATAAACCAGCCTATGAGGGATCTCAGCCTTGTCACATGTTTAAAATGCAAGGAACTAGGCCACTATGCAAACAATTGTCGAGAAAGGATGGAGAACAAGTTAAACAAGTCTATGAAGGAACTCAATCTTGGCCCATGAGTCAAGTATGGAAACAAAGGAACTCAATGCAGATGTTTTACTTAGAGAAGTTTTACCCAGGATCCCAAGAAGGACAATATGTAATTTTTTTTTGTTTGAAATTTTTTAAGGGTGGTAGTACCCTAGTTGTTTTGAACATGCTTGTAACCCTAACCTCCCCAAATCTCAGGACGAGATTTATTTTAAGGGTGGTAGCCTGTCACATCCCAAGATTTTCCAAATCTTGTAATGTGAAAATAAATGAATAAAATAAAAATTTGTTTGATTTTCAGGGCTAGAAGAAACTTTTTCAATTCAATTGGTACTCCAACCCATTTGGATTAAATAAAATCCTAAAGGAGTTTAAAAAGATAAACCTTTTTAATAAAGAAAATAAAATGTTTTTGGAAATACTATTTTGAAACTCCTAAGTGAAAAGATTCATTTTCAAATGAAATAGAAGTTTATAAATAAAGAATATTTTATAAAGCCAAATTAAACCTTAGCCAAGCTTTGGAATTAAAACATTTTATTATTTAAATTAACTAAAGTTATTTAAATAAATTAATAAGGATTTAATATCCAACCTTATTTAAATAAAAGGTTTTACAAATTTAAATTGAAACATCAAAACTTATTAAATTATTTAAAATAAGTTCTCCCAATTATTTGATATTCACAAATAAAACCTACTAAAGTGTTTAGGCTTTATTTTAGATTTCAAAATAAATAACTCAATAAAACAAATTCTATTCTAATAAGAAAGTCTATTGTATTTATTTAATAATGGACTCTAAAATAAAAGGGTATTTTGTTTAAACAAATTTTCCAATTATTCTTTATTAAACCTACTGATTTGGTTTTGAAAATATTTGGATTTTAAATGAAGATTTTATTAATTAAAACAAACCCTATTTTATTAAATAACTAAAGAGCCATTTTATTTAATTATTAAATAGATCTTAAAAATGAATAAAGATATAATTTTTATTTTGAGATTGGGTTTATGTTAATAAACAGAAACAAAAAATCATTACAATGGTTTGAATTGTTTGAATTATTTGAATGCTTGAATAGTTGGATGAAATTCAAATCAGAAAAATAGAATTATAAATAGAAAAAGGTTTAGACAGAAAAAAATAGAACAGCCCACCATCTGGCCCAACAGCCCAACTCGCAGCCCACCTCCTCTTTTCCCTGAAGCGTTTTCCTTCACTGCATAAACAACCCGCATAGCCTATGACTGGTGGACCTCCCCCTTTCTCTCCTTTTCTCACTGACACCAGACCCCACCACCGGCCCCTTCTTCCCCACCCGCACGACCCCTTCTCGCCGGCCGTTGCAGGCTTGATTCCGCGTATTCAATACGCCTTAATGCAGCCACCATTAATCGCCTTGACCATGCGCGTTAAAACCCCAGCGTCTTCTCCTCCGTTCCCCTCAGACGCCAACCTCTTTCCGCCACCAGGCTGTTGCCATTTCCTTCTGCACCGCCGCCGTCTCCGACGAGCTAAACTTTCAATTCTGGCCATACCCTGCCTCTCCCTGCCTTCCCAAGCAAGCAGAAAAGTTCCCCATATCCTGGCAAACCCCCTCGAAGTTCCAGCTCGCTCGCGCGTGCCTCCCAGCGTTGGCAACATCGAGGACCTGCAGCATCGCCGTCTGTCTCCTTCTCCGACGACGATTACCAGGTGAACCAGACCGCCCCGTCACTTCTCGATCACGCACACAACATCGTCTTGGTCCTGCGCATCTGACCGCACCTTCATTTTGCCTTAGGGCGACCTCCAGCGATGTCCTCGACCTCGACCGCGCGCGTCCGTCGCCAGAACTAACTCCGGCGAAGAATTCTGCCCGTCCCCGTGCGCCCCTCCACCAACCAGTAGCACGTTGAGCATCAGCGTTGCATTGCGAACCTGGTGAGCATCCTCCCCCTCTTATTCGCGTCCTATTTCGCTAGCGCCGCCGCCAACTAGCCGCTCCGCCGCTCGCTGTCGACCTAGCGCCGCCAGTTCTTGGCCAGGCAGTAGCAGCCGTCCGATATAGATCCGAGGCACACGATTGAATGACTTATCGAAAGGGTACGAGTGAACCTGCGCCGCACGATACGCTTCAGATCCTGCGGTCCACGTTGCCGATCCGGCCGAACCGGTACCGCCCAATGAAATCGTGACGCGTGGACATGTTTTGATTTAAAAACAGATTTGAATCTGTTCTAGATTCAATTTTCAAACCTTTGTAACTTTCAAACCACACGTCCAAATTTTATATCAATGAATTCAGGAGAACAAGCCCTAGCCAACCATGGCCTTAGTTTGACAAATAGTATCTGTTAGCTTGTTTGAAATTGCAGAAACATTTGTGTACTTGTTTAGATTAGAAATTTTTTTTAAAAATGATTTTTGGATTAAAACCTTTGCAAAATGGTTTGTTGTGATCTTACTGACCCTAGGAACCAACCCTTGGTGTAAAAAAATGATTTTTGTAAAATTTAGGTTGGATTACTTGACTTAGTCATTTTCTAGCCAAATAAAAAGAATGGTTTTTGTTATAAAAATGTTTATGGAAAGAAAACTTTAAGGAAATGCTTTGGACCAAACCTACTGACCTAAAACACCAAGTTTTGCAAATTAGCAACTCATTGGTGAACAACTTAAGAGTTTACCTTGATAAAAACATTTTCACCACATGAATGATGAATGGATTTAAAAGTGGTTTTGGATAAACCCCACTTGCTAATGACCTTGCCACTTTGGTAAATGACCAATTTGGATCTTACAAAGTTTAGAAACCCCATAGAGACCCCTTTGCAAAATAAAACTATCTTGTGCATGCTCCCATGCATGAATTGGTTTCCTTTGTCTTGTGTGTGTGAATTTGTTTGAGTGATTATTGGTTGGAATGTAAATTGAATTTGTGTTTGCTTGATTGAATTGTAGTGAAGTGTGAGACTAGCAAGATCAAGGAGTGAACTACCATTCCCTTCCAAAAGGCAAGTGATGCTTCATACTTTTTGTCCCATTACTTTTTCTGTGCATTAGTGATTTTGTTAAGTAAACTTGCATGGATTTTGCTAAGTATAGATCTTGCTATAGGAAAACCTAGTAGATGAATCCTTAGTAGGATTTTCCTAAGTTAAGATTCCTACTACTATCAAGATTAGCCTAACTAATAGAAAACATGGGTGGAAAATATATTCACACTATGGAAAAATATTCTAAGTCTGAGGACTTGTGATTTTGTCTAATAAAACAACTAAGTTAATGAACCTCCTGGGTGGAATGGAAGGATTGGGATATGTTGAGTGGTTACACAAGGCCATGGACTTGGGTTGTGTATCTCACTTGTGGAATGCCACTCAGGAAACAAAGAGATTTGAGATGTCAAATGTTGAGAAGCTTCAAGTGCAACCACTTGGCAATATGGGCTCTGCCATGATCATATAGGTTGCAAGAACTTATCCATATGGACAGTGGGTGGTAGTGTTGATAGGTTGGAGCGCGTCCATTTTGGTCTAAGGGAAGGCTTCTGAAAGATCTTGTCTTGGGAAACCAAGTCTTGTGGGGAAAGTGCACCACCTCTGCAGAGTGTAAAACCTAAGTACTTAGCCATGTCCTGGTAAGGACAAATTGAGCATCAAGACATGGAAGCAATCAAGAATCTCATCATTCCAATTTCTAAATTAAAATCTTGTGGTTTGAACAAGGGTTGTTTGAATTCTTCAATCATTGATGGAGAGATGGCTTGGTACAAGGATCTTGAAATCTTTGATTTGAGAAAAATGATTTTGTCAAGCAAAAACTTAGTATTTTCAAATGTTAAGGAAAAATCTATTTTGAGCAATGCAAGCCTCAGCTCCACTTAGCCAAATGCATATAGATGATAGACTCCACCATAATACCATAGTATCACTTGCCAATACAATTCAAATGTATTGACCCTTTGTGGCTGTAACTTGTATGTTGCAGGTTTGATTGTTCTTAGAGAAGATTGATTGTTTAGGATTACAAAGTCTACAACCAACATCTGCGTGTGGCACTTTGAAGATGAAGGACCACTTGACCATAGTTATTCCTCTGCAATGTAATGTAATAGCCATATGAGCTATGTAAGATGTAATATATCTATGTTATTCCTGGTTATAAAGTTATATTATGACCTTTGTTTCTTGATATTACATCTTAACTGTGGATGCTAGCTATTGATCCAGGGACTAGCATTGTAAACACAGGAGGCTCTATCTTATCTAAGATTGGGACCCCTACAAGTAAACTCTAAGTAAGCTTTGATAAAGAAATAAATTAATAAGCTTGCAAGTAAAACTAGGATTGGTTTATCAAGTGGGTATGATCACATATGCTTAAAGCATATAGTAGGTATAGTAACAAGTATGGGCTTGCATAGGTATCGTCTCGGCTTGCACAATATCAGTATAAGCTTGCTAAATTGCAAGTGTTAGCTTGCAGGGTTACTAGCTGGCACATTCACTAGTAGTATTAGGCTTGCCTTGTGCAGAGAAGTGGTTGAAGTTCTCCTCGGCTTCTTCTTCGTAGTATCCTCCTTCCTCCTCGTATCCTTGGTCGGTTGCAGATTATGTAGAGATAGGAAGCAAAGATAGTAGATGCATCATCTATATTTACCCAGCAAGACATCGATCTTATTGAGAGGAGTTTTGGTCTTGATGATTTTTTTAAGAATTATTATATGAGCTAAAGCCAAATCCTCCCAAGAAGAAGAAGTCCTTGTTGTTGAAGGAGCTTGTCACTCCCTACTAAATAAACGGTAAGTATAGGGTAAGTTTTCTAACTCTGATAAGTGCTTTATTTTCACAGTTTCTACTATTAATTTTTTTGCCTTTGAATTCCTCTTGCTTTTTTGAAGTTTTTGAGGGGTCTCTGCAACTATACAGCCGCAGCTATATGGCCGGAGAAAACTCTCCTGCCGTATAGTTGGTCATTAAATGTTCTGTACCCACTTCTCAAAAGAATTTTCAAGGTGCGATATCTATACGGTCGCAACTATACGGCCGAAGAAAATTCTCCCGCCATATAGTTGGTCGTTAAAGATTCAGTACCCTCGACCCGTTTTCGTTATTTTTCATTAAAAAAAGTTTTTTTCGGTTCTTAGTCGGTAATCTAACTGACCCAGGCTAGAATTTTTTTGGAAGTTTATGCCCGGAACCAACTATACGGCCGCAACTATATGGTTCGCGACCGTATAGTTGGTCATTACGGCGCAGGACTCCTCCAAATCCGTGATTTCTATTTGGATTGGTTTCTTGGACGATAATTTGGTGTTTCTCGCGAGTTTTACTGACCCCTGACCGCTCTTATATACTGCCCTTGTGCCTCTCTCTAATAACAAATCACCAGGAACAAATCTACTTCTTGTTCATACAAGAGGACACACAACATAGAGCCACCAAAATCCAAGAGGCCAACGAGAGGAATTCTTATGGAGATCGGAAGCAATAACGAGCAAGGCAAGGAGATCAAGATCACCCCCTTGGAGTTCTTAGACGACGACAAAGAGCGACGAAAGAAGGAGTTGAAGGCCCTCAAGTTAAAGAGTGAAGAAATAAACAAGGAAGCGTCGGGGACGCCTAGGAATCTCCGGTGGCCGCGAGTTTATCTTGATAAACTTGATGAAGATATCAAGCAAACCACTGAAGCAGGTTTCACCATGAGTCTCAAGGTGATACAGACCCTCCAAAACAACAATGAGATCATTAAAGAGCAAGTGAAAGTGATGGGGAAGAATAACCTTCTCTACAAGCTGCGCATAAAAGAACTGGAGGCCATCAATCAATCCCTTCGTCTCAGACTGGCCCACGAGGAGAAGATACCGCGTGCCATGGCGCCACAGTGACCTTCAATAAAGCACGATATCAAATAACCGCAAGGGATTATTTGATCCCTCCTGGCTTGATTCCAAGCTTGGGGAGATCTTTAAGACCTTGTAATCTATCTTACCAGTTTTTATTTTCATTCTAGTTTTGCATTAGTTTGAGATCATAAATAAAGTTTGCATCATTAGATTCCCTTCAGGAATAGTTGATCCCTATTATGAAATTTCGAGTTTACTATAATATATGGAGCATTATTGAGTTTGAGTTGGTCTTATTGGATATATGAATGACTTGAGTATGATTTTACTTACACTTGATGATATCAATAGGAGTCTTCCACACCATTGGTATTAATGGAACATATAAAGATAGTTTGATCAATATGTTGTAGGTAATTGGTTTGATTTACAAAATGAGAAACTATCGAATTAATTAAGATGAAAAATAAAAACCTTGAACAAATGAGAAAACATAAGTGCTATCATATAGAGTGAGAACAAGTTTTAGGTAGAATACTCAAGTTATAAAAATGCTTATTATATGTTTGGAATTTGATAATTGAGATCGTTAAACTTTGAAATTCCTACATGAGGTGGATTATATGTCTAGCTCCTTTGCACAACACTTAAACAAAAGTGTGAGGACAAATATATATAGAAAACGAATAAAAAGAAAGATGAATAAAAATAGCGAATGTGTAAAGAGCAAATAGGCATATACCACTATATTGTAGCAAGATAAAGAGACGTTTGATTTTGAATCCCAAGTGAATATGTTAATCCTAAAAACACTTGGGACTACCTCACTAACTTATTCGGTTGAACCAAATACTTTTATATCATGTTTAGAATAATCTTTTGTGAACTATTAATCGCTAAGGTGTGGAAGCCAGCTAATATTATTCAGATGGTTCGAGTAAGGTACTATTTATAAACTTATTTATATGTATCCTTTATGATAAACACATGCTGCAACTGCCTCATTTAATTTTATCGACTCAGCTTCATGAATATGAGTATCACATTCATTAAGCTAAACTTGCCAGGGACGAGCAAGAGTCTAAGCTTGGGGAAGTTGATGAGTGCATATTGGCATCATATTTTATATTATTATTTTGCATTGTAGACATATGATTTTGGTATTTTACGGCGTTCACATGCACTTTTGATGTTTATTTTGACCAGGATCAGATCAGATGATGGATCCACAAGACACAATTCTTGGAGCAGTTTTACTGGAGAGAAAAGGAGCCAAAAACTACGTAAATCGCTTATTTGGGAAATATTAATAATACCAGAAGAAAATCCGAAGCGAGAAGCGGAGACAGAAGAGTTGACGACCAACTATATAGCGGGCCGCCGTATAGTTCCCGCTGTATAGTTGGAGCGCCTCCGCCTCCTCAAATATTTTCACCCCGTGCAACTGGTTTGGAGAGACAACATACAGAACACCAAAAAATCGCTGAAATCTAACCTCCAAAAGGCATCTGGAGGGGGAACATGCCCTAGGGATCCATCTCCGCCCTACATAGATCTAGGAGGCCAAGGAATCGATCTCCATCTTCATCAACCGCTGCATCTTCATCACCACCATCATCTCCATCCATCCCATCTAGATCTTGTTGTAATTCTTGCACTAGTTGTGGATTTATACAAGTACTATTCATCAATGGTCGCTTCCATTACCATTATTGATGTTGTCTGCCTCCATGTCTGAGTAGATCATTAGTTCTTGGGGAGATGGAGAAACCCTAGTATGTTATTGGAATAAGATAAAGTTTATTATGATATTCATCACTGTGACCATGTGTTTGATTGTCTACATCTTTATGTTGGGAGAAGTCGACCTCTCCAATATTTGCCTCTTGTGGGGACTTGATGTAGGGAACTACTTGTTGATAGACGGAAAAATGTTAGCACTTACAGTCACTATAAAGCTGTTGGCACCCCTTACGTATCAACTTGGGAATCGAGGAAACTCACAAAACACTATCCCTGCCATGGGATACGTCCTGCAGGATTATGTCCCTTAATAGCGTGGTAATTCAATTGATGTTGATTGCTGTCTGCTATGGTTATGAGAATGATTTGAGCAGTGGTTGCTGCCTCTTTGTCCAAATACGGAGTTCCTCCAACACATACATAGTTGAGAATGCCCATGATGATAATCTTTACCTTAGCCCTTTTTAATGCTAGTGGTGTATCCGCCAATCCATGAGAACGCTTTCTCCCACTGAAGTTTTAAATATCTTTTACATACGCGATACTTACTTTATGTATTCAGTTTTATTTACTTTACGCATTGTTCTCTTATACCAAAAACCCCCAAAACACCTTTTTACACATTACTCGCATTTTATCTTGTCACTTAGAACTTTATTTAGCAATTCTATTTTCAGTATTTACATCAAGAATTATTAGACTTCAGACTCCTTCTTCCTGTGGGATCGATATCTTTATTTTGAAACTAGCTACATCTAATTTTTGCACTTGCAGTCATCAGACAGCTACCTCGCCATTGGCTACCCTAGAGTAGGTGCCTTCTACCTCAGCGACTGATGGGAATATGCCGATTGGGGTATTCCCAGCAGGACATTTCCTACTGGCCCATGTTGCCAGCGAGTGGGCCCGCAGGACGGCGACTGGATCAAGATTCAATAAGGAGCTAGGCTACTGGAAGCTGGAGGCCTAGAAGCGTAGCTAGGCCTAGTCGGATTAGGCTAAACGACCTCTGAATCCTTAACTAATTCGGTTGTAGATCTGTAAACCCTAGTGAGGTGAGTCTATATAAACCTCCCTAGGGTACGCATAGAGGACACGTTCCATCAAACACTCCCTGCGACTCGCCGCCTAGTCATCGAGATCGCCCTTGTACTCTCTCATCAATACAATCTATCAGGAGTAGGTCTTTACCCTCCGGGGGGCCGAACCTGGGTAAAACACTGTGTATCCGCCCTCATGTCACACCGCAGATGGCTGGCCGCCCTTGCCCCTCGTTCTACTACTCGCTGCCGATTGCAGCATCTGCCGTGGCCATTCACATGATAGTGGCGCCCACCGTGGGGCCTGGCCGGTCAGGCCGGTGTTCAGCAGCGAGATCCAATCTTCCAATCAACGAGATGATCGCCACCGGCCGCATGATAGCGATCGGCGAGATCCTCCAGATCTTGCCGAGCAACTACGTCCCGGCGGCACGCCCCATCACACACAACGTAATCTTGCCGATCGGCACGATCAGCCTCTTCGTCAGTGAAAGTACCGACTTGATACGACTAGAGGGGGGGGTGAATATGCGTCTACCCAATTTTAATTTGTTTTTCAAATTTACGCTCAACGAGAAAGAAAGTTATCTAGATGTGCAACTAAATGAACAACCTAAATACAAGATAACAAACAACAACCACACGAACGGTAAATAGCAAGAAGTAAAGGAAGGGAACGAAGTAACCGGAGCGGGGACACGGAGATGTAATTCCCGTAGTTCACTCCCAGGAGCTACGTCTATGTTGGAGCGGTGTCGGGGCCACACAAGGTCAGCCGAGTGCCACAAAGGCCTCACCTTCTTCTCTGGTGAGCTCCCCCACAAAGGAGGCCTCACAATCCACTAACCGGTGACCTTGAAGGCGCCAACATAAACCTTTACACCAAGGTTGAGGGAGAAGCTCCACAACTCAATTGGAGGCCCTCAACGACACCTCAAAGCTTTACAACACAAGCCTTAGCTTCAAGGATGCCCTACACCGTCTAGGGTTTCAAGAAACCCAAGAGCAACAAGATCCACAAAGGATGGGTGGGGGAAATCAAATCTTCTTTGGTGGAAGTGTAGATCTAGGTCACCTCCCTCACCTCTCAAAAGATCAAGTCATTTGAGTGTCTAGAGAGAGAGATCTAGTGAGGTGAAGCTCAAGCATTAATGGAGGAGAGAGAAAAATTCGCGGTAGGTGGGAGGAAGAAGAGGGGTGCCTTAAATAGGCCCCCTCGCACTGAACCGTTATAGCCCCCGCGACCTCACCGGAAGTTCCGGAGAGAGGCCGGAAGTTCCGCCCAGCCTGGCTCCAACGGTCATCAGACCATTGACGCCCGCTCCAGAAGCGCAACCGGAAGTTCCGGTCAAAACAGACCGGAAGTTCCGGTGAACTTCCGACGCAAGTTCTGACCAAGTTATGACAAATAGAACACTTCAAACAGAAGGTTACTGAGCCTTCAGCAGAACTTGGAGCGGAATTTCTGGGTCGCGAACCGAATCTTGCCGGAAGTTCCGGAGGCTGGGCGGAAGTTCCGCTCATGATTTTTTGGCAGGACAAGTTCCGATGCAAGTTCCGGCCCAAGTTCCGGCAAATAGAACACTTCATACAGAAGGTTACTGATCCACCAGCAGAACTTGGGGTGGAACTAGAGTCGGAACAAAGCATAGAACAGCCCGCAAACAAAAACCTGAGCGGAACTTCCGGCGCCAGGCCGGAAGTTCCGGTGAGACACAGAAGGCCCCAACAGAACAGGAACTCACTCTCTCACCGAATAGTAGGATGGATGTGGTGGTGCATATAAGTTTGTGCAAGAACAAGTGATTTCCCACAGCCTTCCAAGATGGACCCCTCTTAATAGTACGGTGACCTAAAACAACAACATGAGAGAAACTAGGAGAAAACTAAAGGCCACCGTCTTCATGAGATCCCAAGAGAGCATCCACACAGATTGAAGGAGACATCAACAGCGATTACCCTGAAACTCAAGCGCACAATTAAAACACAAATGGGATTGTCATTAACACCAAAAATAGCATGGGAAGATATAGTCCTTTCAATCTCCCCCTTTTTGGTGTTAGATGACAATCCCAAAGATTTACATAGTATAGAGGCAATCTTTGCAATGGATGGTACAAGCTCCCCCTATATTTGATTTAAACTCTCTGACCCTAAACACCAAGTTTTATGATTTAAATATATTTGGTGAACCCTATAAAATCATTACTTTGATGAAAGGCATTTCTAGCAAAATAAAATGTTGCTTTGATTTAAAAATGGTTTTAGATGAAACCTTTTGCAAATGGTTTTAATAATAAACACTTGACCATAAAACACTAACATTTATGTTTCAAAATATATTTGTCAAACACTAGAAATCATTGCTTTGATTTAAATCATTTCTAGCAAAACAAGAATGATTCAAATGGCCATTTCACTAACTTGATATCCAATGGTTTTTCCACTTTTATAAATGACCAATAGGTGTTTTAAAATGTTTATAACCTATTAGATACCACTTTTCCAAATAAAACAATCTTTGGCATGTTTGCATGCATTGCTTTGTTTTTATTACTCTATGTGATGATTGCTTGAATGGTAGATTAAATTTGTGCCTTGATTGAATTGTAGTGAATTTTGAAGAGTGTGACTATTGCATGATCAAGGAGTGAACTTATAATCTCTACCAAAAAGGCAAGTGGTGCTTCATACTTTTGTCCCATTATTTTCACTATGCATTAGTGATATTTCTAAGTAGGACTCGTATGGAATTTTGCTAAGTATAAACTATGCCATGGGAAATCCTAGTACATGAAACCTTAGTAGAATTTTCCTAAATTATGATTCCTACTACTATCATTCTTAGCTTAGCTAGTAGAAAAAAAGGGTGGATTATATTCATGCTATGGAATATTTCTAAGTCAAGGACTTGTATTTTGTTTAATAAAACAACTAAGTGAATGAATCACCTGGGTGGAATGGAAATAAAGGTTTGTGTTGAGTGGTTACACAATTCCAGTATACTGGGGAAAACTTGGGCATCACCAAGTCTAGTATACTGGGTAAGACTTGGTATCACACTTGTGGATTGCCACCCAGTAACAAAGAGATTTGAGATGTCAAATGTTGAGAAGCTTCAAGTGCAGCCACTTGGCATTATGGGCTCTGCCTGGATCATATAGGTTGCAATAACTTAGCCAAATGGACAGTTGGTGGTAGGGAAATGATAGGTTGGAGCGCGTCCATTGTGGTCTAAGGGAAGGCTTCTGAAAGATCTTGTATCGATGCATGTCGAGTCTTGTGGGGAAAGTGCACCACCTGCAGAGTGAAAAATCTAAGTACTTAGCCGTGTCCCCGGAAATGGACAATTTGAGCATCAAGACATGGAAGCTATCAAGAATCTCCTCATCTCAATTTTCTAAGTTAAAACCTGTCACTACTAGGAAACTAGCTATAGATAGACAAACCTTCTGTGGCGCATGGTTCTGACCATGCACCACAAAAGTTTTCTAGTGGCGCATTTCAGCAAATGTGCCACAGAAGTTTTCACACTTCTGTGGCGCATATAGGAAAAATGTGCCACCACTTCTGTGGCGCATATGTCCACATGCGCCACAAAAAGCTCGGGTGGACCCTATCACGAAATCTCATTGACTGTACTCTGACCAATATCCTGTGGCGCATATGACCATATGCGCCACAGAAGTTCATCTTCTGTGGCGCATATAGAGGCATGCGCCACAGAAGTTGGAGTAGGAAAAACAGATTCTACCCCCCCCCCCGCGAGGATCTCCTTTTTAGCCTTGTAAAAAATAATAGAAAATGAAAAACATAACAAAAAATAAAATCCTTTCACATAGTGATAGGTAATATGGTCTAGTTTGGAGGAAAATTAACAAACATGCATTTCGACTTTTTATGAAAAAAAAGTTTATGCCACGGTAAAACGGTCATAACTGTTGTATACGATGTCAAAAAAATACGTATAATATACCAAAATGACGAGAACGAGATTTCGCTTCCGCTCGCAACGACCTGTGGTCGTTTAGCGATTATTTAGATTTTCAAAATTCGAAAAGAGTAAAAAGTTATAGCCAAAAGATCGTTTTTTCCTGCAAAAAAGGAGGACAATCTTCTGTGGCGCATTTCTTCCATATGCGCCACAGAAGTCTTGGCCAAAATTCGAAATTTGAATCTCGCCCCTTCTCCCTCTCTTACACTCTTCCACTCCTCCACCTTTCCCCTTCTCACCTTCTTCTCTCATTCTCCTCACCTTCTCCTCCTCCTCCTCCACCCAGGTGAGATCCTCCTCCTCCTCCACCCCGGTGAGCTTCTCCTCCTCCTCCTCCTCCTCCTCCTCCTCCTCCACCACCCGGTGAGATCCTCCCTCCTCCACTCCGGTGAGCTCTTCCCTCCTCCACCCCGGTGATCTCCTCCTCCTCCCACCTCCCTCCTCCTCCACCCCGACGAGCTCCTCCTCCGACGACCTTCTCCTCCTCCTCCTCTGGCGGCCTCCTCCTCCTCCTACGGTGGCCTCCTCCTCTCCTCCACCGGCGACCTCCACCTCCTCCACTAGCGACCTCCTTCTCTCCTCCATCGGCGACCCCCACCTCCGACGAGCACCACCTCCGGCCAGATCTGGCCGGTTTTTTTTTTGAAATTTTAAAAAAACTTCCGTGGCGCATATTGGCCAAATGCGCCACAGAAGTTTGAGATCTGGTTCAGGACTTCTGTGGCGCATTTTGGCAATATGTGCCACAGAAGTTTTTCAGACTTCTGTGGCGCATTTCAATATGCGCCACAGAACTGCAATTTAGTGGCGAGATAATAGTGGCGTATCCCATATGCGCCACAGAAGTCCCAAAATGGTGCGCCACTGATAGGCCTTTTCCTAGTAGTGTGTGGTTGAACAAGGGTGAATGATCACCAATTTCTATTGGTGGTTCCTTTGGAGTTTTTGCCAAACAAAAACTTAGTGTTTTCAAATGATAAGGAAAACCTATTTTGAGCAAAGCAAGCCTAAGCTCCACTTAGCCAATTGCATATAGATGATAGACTCCACTATACTACCATAGTATCACTTGCCAATACAATTCAAATGTATTGACCCTTGTGGATGTAACTTATTATGTTGCAGGTTTGTTTGATGTTAGTGAAATGTGTGGATTAGGATTACAAGTCTACAACCAACATGATTGCCTGTGGCACTTTGAAGATGAAGGACTCCATGCTATAGTTATTTCTGCTGCATTGTAATGAGATAGCCAAATGAGCTATGTAAGATGTAATGAATTATTTTATTCCTGGTTATAAAGTTGTATTATGACCTTTGTTTCTTGATATTACATCTTAACTGTGGATGCTAGCTATTGATCCAGGGACTAGCATTGTAAACACAGGGATCTCTACATTATTAAAAGGTTGGGACCTCTACATGTTTGCAGCAAAACAAACTTCTAGTGTATTACTGCTAGCAGTGGCGGAGCCATAGCCCGGCATGCCCACGCTCAGCTGGTTAACTCCACTGAAATACTATAAGAACTATGATAGAAAGAGGAGATTTTCTAGGCAAACACTCAACTAATCAACTGTATCTATACTCTTTGCCCGGTCTTAAATTATGAGCTAGCTCTGCCACTAAGTGGTAGTATTGTACCACCTCTGTTCCATATTATGATCCTTTTGAGCAAACTAATACTACTACTAGTAGTAGTTCTTGTACAAGTGTACTACTACTAGGTACTGTATGCATTAGTATTTTTTAGGAATATAGGAGCTGTAAATAAACATCATCTTGTCAAACAAGACAATATTAACTCTAGTTGGCATGCATGGCAGCGTGCCATCCTCGCTAGCTGTAATGCCACAGGATGTGACATGGTTAATTTAGTGCACGGCAGCATGCCAACCTAGCTTATAATTTAGTGAAGTGCAGCATACCAGTAAAGCTATATTCGTCATCCTGGATGCAGCTCCAGAGGGCTTGCAGAAACAAAACAAAATCTCGTTCAAAGACTAGATCCATCTCATCTTTCCTAAGGCTGGTCCTAGTGCTAATATCATAAGGTGTATCATGCATGCCAACTTGGCAAAAATCTGATGTGACATCACAATTAATGAAGATAGAGGTGGTTAGAGTACCATAGGTAGATACCGTATCATAGCACGTAAAATTTGAAATCATAATGACAAGTAAATCTAGTATACACATTTTACATAGAGATTCTACAAATCAATAAATATACCACTACTATGATACTACTATATGATACAATACACTAGATACATAGTATCATACACTAGTATCATATGCATGATACTAGTATTATGATACTCCCACTATGACCAGCCTAACATCGACAAGTTTCAAGAGTGAGATGGCACAACTAAATCTTCTTGTGATGATACCAATGTTAATATAGGTAACGTCATACTAATTAATTACTTTATATTGGTGATAGCCCCAATTTATTTGGGGAGAGGTGGAACGAAGTTGCGGTAATGTATGCCTATTTCCAATGTGCGCTGCTGACATAGTGGGCCTACAAGCAACGGTGTGACAAGGAAAGCTTAACATGCAGGAAACAAAGCACTGTGTATTTTGTATGACCCGGCCAGCACTTGGACAAGCCGATGCGTTATGCTGTGTATTTTGTATCCAGGTTTAGTACTGCTAATATATTTTGTAGTAATACATATATACTGGTATTTGTTCGGATCGACCGATCGAGTGGAGAATATGCTCTCTCTTTCCTTTTGAGTCATGGCCTTGCTAAACTCTTGAGTTTCATCGTCTGCATTGTTGAATCTGTCATTTCTTTTAGCAATTTTCTGTACTGCTAAATCGGTCACTTTGAAATGCAGCTGAATCTGTCAAGTGCTGCTGAATATGAACTAGGAATCTGCCGATGTTTTTCCGATCTTATTCTATACTGTCGAATCTGTCAAATCCTACTTACTAAAGTGTTTTATATAACTAATACTGATGTACTGGTACTTGTTTAGATCAAGTGCATTAGTTAGTCTTGCTTTTATTTTGAAATATGGTATTGTCTCAATCTAGATGAGACTTGGGCATTTTGGGTTGCATCGGGGTCACACAGGAATTGATGTGAGAAGAAGGTACTTAAAGCAGACTCGATCGTCAGTTTTGCATGCTCCAATGGTCGAGTGTGTTTGGAGAAAAGGGCAAACTGATCTATCGGGCGACAAGGTTTCAAGAGCTGAAACCAGAACTGGTTCTCTCTGTACTGCTATTTTATTTCAGTTTCTGCATTACTGAATCGCTCACTTTGAAATGCTGCTAAATTGGTCAAGTGCTGCTGAATGTGAAAAGCGAACGTGTCGATAATTTTTCTATCTTATTCTATACTATAGAGTTTATATAAATATCTGCCAAAAAGAATTATCGATTTCTTTCCCTCCCTCTCTGAGATCTTTGTTTTGAATCCGGCCGAGCCACAACAAAATGCAATTTTTATATACCAGGAGAAGAAATCTAGCTTATTCGGCCCCTCTTTAGCCTACAACATTTTAATTCGGCCTTTTAAGGGTATAAGGGGACCGCTGACCACAACCCAGGGAAATTTGAGAAACGATCCCATGGAGAATAGCCTATGGAGTATAGCCCATATAGAACAACCCATGTATAATAACAAACTCTTTTTAATTCGGCCTTTTGGGCATTACCCCCCATCTCTCAATATTTTTTAAAAAACTCTGCCTGCATATTTTTTTATAGCACCTGCAGTTTTTAGTTTAGCTGCCAGGAGCGCCGCCTTATTTTTTGATGGGAGATAAAAATATTCAAAAAAGTCTTTTTAAGGAGACAAATCAATAAGTTATAATAGCAAGGCTTAACGACTATATTCAATTAGTTGTTTCGGCCGTAGTGGCAAGATACCCAGTCAACCGGCGGTGAGATCTCAAGTTCAAATCCTAGGTAATTTGTGTTAATATTGAGTTACTTTTTGTACTCTCAGGATAACATCTGGGACCCAGATAAACTGCTACTTCATCTAGCAATGTTGCAAATGTAAGGACGGCGGACTCGACCCGAAAAAACAATCCAATAAATATACACACGTTTAATTTAAATAGAGGTTAACATGTGGGATCCAACATAGACACGTTTAATTCAAATAGTGTCTGACATGTGCGACCCAGATAAACTGCTGCTACATCCAGCAATGTTGGCAAGGTCAAGATGGCGGACTCGGCCCAAAAAAAAATAGTCCAACTTATATACACACGTTTAATTCAAATGGAGGTTGACATGTGGGACCCAACATGGACACGTTTAATTCAAATAGTGGATGACATGTGGGACCTAGCATAGACACGTTTCCTGCATATAGAAGGCTGCAATGTGGGACCCAATATAGACACGTTTCCTGTACATAGAAGGCTAACATGTGGGACCCAGCATTGGAGTGTACATAAACATTTTTTGTACTCTATAAGGCTGACATCTGGGGTCCAGGTAAACTACTATTGCATCATAGACACGTTTCCTCTAAAAAAATCCGCCAATGTTGCCAAGGTCACAACGGCGGACTCAACCCGAAAAAACAGTCCAACATACACACGTTTCTTCAAATAGAGGCTGACATCTGGGACCCAGCGTAGATACGTTTCCTTCACACAGAGATTGCTGACATCTGGGACTGATATGTCCAAAACGTATCTACTTTCCTGAACACTTTTGCTATTGTTTCTCCTCTAAACTTGTGTGATTTGGATACAACTAACACGGACTGACACTGTTTTCAGCAGAATTGCTTTGGTGTCTAGTTTTTGTGCAGAAAATCAACTTTCGGGAAAATCCCGAAAAAGTGCCAAAACTCCTATTTTACCAGAAGACTCGTGTAGCCAGAAGACGAGACGGAGGAGGGCCACGAGGGGCCCATACCCCTGTCCGCGTGGGCCAGCCCAGGTCACGCCTTGGAGGGGTGTTGCCACCTCGGGCACCCCCTCGGTCTCCCTCTTCGCCTACATAAAGCCTCCTGACCTAAAAACTGCGGGGGTTCGACGTTTTTCCAGAGAGAGTTCCGCTGCGCCACCACCACAAACTGCGATTCGAAACCAAAAACTCCGTTATGGCACCCTGTTGGGACGAGGAATTGGAGGAGATCATCGCCATCATCATCACCGATGCCTCTCCATCAACCATCCATGTTTCCCACATCCATGAGTGAGTAATCCCCCGCTGTAGGCAATGGGGATGGTAGGGATTGGATGAGATCTATCATGTAATCGAATAAGATTGTTAGGGCATGGTGCCTAGTATCTTTATTAGTGTTATTTGACTTTGTTGCAACTTGTTGTGCTTAATGTTTGTCGCTACAGCCTGAGTTCCATGATCTCAGATCTGAACTTATTATTGATTCATGATGATAGCATTGTTTGTGATCTTATCTGCAAGTTGTGTACACATATCATTGTCCGGAACCAAAGGCCCCAAAGTGACAGAAACTGGGACAGCCGGAGGGGATGGATGTGATATGAGGATCACATGTGTTCACGGAGTGTTAATGCTTTGCTTCGGTGCTCTATTAAAAGGAGTACCTTAATTGCCAGTAGATTCCCTTGAGGCCCTGCTGCAACGGGCTGGCAGGATAAAAGATGTTGTGCAAATTCTCATTGCGAGCACGTATGACTATATAGGAAACACATGCCTATGATTGTTTAGTACTTAGATGTTTTATCTTATTTATCTACAAATGCCCTAGATCTTGAAGTTATATGAATAGTCTTGTCCATGCAACGCCCTTCCATCCATCCCTATGCCTACCGCACACAAATCCTATTGTTTGCTACTATTGTTACTACTGCCTTTGTTTTACTGCTGTTGTTGCTTTGCTATTGCTACTATAAAACTGTTGCTACTGATAAACTACTGTGAGCAAGATTATTTCCAGGTGCAGCTGAATTGACAACTCAATTGTTAAGGCTTATAAATATTCTTTGGCTCCCCTTGCGTCGAATCAATAAATTAGGTTATACTACCCTTAAAGACTGTTGCGGTCCCCTATACGTGTGGGTGATCAAGACTATTTTTTAGCGCCGTTGCTAGGGAGCATAGATTTATTTGTAAGTTCACTTGGATCTATTGTTGTTTGCTGCTATCCTTTTTCATCATGGGGAAAACTCGTGATGGAAATTTTCCTATTTTACCATCCACTACAAGAAGAGGTACAGTCCTAAACACCTCTGCTGCTCTTGATTCACCATCTGTTATAAGTAAGCTTGTTACACCACCACCACATACACATGTTACACACACTGCTACTACTGCTGAATCTGAAATTGGTTCTGATGCTCATGATGTTACTTCTATTGTGCTTGATGCGAGTGGTTCATTAGGTCCTTTCCTAGATGCTACTATTGCTAGAACTATATTGGGAAACACTGAAACTCCTAGTGAAGACACTATTACACCTGTTATCTCACCTAAGTCTAGAGAAAGCTATGATATTAATGATGGTTACATTGAAATGACTGATGAATTTATTGAAGAGTATCAAAACACACGCGGTGCTAGTACTATTAGGAGTCTCCTAGAGAGACGTACTATTATACCTAAATTGTCTCCTGATGCTAAGTTTGCTACTTTCCCCATAGACATTAAAGATAAAGATTATGATTTCTCTCTTGATTTATCCTATATAAACATTGTAGAGAAAGAACCTTTTTGTGGGACTGGTAATGAAAGGGATGTGGCGCATATGAATGAGCTTTCCACTATGAGTGCCTTATTTTCTGATGATGTTAAGATGTGTACCTACTTTGTTGCTAAGATTTCCCCTTTTCACTAAAAGGAGAAGATAAAGCTTGGTTTAATAGTTTACCTCCTGGATCCATTAATAGACCTGATTGCTTGATTGCTACTTTCTTTCAGAAATATTTCCCTCCTAGTGCTAGACATGCTGCTTTGCAGAAACTTTTTGATTTTAAACAGGGAGAAGAAGAGAAATTTCCTGAGTCATGGACAAGGTTCTGTGCCTTGATTCATGCACATCATGGATGTCCATTACCTAAAAATGAGCTTCTTGATATATATTATAATGGACTAACTGATGAATCTAGGACATACCTAGATATTTTTGCTAATTGTGTTTTTAGGAAAAGAACTCCTGCAGAAGCTAAAGAATTAATGGCTAAAATAAGCAAGAATTATGATGATTGGACTTCAACTGGGCCAATTACACCTGAGCCTACTACATCTGAACCAATTGTGCCTGAACCAACTCCAACACCAACACCAAAGAAGAGGGGAATGATTGAATTAAATGATGAAGTGATGAAAGAAGCTAAGAAATGTCTTAAGGAGAAGGGTATTAGATCTGAATGTGAAGAATTTACCTCCTATAGAAGAATTATGTAAGCCAATCTCCCACTCATCCACTATTGAGGTACACTCTCTCCAACACTTTGATGAAGGTGATATTCCTTATGGTAAACCTCTTGATCAATGCTTGAACCCGCATAGCCTATGACTGGTGGACCTCCCCCTTTCTCTCCTTTTCTCACTGACACCAGACCCCACCACCGGCCCCTTCTTCCCCACCCGCACGACCCCTTCTCGCCGGCCGTTGCAGGCTTGATTCCGCGGATTCAATACGCCTTAATGCGGCCACCATTAATCGCCTTGACCATGCGCGTTAAAACCCCAACGTCTTCTCCTCCGTTCCCCTCAGACGCCAACCTCTTTCCGCCACCAGGCTGTTGCCATTTCCTTCTGCACCGCCGCCGTCTCCGACGAGCTAAACTTTCAATTCTGGCCATACCCTGCCTCTCCCTTCCGTCCCAAGCAAGCAGAAAAGTTCCCCATATCCTGGCAAACCCCCTCGAAGTTCCAGCTCGCTCGCGCGTGCCTCCCAGCGTTGGCAACATCGACGACCTGCAGCACCGCCGTCTGTCTCCTTCTCCGACGACGATTACCAGGTGAACCAGACCGCCCCGTCACTTCTCGATCACGCACACAGCATCGTCTTGGTCCTGCGCATCTGACCGCACCTTCATTTTGCCTTAGGGCGACCTCCAGCGATGTCCTCGACCTCGACCGCGCGCGTCCGTCGCCAGAACTAACTCCAGCGAAGAATTCTGCCCGTCCCCGTGCGCCCCTCCACCAACCAGTAGCACGTTGAGCATCAGCGTTGCATTGCAAACCTGGTGAGCATCCTCCCCCTCTTATTCGCGTCCTATTTCGCTAGCGCCACCGCCAACTAGCCGCTCCGCCGCTCGCCGTTGACCTAGCGCCGCCAGTTCTTGGCCAGGCAGTAGCAGCCGTCCGATATAGATCCGAGGCACACGATTGAATGACTTATCGAAAGGGTACGAGTGAACCTGCGCCGCATGATACGCTTCAGATCCTGCGGTCCACGTTGCCGATCCGGCCGAACCGGTACCGCCCAATGAAATCGTGACGCGTGGACATGTTTTGATTTAAAAACAGATTTGAATCTGTTCTAGATTCAATTTTCAAACCTTTGTAACTTTCAAACCACACGTACAAATTTTACAAATTTTATATCAATGAATTCAGGAGAACAATCCCTAGCCAACCATGGCCTTAGTTTGACAAATAGTATCTGTTAGCTTGTTTGAATTTGCAGAAACATTTGTGTACTTGTTTAGATTAGAAAAATTGTTTAAAAATGATTTTTGGATTAAAACCTTTGCAAAATGGTTTGTTGTGATCTTACTGACCCTAGGAACCAACCCTTGGTGTAAAAAAATGATTTTTGTAAAATTTAGGTTGGATTACTTGACTTAGTCATTTTATAGCCAAATAAAAAGAATGGTTTTTGTTATAAAAATGTTTATGGAAAGAAAACTTTAAGAAAATGCTTTGGACCAAACCTACTGACCTAAAACACCAAGTTTTGCAAATTAGCAACTCATTTGGTGAACAACTTAAGAGTTTTACCTTGATAAAAACATTTCACCACATGAAATGATGAATGGATTTAAAAGTGGTTTTGGATAAAACCCACTTGCTAATGACCTTGCCACTTTGGTAAATGACCAATTTGGATCTTACAAAGTTTAGAAACCCCATAGAGACCCCTTTGCAAAATAAAACTATCTTGTGCATGCTCCCATGCATGAATTGGTTTCCTTTGTCTTATGTGTGTGAATTTGTTTGAGTGATTATTGGTTGGAATGTAAATTGAATTTGTGTTTGCTTGATTGACTTGTAGTGAAGTGTGAGACTAGCAAGATCAAGGAGTGAACTACCATTCCCTTCCAAAAGGCAAGTGATGCTTCATACTTTTTGTCCCATTACTTTTTCTATGCATTAGTGATTTTGTTAAGTAAACTTGCATGGATTTTGCTAAGTATAGATCTTGCTATAGGAAAACCTAGTAGATGAATCCTTAGTAGGATTTTCCTAAGTTAAGATTCCTACTACTATCAAGATTAGCCTAGCTAATAGAAAACATGGGTGGAAAATATATTCACACTATGGAAAAATATTCTAAGTCTGAGGACTTGTGATTTTGTCTAATAAAACAACTAAGTTAATGAACCTCCTGGGTGGAATGGAAGGATTGGGATATGTTGAGTGGTTACACAAGGCCATGGACTTGGGTTGTGTATCTCACTTGTGGAATGCCACCCAGGAAACAAAGAGATTTGAGATGTCAAATGTTGAGAAGCTTCAAGTGCAACCACTTGGCAATATGGGCTCTGCCATGATCATATAGGTTGCAAGAACTTATCCATATGGACAGTGGGTGGTAGTGTTGATAGGTTGGAGCGCGTCCATTTTGGTCTAAGGGAAGGCTTCTGAAAGATCTTGTCTTGGGAAACCAAGTCTTGTGGGGAAAGTGCACCACCTCTGCAGAGTGTAAAACCTAAGTACTTAGCCATGTCCCTGGTAAAGGACAAATTGAGCATCAAGACATGGAAGCAATCAAGAATCTCATCATTCCAATTTCTAAATTAAAATCTTGTGGTTTGAACAAGGGTTCTTTGAATTCTTCAATCATTGATGGAGAGATGGCTTGGTACAAGGATCTTGAAATCTTTGATTTGAGAAAAATGATTTTGTCAAGCAAAAACTTAGTATTTTCAAATGTTAAGGAAAAATCTATCTTGAGCAATGCAAGCCTCAGCTCCACTTAGCCAAATGCATATAGATGATAGACTCCACCATAATACCATAGTATCACTTGCCAATACAATTCAAATGTATTGACCCTTTGTGGCTGTAACTTGTATGTTTCAGGTTTGATTGTTCTTAGAGAAGATTGATTGTTTAGGATTACAAAGTCTACAACCAACATCTGCCTGTGGCACTTTGAAGATGAAGGACCACTTGACCATAGTTATTCCGCTGCAATGTAATGTAATAGCCATATGAGCTATGTAAGATGTAATATATCTATGTTATTCCTGGTTATAAAGTTATATTATGACCTTTGTTTCTTGATATTACATCTTAACTGTGGATGCTAGCTATTGATCCAGGGACTAGCATTGTAAACACAGGAGGCTCTATCTTATCTAAGATTGGGACCCCTACAGATGGTATCAGAGCATTGTGTTGCCTGTAGGATTTGTAAACCTAGGATTGGACAAAACCCCTTAGAAAAATAGGAGATGTATTTGTTCCAAAATTTATTTACAAACAATCTTATAAACTCTTTCCTCAACCATTTTGGTTTTGATTCTACATCTCTTCTATTTCAAACTTGATGGATAAAGCCTACCCCATGGCCAAAGACTTCATCATGTGCAAAGGACTTCATCAACTCTAATGACTTCAACATCTTCAAATATAATGACTTCAACATCTACAACATTTTCTCCAAGGACTTCAACCTTGGATATCACTAAGGACTACAAGTGAGACAAGAAAAGTTACTCAAGACTTGAAGACTAGGGAAACACAACTTGGGAATCATCATCACCTTTGAAGTTTTTGTGACCAAGAAATTTTCCCAAGGATACAAAGAACTCACTCAAGAAGAATCAACTAAGAAGGATGGAAAGATCTCAAGTGAACCACATAGATGGACCTCCATATTTAGTATAAGTCAAACCCACCAACTTATGTGGTGTAACAAAAATATTTTTGTTTGCCTAAAAATATGCTTGAAACTTGTTGTTTGAGTGGAATGTTTGTTTGTGATTGCTTGCACATTGCTTGTGTGAATTGTGGTGTGTTTGATTAGAATTATTTCCTTAGAAATCTTTTGCCTATTCTAATCCCAACCGAACCCAAACAGATGACTACTCTAAGAAACTCCAACATCAAGGTTGATGACAACAACAACAACAACCAAGAGGACAGCATGAGAGAACTTATAGTAACTCAAAACCAGCTGAGCCAAGAGATAACTCAGCTTTTAGCCAACAACAATGGACTAGACCCAGCCATACAAAGGATTTTGAAACTTCAATCCCAATTGTTGCAAGGATTGGTGACTCAAGTGATCAACATGGGAGAAAACTTTTCCCAAGGAGCTAATGACAACAAGGATGACAAAGATGTTATTCTAGAAGGAACCCAAGCTAGCAATATTTTTAGAGACAAGGATCATGCATCCAAGGAACATGAAGATCAATGTCCCAAGAAGAGAGAAATATCTTCCACCTATGAAGAACATGAACTAGAAGAACTCCTAGCTTTGGAGAGACCCAAGAAGAAGAAGAAATGCCCCAACACTAGCAAGAAGGATATTACACAAGTGCAATGTTTCAAATGCAAAGAGATGGGACACTATGCCAGTGAATGCCCAGAAAAGAAGAAGAGACAAGAAGACAAACAAAAGCCAGTGAAACCCAAGATAAGGAAGGATTTTAGCCAAGTGATGTGCAAACACTGCAAAGAGTTAGGACATTATGCAAGCAACTGTCCAGAAAAGATGAAGCATAAGATAAACCAGCCTATGAGGGATCTCAGCCTTGTCACATGTTTCAAATGCAAGGAACTAGGCCACTATGCAAACAATTGTCGAGAAAGGATGGAGAACAAGTTAAACAAGTCTATGAAGGAACTCAATCTTGGCCCATGAGTCAAGTATGGAAACAAAGGAACTCAATGCAGATGTTTTACTTAGAGAAGTTTTACCCAGGATCCCAAGAAGGAAAATATGTAATTTTTTTTTGTTTGAAAATTTTTAAGGGTGGTAGTACCCTAGTTGTTTTGAACATTCTTGTAACCCTAACCTCCCCAAATCTCGGGACGAGATTTATTTTAAGGGTGGTAGCCTGTCACATCCCAAGATTTTCCAAATCTTGTAATGTGAAAATAAATGAATAAAATAAAACTTTGTTTGATTTTCAGGGCTAGAAGAAACTTTTTCAATTCAATTGGTACTCCAAACCCATTTGGATTAAATAAAATCCTAAAGGAGTTTAAAAAGATAAACCTTTTTAATAAAGAAAATAAAATGTTTTTGGAAATACTATTTTGAAACTCTTAAGTGAAAAGGTTCATTTTCAAATGAAATAGAAGTTTATAAATAAAGAATATTTTATAAAGCCAAATTAAACCTTAGCCAAGCTTTGGAATTAAAACATTTTATTATTTAAATTAACTAAAGTTATTTAAATAAATTAATAAGGATTTAATATCCAACCTTATTTAAATAAAAGGTTTTACCAATTTAAATTGAAACATCAAAACTTATTAAATTATTTAAAATAAGTTCTCCCAATTATTCGATATTCACAAATAAAACCTACTAAAGTGTTTAGGCTTTATTTTAGATTTCAAAATAAATAACTCAATAAAACAAATTCTATTCTAATAAGAAAGTCTATTGTATTTATTTAATAATGGACTCTAAAATAAAAGGGTATTTTGTTTAAACAAATTTTCCAATTATTCTTTATTAAACCTACTGATTTGGTTTTGAAAATATTTGGATTTTAAATGAAGATTTTATTAATTAAAACAAACCCTATTTTATTAAATAACTAAAGAGCCATTTTATTTAATTATTAAATAGATCTTAAAAATGAATAAAGATATAATTTTTATTTTGAGATTGGGTTTATGTTAATAAACAGAAACAAAAACTCATTACAATGGTTTGAATTGTTTGAATTATTTGAATGCTTGAATAGTTGGATGAAATTCAAATCAGAAAAATAGAATTATAAATAGAAAAAGGTTTAGACAGAAAAAAATAGAACAGCCCACCATCTGGCCCAACAGCCCAACTCGCAGCCCACCTCCTCTTTTCCCTGAAGCGTTTTCCTTCACCGCATAAACAACCCGCATAGCCTATGACTGGTGGACCTCCCCCTTTCTCTCCTTTTCTCACTGACACCAGACCCCACCACCGGCCCCTTCTTCCCCACCCGCACGACCCCTTCTCGCCGGCCGTTGCAGGCTTGATTCCGCGGATTCAATACGCCTTAATGCGGCCACCATTAATCGCCTTGACCATGCGCGTTAAAACCCCAGCGTCTTCTCCTCCGTTCCCCTCAGATGCCAACCTCTTTCCGCCACCAGGCTGTTGCCATTTCCTTCTGCACCGCCGCCGTCTCCGACGAGCTAAACTTTCAATTCCGGCCATACCCTGCCTCTCCCTGCCTTCCCAAGCAAGCAGAAAAGTTCCCCATATCCTGGCAAACCCCCTCGAAGTTCTAGCTCTCTCACGCGTGCCTCCCAGCGTTGGCAACATCGACGACCTGCAGCACCGCCGTCTGTCTCCTTCTCCGACGACGATTACCAGGTGAACCAGACCGCCCCGTCACTTCTCGATCACACACACAGCATCGTCTTGGTCCTGCGCATCTGACCGCACCTTCATTTTGCCTTAGGGCGACCTCCAGCGATGTCCTCGACCTCGATCGCGCGCGTCCGTCGCCAGAACTAACTCCGGCGAAGAATTCTGCCCGTCCCCGTGCGCCCCTCCACCAACCAGTAGCACGTTGAGCATCAGCGTTGCATTGCGAACCTGTTGAGCATCCTCCCCCTCTTCTTCGCGTCCTATTTCGCTAGCGCCGCCGCCAACTAGCCGCTCGCCATCGACCTAGCGCCGCCAGTTCTTGGCCAGGCAGTAGCAGCCGTCCGATACAGATCTGAGGCACACGATTGAATGACTTATCAAAAGGGTACGAGTGAACCTGCGCCGCACGATACGCTTCAGATCCTGCGGTCCATGTTGCCGATCCGGCCGAACCGGTACCGCCCAATGAAATCGTGACGCGTGGACATGTTTTGATTTAAAAACAGATTTGAATCTATTCTAGATTCAATTTTCAAACCTTTGTAACTTTCAAACCACACGTCCAAATTTTACAAATTTTATATCAATGAATTTAGGAGAACAAGCCCTAGCCAACCATGGCCTTAGTTTGACAAATAGTATCTGTTAGCTTGTTTGAATTTGCAGAAACATTTGTGTACTTGTTTAGATTAGAAAAATTGTTTAAAAATGATTTTTGGATTAAAACCTTTGCAAAATGGTTTGTTGTGATCTTACTGACCCTAGGAACCAACCCTTGGTGTAAAAAAATGATTTTTGTAAAATTTAAGTTGGATTACTTGACTTAGTCATTTTCTAGCCAAATAAAAGGAATGGTTTTTGTTATAAAAATGTTTATGGAAAGAAAACTTTAAGGAAATGCTTTGGACCAAACCTACTGACCTAAAACACCAAGTTTTGCAAATTAGCAACTCATTTGGTGAACAACTTAAGAGTTTTACCTTGATAAAAACATTTTCACCACATGAAATGATGAATGGATTTAAAAGTGGTTTTGGATAAAACCCACTTGCTAATGACGTTGCCACTTTGGTAAATGACCAATTTGGATCTTACAAAGTTTAGAAACCCCATAGAGACCCCTTTGCAAAATAAAACTATCTTGTGCATGCTCCCATGCATGAATTGGTTTCCTTTGTCTTGTGTGTGTGAATTTGTTTGAGTGATTATTTGTTGGAATGTAAATTGAATTTGTGTTTGCTTGATTGACTTGTAGTGAAGTGTGAGACTAGCAAGATCAAGGAGTGAACTACCATTCCCTTCCAAAAGGCAAGTGATGCTTCATAGTTTTTGTCCCATTACTTTTTCTATGCATTAGTGATTTTGTTAAGTAAACTTGCATGGATTTTGCTAAGTATAGATCTTGCTATAGGAAAACCTAGTAGATGAATCCTTAGTAGGATTTTCCTAAGTTAAGATTCCTACTACTATCAAGCTTAGCCTAGCTAATAGAAAACATGGGTGGAAAATATATTCACACTATGGAAAAATATTCTAAGTCTGAGGACTTGTGATTTTCTCTAATAAAACAACTAAGTTAATGAACCTCCTGGGTTGAATGGAAGGATTGGGATATGTTGAGTGGTTACACAAGGCCATGGACTTGGGTTGTGTATCTCACTTGTGGAATGCCACCCAGGAAACAAAGAGATTTGAGATGTCAAATGTTGAGAAGCTTCAAGTGCAACCACTTGGCAATATGGGCTCTGCCATGATCATATAGGTTGCAAGAACTTAGCCATATGGACAGTGGGTGGTAGTGTTGATAGGTTGGAGCGCGTCCATTTTGGTCTAAGGGAAGGCTTCTGAAAGATCTTGTCTTGGGAAACCAAGTCTTGTGGGGAAAGTGCACCACATCTGCAGAGTGTAAAACCTAAGTACTTAGCCATGTCCCTGGTAAAGGACAAATTGAGCATCAAGACATGGAAGCAATCAAGAATCTCATCATTCCAATTTCTAAATTAAAATCTTGTGGTTTGAACAAGGGTTGTTTGAATTCTTCAATCATTGATGGAGAGATGGCTTGGTACAAGGATCTTGAAATCTTTGATTTGAGAAAAATGATTTTGTCAAGCAAAAACTTAGTATTTTCAAATGTTAAGGAAAAATCTATTTTGAGCAATGCAAGCCTCAACTCCACTTAGCCAAATGCATATAGATGATAGACTCCACCATAATACCATAGTATCACTTGCCAATACAATTCAAATGTATTGACCCTTTGTGGCTGTAACTTGTATGTTGCAGGTTTGATTGTTCTTAGAGAAGATTGATTGTTTAGGATTACAAAGTCTACAACCAACATCTGCCTGTGGCACTTTGAAGATGAAGGACCACTTGACCATAGTTATTCCGCTGCAATGTAATGTAATAGCCATATGAGCTATGTAAGATGTAATATATCTATGTTATTCCTGGTTATAAAGTTATATTATGACCTTTGTTTCTTGATATTACATCTTAACTGTGGATGCTAGCTATTGATCCAGGGACTAGCATTGTAAACACATGAGGCTCTATCTTATCTAAGATTGGGACCCCTACAAGTAAACTCTAAGTAAGCTTTGATAAAGAAATAAATTAATAAGCTTGCAAGTAAAACTAGGATTGGTTTATCAAGTGGGTATGATCACATATGCTTAAGGCATATAGTAGGTATAGTAACAAGTATGGGCTTGCATAGGTATCGTCTCAGCTTGCACAATATCAGTATAAGCTTGCTAAATTGCAACTGTTAGCTTGCAGGGTTACTAGCTTGCACATTCACTAGTAGTATTAGGCTTGCCTTGTGCAGAGCAGTGGTTGAAGTTCTCCTCGGCTTCTTCTTCGTAGTATCCTCCTTCCTCCTCGTACCCTTGGTCGGTACTAGCGTCTATGAATAAATACGAGGTACACAATCACCAAACAATACTTAACTACTTGCAATCATCACACACAAGGGTCCTATGGATGATCTAGCATCATCCCTAACATTACAAGGTTAAGGCTTGATTTAATTCCTTTTATTTTTAGAAAAGTAATGTCTACTCATTGAAAAACTACTTAAGATTTAATATTCTCCAAACCCAACATGGGATCATGTTGACACATGTCATCACCACATATTGTAGTCCATGGTAATGTGATTTAAAGTGGTGTCACAATTTAATAAGGTTTTACCCTTTTATTTTAATTAATTAAAGTGGCTAGAAATGCTTATGTAGCATTCTTTTATTCCTTGAACATTATTTCTGCAAGTAAACCTATATATTTTTATATATCGTGAAAGGTTAAATGTGATTTTTGAGAGTTGGAATCAACTCAAAATCTATTATGGTTTAAATTTGAAAAATGTTTGAATGCAGAAAAGCTTCTGCCTTGTTATTTTTACCATGGGTGATCTATAGATCAAATGACTTGAATCCAACGATCTTGGATTCAGCATTCACAGACCTTTCCAACAAAATTGGTTTCATTCAATTTGGTGCACTGAATCGATCTGGGTTGATTTTTGAAGTTGGGTACAGAAGTGTGTTTGAATTGAAATAGAAAAAGGTTTAATTTGAATAACTGGGCTGCGCGGGAAAAGTTACTGGGCCGGCCTGCTAAGCGCAGTGCTCCCGCGGGCTGCTTAAGTGGGTGTCCCCACTCGTCAGTGACACGGGGCTGGGCGAAGCGGTATGGGGCGACGTGGATCGTTCGATCTAGTTCTAATCTAACGGCTGGGAGTCATCGTCGACGCGAGACAACTCCGGCGAGAACAAAACCTAGCGCGGCCAGTGAGGGTCGCTGGGGGATCACCGGGGTGCTGGCGAGGGTCGGCGAGGCGGGCGAACGACGAATTCGATGACAGCAAACTCAGGGGTGGTCGTGGCAGCTCCTAGGGCGGCTCCAATCGCTGGCTCCCTTCTTCTCCGGCAGCGGCAGGCTCCAGTGAAATTCCGGCGAGATGGTGCTCTCCTTGCTCTGAGAATGGTGTGGCACGATCAATGAGGAGAGGGGAGTGAGATGGTGTGAAGAAATCGTGCGGGGGTGGCCTCTATTTATAGTTGAGCGAGGGGACCGTCGGGGCGCACGGTGAGCTCGTCGGGGGTGAGGTTACAGGCGGCTAAAGGCATGGGCAAGGGTAGGGGACGGTGCGGTGTTTCCTGGCGATGCTCAACGACATGGTCTCGAGGAATGGGGCGGTGTGGTTTGGTCTGGAACGGGCGGTGCTCTGCGCGGCAAAGGCGGCGTCTTCGACGGCGGGCGGTGGCTGTACGTCACGGGGCGGCAAATGGGGATGTCTGGCGGTCTCCTGGGTCGGTGGGGATTCTGTATGCACGTGGCGAGGGCGGCGCGCGGTCTGTGGGTGATGGTCGAGGGTGGCGCTCCGGCACACGCTCGGCATGGTCTGGGCGCGGCTTGTGCGCGTGGTCCAGGGCTTGGCAACGCTCGCGGCTGGGACAGTGAGTGGCGGTGGACGGTGGGCTGCCTCCCAGACATGCTGGCTAGGCTTGCTGCTGCTCCTAGCTTGCTGTCGACTATGGGGTGGCAAGAGGGTGCTCGGCTATTCACCATTGATGACAATGGCAAGCTCACAGTGGTGCTAGTGCCTGGCTAATCTTCCTAGATGATCTACTGAGTTGTGTGTGAGCTAAATGGGGAACCAGTTAGGCAAGAATCACTGCTCACAATAGTGTTTGATGTTTGTTTGATTTGTGTCTGCAACATGTTGATGAAATGGCCGCATGAAATCAAGTTTTGAATTTTAAAATGATTTTTGGTGGGTTTGCTAGATTGGTGCTGGTGAGTCTGCAGATGCTTGGGTTTTGAAAGTTGATCTTGTTTGAGTAGTTTTTGAAAAAGTGGGATCTTCCCATATGATAAAGATTCAATTTTGAATTGTCATTTAAACTATGCATTTGAAAGTTTCTGGATGATCACAAAGTGGGCCTTGATACCTTGTTATGAGTACATTCAAGGGGTGCAAAGATCCAGAAAAGTTTCTGTTAGGTTCTGAAAGTTTGAGACAGCCAAAGTAGGCATGGGAGTTAAATTGGCCAAAATGGCCATTCATTTCATATATGTCATTTACTTGTCTTTAGGAAAGGTGTGGGAAATGTTTTAGATGATGTTTATTTCACCTAAGAAACATTTTACAAGCAAAGGAACAAACAAACAAGGTGGTTTTAAAGGATTTCAAAATCCATGCATACACATATGCATGCATTCATGATTTCATTTAGAAAAGTTTTTGTTAAACCTAATTTTGATGATTAGAATTTGATGATCCAAGCTTAGTATTTTTGGGATGTTACACCAAATATACGGCGGGCCGCCATATAGTTCCCGCCGTATAGTTGGCGCCGCCTCCGCCTCCTCAAATAGTTTCACCCCGTGCAACTGGTTCGGAGAGACGACATACATAACACCCAAAAATCGCCAAAACCTAACCTTCGGAAGGCATCTGGAGGGGGAACATGCCCTAGGGATCCATCTTCGCCCTACACAGATCTGGGAGGCCAAGGCATCGATCTCCATCTTCATCAACCGCTGCATCTTCATCACCACCATCATCTCCATCCATCCCATCTAGATCTTGTTGTAATTCTTGCACTAGTTGTGGATTTATACAAGTACTATTCATCAATGATCGCTTCCATTACCATTACTATGATGCTATCAGCCTCAATGTCTTAGTAGATCATTAGTTCTTGGGGAGATGGAGAAACCCTAGTATGAGATTGGAATAAGATAAAGTTTATTATGATATTCATCAATGTGACCATGTGTTAGCTTGTCTACATCTTGATGTTGGGAGAAGTCGACCTCTCCAATATTTGCCTCTTGTGGGGACTTGATGTAGGGAACTACTTGTTGGTAGATGAAGGGATGTTAGCACTTATAGTGACTATAAAGCTGTTGGAACCCCTTACGTATCAACTTGGGAATCGGGGAACTCACAAAACACTATATGTGCCATGGGATACGTCCTGCGGGATTATGTCGTGGTTGCTGCCTGCTGTGGTTATGAGGATGATTTGAGCAGTGGTTGCTGCCTCTTTGTCCAAATACGGAGTTCCTTCCACGCGTACATAGTTGAGAATGTTCATGATGATAATCTTTACCTTAGCCCTTTATAATGCTAGTGGTGTATCCACCAATCCCTGAGAACGCTTTCTCCCACTAAAGTTTCGTATCTCTTTTACATACACGATACTTACTTTCTGTATTCAGTTTTATTTACTTTACGCATTGTTCTCTTATACCAAAAACCCCAAAACACCTTTTTACACATTAATCGCATTTTATCTTGTCACTTAGAACTTTTTTTAGCAATTCTATTTTCAGTATTTACTTCAAGAATTCTTAGACTTCAGACTCCTGCTCCCTGTGGGATCGATATCTTTATTTAGAAAATAGCTACATCCGATCTATGCACTTGCAGTCATCAAGCTATTTTCTGGCGCCGTTGCCGGGGTGCTAAGCGTTGTAGGTCTCTTAGTTTTTGCTTATTTACTTTAGTTTTGTTAAATTTTGTTTTGAGTTACAGGTTTCCACCAACATGATGGAGTTTGAGCATATGACTAGTGCTAACCCACTCAACCATTTTGGGAAGCCCTATGACATTTATAAAAGAGACAACTCTAACGAGAAGACGAGGGGGTTTAAAATAAATCCTCTACTACTTGGTATTCTACACAAGAAGCAATTTACTGGAGATAAAGAAGATCTTGATCCATATGAGCATATTGCATGTTTCAAAGATATATGTGGCATGTTCCAATTAACAGGGTATACCGCCGATGAGGTAAGTGTTAAAATTTTTAGTCAAACTTTGACAAGTACAACTCTCTCATGGTATAGATCTCTACCCTCAGAAGCCACTTCTACTTGGGATGATTTAGCTTGCGAATTTCTATCTAAATATTACACATTATCAAAATCTTTTGGAATTAGGCATCTTATAACGACTTGGAAGAACCGTCCCAAGGAAGGACTAGTAAGAGCTTATATAAGATTTAAAGATTTGCTTAGACAATGTCCTCGTCACCATTTACCTGAATGGTATTTATTGCATATCTTTTATGGCGGTTTGATTGAACCTAATAGAATTGAAATAGACTCTTGAGCGAGAGGAGATTTTATGGATTTACCTATAACTAAAGCTTGGGCTTTACTTAATAGAATCCGTGATCATAGAGTTTAATGGAATTTTGGTCTAGGAAGTGAAGGAGGCATAAAAATAGATCATGAATGTATTCACGAATATAATAAAAAAGGCTATGTTAACGAATTATCTAAAGAGCTTTATTTATATTTAGATCTTGTATTGCAAGTTTTTAAAGATTTTACAGAACACATCGAAGCTCCAAAGGTGGGTCCGGTCAACTTTGATCCACCACCTGAACCTAAAAATAAAAGAGAAGTTAAAGCAACTGTAGCCTCCCTAGAACCAATGTATGAGATACCTTTTCCTAACACTGCACAAAAGCATATTTTGGAGTATGAACATGTCAAAGCAGTACAGGAGGAGAAAGAAGAGGAAAGTGTGCCAATAGTTGAAACACATCTAGATGAAACCAAATATGAAGAGGTAACCAAGGAAGCAATCATGGCTATGTATGCACATTGTAACATAGTTGAACTTGATGAAGAGACTTCCATATTGGTTGAAGGTAACATTAAGGTAAAAGATGTGGTTAAGCATATTCTTCCCTGCATATTTAAAGAAACCTCGCATTAAGGTTTATGTGATCTTGGCACTGAAGTTAATGTTATATATTATGATTTTTATCTAGAAACAAAAGAAGAAATAGCACCGGCTACAATAAAAAGTACTGATATGATAATCATGTTAGCCAATAAAAATCTTAGAATTCCAATGGGAGTAGTTGAAGATGCAGTTATCACAATTAACAATAAAAAAATCTTATTGATTTTGTAGTTGTTGATATGCTAATTGACACTCTTTGCCCAATTATATTTGTAAGGAACTTTTTGAGTGATATAGGTGCCACAGTTGACTTCAGAAAGGAGGTTGTATCCCTTAATCTTGGGTAAGCGGAAAAAGAATTCCATTTTTACAAATTTAAAGACAAACCTCTAATCATGAAATAAGAAGAGAAGGAGAAAACTTGAAGAAATGGCGGCTCTTTTCTTAAATAATCAAGATGAAGAAATAAATGAAGATCCAAATTGTGGAGAAATAATTATAGAGGATAAAACTCTAGAAGAATTAGAAAATGAATTTGATTCATTTCCCAATGAAGAACCTCCAACTGATGAAGCTTTTGAAGAGCCATAAAAGAGAGAGGATGAAGAATTACCACCCCCAGAGTTAAAAACTCTATCGGATAATCTTAAGTATAGATTCTTAGATGATACTAATAAATTCCCTGTTATTATTAGTGCTAAACTTTCAGGGGAAGAAGAACTTATGAAGGTACTAAAGGAGCTCCGCAAGGCCTTTGGGTACTCAATGGATGACTTGAAGGGTATTAGTCCCATGATAGCCTCCCATCGGATATTCATGGAGGAAGGTGCTAAACCAGTTGTGGAATTTAACAGAAGACTGAAATGAAGGAAGTGGTAAGAAAAGAAATAGTATGCCTACTTGATGCAGGTATAATCTATCATGTAAAAGAAAGTGATTGGGTAAGTCCTGTCCATTGTGTTCCTAAGAAATGCGGCTTTACAGTTGTTCCTAATGAAAACAATGAATTGATACCTACTAGAACTATTGTTGGACATAGGATGTGCATAGATTTCAGAAAATTGAATAAGGAGACTAGGAAAGATCACTATCCTTTACCATTCATAGATCAAACTTTAGAGAGGTTAGGAAACCACACTCATTTTTGTTACTTGGATGGATACTCTAGTTTTTCCCAAATAGTTATTCATCCCGAAGACCAACTTAAAACAACTTTCATTAGTCCTTATGGTTTACATGCTTACCGACGTATGCCTTTTGGTCTATGTAATGCTCCAGCTACTTTTCAAAGATGCATGACTACTATATTTGCAGATTTTATAGAACTTATAATGGAAGTATTTATGGATGATTTTTCTGTCTATGGACTTTGTTTACTAGTTGCTTGGAAAATCTCAATAGAATTTTGCAGCATTGCGAAGAGACTAATCTTGTCTTAAACTGGGAGAAGTGCCATTTTGTGGTCAAAGAAGGCATAGTCCTTGGACACAAAGTATCAGTTAAGGGTATTGAAGTAGACAGGGCTAAAGTTGAAGCAATAGAGAGAATGCCACAACCAAGGGACGTAAAAGGTATAAGAAGTTTTCTTGGTCTTGTAGGTTTTTATAGAAGGTTCATTAGAAATTTTTCTGAGAATTTATAAACCTTTGACTAATCTGTTGCAAAAAGGAGTAAGATTCAATTTTGATGACAAATGCTTTATTGCCTTTGATAAACTTAAATATGCTTTGTCTCGTGCTCCCGCCATTAAACCACCTATATGTGATATGACTTTTGATTTAATATGTGAGGCTAGTGATGATGTTGTAGGAATAACTCTGGGACAACACAAAGGTCACAGATTTAATATTATACATCATGCTAGTAGAACTCTCAATAGTGCTCAAAGGAATTATCCTAAGGAAGAAAGAGAACTCTTTGCCATATTTTTCTCTTGTGATAAATTCCGTTTTTATATTGTTGATGCAAAAGTAAGAGTTCATACAGATCGTGATGGTTTAAAAGAACTCCTCGAGAGGAAGTTTCATAAGCCTAGACTGATCCGTTGGATCCTTTTACTTCAAGAATTTGAGTTGCAGATTATGTAGAGATAGGAAGCAAAGATAGTAGATGCATCATCTATATTTACCCAGCAAGACATCAATCTTATTGAGAGGAGTTTTGGTCTTGATGATTTTTTTAAGAATTATTATATGAGCTAAAGCCAAATCCTCCCAAGAAGAAGAAGTCCTTGTTGTTGAAGGAGCTTGTCACTCCCTACTAAATAAACGGTAAATATAGGGTAAGTTTTCTAACTCTGATAAGTTCTTTATTTTCATAGTTTCTACTATTAATTTTTTTGCCTTTGAATTCCTCTTGCTTTTTTGAAGTTTTTGAGGGGTCTCTGCAACTATACAGCCGCAGCTATATGGCCGAAGAAAACTCTCCTGCCGTATAGTTGGTCATTAAATGTTCTGTACCCTCTTCTCAAAAGAATTTTCAAGGTGCGATATCTATACGGTCGCAACTATACGGCCGAAGAAAATTCTCCCGCCATATAGTTGGTCGTTAAAGATTCAGTACCCTCGACCCGTTTTCGTTATTTTTCATTAAAAAAAGTTTTTTTCGGTTCTTAGTCGGTAATCTAACTGACCCAGGCTAGAATTTTTTTGGAAGTTTATGCCCGGAACCAACTATACGGCCGCAACTATATGGTTCGCGACCGTATAGTTGGTCATTACGGCGCAGGACTCCTCCAAATCCGTGATTTCTATTTGGATTGGTTTCTTGGACGATAATTTGGTGTTTCTCGCGAGTTTTACTGACCCCTGACCGCTCTTATATACTGCCCTTGTGCCTCTCTCTAATAACAAATCACCAGGAACAAATCTACTTCTTGTTCATACAAGAGGACACACAACATAGAGCCACCAAAATCCAAGAGGCCAACGAGAGGAATTCTTATGGAGATCGGAAGCAATAACGAGCAAGGCAAGGAGATCAAGATCACCCCCTTGGAGTTCTTAGACGACGACAAAGAGCGACGAAAGAAGGAGTTGAAGGCCCTCAAGTTAAAGAGTGAAGAAATAAACAAGGAAGCGTCGGGGACGCCTAGGAATCTCCGGTGGCCGCGAGTTTATCTTGATAAACTTGATGAAGATATCAAGCAAACCACTGAAGCAGGTTTCACCATGAGTCTCAAGGTGATACAGACCCTCCAAAACAACAATGAGATCATTAAAGAGCAAGTGAAAGTGATGGGGAAGAATAACCTTCTCTACAAGCTGCGCATAAAAGAACTGGAGGCCATCAATCAATCCCTTCGTCTCAGACTGGCCCACGAGGAGAAGATACCGCGTGCCATGGCGCCACAGTGACCTTCAATAAAGCACGATATCAAATAACCGCAAGGGATTATTTGATCCCGCCTGGCTTGATTCCAAGCTTGGGGAGATCTTTAAGACCTTGTAATCTATCTTACCAGTTTTTATTTTCATTCTAGTTTTGCATTAGTTTGAGATCATAAATAAAGTTTGCATCATTAGATTCCCTTCAGGAATAGTTGATCCCTATTATGAAATTTCGAGTTTACTATAATATATGGAGCATTATTGAGTTTGAGTTGGTCTTATTGGATATATGAATGACTTGAGTATGATTTTACTTACACTTGATGATATCAATAGGAGTCTTCCACACCATTGGTATTAATGGAACATATAAAGATAGTTTGATCAATATGTTGTAGGTAATTGGTTTGATTTACAAAATGAGAAACTATCAAATTAATTAAGATGAAAAATAAAAAACTTGAACAAATGAGAAAACATAAGTGCTATCAAATAGAGTGAGAACAAGTTTTAGGTAGAATACTCAAGTTATAAAAATGCTTATTATATGTTTGGAATTTGATAATTGAGATCGTTAAACTTTGAAATTCCTACATGAGGTGGATTATATGTCTAGCTCCTTTGCACAACACTTAAACAAAAGTGTGAGCACAAATATATATAGAAAAAGAATAAAAAGAAATATGAATAAAAATAGCGAATGTATAAAGAGCAAATAGGCATATACCACTATATTGTAGCAAGATAAAGAGACGTTTGATTTTGAATCCCAAGTGAATATGTTAATCCTAAAAACACTTGGGACTACCTCACTAACTTATTCGGTTGAACCAAATACTTTTATATCATGTTTAGAATAATCTTTTGTGAACTATTAATCGCTAAGGTGTGGAAGCCAGCTAATATTATTCAGATGGTTCGAGTAAGGTACTATTTATAAACTTATTTATATGTATCCTTTATGATAAACACATGCTGCAACTGCCTCATTTATTTTATCGACTCAGCTTCATGAATATGAGTATCACATTCATTAAGCTAAACTTGCCAGGGACGAGCAAGAGTCTAAGCTTGGGGAAGTTGATGAGTGCATATTGGCATCATATTTTATATTATTATTTTGCATTGTAGACATATGATTTTGGTATTTTACGGCGTTCACATGCACTTTTGATGTTTATTTTCACCAGGATCAGATCAGATGATGGATCCACAAGACACAATTCTTGGAGCAGTTTTACTGGAGAGAAAAGGAGCCAAAAACTACGTAAATCGCTTATTTGGGAAATATTAATAATACCAGAAGAAAATCCGAAGCGAGAAGCGGAGACAGAAGAGTTGACGACCAACTATATAGCGGGCCGCCGTATAGTTCCCGCTGTATAGTTGGAGCGCCTCCGCCTCCTCAAATATTTTCACCCCGTGCAACTGGTTTGGAGAGACAACATACAGAACACCCAAAAATCGCTGAAATCTAACCTCCAAAAGGCATCTGGAGGGGGAACATGCCCTAGGGATCCATCTCCGCCCTACATAGATCTAGGAGGCCAAGGAATCGATCTCCATCTTCATCAACCGCTGCATCTTCATCACCACCATCATCTCCATCCATCCCATCTAGATCTTGTTGTAATTCTTGCACTAGTTGTGGATTTATACAAGTACTATTCATCAATGGTCGCTTCCATTACCATTATTGATGTTGTCTGCCTCCATGTCTGAGTAGATCATTAGTTCTTGGGGAGATGGAGAAACCCTAGTATGTTATTGGAATAAGATAAAGTTTATTATGATATTCATCACTGTGACCATGTGTTAGATTGTCTACATCTTTATGTTGGGAGAAGTCGACCTCTCCAATATTTGCCTCTTGTGGGGACTTGATGTAGGGAACTACTTGTTGATAGACGGAAAAATGTTAGCACTTACAGTCACTATAAAGCTGTTGGCACCCCTTACGTATCAACTTGGGAATCGAGGAAACTCACAAAACACTATTCCTGCCATGGGATACGTCCTGCAGGATTATGTCCCTTAATAGCGTGGTAATTCAATTGATGTTGATTGCTGTCTGCTATGGTTATGAGGATGATTTGAGCAGTGGTTGCTGCCTCTTTGTCCAAATACGGAGTTCCTCCCACACATACATAGTTGAGAATGCTCATGATGATAATCTTTACCTTAGCCCTTTTTAATGCTAGTGGTGTATCCGCCAATCCCTGAGAACGCTTTCTCCCACTGAAGTTTTAAATATCTTTTACATACGCGATACTTACTTTCTGTATTCAGTTTTATTTACTTTACGCATTGTTCTCTTATACCAAAAACCCCCAAAACACCTTTTTACACATTACTCGCATTTTATCTTGTCACTTAGAACTTTATTTAGCAATTCTATTTTTAGTATTTACATCAAGAATTATTAGACTTCAGACTCCTTCTTCCTGTGGGATCGATATCTTTATTTAGAAACTAGCTACATCTAATTTTTGCACTTGCAGTCATCAGACAGCTACCTCGCCATTGGCTACCCTAGAGGAGGTGCCTTCTACCTCAGCGACTGATGGGAATATGCCGATTGGGGTATTCCCAGCAGGACATTTCCTACTGGCCCATGTTGCCAGCGAGTGGGCCCGCAGGACGGCGACTGGATCAAGATTCAATAAGGAGCTAGGCTACTGGAAGCTGGAGGCCTAGAAGCGTAGCTAGGCCTAGTCGGATTAGGCTAAACGACCTCCGAATCCTTAACTAATTCGGTTGTAGATCTGTAAACCCTAGTGAGGTGAGTCTATATAAACCTCCCTAGGGTACGCATAGAGGACACGTTCCATCAAACACCCCCTGCGACTCGCCGCCTAGTCATCGAGATCGCCCTTGTACTCTCTCATCAATACAATCTATCAGGAGTAGGTCTTTACCCTCCGGGGGGCTGAACCTGGGTAAAACACTTTGTATCCGCCCTCATGTCACACCGCAGATGGCTGGCCGCCCTTGCCCCTCGTTCTACTACTCGCTGCCGATTGCAGCATCTGCCGTGGCCATTCACATGATAGTGGCGCCCACCGTGGGGCCTGGCCGGTCAGGCCGGTGTTCAGCAGCGAGATCCAATCTGCCAATCAACGAGATGATCGCCATCGGCCGCATGATCGCGATCGGCGAGATCCTCCAGATCTTGCCGAGCAGCTACGTCCCGGCGGCACGCCCCATCACACACAACGTAATCATGCCGATCGGCACGATCAGCCTCTTCGTAAGTGAAAGTACCGACTTGATACGACTAGAGGGGGGGTGAATAGGCGTCTACCCAATTTTAATTTGTTTTTCAAATTTAGGCTCAACGAGAAAGAAAGTTATCTAGATGTGCAACTAAATGAACAACCTAAATACAAGATAACAAACAACAACCACACGAACGGTAAATAACAAGAAGTAAAGGAAGGGAACGAAGTAACCGGAGCGGGGACACGGAGATGTAATTCCCGTAGTTCACTCCCAAGGAGCTACGTGTATGTTGGAGCGGTGTCGGGGCCACACAAGGTCAGCCGAGTGCCACAAAGGCCTCACCTTCTTCTCTGGTGAGCTCCCCCACAAAGGAGGCCTCACAATCCACTAACCGGTGACCTTGAAGGCGCCAACATAAACCTTTACACCAAGGTTGAGGGAGAAGCTCCACAACTCAATTGGAGACCCTCAACGACACCTCAAAGCTTTACAACACAAGCCTTAGCTTCAAGGATGCCCTACACCGTCTAGGGTTTCAAGAAACCCAAGAGCAACAAGATCCACAAAGGATGGGTGGGGGAAATCAAATCTTCTTTGGTGGAAGTGTAGATCTAGGTCACCTCCCTCACCTCTCAAAAGATCAAGTCATTTGAGTGGCTAGAGAGAGAGATCTAGTGAGGTGAAGCTCAAGCATTAATGGAGGAGAGAGAAAAATTCGCGGTAGGTGGGAGGAAGAAGAGGGGTGCCTTAAATAGGCCCCCTCGCACTGAACCGTTATAGCCCCCGCGACCTCACCGGAAGTTCCGGAGAGAGGCCGGAAGTTCCGCCCAGCCTGGCTCCAACGGTCATCAGACCGTTGACGCCCGCTCCAGAAGCGCAACCGGAAGTTCCGGTCAAAACAGACCGGAAGTTCCGGTGAACTTCCGACGCAAGTTCCGACCAAGTTATGACAAATAGAACACTTCAAACAGAAAGTTATTGAGCCTTCAGCAGAACTTGGAGCGGAACTTGGAGCGGAATTTCTGGGTCGCGAACCGAATCTTGCCGGAAGTTCCGGAGGCTGGGCGGAAGTTCCGCTCATGATTTTTTGGCAGGACAAGTTCCGATGCAAGTTCCGGCCCAAGTTCCGGCAAATAGAACACTTCATACAGAAGGTTACTGATCCACCAGCAGAACTTGGGGTGGAACTAGAGTCGGAACAAAGCATAGAACAGCCCGCAAACAAAAACCTGAGCGGAACTTCCGGCGCCAGGCCGGAAGTTCCGGTGAGACACAGAAGGCCCCAACAGAACAGGAACTCACTCTCTCACCGAATAGTAGGATGGATGTGGTGGTGCATATAAGTTTGTGCAAGAACAAGTGATTTCCCACAGCCTTCCAAGATGGACCCCTCTTAATAGTACGGTGACCTAAAACAACAACATGAGAGAAACTAGGAGAAAACTAAAGGCCACCGTCTTCATGAGATCCCAAGAGAGCATCCACACAGATTGAAGGAGACATCAACAGCGATTACCCTGAAACTCAAGCGCACAATTAAAACACAAATGGGATTGTCATTAACACCAAAAACAGCATGGGAAGATATAGTCCTTTCAATCTCCCCCTTTTTGGTGTTAGATGACAATCCCAAAGATTTACATAGTATAGAGGAAATCTTTGCAATGGATGGTACAAGCTCCCCCTATATTTGATTTAAACTCTCTGACCCTAAACACCAAGTTTTATGATTTAAATATATTTGGTGAACCCTATAAAATCATTACTTTGATGAAAGGCATTTCTAGCAAAATAAAATGTTGCTTTGATTTAAAAATGGTTTTAGATGAAACCTTTTGCAAATGGTTTTAATAATAAACACTTGACCATAAAACACTAACATTTATGTTTCAAAATATATTTGTCAAACACTAGAAATCATTGCTTTGATTTAAATCATTTCTAGCAAAACAAGAATGATTCAAATGGCCATTTCACTAACTTGATATCCAATGGTTTTGCCACTTTTATAAATGACCAATAGGTGTTTTAAAATGTTTATAACCTATTAGATACCACTTTTCCAAATAAAACAATCTTTGGCATGTTTGCATGCATTGCTTTGTTTTTATTACTCTATGTGACGATTGCTTGAATGGTAGATTAAATTTGTGCCTTGATTGAATTGTAGTGAATTTTGAAGAGTGTGACTATTGCAAGATCAAGGAGTGAACTTATTGTTGGGCCACGCAGAGATAAAACAAAAACTTTTCCTCTAACGTGGTGATCCCAAGACCTAGCTGAGGTAGAAGGCCACGAGGTTTACCACTAGACGCGCGGTTGCGGATTACTGATGAAGCGCGTCAGTTGATGCAGTGCAGTCCTCACGATCCGATCGTCCTGGTGCTGATCGTACATCACCTCTGCTGGTATCCACACGTACAAGGAGGAGCACCGGCGGCGAACTGCTAGGTTCGTTACGGCGGCTGGACTGCTGTGGAGCTAGGGTTTCCAACACATGGAATGACCTAACCGAACAACGATAACCTTTCTGGGTTACTGTGCTCCACTATATATAGGGAGTGAACATGGGCTCTGCTCGCGCGACCCATTCACTAAAGCCCATATAACATTAGTCACCGTGAGTCCAACTCACTAACTCAGTCCTAATCCGGTTTAGGTCCAACCCAACAAGATTACATGTTCAGATCCAATCCGAACTTGCTCCCGCTCTTAAGTGTGTGACCCCGCAGGCTCATGGTTACTTGGACACGATTTGAGTCCAACTCACAATCAATCAATCGGCATCGGCTCCTAGCAGAACTTGCCGATTCCCAAGTACCAAAGAGTCATGACGACTTGCCTTTCCAATGCGACTTACGTCTGAGTCCCTTTTGCCTCACGATATACCTTGTCAGACTATAGGCGAATATATGTCATCCCTTAAATAGTCCGACTCTCTTCTCGATCCGAGATAAGTGATTCACCCGACTAACTCTTAGCCGATCGCCTCGGTTAACACTTAACCGAGTCGTGCATGGCCATGCTTTCCGAATCATATCTCACGAGAGGGCCCAGAGAATATCTCTCCGAGTGGAGGGGCAAAATCCCATCTTGGTTATTCACATCACGCAGCTTGATTCTCAGTCGACCCGAACCCTGCCTTTATAACTGCCCAGTTACGTATCAGCGTTTGACAGAACCTAAGTCGGTGATCCTCAACTCGGACTATGCAACAACCTCAGGTCTAAGGATTACATTGATTGAGATATACAAATGACAACTAGTTCGTTGTACCTCAATATGGGTCAATCCGACTCGCTAAACTCTTTAGCCTAGTCTGTGTAAGTTGGAATAGCATCTCCATGCCCATGACAAGTGGAACCGAGTCATCAAGCCAACTTTCACATTGGTCTAAGTTGTGTGTCCAGCACAACCTCAATGACCAAGGATATTTAGTACAAACAACATGAATGCATAGTTCCACAACTGAATCACATATTCAATGATACACATCAGATGTTTATACAAGGACTACTTAATAACTTTATGAATACAATGGGAAATCTCATCATACATGATTGCCTCTAGGGCATATTCCCAACACTTATAATCTCTACCAAAAAGGCAAGTGGTGCTTCATACTTTTGTCCCATTTTTTTCACTATGCATTAGTGATATTTCTAAGTAGGACTCGTATGGAATTTTGCTAAGTATAAACTATGCCATGGGAAATCCTAGTACATGAAACCTTAGTAGAATTTTCCTAAATTATGATTCCTACTACTATCATTCTTAGCTTAGCTAGTAGAAAAAAAGGGTGGATTATATTCATGCTATGGAATATTTCTAAGTCAAGGACTTGTATTTTGTTTAATAAAACAACTAAGTGAATGAATCACCTGGGTGGAATGGAAATAAAGGTTTGTGTTGAATGGTTACACAATTCCAGTATACTGGGGAAAACTTGGGCATCACCAAGTCTAGTATACTGGGGAAGACTTGGTATCACACTTGTGGATTGCCACCCAGTAACAAAGAGATTTGAGATGTCAAATGTTGAGAAGCTTCAAGTGCAGCCACTTGGCATTATGGGCTCTGCCTGGATCATATAGGTTGCAATAACTTAGCCAAATGGACAGTTGGTGGTAGGGGAATGATAGGTTGGAGCGCGTCCATTTTGGTCTAAGGGAAGGCTTCTGAAAGATCTTGTATCGATGCATGTCGAGTCTTGTGGGGAAAGTGCACCACCTGCAGAGTGAAAAATCTAAGTACTTAGCCGTGTCCCCGGAAATGGACAATTTGAGCATCAAGACATGGAAGCTATCAAGAATCTCCTCATCTCAATTTTCTAAGTTAAAACCTGTCACTACTAGGAAACTAGCTATAGATAGACAAACCTTCTGTGGCGCATGGTTCTGACCATGCACCACAAAAGTTTTCTAGTGGCGCATTTCAGCAAATGCGCCACAGAAGTTTTCACACTTCTGTGGCGCATATAGGAAAAATGTGCCACAGAAGTTGGAACTTCTGTGGCGCATATGTCCACATGCGCCACAGAAGTTCCAACTTCTGTGGCGCATACGGACGTATGCGCCACAAAAAGCTCGGGTGGACCCTATCACGAAATCTCATTGACTATACTCTGACCAATATCCTGTGGTGCATATGACCATATGCGCCACAGAAGTTCATCTTGTGTGGCGTATATAGAGGCATGCGCCACAGAAGTTGGAGTAGGAAAAACAGATTCTACCCCCCCCCCCCATGAGGATCGCCTTTTTAGCCTTGCAAAAAATAATAGAAAATGAAAAACATAACAAAAAATAAAATCCTTTCACATAGTGATAGGTAATATGGTCTAGTTTGGAGGAAAATTAACAAACATGCATTTCGACTTTTTATGAAAAAAAAGTTTATGCCACGGTAAAACGGTCATAACTATTGCATACGATGTCGAAAAATACGTATAATATACCAAAATGACGAGAACAAGATTTCGCTTCATAGGTCGTTTAGCGATTATTTAGATTTTCAAAATCCGAAAAGAGTAAAAAGTTATAGCCAAAAGATTGTTTTTTCCTGCAAAAAAGGAGGACAATCTTCTGTGGCGCATTTCTTCCATATGCGCCACAGAAGTCTTGGCCAAAATTCGAAATTTGAATCTCGCCCCTTCTCCCTCTCTTACACTCTTCCACTCCTCCACCTTTCCCCTTCTCACCTTCTTCTCCCATTCTCCTCACCTTCTCCTCCTCCTCCTCCACCCCGGTGAGATCCTCCTCCTCCTCCTCCTCCTCCTCCTCCTCCACCACCACCCCGGTGAGATCCTCCCTCCTCCACTCCGGTGAGCTCTTCCCTCCTCCACCCCGGCGATCTCCTCCTCCTCCCACCTCCCTCCTCCTCCACCCCGACGAGCTCCTCCTCCGACGAACTTCTCCTCCTCCTCCTCTGGCGGCCTCCTCCTCCTCCTACGGTGGCCTCCTCCTCTCCTCCACCGGCGACCTCCACCTCCTCCACTAGCGACCTCCTTCTCTCGTCCATCGGCGACCCCCACCTCCGGCGAGCACCACCTCCGGCCAGATCTGGCCGGTTTTTTTTTTGAAATTTTAAAAAAACTTCTGTGGCGCATATTGGCCAAATGCGCCATAGAAGTTTGAGATCTGGTTCAGGACTTCTGTGGCGCATTTTAGCAATATGTGCCACAGAAGTTTTTCAGACTTCTGTGGCGCATTTCAATATGCGCCACAGAACTGCAATTTAGTGGCGATATAATAGTGGCGTATCCCATATGCGCCACAGAAGTCCCAAAATGGTGCGCCACTGATAGGCCTTTTCCTAGTAGTGTGTGGTTGAACAAGGGTGAAGGATCACCAATTTCTATTGGTGGTTCCTTTGGAGTTTTTGCCAAACAAAAACTTAGTGTTTTCAAATGATAAGGAAAATCTATTTTGAGCAAAGCAAGCCTAAGCTCCACTTAGCCAATTGCATATAGATGATAGACTCCACTATACTACCATAGTATCACTTGCCAATACAATTCAAATGTATTGACCCTTGTGGATGTAACTTATTATGTTGCAGGTTTGTTTGATGTTAGTGAAATGTGTGGATTAGGATTACAAGTCTACAACCAACATGATTGCCTGTGGCACTTTGAAGATGAAGGACTCCATGCTATAGTTATTTCTGCTGCATTGTAATGAGATAGCCAAATGAGTTATGTAAGATGTAATGAATTATTTTATTCCTGGTTATAAAGTTGTATTATGACCTTTGTTTCTTGATATTACATCTTAACTGTGGATGCTAGCTATTGATCCAGGGACTAGCATTGTAAACACAGGGATCTCTACCTTATTAAAAGGTTGGGACCTCTACATGTTTGCAGCAAAACAAACTTCTAGTGTATTACTGCTAGCAGTGGCGGAGCCATAGCCCGGCATGCCCACGCTCAGCTGGTTAACTCCACTAAAATACTATAAGAACTATGATAGAAAGAGGATATTTTCTAGGCAAACACTCAACTAATCAACTGTATCTATACTCTTTGCCCGGTCTTAAATTATGAGCTAGCTCTGCCACTAAGTGGTAGTATTGTACCACCTCTGTTCCATATTATGATCCTTTTGAGCAAACTAATACTACTACTAGTAGTAGTTCTTGTACAAGTGTACTACTACTAGGTACTGTATGCATTAGTATTTTTTAGGAATATAGGAGTTGTAAATAAACATCATCTTGTCAAACAAGACAGTATTAACTCTAGTTGGCATGCATGGCAGCGTGCCATCCTCGCTAGCTGTAATGCCACAGGATGTGACATGGTTAATTTAGTGCACGGCAGCATGCCAACCTAGCTTATAATTTAGTGAAGTGCAGCATACCAGTAAAGCTATATTCGTCATCCTGGATGCAGCTCCAGAGGGCTTGCAGAAACAAAACAAAATCTCGTTCAAAGACTAGAGCTATCTCATCTTTCCTAAGGCTGGTCCTAGTGCTAATATCATAAGGTGTATCATGCATGCCAACTTGGCAAAAATCTGATGTGACATCACAATTAATGAAGATAGAGGTGGTTAGAGTACCATAGGTAGATACCGTATCATAGCACGTAAAATTCGAAATCATAATGACAAGTAAATCTAGTATACACATTTTACATAGAGATTCTACAAATCAATAAATATACCACTACTATGATACTACTATATGATACAATACACTAGATACATAGTATCATACACTAGTATCATATGCATGATACTAGTATTATGATACTCCCACTATGACCAGCCTAACATCGACAAGTTTCAAGAGTGAGATGGCACAACTAAATCTTCTTGTGATGATACCAATGTTAATATAGGTAACGTCATACTAATTAATTACTTTATATTGGTGGCAGTCCCAATTTATTTGGGGAGAGGTGGAACGAAGTTGCGGTAATGTATGCCTATTTCCAATGTGCGCTGCTGACATAGTGGGCCTACAAGCAACGGTGTGACAAGGAAAGCTTAACATGCAGGAAACAAAGCACTATGTATTTTGTATGACCCGGCCAGCACTTGGACAAGCCGATGCGTTATGCTGTGTATTTTGTATCCAGGTTTGGTACTGCTAATATATTTTGTAGTAATGCATATATACTAGTATTTGTTCGGATCGACCGATCGAGTGGAGAATATGCTCTCTCTTTCCTTTTGAGTCATGGCCTTGCTAAACTCTTGAGTTTCATCGTCTGCATTGTTGAATCTGTCATTTCTTTTAGCAATTTTCTGTACTGCTAAATCGGTCACTTTGAAATGCAGCTGAATCTGTCAAGTGCTGCTGAATATGAACTGGGAATCTGCCGATGTTTTTCCGATCTTATTCTATACTGTCGAATCTGTCAAATCCTACTTACTAAAGTGTTTTATATAACTAATACTGATGTACTGGTACTTGTTTAGATCAAGTGCATTAGTTAGTCTTGCTTTTATTTTGAAATATGGTATTGTCTCAATCTAGATGAGACTTGGGCATTTTGGGTTGCATCGGGGTCACACAGGAATTGATGTGAGAAGAAGGTACTTAAAGCAGACTCGATCGTCAGTTTTGCATGCTCCAATGGTCGAGTGTGTTTGGAGAAAAGGGCAAACTGATCTATCGGGCGACAAGGTTTCAAGAGCTGAAACCAGAACTGGTTCTCTCTGTACTGCTATTTTATTTCAGTTTCTGCATTACTGAATCGCTCACTTTGAAATGCTGCTAAATTGGTCAAGTGCTGCTGAATGTGAAAAGCGAACGTGTCGATAATTTTTCTATCTTATTCTATACTATAGAGTTTATATAAATATCTGCCAAAAAGAATTATCGATTTCTTTCCCTCCCTCTCTGAGATCTTTGTTTTGAATCCGGCCGAGCCACAACAAAATGCAATTTTTATATACCAGGAGAAGAAATCTAGCTTATTCGGCCCCTCTTTAGCCTACAACATTTTAATTCGGCCTTTTAAGGGTATAAGGGGACCGCTGACCACAACCCAGGGAAATTTGAGAAACGATCCCATGGAGAATAGCCTATGGAGTATAGCCCATATAGAACAACCCATGCATAATAACAAACTCTTTTTAATTCGGCCTTTTGGGCATTACCCCCCATCTCTCAATATTTTTTAAAAAACTCTGCCTGCATATTTTTTATAGCACCTGCAGTTTTTAGTTTAGCTGCCAGGAGCGCCGCCTTATTTTTTGATGGGAGATAAAAATATTCAAAAAAGTCTTTTTAAGGAGACAAATCAATAAGTTATAATAGCAAGGCTTAACGACTATATTCAATTAGTTGTTTCGGCCGTAGTGGCAAGATACCCAGTCAATCGGCGGTGAGATCTCAAGTTCAAATCCTAGGTAATTTGTGTTAATATTGAGTTACTTTTTGTACTCTCAGGATAACATCTGGGACCCAGATAAACTGCTACTTCATCTAGCAATGTTGCATATGTAAGGACGGCGGACTCGACCCAAAAAAACAATCCAATAAATATACACACGTTTAATTTAAATAGAGGTTAACATGTGGGATCCAACATAGACACGTTTAATTCAAATAGTGTCTGACATGTGCGACCCAGATAAACTGCTGCTACATCCAGCAATGTTGGCAAGGTCAAGATGGCGGACTCGGCCCAAAAAAAAATAGTCCAACTTATATACACACGTTTAATTCAAATGGAGGTTGACATGTGGGACCCAACATGGACACGTTTAATTCAAATAGTGGATGACATGTGGGACCCAGCATAGACACGTTTCCTGCATATAGAAGGCTGCAATGTGGGACCCAATATAGACACGTTTCCTGTACATAGAAGCCTAACATGTGGGACCCAGCATTGGAGTGTACATAAACATTTTTTGTACTCTATAAGGCTGACATCTGGGGTCTAGGTAAACTACTGTTGCATCATAGACACGTTTCCTCTAAAAAAATCCGCCAATGTTGCCAAGGTCACAACGGCGGACTCAACCCGAAAAAATAGTCCAACATACACACGTTTCTTCAAATAGAGGCTGACATCTGGGACCCAGCGTAGATACGTTTCCTACACACAGAGATTGCTGACATCTGGGACTGATATGTCCAAAACGTATCTACTTTCCTGAACACTTTTGCTATTGTTTCTCCTCTAAACTTGTGTGATTTGGATACAACTAACACGGACTGACACTGTTTTCAGCAGAATTGCTTTGGTGTCTAGTTTTTGTGCAGAAAATCAACTTTCGGGAAAATCCCGAAAAAGTGCCAAAACTCCTATTTTACCAGAAGACTCGTGTAGCCAGAAGACGAGACGGAGGAGGGCCACGAGGGGCCCACACCCCTGTCCGCGCGGGCCTGCCCAGGTCACGCCTTGGAGGGGTGTTGCCACCTCGGGCACCCCCTCGGTCTCCCTCTTCGCCTACATAAAGCCTCCTGACCTAAAAACTGCGGGGGTTCGACGTTTTTCCAGAGAGAGTTCCGCTGCGCCACCACCACAAACTGCGATTCGAAACCAAAAACTCCGTTATGGCACCCTGTTGGGACGAGGAATTGGAGGAGATCATCGCCATCATCATCACCGATGCCTCTCCATCAACCATCCATGTTTCCCACATCCATGAGTGAGTAATCCCCCGCTGTAGGCAATGGGGATGGTAGGGATTGGATGAGATCTATCATGTAATCGAATAAGATTGTTAGGGCATGGTGCCTAGTATCTTTATTAGTGTTATTTGACTTTGTTGCAACTTGTTGTGCTTAATGTTTGTCGCTACAGCCTGAGTTCCATGATCTCAGATCTGAACTTATTATTGATTCATGATGATAGTATTGTTTGTGATCTTATCTGCATGTTGTGTACACATATCATTGTCCGGAACCAAAGGCCCCAAAGTGACAGAAACTGGGACAGCCGGAGGGGATGGATGTGATATGAGGATCACATGTGTTCACGGAGTGTTAATGCTTTGCTTCGGTGCTCTATTAAAAGTTGTACCTTAATTGCCAGTAGATTCCCTTGAGGCCCTGCTGCAACGGGCTGGCAGGATAAAAGATGTGCAAATTCTCATTGCGATCACGTATGACTATATAGGAAACACATGCCTATGATTGTTTAGTACTTAGATGTTTTATCTTATTTATCTACAAATGCCCTAGATCTTGAAGTTATATGAATAGTCTCGTCCATGCAACGCCCTTCCATCCATCCCTATGCCTACCGCACACAAATCCTATTGTTTGCTACTATTGTTACTACTGCCTTTGTTTTACTGCTGTTGTTGCTTCGCTATTGCTACTATAAAACTGTTGCTACTGATAAACTACTGTGAGCAAGATTATTTCCAGGTGCAGCTGAATTGACAACTCAATTGTTAAGGCTTATAAATATTCTTTGGCTCCCCTTGTGTTGAATCAATAAATTAGGTTATACTACCCTCAAAGACTGTTGCGGTCACCTATACGTGTGGGTGATCAAGACTATTTTCTAGTGCCGTTGCTAGGGAGCATAGATTTATTTGTAAGTTCACTTGGATCTATTGTTGTTTGCTGCTATCCTTTTCATCATGGGGAAAACTCGTGATGGAAATTTTCCTATTTTACCATCCACTACAAGAAGAGGTACAGTCCTAAACACCTCTGCTGCTCTTGATTCACCATCTGTTATAAGTAAGCTTGTTACACCACCACCACATACACATGTTACACACACTGCTACTACTGCTGAATCTGAAATTGGTTCTGATGCTCATGATGTTACTTCTATTGTGCTTGATGCGAGTGGTTCATTAGGTCCTTTCCTAGATGCTACTATTGCTAGAACTATATTGGGAAACACTGAAACTCCTAGTGAAGACACTATTACACCTGTTATATCACCTAAGTCTAGAGAAAGCTATGATATTAATGATGGTTACATTGAAATGACTGATGAATTTATTGAAGAGTATCAAAACACACGCGGTGCTAGTACTATTAGGAGTCTCCTAGAGAGACGTACTATTATACCTAAATTGTCTCCTGATGCTAAGTTTGCTACTTTCCCCGTAGACATTAAAGATAAAGATTATGATTTCTCTCTTGATTTATCCTATATAAACATTGTAGAGAAAGAATTTTTTTGTGGGACTGGGAATGAAAGGGATGTGGCGCATATGAATGAGCTTTCCACTATGAGTGCCTTATTTTCTGATGATGTTAAGATGCGTACCTACTTTGTTGCTAAGATTTCCCCTTTTCACTAAAAGGAGAAGCTAAAGCTTGGTTTAATAGTTTACCTCCTGGATCCATTAATAGACCTGATTGCTTGATTGCTACTTTCTTTTAGAAATATTTCCCTCCTAGTGCTAGACATGCTGCTTTGCAGAAACTTTTTGATTTTAAACAGGGAGAAGAAGAGAAATTTCCTGAGTCATGGACAAGGTTCAGTGCCTTGATTCATGCACATCATGGATGTCCATTACCTAAAAATGAGCTTCTTGATATATATTATAATGGACTAACTGATGAATCTAGGACATACCTAGATATTTTTGCTAATTGTGTTTTCAGGAAAAGAACTCCTGCAGAAGCTAAAGAATTAATGGCTAAAATAAGCAAGAATTATGATGATTGGACTTCAACTGGGCCAATTACACCTGAGCCTACTACATCTGAACCAATTGTGCCTGAACCAACACCAACACCAAAGAAGAGGGGAATGATTGAATTAAATGATGAAGTGATGAAAGAAGCTAAGAAATGTCTTAAGGAGAAGGGTATTAGATCTGAAGATGTGAAGAATTTACCTCCTATAGAAGAATTATGTAAGCCAATCTCCCACTCATCCACTATTGAGGTACACTCTCTCCAACACTTTGATGAAGGTGATATTCCTTATGGTAAACCTCTTGATCAATGCTTGGAGGAACTTGACATTTTTATTGTTAAACAAGGTAATTTTAATAAACAAGTTCAGAATCATTTATTGGAAAACTCTAGAGTTGTTAATGAGTTGAAAGATATTATGGAAAGAACTGCGAATGATGTTAAAATGCTTTGTAAACACTTCCAAATGGTTCAAACCCAAATTGATCAACTTGCTAAAGTACAAAAAGATATGCTAGTTAATGCTTCTGGAGATAAAGATGCTTATGGAATTAGAACTAGGAGTGGTGCTGCCACTCAAGATCCCTTGTATCCTAAGGGACATCCTAAAAGAATTGAGCGGGATTCTCAACAAGCTGAAAATAGTGGTAGTCCTCACAAGAGAAAGAAAAAGAAACATAAAATAGTTGAGGAACCCTCTGAACCTGCTGTAGATCCTAATAGTATATCAGTCTCTCATGCTGAAAATGAAAGTGGTAATGATAAAAATGATGCTCCTGATAAGGAAGAAGTTGAAGAAGAACCTAAGAAGCACACTAAGAACACTAATGACACTAAGGAAGATTTTAGTGCTAATAAACATGGTAGTGAAAGAGAACCTTGGGTGCAGAAGCCAATGCCTTTTCCTAATAAGAAACACAAGTCAAAGGAGGAAGAACACTATAACAAGTTTTGTGAGTGGATGAAACCTTTATTTTTGCAGATTCCTTTGACTGATGCTATTAAGTTGCCTCCTTATTAAAAGTATATGAAGGATGTTATCTCTAATAAAAGGAAGATTCCTAATGAAGAAATTTCTACTTTGCTTGCTAATTATTCCTTCAATGGTAAGGTTCCAAAGAAACTTGGTGATCCAGGTAATCCCACTATCCCTTGATCTATTAAAAATAATTATGTTAGAACTGCTTTGTGTGACTTGGGAGCTAGAGTTAGTGTTATGCCTTTCTCTCTCTACAAGAGACTTCAGCTAGAAAAATTGATACCAACTGATATATCTTTGCAAATGGCTGATAAGTATACTACTATTCCTGTTGGTATATGTGAGGATGTTCCTGTTCAAGTGGCTCATAATTGCTTGGTATTAACTGATTTTGTTGTGCTTCAGATGCCTGAAGATGATAATATATCTATTATCCTTGGGAGACCTTTTCTTAATACTGCAAGTGATATCATCAATTGTAATCAAGGAAAGGTAACTTTTAATATTAATGCCAAAGGGCATACTGTCTATTTCCCCAAGAAGTTTGATAAGAGCTAATGCCTGAATTCCATTGAAAATATTGAGGGCATCAAAGTTGGAGAAATATATTGTCCCATTCCACAAGAAAGTTTTGAAACTATTATGATTAGGACTATTGCTATCAAGATTGAGGTAACATAATCATTTTGTGAAATGCAAAGTTTTGTTTCATATAAGATTGTTTTGGTAACAAGACTTGATCAACCTTGTTAACAAAGGGATTTTAATGAACAAAACAATGCTTTCACAATGGTTATACTTGCTCACCCTTATTTTTCGCCTTTCAATTCTTTGCTCTTCGTCTTGTTAGTCTTAGTTTTGCTTGTTGTTTGCTTTTTAGAGTGTCTTATAACTTCTGTAGTTTTGGTTTTGGTTTGCTTTTTTCGTCTTTCAAAAATCTTTTTCTGCGAGAAAATCAATTTTTATAACCTGAAAATTGGCCAAAAATAAAGTTTCCCAAAAAATTTCAGAAAAATCATGTTAAATTTTTCCTCGAATAAAGGGGCAGAGGAGCACCTGAATTGTCCCAGGGGGACCCACCAGGCTAGCACACCCCCTGGTGGCGCGGCCAGCCCCAAGGCGCGCCTGGCCTGGGTGGGGCCCACCTATGGCCCTCCAAGATGCCTCCTTCCAGCTACTTCTTTCTCTCCCGTAAAACACCAGAAAACTTTCTCAAGCTTGAGTTCCTGCTGTTCTTGCTCCTGATTTTCGATCTCCCTGCTTAGAACATCTTTGTTGCTGATTTTTGGAGGGATTGCTCTCCGATATGTGCCTCCTTCGCTTGTCCAATTAGATTTTTGATTGGTGGATTGTATCTTGAGTATTTTGCTACTGTAGGTGACAGGTTGTGTGAGCTTGCATGCTTGTTCTATACTTAGAGATTTCATTTTGATGCATGTTTAGCCCTCTAGCAAGTTCCTATAGTAGTTCCTCATCATTTATCAACTTGGAAATCACTTGGTTTGATGTTTGTCTAAAAATTTCAAAAAAAAGGATCATGGACAACCACACCTTTGGAGAAGTGTTTGAAAGTGATGCACCTAGGAGAACAAGGCCTTTGAGATCATCCTCTCGAGGATCTTATTGCGTCGTGTTTTGGCAACGAGGGAGATGAGGGGGATGTGCACCCTTCTATCTTCCCTTGTTTTACCTTTTTGCAAGCTACAAGGATTCTTGATGATTTCCTAACTCTTGTTTGGAGGGTTGGACTAACTTATTATATGCAGGATGAGAGTGAGCAATATTCTATGCTCACCAAAACTTTTGTGGAGATTTTCTCTTTCACTAACACCCCTTTCAGAACAGATGTCTCATTCAAAATCTATAACAGGCCTGTCACCATGACATTGAAGAAATTTTGCGGCATTATAGGTATTGGCATGGTTGGGACAATGAAGAAGATTCAAGCTCGACCCGCTGATTTGTTGGAGCTCTACCGCAGGGTAACTGTAGGGGTCCCAATCTTGGATAAGATAGAGCCTCCTGTGTTTACAATGCTAGTCCCTGGATCAATAGCTAGCATCCACAGTTTAGATGTAATATCAAGAAACAAAGGTCATAAAATAACTTTATAACCAGTAATAACATAATTTTATTACATCATCATAGCTCATTTGGCTATTACATTACATTGCAGCAGAATAAATATAGTCATGGGTCCTTCATCTTCAAAGTGCCACAGGCAGATGTTGGTTGTAGACTTTGTAATCCTAAACAATCAATCTTCACTCAAATCAATCAAACCTGCAACATACAAGTTACAGCCACAAAGGGTCAATACATTTGAATTGTATTGGCAAGTGATACTATGGTAGTATAGTGGAGTCTATCATCTATATGCATCTGGCTAAGTGGAGTTGAGGCTTGCATTGCTCAAAATAGATTTTTCCTTAACATTTGAAAATACTAAGTTTTTGCTTGACAAAATCATTTTTCTCAATCAAAGATTTCAAGATCCTTGTACCAAGCCATCTCTCCATCAATGATTGAAGAATTCAAACAACCCTTGTTCAAACCACAAGATTTTAATTTAGAAATTGGAATGATGAGATTCTTGATTGCTTCCATGTCTTGATGATCAAATTGTCCTTTACCAGGGACATGGCTAAGTACTTAGGTTTTACACTCTGCAGAGGTGGTGCACTTTCCCCACAAGACTTGGTTTCCCAAGACAAGATCTTTCAGAAGCTTTCCCTTAGACCAAAATGGACGCGCTCCAACCTATCAAACACTACCACCCACTGTCCATATGGCTAAGTTCTTGCAACCTATATGATCATGGCAGAGCCCATATTGCCAAGTGGTTGCACTTGAAGCTTCTCAACATTTGACATCTCAAATCCCTTTGTTTCCTGGGTGGCATACCACAAGAGAGATACACAATCCAAGCCCATGGCATTGTGAACCACTCAACCATTCTCCACCAAGCAAGCCCATTCCACCCAGGGAATTCATTAACTTAGTTGTTTTATTAAACAAAAACATAAGTCCTCAGACTTAGAATATTTTTCCATAGTGTGAATATATTTTCCACCCATGTTTTCTATTAGCTAGGCTAAGCTTGGTAGTTATAGGAAACTTAACTTAGAAAATCCTACTAAGGATTCATCTACTAGGTTTTCCTATAGCAAGATCTATACTTAGCAAAATCCATGCAAGTTTACTTAGCAAAATCACTAATGCATAGAAAAAGTAATGGGACAAAAAGTATGAAGCATCACTTGCCTTTTTGGTAGGGAATGGTAGTTCACTCCTTGATCTTGTTAGTCTCACACTTCACTACAAGTCAAACAAGCAAACACTAATTCAATTTACATTCCAAACCAATAATCACTCAAACAACTTCACACACACAAGACAATGGAAACCAATTTATGCATGGGGGCATGCACAAGATAGTTTTATTTTGCAAAGGGGTCTCTATGGGGTTTCTAAACTTTGTAAGATCTAAATTGGTCATTTACCAAAGTGGCAAAGTCATTAGTTAGAGGGTTTTGTCCAAAAACTATTTTTAAATCCATTCATCATTTTATGTGGTGAAAAATGTTTTTATTAAGGCAAAACTCTTAAGTTGTTTACCAAATGAGTTGCTATTGCAAAGCTTGGTGTTTTTGGGTCAGTAGGTTTGGTCCAAACTATTTTCTCCAAAGTTTTTACTCAAAATAATTTTCATAAACAAATTAATAGTTTTATTTAGCTAGAAATGGACTAAACCAATTAATCCATTCTAAACCTTTCCAAAAATCATTTTCCAAACTATGGGTTGGTTCCTAGGGTCAGTAAGGTCACAACAAACCAATTTGCAAAGGTTTTTAACCTTAAAAACATTTTTAAACAATTTTCCTAATGTTAGCAAGCACACAAAAGAATCTGCAAAATCAAACAAGCTAACAGATACTATTTGCTAAACTAAGGGCATGGCTGGCTAGGGTTTGTTCTCCTGAATCCATTGATATAAAATTTGCCAAATTTGGACGTGTGGATCAAAAGTTATAAGGGTTTGAAAATTACAAACAAATCTGTTTTCAATTTCTGTTTTTAAACAGACAGGTGACACGCGGCGTGATCTTACTGGTTGATACCGGTTCGGCCGGATCAGCTCTGTGGAACGTTAGATCTAAAGTGGATCGTGCGGCACAGATAAGACGTACCCCTTCGTTTTAGTGAATCTATCCAAGCCATCCGATGCTAATCTAACGGTTCCAATTGCTTGGCCAAACAGCAGCGGCGCTGGCGGCGGCGTCTGGTGGCGGAGCGGCCAGACGGCGAGGTTGCCGACGATGCAGGCTGCGAGAAAGAGGGAGGGGAAGCTCACCGAGTTCGTAGCGCACCGCTGATGCTCAACGTGGTCTTTGTTGGCCAAGGGGAGCACTATGCTGGCTTGAATCGCTCGCCGAAGTTCGTGTCCGCGTCGGGCTTCTCTGTTTATCGTCGGAGGCGACGACACAAGCCACGAGAAAGAAAGATAGCAGTTGCGTCAGATGCGTACGGGGTCGGTGATCGTGTGTGCATCAACGAGACAGAATGGGGTGGTCAGATGTTACCTAGGGTACTTGTCGGAGTAGAGGCAGTGAACGGTGGCGAGAGGGCGTCGTCGTTGCCGGGCTTCTGGGGTGTGCGCGAGCGAGCTAATGCCTCTGGGAGGTTCGCTAGGATGTGGGGATCAGGTGAGGGTGGTCGAAGAGGCAAGGGGCGGTGAGAGGCTGCCGGAATTTGATGAGAATGGTCGCCGGAGACAGAGACAGTCGAGGAGAGATTGTGGCGGCCTGGAGGCGTGCTCGGGGGAGGAAACAGAGGGGAAAGGAGGAGGGAGCGTGGGCGATTAAGACAGCATGCTCGCGGCGAGAGATTACTGCTGCAATAAAGCGTATTCAATCGGAGAATCAAATGGCAGCAACGGTGGTGAGTTAACGCGAGGAGGAAGAAGACGAGCTGGTGGTGTGGGGTCTTGTTGTCAGCGAGAAACGAGAGGGACAAGTGGTCCACCAGTCATTGGCTCAGTGGGTTGTTTATGAGGTGAGGAAAAACGGTTCGGGCGTGGGAACAGGTGGGCTACTGATGGGCTTCGTGGGCTGCTGGGTTGGGTTGGTTTACTCTTTATTTTTTTCTGTCTGCTTTGATTTATATTTTTCTATTTTCTATTTACTGATTTGGATTTCAAACCACAATTCAATCAATCCAAATAAATTCATACAAACACCACATTTCAATTCTTTGAACTTGGTTCTGTTTATCAACATAAACCAACATTCCAAAATAAATAATATTTTTATTCCTTTTAGGATCTATTTAACATAAAATAGACCATAGTTATTTAATCAAATATGATATGATTTATTTAATAAATCTCCATTTAAATTCCAAAATATTTTTCCAAACCAAACCAGTAGGTATCATTTGGAAATAAAAAAAATACTTGGAAACTTTGTTTAAAACAAAATAACATTTTTGCTAAAGGGTCCATTAGTAATTAAATAAAATGGGCTTTAGTTATTAATTCAATTAGGATTTGTTTTATTTGAAACTTTATTTTGAAAACTAATATAGTACAAAAACCATTCAGTAGGTTTTATTTGAAGATATAAAATACTTGGAAAACTTATTTTAAACAATTGAACAAGTCTTTGATGGTTTATTAATAATAAAACCTTTATTAATAAATCTTGGATATTAAATCCTTTATGGTTTTAAATAAACCTTTATTATTTTATTCAAAGCAAAACCTTTATTGTTTTCAAAACTTTGGCCAAGGTTTAATTTGGCTTTATAGAATAATCTTTAATTATAACATTTCTTTTCATCTTGAGAACCAAATCCTTTTATAAAAAGATTTCAAAGTAGTAATAAAATATTTTTATTTTCCTTTGCTTAAAGACTTATCTATTTAATCCCTTTAGGGTTTAATTGTTCAAAATATGTTTGAGGATTCCTATTGGAATTCAAAAGTTTCTTCTGGCTCTGAAATCAACAAAGTTTTATTTTATTCATTTATTTTCACATTACAAGATTTGGAAAATCTTGGGATGTGAGAGGCTACCACCCTTAAAATAAATCTCGTCCCGAGATTTGGGAAGGCTAGGGTTACAAGCAGGTTCAAAACAACTAGGGTACTACCACCCTTAAAAATTTTCAAACAAAATTTACATATTGTCCTTCTTGGGATCATGGGAAATATTTTCTCTAAGCAACAGTTGCATGTGTCCTTGGTTTCTTTACTTGACTCATGGGCCAAGGTTGAGATCTTTCATAGACTTGTTTAACTTGTTCTCCATCCTTTCTGGACAATTGTTTGCATAGTGGCCTAGTTCCCTGCATTTGAAACATGTGACAAGGCTGAGATCCCTCATAGGTTGGTTTATCTTATGCTTCATCTTTTCTGGACAGTTGTTTGCATAATGTCCTAACTCTTTGCAGTGTTTGCACATCACTTGGCTGATATCTTTCTTTTCCTTTGGTATCATTGCCTTTTGTTTGTTTCTTTGGTTCTTCTTATTTTCTGGGCATTCACTGGCATAGTGTCCCATATCTTTGCAATTGTAACACTGCAATTGGCTTATGTCCTTTTTCTTCTTTTTGGGTCTCTCCAAAGCTAGGAGTTCTTCTAGTTCATGTTCTTCATGAGTGGGAGATCTTTCTCTCTTCTTGGGGCATTGATCTTCATGCTCCTTGGATGCATGATCTTTGTCTCTAAAACTATTGTTGGCTTGGGTTCCTTCTAGAATAGCATCTTTGTCATCCTTGTTGTCATTAGCTCTTTGGAAAAAGTTCTCTCTCATTTTGATCATTTGAGTAACCATTCCTTGCAACAATTGGGATTGAAGTTTCAATATCTTTTGTATGGCTGGGTCTAGTCTATTGTTGTTGGCTAAAAGCTGAGTTATCTCTTGGCTCAACTGGGTTTGGGTTGCTATAATGTCTCTCATGTTGTCCTTTTGGTTGTTGCTGTTGTCATCCACCTTGATGTTGGAGTCTCTTGGAGAAGTCATTTGTTTGGGGTTGAAGGGAGATTTAGAATAGGCAAGATATTTCTAAGGAAATATTCTAATCACACACATCACAATTCACACAAACAATGTGCAAGCAATCACAAATAAACATTTCACTCAAACAAGGTTCAAGCACATACCTAGGCAACGAAATATTTTTGTTACACCACATAAGTTGGTGGTTTGACTTAACTAAATTATGGTGGTCCATCTATATGGTTCACTTGTGATCTTTCCATCTTTCTTGGTTGATTCTACTTACATGAGATCATGGTTTCCTTGAGAAAAACTCTTGGTCACAATACTTCAAAGTTTGTTGATGGTTCCTTCTTATTTTGCATTCCCTTAGTCTCTAAATCTTGAGTAAGATTTCCTTGTCTCACTTGTAGTCCTTAGTGGTATCCAAGTTGGAAGTCCTTGGTGAACATGCTGAAGATGTTGAAGTCATTAGAGTTGAAGATGTTGAAGAAGTCCTTTGCACATGGTGTAGTCTTTGGCCATGGGGTAGGTTTTTCCATCAAGTTTGAAATAGAAGAGATGTAGAGTTGAAACCAAAATGGTTGAGGAAAGAGTTTACAAGTGTTTTGTAAATAAGTTTTTGGAACAAAACAACTCCTAATTTTCTAAGGGGTTTTTGTCCAGTCCTAGGGTTTACAAATCCTACAGGCAACACAATGCTCTGATACCATCTGTAGGGGTCCCAATCTTGGATAAGATAGAGCCTCCTGTGTTTACAATGCTAGTCCCTGGATCAATAGCTAGCATCCACAGTTTAGATGTAATATCAAGAAACAAAGGTCATAAAATAACTTTATAACCAGGAATAACATAATTTTATTACATCATCATAGCTCATTTGGCTATTACATTACATTGCAGCGGAATAAATATAGTCATGGGTCCTTCATCTTCAAAGTGCCACAGGCAGATGTTGGTTGTAGACTTTGTAATCCTAAACAATCAATCTTCACTAAAATCAATCAAACCTGCAACATACAAGTTACAGCCACAAAGGGTCAATACATTTGAATTGTATTGGCAAGTGATACTATGGTAGTATAGTGGAGTCTATCATCTATATGCATCTGGCTAAGTGGAGTTGAGGCTTGCATTGCTCAAAATAGATTTTTCCTTAACATTTGAAAATACTAAGTTTTTGCTTGACAAAATCATTTTTCTCAATCAAAGATTTCAAGATCCTTGTACCAAGCCATCTCTCCATCAATGATTCAAGAATTCAAACAACCCTTGTTCAAACCACAAGATTTTAATTTAGAAATTGGAATGATGAGATTCTTGATTGCTTCCATGTCTTGATGCTCAAATTGTCCTTTACCAGGGACATGGCTAAGTACTTAGGTTTTACACTCTGCAGAGGTGGTGCACTTTCCCCACAAGACTTGGTTTCCCAAGACAAGATCTTTCAGAAGCTTTCCCTTAGACCAAAATGGATGCGCTCCAACCTATCAAACACTACCACCCACTGTCCATATGGCTAAGTTCTTGCAACCTATATGATCATGGCAGAGCCCATATTGCCAAGTGGTTGCACTTGAAGCTTCTCAACATTTGACATCTCAAATCCCTTTGTTTCCTGGGTGGCATACCACAAGAGAGATACACAATCCAAGCCCATGGCATTGTGAACCACTCAACCATTCTCCACCAAGCAAGCCCATTCCACCCAGGGAATTCATTAACTTAGTTGTTTTATTAAACAAAAACATAAGTCCTCAGACTTAGAATATTTTTCCATAGTGTGAATATATTTTCCACCCATGTTTTCTATTAGCTAGGCTAAGCTTGGTAGTTATAGGAAACTTAACTTAGAAAATCCTACTAAGGATTCATCTACTAGGTTTTCCTATAGCAAGATCTATACTTAGCAAAATCCATGCAAGTTTACTTAGCAAAATCACTAATGCATAGAAAAAGTAATGGGACAAAAAGTATGAAGCATCACTTGCCTTTTTGGTAGGGAATGGTAGTTCACTCCTTGATCTTGTTAGTCTCACACTTCACTACAAGTCAAACAAGCAAACACTAATTCAATTTACATTCCAAACCAATAATCACTCAAACAACTTCACACACACAAGACAATGGAAACCAATTTATGCATGGGGGCATGCACAAGATAGTTTTATTTTGCAAAGGGGTCTCTATGGGGTTTCTAAATTTTGTAAGATCTAAATTGGTCATTTACCAAAGTGGCAAAGTCATTAGTTAGAGGGTTTTGTCCAAAAACTATTTTTAAATCCATTCATCATTTTATGTGGTGAAAAATGTTTTTATTAAGGCAAAACTCTTAAGTTGTTCACCAAATGAGTTGCTATTGCAAAGCTTGGTGTTTTTGGGTCAGTAGGTTTGGTCCAAACTATTTTCTCCAAAGTTTTTACTCAAAATCATTTTCATAAACAAATTAATAGTTTTATTTAGCTAGAAATGGACTAAACCAATTAATCCATTCTAAACCTTTCCAAAAATCATTTTCCAAACTATGGGTTGGTTCCTAGGGTCAGTAAGGTCACAACAAACCAATTTGCAAAGGTTTTTAACCTTAAAAACATTTTTAAACAATTTTCCTAATGTTAGCAAGCACACAAAAGAATCTGCAAAATCAAACAAGCTAACAGATACTATTTGCTAAACTAAGGGCATGTCTAGCTAGGGTTTGTTCTCCTGAATCCATTGATATAAAATTTGCCAAATTTGGACGTGTGGATCAAAAGTTATAAGGGTTTGAAAATTACAAACAAATCTGTTTTCAATTTCTGTTTTTAAACAGACAGGTGACACGCGGCGTGATCTTACTGGTTGATACCGGTTCGGCCGGATCAGCTCTGTGGAACGTTAGATCTAAAGTGGATCGTGCGGCACAGATAAGACGTACCCCTTCGTTTTAGTGAATCTATCCAAGCCATCCGATGCTAATCTAACGGTTCCAATTGCTTGGCCAAATAGCAGCGGCGCTAGCAGCGGCGTCTGGTGGCGGAGCGGCCAGACGGCGAGGTTGCCGACGATGCAGGCTGCGAGAAAGAGGGAGGGGAATCTCACCGAGTTCGTAGCGCACCGCTGATGCTCAACGTGGTCTTTGTTGGCCAAGGGGAGCACTATGCTGGCTTGAATCGCTCGCCGAAGTTCGTGTCCGCGTCGGGCTTCTCTGTTTATCGTCGGAGGCGACGACACAAGCCACGAGAAAGCAAGATAGCAATTGCGTCAGATGCGTACGGGGTCGGTGATCGTGTGTGCATCAACGAGACAGAATGGGGTGGTCAGATGTTACCTAGGGTACTTGTCGGAGTAGAGGCAGTGAACGGTGGCGAGAGGACGTCGTCGTTGCCGGGCTTCTGGGGTGTGCGCGAGCGAGCTAATGCCTCTGGGAGGTTCGCTAGGATGTGGGGATCAGGTGAGGGTGGTGGAAGAGGCAAGGGGTGGTGAGAGGCTGCCGGAATTTGATGAGAATGTTCGCCGGAGACAGAGACAGTCGAGGAGAGATTGTGGCGGCCTGGAGGCGTGCTCGGGGGAGGAAACAGAGGGGAAAGGAGGAGGGAGCGTGGGCGATTAAGACAGCATGCTCGCGGCGAGAGATTACTGCTGCAATAAAGCGTATTCAATCGGAGAATCAAATGGCAGCAACGGTGGTGAGTTAACGCGAGGAGGAAGAAGACGAGCTGGTGGTGTGGGGTCTTGTTGTCAGCGAGAAACGAGAGGGACAAGTGGTCCACGAGTCATTGGCTTAGTGGGTTGTTTATGAGGTGAGGAAAAACGGTTCGGGCGTGGGAACAGGTGGGCTACTGATGGGCTTCGTGGGCTGCTGGGTTGGGTTGGTTTACTCTTTATTTTTTTCTGTCTGCTTTGATTTATATTTTTCTATTTTCTATTTACTGATTTGGATTTCAAACCACAATTCAATCAATCCAAATAAATTCATACAAACACCACATTTCAATTCTTTGAACTTGGTTCTGTTTATCAACATAAACCAACATTCCAAAATAAATAATATTTTTATTCCTTTTAGGATCTATTTAACATAAAATAGACCATAGTTATTTAATCAAATATGATATGATTTATTTAATAAATCTCCATTTAAATTCCAAAATATTTTTCCAAACCAAACCAGTAGGTATCATTTGGAAATAAAAAAAAAATACTTGGAAACTTTGTTTAAAACAAAATAACATTTTTGCTAAAGGGTCCATTAGTAATTAAATAAAATGGGCTTTAGTTATTAATTCAATTAGGATTTGTTTTATTTGAAACTTTATTTTGAAAACTAATATAGTACAAAAACCATTCAGTAGGTTTTATTTGAAGATATAAAATACTTGGAAAACTTATTTTAAACAATTGAACAAGTTTTTGATGGTTTATTAATAATAAAACCTTTATTAATAAATCTTGGATATTAAATCCTTTATGGTTTTAAATAAACCTTTATTATTTTATTCAAAGCAAAACCTTTATTGTTTTCAAAACTTTGGCCAAGGTTTAATTTGGATTTATAGAATAATCTTTAATTATAACATTTCTTTTCATCTTGAGAACCAAATCCTTTTATAAAAAGATTTCAAAGTAGTAATAAAATATTTTTATTTTCCTTTGCTTAAAGACTTATCTATTTAATCCCTTTAGGGTTTAATTGTTCAAAATATGTTTGAGGATTCCTATTGGAATTCAAAAGTTTCTTCTGGCTATGAAATCAACAAAGTTTTATTTTATTCATTTATTTTCACATTACAAGATTTGGAAAATCTTGGGATGTGACAGTAACTAATGATGATGACCGCAAAGCCCAGCGCGGGAAGATAAGAAATATTCAACTCCCAGCTATGAGATATTTTGCTTATTATCTTGCCACTAGTATTCTTGGTAAGGAGAACACTAGCAATATTTCTAACTATCGTTTGGCCTTTCTAGTTGCTACACTCAACAATGAAACTAGGTATAATCTTGGTTCTCTCATTGCTCGTCGCCTAGCTGCTATAGGACCCATTTATGGGGGTATTATTGTTGCACGTGTAGTTGCTGCCTTAGAACTTTCTATTGATCCAAATGATACAATATTGGATCCGCAAAGGCTTGATCTTGCTGCCATGAAAGCGCATCACTTTGTTACTACTAGCTCTAGCCTTGAGAGTTTAGTTGACAAGATGATGTTTACTGACGGGAACGAGAGGGAAATTCCTTTGCCACAAACTACTTTGTTCAGTATTTGCAGGGGCCTTGGTCATGCTCCAAGGAGGAGATGGATGATCAGTTGCGCATTCGTGGTTTCCACGGACACTACCAGGGGGACGCATCCTCGTCTGACCACTCTATGCACTACACAGGGGTTTCCTCGAGCACGTACTAGGACGAAGGGTCCTCTTTGTCACATTACGGAGGCACTCCTTCTTGGCCATGCTGGGATTGATCTCCACTTAGGCCAAAAGCCTAAGCTTGGGGGAGGTATACCGACATCACACTCATCTATATATCATGTTTCCTCGGTACTTTGTATATCCATGTTTCGCTTTATTTTTAGTTTTTGTTTCTTCTTTCTCAAAACACAAAAAGACCAAAAATACTTTCGTTGTTTCTCTTCGTTTGTTTCTTTGCCTTTTAGCTTTGGTTTTATTTGAGAAAAATCCAAAAATATTTTGCTTTGAGTTCTTGCTTTAAAAAATCGAAAACACCAAAAATATGTGTTGTTCTTCTTTGGTTTTGTGAAGTTTGTTGCAGGGCTCAGCGGTCCTCAGTGGAGTTTGGTTTCATGTTATTATTCAAGCCACACAAGTGAAAAGCAATAATGATGAGTTACGACAACTCGAGGTGTGGTAAGAGGCTGGTAATGAAATCTATTTGTCTTCATTTTTGTACATATACTCGTCATTATGGGCATGCTTAGTCTGTTCATGTAAGGTGTATGCTATTTATGGATGCTTAGTAGTTCTTGATCTCTTATGATTATCTCCAGCTTGCTAATAGTTTATAGCATGTCATATGAATGTTTGCCTGCATTGTTCCATTCATAACTTGATATGACATTGTGGTATCCTCCTCTGAATGCTTCATTTTGAATCGACTTGGCACATGCTCACGCATGCATATGACTGAACAAAGTCAGTTAATCCTCCATGATTTATGTTGCCTCAGAGTTCTTGTATCACTTTTATGCCATAATTAATTCTGTTTTGTTGCAAGCATGATTGTGACAATTAGTGCTCTCTCATTTGTCGCTCCCTCTCTATTGCTAGCCTTCACTTGCACTGAGTATGAGCTCTACTCGTGTTTCCAACTCCCCAACATCAATATTGTCAAAAGTGTCCACCATACCTACCTATTAGCATCATTTGCTATTCCGTGCATATTTATTATGCCTCATTTTCTTCCAAATAAAATGTTTGCTTGTTATGGGAAAGTTAGTTAGTAAAGCTCTCACGAACTTGATGGAACACTTTATTTCTTGCACTTAATAAACCTGAACCATTGTGACTGTCCATGAAAGTTATATGCTTGCAAATTATAGGTTGGGAGTTAGCAGAACCGTGTTGTCACGGGGAACGCTTTCAACACCTGTAAATATATACCTAGTTGATAGCATGCTCTTTTGTTTACGGATGTCGTTAGTGTGAAATGAAAGGGGAGCTTGTAAGCTCATGGAGTTATGTATATGTGTTAGAGAAACGCCTGGGCCGCTAGCCTAAGCCATGCCTAATCATGGTGGAAACTTGCAGCATAACCATAGTGAGCAATCTATGAAGATTTCTTCTTATAAAAAAAGAGAGACACAGAAAAGAGGAAAGAGAGAAAAAAGCACCATTTTTCCCATGGTAAATAAGAATATTGCTGAGATGCTCATTGTCTGCTTGCCTTGTCATTTTGATATGGGATAGCTCATGTATCATTGGGCAAGGGGTACACCGTTGGCGGTTCTCTATGATAATCATGTATTTACTATGACAAGATCTTACCGGTAACTAAAGTTGGGTAGCATGAGGAGCGGCCCTCGTACTCAAGGGACATGAGATTTCCAGTTTATGGTCTTTCAAGCATATAACTCATATTGGACCTCACTTTCACCTTAACCATTTTGAAGATGCCTATGATAGGGGAAATGAGAGCTCAAAGCTAATGAGTACCATACTTTCAGCATTTGTAAGACTTTCAAACTTTACAAAACCTTTTCACTTCCTTGTTGAGTCACCACTTATTCTATGAGCACCTTCTTGAGAGCATAGTTGTCATTCTTAGTGTAATGTGCTTGTCTCAAAACTTGGTTAATTATGTCATGACTTTGATGCTTGTATCTTTGATATCTTTACTTCTAGTCTTCACTTGAACTTCAGAGGTGCCTAGACATTTATGTTTTGCTCCACAATCAAAGGAAAGCGAGATACCACTCTATCATACCTTCTTATGAGCATTACAATGTTGCTTATGTTTATGTTTCATGCTACTTATTATTATTGAGTTGGAATCTCTTCATAGCTTGCAATGACTATTAAGTAGACTTAGTTGCATACTCCTTATTATGAATTGTCTAAGTATCTACTCATGTGCTGAGCATATTTACATCATATGACGCAAATGTGTTCATGAAAGTTTCTTTTATCGCACTCAGTTTTCAACTGAATTGCTTGAGGACAAGGAATAAGCTAAGCTCGGGGGAGTTGATACGTCCAAAACGTATCTACTTTCCTGAAAACTTTTGCTATTGTTTCTCCTCTAAACTTGTGTGATTTGGATACAACTAACACAGACTGACGTTGTTTTCAGCAGAATTGCTTTGGTGTCTAGTTTTTGTGCAGAAAATCAACTTTTAGGAAAAATCCTGGAAAATATGCCAAAACTCCTATTTTACCAGAAGACGAGACGGAAGAGGGCCACGAGGGGCCCACACCCCTGGCCGCTCGGGCCAGCCGAGGCCGCGCCTGGGAGGGGTGTGGCCACATCAGGCACCCCCTCGACCTCCCTCTTTGCCTACATAAAACCTCCTGACCTAAAAACTCCGGGGGGTTCGACGTTTTTCCAGAGAGAGTTCCGCTGCGCCACCACCACCACAAACCGCGATTCGAAACCAGAAACTCCGTTATGGCACCCTATTGGGACGAGGAATTGGAGGAGATCATCGCCATCATCATCACTGATGCCTCTCCATCAACCATCCATGTTTCCCCCATCCATGAGTGAGTAATCCCCCACTGTAGGCAATGGGGATGGTAGGGATTGGATGAGATCTATTATGTAATCGAATAAGATTGTTAGGGCATGGTGCCTAGTATCTTTATTAGTGCTATTTGACTTTGTTGCAACTTGTTGTGCTTAATGCTTATCGCTACGACCTGAGTTCCATGATCTCAGATCTGAAATTATTATTGATTCATGATGATAGTATTGTTTTTGATCTTATCTGCAAGTTGTGTACACATATCATTGTCCGGAACCAAAGGCCCCGAAGTGACAGAAATTGGGACAACCGGAGGGGATGGCTGTGATATGAGGATCACATGTGTTCACGGAGTGTTAATGTTTTGCTCCAGTACTCTATTAAAAGGAATACCTTAATTGCCAGTAGATTCCCTTAAGGCCCCGCTGTAACGGGCTGGCAGGACAAAAGATGTTGTGCCAGTTTTCATTGCGAGCACGTATGACTATATATGGAGCGCATGCCTATGATAGTTTAGTACTTGGATGTTTTATCTTATTTATCTGCAAATGCCCTAGATCTTGAAGTTATATGAATATTTTTGCCATGCAACGCTCGTCCATCCATCCCTATGCCTACCACACTCAAATCCTACTGGTTGATACTGTTGTTACTAGTGCCTTTGTTTTACTGTTGCTGTTGCTTTGCTATTGCTACTATAAAACTGTTCCTACTGATAAAATATTGTGAGAAAGATTATTTCCAGGTGTAGCTGAATTGAAAACTCAATTGTTAAGGCTTATAAGTATTATTTGGTTCCCCTTGTGTCGAATCAATAAATTGGGTTATACTACCCTCAAAAACTGTTGTGATCCCCTATACTTGTGGGTCATCAGGGACCCAGCTACGGACCAAAGTCAGAACAACGGAGGCGGCCGGAAAAAAGTCCATCATAGCACGTTTCATTTATGGAGAGGCTGACATGTGGGACCCACCAGAGATACCTTATATAGGTGTTGCATCGAGCAACATTGCCAAGTTCAAATAAGGTAGGTGCGAGCGAGGAAAAATTCTAACATGCACAAGTTCTTCTAATGGGATGCTGACATGTGGGACCCAGCAGCGTGACCAAACGGCAGATTAGTCAAGCAACGCTATCTAATTCGGAACAGGGTAGCGCTAGAGAAGAAAAAATTCCATCATATACACACTATTCTTCTAATGTGAGGCTGACATATGGGACCCACCAGCATGTATAAACGGCTAATGTAGCCAGCAATGCTATCAAGTTAACACGAGGAGCGACCGAGGGAAAAAATTCCATCATACACACGTTTCTTCTAATGAGAGTATGACACGTGGGGCCCAACTGCGTGATTATGCATCTGGCAGCGCTATCAAGTTCGGAATAGGATAGTGGAACCGAGGGCAAAAAATCCATCATACACACGTTTCTTATAATGAGAGGATGACATGTGGGTCCAGATGTGTGATTAAACTGCAGCGCAATCAAGTTCAGAGCAGGGTAGCGGGAGCGAAGGAAAAAATTCCATCATACACATTATTCTTCTAATGAGAGGATGGCATATGGGACCCATCATCGTGATTAACGGCAGATAGTTCTAGCAACGTTATCGAGTTCAAATCAGGGAGGCACGAGCCAAGGATTTTTTTTATCATGCACATGTTTCTTCTGATGAGAGGATGACATGTGCGGCCCAGCTGCGTGATTAAACCGTAGATGCATCTAGCAGCGCTATCAAGTTCGGAACATGGTAGCGGGAGCGAACGAAAAAATTCCATCATACACACGATTCTTGTAATGAGAGGCTGACATGTGGGATCCAGCATCGTGATTAATAGCATATAGATCGAGCAACATCATCGAGTCCATATCAGGGAGGCACGAGCCAAGGAAAAATATCCATTATGCACACTTTTCTTCTAGTGTGAGGATGACACGTGGGACCCAGCAGCCTAATTAAATGACAGATGCATCGAGCGACGCTATCAAGTTCGGAACAGGGAAGGAAAAAATTCCATCATACAGATTCCTCTAATGTGGGGCAGACATGCGGGACCCAACAACCTGACTAAACGGAAGAGGCATCGAACAACTTTATCGAGTTCAAATTAGGGAGGCACGACCGAAAAGTTTGGTCCACTAGAGTCACTGACGTCCAGGACCCACACGCAAAAAATACTTCGGCGAGTCAACATATCATGAGAAAGAGGAAATCTTACTTCTGCCACGCGCACGTCGACCTTCCTCCATGTTTTTAGCGGTTTTGTCGTAGTAGAGGGGCGCAAAACCGTAAAAAAAAAGTTTTGCATCAGCCACAATCGAGCCGAGATTTTTTTCGCGGAAGAGGCGCCTTCTACGATGACCGACGGGCCCAGTCGTTGCGGAAGGAAACATTTCTTGTAGTGAATGTTTACATCCCATGCTATAATTTCATTAACCAGAAAAATTAATACTTCTGTGTTTTGTAATCATAAAAGAGTCTCTAGTAAGCCTCTTGTTAAACTAGTTTGTTGATTAATAGATGATCATGGTTTTCTGATCATGAACATTAGATGTTATTAATAACATGATCATATCATTAGGATAATGATGTGATGGACATACTCCTATAGTTAACATAGAATAAGATCAAGTCATTTAGAGTTTGCTTGCTACAAGCTTTCAAATACATAGTAACCTAAACCTTTGACCATGAGATCATGTTAATCACCATTGCTTGATGGATGCTTTAATGACATCAAACACCACTTCGAAAGTGGGTGGTTATAAAGGTGGCATTAGGTATTCTGAAAGTATGTGTTGAAGCACATGGATTAAGAGTGGGATTTGTCCATCCATATGACAGATAGATATACTCTAGGCCCTCTCGGTGGAATGTCATCCAATTGGCTTGCAAGCATGTTACTAGGTCACAAGGGATGTCATATCACGGAATGAGTAAAGAGTACTTATCGATAACGAGGTTGAACTAGGTATAGAGATACCGACGATCAAACCTCAGATAAGTAAAGTATCGCACGACAAAGGGAATCGATATCATATGTAAGTGGTTCATTCGATCACGAAGTCATCCTAGAAATATGTGGGAGCCATTATGGATTTCTAGATCCCACTATTGGTTATTGATAGGAGAGGTGTCTCGATCATGTCTGCATAGTTCACAAACCGTAGGGAGACACACTTAAGGATTCGATGTTGTTTGAGTAGATATGGAATATGAGTTGGAGACCGAATGTTGTTTGGAGTCTCGAATTGGATCCAGGACATCACGAGGATATCTAAAATGGTTCGAAGAATAAGATTCATATAAGGAAAGTCATTTTCCAGGGTTCGGAAAAGTTTCGGTATTTTGACCGGGACATCTACAATGTTCTAGAGGGACCACCAATGGGTCCACCACCCTGGGAGGTAATGCATGAGATAAGGCATTGTCATGAAAATTCATGGGCCAATGCACCTAACCCTCTAGGTCAATCTGAATTGGGGCTTGTCCCCAATAAGGAAAGGGAGAGGTTACTTGGGAGGGAAGTTTCCCCCCTTCCCACCTTGGCCGCCACTTGGTGGAGTTGGGGAAGGACACAACCAGGGGTGGGAATCCTAGCCGCCACCCCTCCACCTATATAAGGAGGGGTGGGGGAGCACCCTAGCACCTCACACCAAAACCCTAGCTGTCGGCGCCTCCCCTCTCTCCTCCACACCCTGCTCCGGCTTAGGCAAAGCCCTGCAGGAAACTCTCCTCCTCTACCACCACAACATCATGTTGTTGGGATTCCGAGGAGATCTACAACCTCCGCTACCCTGTTGGAACAAGGGAGAGGAAGGTATTCATCGACTACCATATGTGTGACCGACTACGGAAGCGCTGTCAGAACGTGGTGCCGAAAGGATCATCTACACGATCTTGAGATCGAAAAGTAATCAACTACATCAATCACGAGAATCCGATCTTGTTAAACACTTTGGATCTACGAGGGTTAGTTCTCTACAATATCGTTGCACCGATCTCGTATATTAGATCTTGGCTTTTCCATAGATTAGATCTTGGTTTTGTGTGTTCATGCGATAGAAATTTTTTTTTCCATGCTACGAACCCTACAGTGGTATCAGAGTCGTGTCTATGCGTAGATATGCTGCACGAGTAGAACACAATTGTTTTGTGGGAGTTGATGCTTTTGTTGTCTCTTGATTTTTTTGTACTTTGCATATTGCGGGATGGTGGGATGAAGCGGCCCGGGCTAACCTTACATGTCATCATACATGAGACTTTCTCCACGCTCAACGTGCAACTTGCATTGCACAAGTGGCTTTGCGGGTGTCTGTCTCTCCCACCATAGTAAAGATTAAATTTACAACAGGCACTTGACAATACTTGTATCAATGTTGTGGTTCTTTTTTGCAGGTAAGAACGATTCTTATTCGAAAGCCCATAGCCACGTAAAACATGCAAAGAAAATTAGAGACGTCTAACTTGTTTTTGCAGGGCATGTGTTGTGATGTGATATGGCCATAATGTGATTGTGATTATATATGATGTATGAAATGATCCGTATTGTAAGTTGTCAACCGGCGGGAGCCTTATGGTTGTCTTTAAATTCGTTAAGACTTGTGTGTCTATTCATCATGTAATCGCTTTATTCCAAGTAGTTGTTGAAAGAGCATGTGGGCCCCCATGTGTGGTTTTGGTAATTAATGACAATATCTATGTACTAATGCTTGTATCAAGTTGTACTTGTAGGAATTTTCCATGGGCAACGTGTGAACCATATGTTGGCTTCAAGGTTGGGAGAATAAGAAAGTGAAGAAGATCAAGTGATGACCAAGGTGTTCAAGGAGTGATCCAAAGATTGTTCATGTGAGAGTTGAGCCTATAGCAAATGTGTCTTGAAGAATATATGGAGTGATACCTCTTGTGTACCTTCAAGACACCAACATAATAAATAAAGAATAAATTAAGGAGAATAATGAAGAAAATAAGATTAAGGGTGTCTTGAAGAATAAGATAGAGTTCCTCATGTGTATCTTTAAGACATCATCCGAATGGAGATAGAAGAAATGTTGTGCAAGCTAAAGATGTGCCATATCTAGAAGTTATCATTCTTGAAGCTTGCCATCCTTGGTGATCATGGATATTTGAAGATATTCCTAAAAGAGAGGCTCTCCCATACTGACTATGGGGGAGCAATTTGCAAGACTTCACCAAGCTAGCGCAATCAAGAAGGGTGTTCCATCTTGAGGTGGACAAGATCGCTATCTTCAATCTCAAGTGGAATATACTCAAGGCAAAGGCATGTTATTGATAGGGTTTCTTTCTTATCAGTCTCATGGTGCTAGTTGGGGAGACCGGTTTATGGGATAGGTAACTGTACTATCAAGAGGGGCTCTCGAGTGAGTATCTTGATCATATCCTTCAAAGAGATCTCACACCTTTGCATACTTGGCATCATCATTATTGGTTTTTATTTGGATCTTATCCATGTGAGGTTCTAGAGCTTGTCGTAATATTCATAACAAGCTCTAGTTCATCGAAAACGGATTTCATATGCATTCTTTATTGCGTTTTCGATATTGGAGGCTTTACCGGTTTGTATTTTAGAGATAGGTAAAACCTTCCATTATTTGGTTCTTAATCATGTGAGGATTTAGAGCTTGTGTTAATCTCCATGACAAGGTCTAGTTCATCGAAAATGGATTTCATATGCATTCTCTATTACGTTTTCGATGTTGGAGGTTTTACCAGGTTTTTTTAGAGAGGTTAAACATTTCGTCATTTTTATATCCCCCTTGCTATATGATATTGTAGAGCTTATTTTCCTCTTTAAAACGAGCCCAAGATCATCAAAATCAGAGTCCGGATGCAAAAGTTATGGTTGTTTTCGTATTGGTCTTTCTGCTAATTTTTGTAAGACTGGAGACTCCAGACTAAATCTCCGGTCTATCTTCGGACGGCGTCCAGTACGTCCTCCAGATTGTCCCCGTTTGACCTGGGTACACGAAGACTCCGATCTCAGTCCGGAGACTCCGGAGCGGGAGATTCTTGGGCCTAACGGTTGGATTTATACTTACCTATTTAAGAGGCCTTTCTTCCCCAATGGTTCCCTAGCTCTCTTGCAAGTTTTCCCCCACCATTGTTGACATCTTGAACCTTGATATCTATCAATCCCTCCAATGATTCTTCCATCTTCTTGAGGGAAAATAGAGAGGGGATCTAGATCTATAACTCCACCAATCAATCTCTCCTCTATGTGTGGGGAACATCTTGGGATCTAGATCTTGGAGTCTTTTGTGGATTCCCTCCATTGTTCTTCCTCTCTTATTCCCCCACAAGATTATGTAGCTTTGGTGTAATTTGGGAGGGAAGGACTTGAGTACTTCTTTTGTTCTTGCCATTGCATTTGGTTCATCGATTTGAGTTCTCGGTGAGGATTCGATTGGGTGAAAGTTGAGAAGCTTTTTACTCTTGGGTTATTGGAACCCTAGATGGTTTGGTTGTTTTGCAGGTTTGAGGATTACTTGGGGCCTCCAATTAAGTTGTGGAGCTTTCCCCAAGCTTGTCTGTTGGGAGCCTCCAATTGAGTTGTGGAGAAGTGCCCCAACCTTGTGAGAGGTTCCGTACTGCCACCGACAAGTGCACCGATAGTGGAAGTGTGGATCGATCCCATTGGGGTGAGATTCACACGAGAAAAAGGGAGGAATCTTGTGGCGTTGGTGGTTTGATACCACCCCCTCTCCAAACGAGACGTACTCTATGTTCGGGGGAGCCCGGTAAAACATCGTCTCCTCCGCGTGCCTTGTATCTCTATATCCGAGCTCTTACTTATGCACCTTACTTTGTGATAGCCTTCGTGCTTGAAGTATATATCTTGATATCACATAGTTTCTTGTCTTGCTTAGCATAAGTTGTTGGTGCACATAGGTGAACCCTAGTTGTTCTAGTTTTCGTGCTTGAAAAAGCAAACAATAGTTTTATCCGCCTTTGTTGAGCCACTCTCGAAAAAGTTTTTAAACCGCCTATTCACCCCCCCCCCCTCTAAGCGGTATTTATATCCTTTCAATTGGTATCAGAGCCTGGTCTCTCATTTTAGGCTTAACCACCTTGAGAGTAAATATGTCGACTAGGGGATTAATGCACAATAACATGTTCATATTCAATGGCACAAATTATGATATATGTAAAACTCGTATGCTTATTCATTTTCGGGGCATGGACCCAAATTTGGAGCGTATTGTAGATATATTTTTTTCTCCTCCTATGGATTTCGAAAATCTATCTTGTGAGGATGAGAAAACTTATATCTTGATGCTCAAGCTTCTAATGTTCTTGTTAATGCTTTGAGCTATGTAGTTACATCTGCAATCATACCTTTTTGGAGCGCTCATGAGTTATGGACAGAACTTCAAGATAAATATGTTGTGTCCAATACTGTTTAGGATGATTGTGTTGCTTCCACTTCTGGTCGAGATGAGTTCTCATCTTCTACCACTTCACCAACATGTGCTTTTTCACTAGGTAATGATATGGTGAGTGGTGATAGAAATTGCAATATGGATAGTGTTCTTACTATTTGTAATCCTTCATCTCTATCTAGTTGCAATGATCTATCTTTGGACTTTAACACTTCTAGCACTACAAGCTCCTTACATGCTTGTGTTGATAGTCCTTGCATATCATGTAGAAATGGCTTGAAAAGATCTTATGATGATATGTTTGGGTTGTCTTGTTGCCATGATAAAAATGCTTCTATTTCCTCTTGTGCTTGTGTTGATAACCATGTAGAGGAAACCGAAGATTCTATGGTCCAAGACAAGGTTTTGAATGGATCTAAAAATGCAATCTCATCTCCATCTTCTTCTGGTACCCACCTATGCCTTATGGCTAGGGATTAAAAGGTAACTCCTACTTCGGAACCCAATATCTCTTGTGATGATGAGGATGTGGATAATGGGGAAGAAGAGCTTGATGTTGATGATTTATATGAAAAGGGTGAGATTGTTTATAGTGCTCTTACTAAGAATAATATTGCTTGCTCTAACTTTGTTGAAATCTTGGACTTTGGTATTCAGAGAAAAGAATATATTGATAAGTTAGAAGCACAAATTGAGGAGCATGATTACACCATTGATAAAATGAGTAGCCTTGAGCATGAGTATGCTAATAAAATTGCAAATCTAAATGAAGCTCTTTAAGAGGAACAAAACACTAAGGAATCTCTTGAGGAGACTTTTTTCCTATAGCTGTCTAGAGTGAAGGAATCTCATGATAGAGATCTTGAGATGGCAAGTGATCTCAAAAGTAAAAAAATGATGAGCTTCAAGTTGCTTATGCTAAGCTCCTTGAGGATTTTGAGCACCTAGAAATGACTCTAGGGTCATAAAGTGTGAGCTCATCAAACTCACTGAGCCACATGGGCAACTTAAATCCTCTTACACAAAAGAGCGTTCAAAGTTGCCCTCACCTCTTTCAATTAATTATGATGCTTGTGCTACTAACTCTATTCTTGTGAAGCATCTATTTGAAGGATAATGTTGAGCTAAAGGATCAACTTTCTTTGCTAACTAGCAACTATGGTAAGTTGGAAGAAAATCATGTTAAGCTTTCTAGCTCGCATGAGGATATTCTAGTCTCTCATGATAGGCTAAAAATGGCTCATGAGGCTAATATGTCAAAGGTAACATCTAACGAGCATCATGTGGACATTAGCACTATTTCTACTCCAAATGCCATATTTCCATGTGCTAGTCCTTGTAATTCATCCACTCATGCCATTTCTACATCTTATGATGAATTACATTCCGTGCCTTGTTGCTCTAACAATGTAGCATCCACTTCCTATAGTATTATTGTTTACACTAACCATGTTGTGGGAATGACCACGGCAGATGCTGCAATCGGCAGCGAGTAGTAGAACATAGGGCAAGGGCGGCCAGCCATCTGCGGTGCGAGATGAGGGCGGAGACACGGGGTTTTACCCAGGTTCGGCCCCCCGGAGCGTAAGGACCTACTCCTGCTAGATTGTATTATGATGGAAGTACAATGGGGCGAGCTCGACGGCTAGGCGGCGAGTCGCTTGGGTGGATGATGGAATGTCTCCTCTACACGCCCTCTAGGGAGGTTTATATAGACTCACCCCCCTAGGGTTTACATATCTCAACTGAATCAGTTAAGGTTTCAGCAATCGTTTAACCTAATCCGACTGGGCATATCTACTCTCCTGGGCCTTCAGCCTCCAGTCGCTTGAATCTACGCCAGGTCTTGATCCAGTCGCCGTCCTGCAGGCCCACTCGCCAGTTCCTGGGCCGGTCGGAAACATCCTGCTGGGTATACCCCGGTAGGCATATCCCCATCAGTAGTCCCCGAGGCCATCGTTGATTGGTCGCAGGTGTTCGTTGGCAGTCGAAGTATACGGGTCCAATGCGGACGCCCAGTCGAATCGGCGGCGGACGCCCAGTCGAATCGGCGGCGGACTCCTGAATAAAGGAAAAACCAGTTATTCTAGTCGCAATGATAGCGGTCAGTCGGGTCGCAGCTCGGCGAACGGGTCGGCGAAATGCTCAGTCACTGTTGTAGTGATCAGGTTGGCGAGTCGAATGGACGAAGTTGGACCGTTAGATGAAGTCAAACTAGACGTTGGGGTAATCCAACGATAACTTTTGGCGTAATCACCGCGTAGTAACGGCTCCCGAAATTGGCGGGTAGCAACCACTATATAAGGGAAATGGTAGGCGATCGGGAAGACACTCCTTCGTCTTTCCTCCGATTTCGCCCACCTCCGGTTTCCCCTGCGTCGCGATCCAATCGACCCAGAAACCTTCGACCTCCGCGAACCTTTCAACCAATGGCCCCCTCCACCGAACCATGGGGCAGGTCCAAGTGCACCAGGGCGCTACTGGCATCCTTCGAGGAGGCCGGGATCCTGCGCGTCGGCAGGTGGCGCATCCCACGGCCGGAGAGGTGACTCCGGATCCGCGCGAGGGAGAGTTTGTTTGCTTCACCAGCCATCTGGAACAGGGGCTGGGGTTCCCCACGTCCCTCTTCTTCCGGCGCTTTTGCGCCTTCTACGGGATCCAGCCGTCGGACCTGGGCCCGCACATCATCGAGCAGCTCGCCATTTTCGTGGCGTTCTGCGAATGCTACCTGGGCTGCAGGCCCTATTTCCCCCTGTGGCAAGATCTGTTCCACGGGAGGATCAGTCGTGAAGAATCAGGAGGCCAAATGCTGGCGGTGGGCGGCCTGACGTTCCAGTTGAAGTCGAAGGCCTCCTTCTTCGACCTGATGCTTCCTGCCAAGGCGGCAAGCGAGTGGAAGAAGTCCTGGTTCTACGTCACCGAGGCGACTCCAGACGGCGAGGTAGCGATCCCCAGGTACTCCACCGACCGGCCCGAACCGCGCCGACTCCAGGTCGGTAAGCTCCCAGTAGACCAGCGGATGGTCGTGGACGAGATGCTTCAAACCATCCACGGCCTGAAGAAGAAGGGCCTTCAAACCATCAACGTGTACAACTGTTGGCTCGGGTGGCGACTTGTTCCCCTGGCCCGCCGCGACCATTACATGTACGAGTACACGGGCAGGGAAGACTCGACGAAGTCCTGCCTTGCCGAGTGGAAACTCGAAGACTACGTTCCGGCGTTGAAGAAGATCACCCAGGCAGCATACTTGGACGCGAAGGCTGGGGTCGCCCCCTACACCGCGAAGCATCCAGCTCCGACGGTAAGTCGTTGTTTTCACTATCATTCGCAATCGCAGTTGATGCTGTCGCGGTTATACTGATATTGTCTCGTGCCTGCTGCAGCTATTCCAAGTAGTGGAAGGGTGGCTCCCACCCGCGGACGACGAGAACTCGAGCTCGTCCGTCCAGGACGGGACGAGTCACCTCCTGCCAAGGGCGGCGTCAGGAGCGACGCGAGTGATGACGACGATGATGATGACGAGCCCAGGGAAGACGCCTCCCCGATGGTCCGCAAAACTCGCGGGCAACATCAGCACGAGCTCGAGGCAAGTAGAAGCCTCGAACGTCATGATGATGACGACGACGAGCTTCCCGACCACACCTCGCGTCGTGAGGCTACACCGTTGAAAAAGAAGAAGAAGGAAGTGAAGGCCCCACCAAAGAGTAAGACGAAGCCGGCGAAACAGGCATCTCCGCCTCGCTCGGCGAGTAGTTCCGACGCCACCAGCTTGGCCAAGGATGAAGCGCCGCAGACGACAGCAGCACCGGATGCCACTGCCGCCCTGAGTGAGGTACCTCTGGCCTCGCATCCCCCCTATTCGCCCCAGTCTCTGGGTTGGGGGTTTCTCCAGCCTCAGCATCTTCGCCTCCTAGGAGAGCTCCTGCCGAAGTCGTTTCGGAGGCTCCTGTCGCGGCCTCGTCGTCGAAGAGGCCTTCCGTGTCTTGGGCACATGATGTTTTGGAGATGGGCCTCAGTCGGAAACTAGGCCCCGAACTGGAGAAGCCGGTCAGCATCCGCACGGGGCTGCGGTTCATACCAGTCGCCAAGTAAGTTTTGTTCAACTGCTTTGCCTTTCGTTGTAATCGGACCATTTTGCTCATATAATCAACTCGCAGGACTGGAGTTAAAAAGATAGGCCACCCGTCCGTGGCCACGGTGCCACCAGTCGTCGTCGAGGAGGACCCCTCACGGAAGAGGAAAGCTGATGAGGTCGCTGTCCCCACAGACAGTGCAAAGAAGGCCAAGGGCGATGATGTTGTCACGGTGTCTGACGACACGACGGTTGCTCCGAGTGGTCCTCCGACTGCGACGGAGGCGGCCTTGAAGACCAAGGCGGATGCTTCTCTTGGTGTTGGAGCGTCCACCGCGACCTTCCCCCGCTTCATGGCCAGAGCGGCTACAGCGAGTGGTACAACGCCATCGAGCCGCGTACCTGGGGTCGCCGAAACGGAGGTCGAACAGCGTCGCGGGCATACTCCGGCTCTTCTCGCATCTGTGGACGCGCTACAGCTCCATGGTATGCTGGGCGCAGCCATCCAGGTATGTCCAGTCCCCGAGGATCGGGCCACTGAATTTCAGTGGTCAGATTCTTTTGGTGTTTGATTTTATTTGTAGCACCCAGTCCCCGAGTGCGCAGTCGCTGAATTTCAGCGGGTGGGCACTTAGGATTTTTGATCTCCAGTCCCCGAGTGTCCAGTCGCTGAATTTCAGCGGGTGGGCACTTAGGATTTTTGATCTCCAGTCCCCGAGTGTCCAGTCGCTGAATTTCAGCGGGTGGGCACTTAGGATTTTTGATCTCCAGTCCCCGAGTGTCCAGTCGTTGAGTTTCAGTGGGTGGGCGCTTAGAATCATGTTGTTGTTAACTGTTTGACTTGTGCACAGGGCTTGCAGCGTGAATCAGTCGACCGGCTTGCTGCAAAGTGTCGCACGGAGAAGGAGCTTGTTGCCGTCCAAGAGACGAACAAGGGACTCCAGGCAATCGCTGCCAAGGCAGAGGAGGTCCGCCAGGGCCTTGTCCCGGCGAGTGAACTGCCGGCGGCTCAGTCTGCCTTGAGTACGGCTGAGCAGCGGATCGCTGATCTTGAGCGCGAGCTTAAAGAAGCAAAGGCGGAGGCGAGTTCAGCGGATGGGAGAGCCAAAGCTGCTGTTACGGCTGCCGCTGAAGAGCGGAAGGTCTCTGACGCCCTCGTTGCTAGGCTACAAGATGACTTCTCCTCTCTTCAAAGCTTCATCACAGGTCTCTGTCGTCCTTTGATTGGTAAGCTTTCCTGCCTCTGCCTGTAGTAGCTATGTTATGGAATCATCGTTGTATTTACTGCCGGCCCCTGTCCACAGGTCGGATTATCGACAGCTTGGAGGAGGCGCAAACGTATGACGCGCAGCAGTGCGTGGCCACTCTGGTCGACTTGGCCACGTTGTCTGCGGCTTGCATTCGAGCGTATCTTCAAGAGATGTCGCCCACGGAAGTGATTCCCAGTGATCTCGTCGAGGTTTTGCGGTATCTGGAGAAGGCGCCGTCAGTCGTCGAGTTCATGACACGGTCGGCGTTCCGGCGTGGGGCGGCAACGGCGCTTAGCCTTGGGCTTGCCCACTTCCCGGAGGACTTCGACCTTGACGGTGTGATGAGTGGCTACCCCTCGTCGACGGGCTCGGTGGAGATTGACGAGGTGCTGAAGCTGACAGACCGGGCCGCGGTATACTCCGATCGTGTCTGGGCGATGGGCGACCTTCTCCCTTATCAGGAGACGACTGTCGCGCCCAACGATCCCGAGCCACCGCACCGGGACTTCAAGGTCGAGCAGCCCTTCCGTGCGGCGATGGCGGGTGAGTTGACGACGTACCCGTCGAACCTATACACTCCCTTCATTCGCAACTGCAAGGGTGGCGGCGAGTCGACGTCGAAGCCTGTGGAATAGAAACATTGTGCCCTGGGGCGTTAGTAGTAATTTGGCCATTGGGCTCAACTTGTATTTTGTAACAACTTTGTTATGCTGTAATGGAATTTCGCGTTATTTTGTGAGTTGTCCTGCGATTTTGATTGATGATTGGACGAGTCCCCGAGCGCATCCGCCCTTATTATGGGGTTTACCTCGTTTGTTATGTGTTTGTGGTTTTGAACGTTGTGTCAGTTGTTTTGTTATTGAGGTCGACTCGCCCGAGCTTGGAAAGCCAGTCGCAAGGCGACTCCCATGAGTGCTCTTTACTTGACCATTTTCCCTTGCACGAATGGAGTCGGGTAGTCGAGTCCCCGAGCGTGGTACTTGGTGGTTCTAGTCGCGGCTCTAGGGTAGGTGAGGACTGGGCGCGTTAGAGTGAGCGCATCACTCCTGCTTGACCCGTCGGGTCAGTCGCATGGTGAGTCCTTGGCACGCTCTCGTACTTGGCATTTTCCCTAGTCGCTCGTGCTTAACTGGTCGTCAGTCCCCGAGCGTGGTACTTGGCCGTTCGAGTCGCTGTGTCGAGGGCGGAGGATCATGGTCGCTGTGAGGAGCGAAGGCAGTTGTCTTGGCTCGTTAAGCCAGTTGAGCTAGGTGACTCCAATGGGGATCCGGGTAGGCGTTTTTCATGGACGTTACGAGTCCTGGGGTAACCCAATGCCCTCGAACGCACTACTTGGCCGTGTCGGTCGCTGTACCAGAGGTTGACTTCTGCAGTTAGCTTGATGCTGTTATTACGAGTGCGAGTGGCACAAGACACGGAGAGTAGACGCAATTTGCGGTAACCGATATATTTTATTCCATAGCTAGTGGAGGGTACATGTATGGAGTTCTAGGAGTAGAACTTCCGTAGGAGGTTTACATTCCACGGTCGCTTGACGTCTAGTTTCCCGTCTCCGCGGACGTCGGTGAGGTAGTAGGCGTCGTTGCCGAGTACTCGCCCGATGGCGAATGGTCCCTCCCACGGGGGGAGAGCTTGTGCATGCCCTTCTTGTCCTGGATGAGGCGTAGCACCAGGTCGCCTTCCTGGAAAGTGTGAGTCCTCACCCGCCGGCTATGGTAGCGGCGGAGTCTTTGCTGGTAGATGGCAGTGCGGGAGCGAGCTAGGTCGCGTGCTTCGTCGAGTTGATCGACTCCATCCTGGCGTGCGAGTTCGTTCGCAGCCTCCGTGTAGTGGACGACCCTTGGCGAGTCGTGCTCTAGGTCGGTGGGCATGACTTCCTCGGCGCCATACACCATGAAGAAGGGGGTGAACCCTGTCGACCTGTTGACCAAGGTGCGGATTCCCCAGATGAAGGAGGGTAGCTCCTCGACCCAGCACCCGGCGGTGCGCTCGAGTGGTACTTGGATCCGTGGCTTCAGGCCGTGGAGGATGCTCTGGTTGGCCCGTTCCGCCTGGCCGTTGGACTCCGGGTGGGCGACTGAGGTAAGGTCGAGTCGGATGTGATGTTCCTCGCAGAACTCGGCCATGGCTCCTTTGGCGAAGTTGGTGTCGTTGTCCGTGATGATGCTGTTTGGGAACCCGTAGCGATATATGAGCTCGTGTAGGAACTTGGTGGCGGTCTTCCCGTCGCATTTCCGGACTGGCTTGGCCTCCACCCACTTTGTGAATTTGTCAACCGTGACCAGGAGGTGGGTGAAGCTGGAGGGGGCCTTTTTGAAAGGTCCTACCATGTCCATACCCCACACGAAGAACGGCCAGGTGATGGGGATTGTCTTGAGCGCCGAGCTCGGCACGTGGGTCTGGTTGGCGTACATCTGGCACCCGGCGCACCACTGGACGATGTCGACAGCGTCTGCGTGTGCGGTGGGCCAGTAGAAACCGTGTCGCATAGCCTTTGCGACGAGAGAGCGGGCGCCGGCGTGGTGGCCGCAGTCGCCGGAGTGGATGTCGTGGAGGATTTTGCGTCCTTCAGCGGGTTGGACGCATCGCTGGAACACGCCAGTCATGTTGCGCTTGTGGAGCTCGCCGTCAATGATGACGAAGGATTTGCAGCGACGCGCTATCATCCGGGCGTCTGTTTCGTCTGCTGGTAAGGTGCCTCCCTCCAGGTAGGCGATGTACGGTGTAGTCCAGTCTTCTGGCTCGGCGATGAGTGCGACCAGGGCTGCCTCTGGTTGCAGCGGGACTCCGATGTCGATCTCCCTTGGGGGAGAGACGGAAGGCTTGGTGATGGTGTCGAGGAAGACGCCAGCGGGTGGTGCGAGTCGAGCCGAGCCGATACGATAGAGTGCATCGGCCTCTTCGTTTTTCCGCCTGTCGATCCACTCGACGGAATAGCCTGTGAAGTGTCTGCCCAGCTTGTCCACTGCTTGGCGGTATGCCGCCATGGTGGGGGAGGCGGCATCGCAGGTACCAGCGACCTGCCCAGCGACAAGGTCGGAGTCTCCGTAGCAGCGTAGGCGGTTGACATTCATCTCCTTGGCGGCTCACATGCCATGGAGTAGTGCCTCGTACTTGGCCATGTTGTTGGTGCAGGGGGTGAAGTCGAGGAAGAGGACGTAGCGGAGCTTGTCGCCCTTTGGGGAAGTCAGCACGATCCCTGCTCCTGCGCCGTCTGCATTCTTGGAGCCGTCAAAGTGCAGGATCCAATAGTGGAGGTACGGCAGCTTTTCCGGCTGTTGGGCCTCTTCCCAGTCGGCGATGAAGTCCGCGAGAGCCTGCGACTTGATCGCTTTGCGTGGCTCATACTTGATGTTGTGTACACTGATTTCGACGGCCCACTTGGCGACTCGCCCGGTCGCCTCGCGGTTGCGGATTATGTCCTGCAACGGTGCTGAGGAGATGACCGTGATCGGGTGCTCCTGGAAGTAGTGCGGCAGTCGCTGCTGTGCTCTGAAGACCACGTATACCAGTTACTGGTATTGCGGGTATCGCTGGCGCGACTCAGTGAGGACCTCGCTGATATAGTACACCGGTCGCTGTACTGGGCGCTCCTTTCCTTCCTCTGTCCGCTCGACGACCATGACGGCGCTGACGACGCGCCGGAAGCCGCGACGTAGACCAGCATGGGTCCTTTGTCGACGGGGGCGGCGAGTAGCGTGCTGCGAGTAGCACCTTCTTGAGGTCGCGGAGCGCGTCGTCCGCCTCCTTGTCCCACTGGAAGGTGGGGTTCTTGCGCATCAGGCGGTATAGGGGCATCGCCTTTTCGCCCAATCGGGGGATGAAGCGACTGAGAGCCGCGACTCGCCCGGCCAGCTTCTGGACGTCGCGCAGGCACTCGGGTTTGCCGAGTCGAGCGATCGTGTCGATCTTGGTGGGGTTATCCTCGATCCCCCGCTTGGAAACGACGTATCCCAGTAGTTGCCCTGCTGGTACACTGAAGGTGCATTTGCCTGGGTTTAGCTTTATCTTGTATTTCCGCAGGTTGGCGAATGTTTCGGCCAGGTCGGCGAGTAGGTCGCTCTGGCGAGCGGACTTCACTACCACGTCGTCGATGTAGACGTGGATATTGCGGCCAATTTGGCTCGCAAGGCACTCCTGCATGCACCGCTGGTAGGTTGCCCCGGCGTTCTTGAGGACGAAGGTCATGGCGGTGTAGCAGAAGGCTCCGAATGGCGTGATGAACGCCGTCTTTTCCTCGTCCTCGACAGCCATTTTGATCTGGTTGTACCCAGAGTAGGCGTCGAGGAAACACAGCGACTCCGAGCCCGCGGTGGAATCGATTATTTGGTCGATCCGCGGGAGGACTAATTGCTCCTTCGGGCAGGCGCTGTTTAAATTTGTGTAATCGATACACATCCTCCAGGTCCCATTTTCTTCTCGACCAGGACTGGGTTTGCCAGCCACTTGGAGTATTTTATTGGCCGGATGAAGCCTGCAGCGAGTAGACGCTGCACCTCCTCGGCGATGGCTCGGCGGTGCTCTTCATTGAAGGGCCACAACGACTGCTTGACAGGTCGCACTTTGGGATCGGCGTTGAGTTTGTGCTCAGCGAGTTCCCTAGGGACACCAGGCATGTCAGAGGTATTCCATGCGAAGATGTCCCTGTTCTCACGGAGGAACTCGATGAGCGTGCCTTCCTATGCTGGGCTCATGTCCGTCCCGATCGTCACCGTCTGGCTGGAGTCGCCTGGGACCAGCTCGACGGTGCGGGTGTGTGTCGTTGCTTCGAAGGCTGAGGTTTTGCCGCCTCGTTGTTGACCCCGCTCGCGTACTTGGCGAGCTCGTCAGCGGGGTTGGCCTCTGCCGTGATGACGGCGTCGGCGAGTTCCGCACCTTTGGCCTCTCACTCGGCGGCCATGTCGGGGTCGCCGTGGATGGTGATGACGCCGTGCGGCCCGGGGAGCTTCATCGCGTTGTACGCGTAGTGGGGAGCTACCATGAACTTAGCAAACGCCTGGCGCCCCAAGACGCGGTGGTAGGGGCTGTCGAAGGGCACCAGCTCGAAGACAATCCGCTCGGTGTGGAAGTTTGCCGGTGTGCCGAAGGTGACTGGCAGCGTGACCTTGCCGATCGGGTACGCCTTCCGACCGGGCACGATGCCATGGAATGTGGTGTAGGTCGTCTCGACCATCGACTGCGGGAGCCGCAGTCGCCTGAAGGTGTCCAGGTACAGGATGTTGATGGAGTTGCCGCCGTCCATCAATGTCTTGGGGAGCCAGTAGTCTCCCACCTTGGGCTTGACTACCAGGGCGACTCGGCCTGGGTACTCAATGCGCGGCGAGTGGTCCTGGCGGCTCCAAGTGATTGGTTGCTCCGACCAGTTGAGGAACTGGGGAACGTCCACCTAGGCCACCGCGTTGACGGCGATGGCGCGGGCGATGACCTTCTTCTCGCGCTTCGTGTTGAAGCCTGTGAAGGTGTGGAGCGAGCCGGCCACGCTACCGAATTTTCCGCCGTTTGGCGGGTTGTTGTCGGGATCCTCCCGTGCTCGCTGTGCCTTCTCGATCTCCTTGAGAGAGTGGCAGTCAACGGTCGTGTGCGTGGCGGGCTTCCCTTCCCTGCTGTGAAACGCACAAGGTTGGTTGAGGAGGGCCGCGGGGTCGAACCTTGGTTTCGCCTTGTAGTTGTCGCCTTCACGGCGTTGCCCCCCGTCGCGGCAGAAGCTCTTGGGATCGCGCTGCGCGTGCCCAGCGTTGGCGACGAAGTCGACTCGCCCGTCACTACAGCGCTTGCCGGTGAGACGAGTGTTGCTGTAGCATAGGTTGGACCGTCGTCCGTTGTCGTTGCCGTTCGTGCGGCGTTGACCTCCCGACTCGTCGTCGGTTTCCTGGTTTGGGTCTTCCTCCGCGTATCTTTTGGCGATCTCAAGGAGGTCCGGTATGTTGTCGAGTGTGCGGTATGCTCGTTTGAGCTTGGCGACCAAGGGCTCGTAGCGGCACGAGGTCTTGAAGCAGTGGATCGCGGTGTCCGGGTGGATGCCGACCGCGTTGTACCATAGTTCTTGCCACCGTTGGACCCAGCTGCGGGTCGACTCGCGGGGTCCCTGGACGCATCGTTCCAGGTCCTCGATGGTGGTGGCGCGGGTGTATGAACCCTCGAAGTGCCTGACGAAGGCATCGCGCATCTCTTCCCAGGAGTCGATGCTATCCGGGGGGAGATTGTTGATCCACTGCCTACACGATCCCTCAATCGTCAGGGGAGGTAGCGGGCGGCTAGTAGGTCGGTGTGGCCGGCGATCCCCATCGCCATGAGGTAGGTGTCCAGCCACACGGAGGGGTCGTACGAAGGGTCGTACTTCTCTATTTTCTTCGGCGATTTGAAGTTCGCCGGGTATTTTTTGCCTCGGATCATCGGTCTGAAGCATCGGGGCCCGAGTCGGCTTAGCGACCCCATCGGCTCACCGTCACGGCGATTGGTTAGGGTGTGTCGCAGGTCCTCGGGCTGGCGTGTGCGCCAGCTCTGGTTGTTGATGATGTGGGTGCGGGCGTCGACGGGCTGACCATTGGCGGAGATGAAGTTGGTCGCTGGCCTGGGGTCGTTGGTGGAGAGTGCCGCGTTCGCGGGTCGGTGTTGGAGCTACAGTGGTTCGGGTGGCGGGAAGTTGAGGGTGTTTGCCGCCAATGGACGGCCGCTTGAGGCCGCTCTGTTGCCCGATGAACGCGTGTACATCCGGCCCTGTGAGTCGACTCCTGCGTTTTGTTGCTCGACCGCCTTGGCGAGCAGGGCCTTGACGTACTGGATATGTAGGGCACCGTCACCGGTGGCCGTGATGTTTTCGGCCGCTGCTCGGCCCACCACGAGGTTGTCCATCGGGGTGGAGAACAGTGGTAGGCCGTTCGCATCTCGCTCCCGTGAGGAGACCACGATCCGCGGCTGGTCCCTGGGGGTGCGCGGTTGGGTGGAGGTGGGGCGCCATTCGTCGTCGACCCTAGTGGGGGCCGGGCGCTTCCTCTGGGTGGCGCGTTCTCGCAGATCGCGCGCTCGGCCACGCGGGCCGGGTCGTTCTCGTCATCGAAGTTCAGGGCGCGCCCCTGGACGGTGGGGTTTAAGCGCGACCTGATTCGCTGCTGGTGGTAACGTGACAGCTCCTGCGCCGTCACCTACTCGAGGCGAAATTTTTCGCGCTTGGCTTGCTCCTTGCGGACTGCTTCCGCCAGCTTCAGGAGGAGTTCCTCGACCTCCGTTGCCGTTGCGTTGGGAGGGATCGGGGTGGAGAAGGGATCCTCCGGCGGGTCGGTGCCAGTCGCCATGTAGGTCGCGGCGTGGCGACCGGTCCCGTCGCAGAGATCGGCGGAGTTTTCCGATCCGGAGTCGAAGTCGAAGATCCCAAGGATGGAGGGATCCTCGAAGTCTCCAACGTTGGAGACCTGGGTGATGGAGCCCGCGGGCGAAGCCGCGATGATGTATCCAGCGAGTGACGCCGGGGTCGCTGAGTCGGCGTCGTCGTTGAGGGTCGCGTCTTCCGCGGCTGCGGTGGTTTCGGCCACGTTGCTATGGGCCGAGTTGTACTCGGAGGCGAGGCGGTGGATTGTGCGGACCTGGATCTCGGAGATCCGGTCGCGTGGCGGCGACTCGCGGATGCGAGCCGAGTCCTCCGAGATGATGACATCGGTGAGGCCGACGAAGACGCTGATCGTGCCGACTGGCAAGATCATGCTATTCGTGACGGGTCGCGCCGCCGGGACGTAGCTTCTCGGCAAGATCTAGAGCATCTTGTCGATCGCTATCATGCGGCCGGTGGCGACCGACTCGTTGATGGGCAGATTGGATCTCGCCGCAGAACACCGGACAGGCCCCACGGTGAGCGCCACTGTCGTGGGAATGACCACGGCAGATGCTGCAATCGGCAGCGAGTAGTAGAACATAGGGCAAGGGCGGCCAGCCATCTGCGGTGCGAGATGAGGGCGGAGACACGGGGTTTTACCTAGGTTCGGCCCCCGGGAGGGTAAAGACCTACTCCTGCTAGATTGTATTATGATGGAAGTACAATGGGGCGAGCTCGACGGCTAGGCGGCGAGTCGCTTGGGTGGATGATGGAACGTCTCCTCTACACGCCCTCTAGGGAGGTTTATATAGACTCACCCCCCTAGGGTTTACATATCTCAACCGAATCAGTTAAGGTTTCGGCAATCGTTTAACCTAATCCGACTGGGCCTATCTACTCTCCTGGGCCTTCAGCTTCCAGTCGCTTGAATCTACGCCAGGTCTTGATCCAGTCGTCGTCCTGCAGGCCCACTCGCCAGTTCCTGGGCCAGTCGAAAACGTCCTGCTGGGTATACCCCGGTAGGCATATCCCCATCAAACCATGTAGATGAAATTAAAGATCTCAAGGCTCAAGTAACTTATTTGAAGAATGACTTGAAAAGGGGTCATAAAGGGAATACCACACTGAACAACATCTTGAGTGTGCAAAAATCCCCCAATGACAAGAGTGGGCTTGGATTCAACTCCAATATCAAGAACAAGTCCACTATCAAGTCAAAGCACAAGGACAACAAGAAGAATGGGCAAGATCAAGTCAAGAATCCGGCCAACATTGTTTGATTAAAGTGCAAGGAAGAAGGTCATCATGTCAAGCATTTCCCATTGAAGAAGAAGCCCCTTGGTAAGAAGCAACAGGGGAAGCAGCCTTAATCTCTACCTCTTGTTAGAGATAGGTCTCCTCCCAAGAATACTCAAGCTCTTCCTCAATTTGTTGCTTCATCCAAAAAAACGATGGCAAGATAAGAACTTGCTATATTTGCCACAAGAAAGGGAACATTTCTTCCTCATGCACCATGGGTAACTCCTCATCCCATCCTATCTTGATTGATGATTCTTATTAACTTTGTAAGGATGAGGTTGGCAATATGTTTGCCAAGTTTCTTGGTGCCCATTGTGGTGTCAAGAAAAGAACCATTTGGGTTGCCAAGCCTATTGTGACTAACTTCTTAGGACCCAACTTGGTTGGGGACCAACAAGCCAAAACTTGATCAATGGGTGTGTTTTGGAGAGCATTGGAGTCTTGGCTACATTATGAAGAATTGAGGGATCTTCATACATTATATTTGTCAAGCCAAGTCATATGTAATATATTGCCTCTATCATATTTCCAATGTTCCTCCTTGTGGTAACATGTGCTCAAATCATTACACTGAAAGTTACTCGCCCCCTTGTGCATGTGTTAGTTTTGTACCTTGCATGATTTTGTATATTTTGTGCCTTACACGTAATCATCTTGAGTTATCAAGTATATTTGTGTATGTTGGGTGACACAACATGTAAGTGTGTTTCTTGTGTTGGAGCCTTTCTTGATTATATTCAGTATCTTATTTGGCTCTTATGAGAGATTAATGGGCTATCCCGTTTTGGGGGAGTGTTATGCTTGGGAATTCCACAATCCTAAAAATGTGTTTACATGAGGAATACCACCTAGTATTGATATTGCAATATTATCTAGTCTCTATGTGGTATAATTCTCATGAGAAATTCAAGTTCTGTTATGTCCATTAATTATCTCTATTTGGATATTTTTGCCTCGTGTTGAGATTTATGGTTTATCACATTATGGGGGATTCATATATTTAGTACATATTACAAGCCTAGAAAATGTGAAAATTCGAGGTTGTGTCACATAGAATTGATATTGATAATTATCTAGCTCCTATGTGACACATTTGCTCAAACAAGTTCAAATTTGCTTGAATGCCTTTACTGCTCATTTTTTGGATCTTGTTTGTGAGAGTATATTGATATGTGTTTCCTCATATTTTGATCTCTATATACTCATGGAAACCATTATATTAGCTTCAAGTTACTCGAATAACTAGTGATTGTGTGACTATTTGAAAGCTACCAAGAATATCTTTCGGAGCATCAAGCTTAATTATTTACTTTGTTATATGGTCCTTTGTGTGAATATGATCTTGGATATCCGTGTGAACTACCTCGGGAAGATTATGACCAATATTTCTTGTCCTTAGACAATTAGTACTAGATTTATGGTAGAATTTATTGATCATATTCACTTTGGCATTTGCTTAATGTTGTACCATCTCTTGCCACTAAAATGTTTTGTGTTGTCTCCCAAGCTTTCCTTGCCTCTTGTAGATCCTCTTATTCTATTGATATCATTTTTGTGTTTTATTTAAATGTAGGTACTAGTGATGATCCCATTTGTGTGCATTTTGCATTCAAAAGGAAAATCCTACATAATGCACTATCTATGGGGGAGCTCTCCTATATTATTTAGAGCACTCATATTTATGCTTCTTGTTTTGTTCCATATCATGTTTTATGTGCTTGGAAGTTCGATCTTTTTGTTTTGGTATTTTGTGCCATCATGAAAAGTGTGGAGAGTTTGGTTTATTTGTTGGAACCTTGCTCATTTTGGGAGTTGGTTTTGTCTCATTCCTTGTTTCATGTGTTGACCTTTTAGAATGATATAAACCCTTGAGCACTTGTGTTCGTGTATAACGTTTGCTCTTTGGACTTTGTCTATTTCATTTGTTGAACTTGTGATGTTTCATGTGTTGAATTGGTTCCTCGGTCAACTTGGTGTTGTTGTTCAAATTGGATCTCCTTTTTTGGTTCTTGAAAGCCTTGTGCATGCATATTTACTACATGTTTATATTATGGCATGCATGCTTTTGTTGATCCAATATATAGGGTAAACTCCACCAAATCCCATCGGCTAAGTTGTGCATGAAATTCAATTTCATATCAATAATATGCACATATTTATGCGGAGTCTCTCCTATGTATTGTAGTTGTCTAACTACTTTAGACCCAATAAGTTTGGGGACCATATTGTACTTGAATTTTGGTTTTGGTACATTGTAGATGCATTGGATGCTTGTCTCTTTCATAAGGAACAAGTGATGACTCAATGAAAATTAGAGAAAGCTAGGATGGTAAAAAAACTCCTATTTTCTTCATCACACCAATGATATCTCGGTAACAAGTATCTCTTACATATCATCTTCCAACCTATGGTAGATGCATCTTGGCATGAATTTTATGTATTTGCAATTGTATTGGTTCTTTCTTTGGACTTAAAGAAGACTCTATTTCATATGTGAGTAAGGTGAGATGAGTCCATATAATTGGGACTATATAAAATCATTCTCATGATTCACCAATCCCAAATATGTCAATCTAGCAATTATATTGCCTATCGTTTCCACAAAGTACTCTCATGTGCAAAATTTATCATTTGCAAAGTTGATTCTTTCTTTGTGATACGTGTTTCCTTTTGCAATACATTCCAACTATCTCTTCTTTCCTTAGTGATAGTTGTGATGTATTTGATATTTTTGTGGTTGAAGTTCATCAATATACAATAAGATAACATTGAGCCTTTTGGACATGCTATCAAGCAAAGATCTTAGTGGTGTATTGTCATCACTACATTTTGGATATCTTTCTCTATTTATTTTAGTATCTATTTTGTGTGTACATGTTTCTTTGTGGATCAATATCTTTGCGAGATTGTCTACTTACTTATACACATGATAGATTTTACTTCTCTATTTTTATATCTTCTTCGTTTCGTGTGTGTTGTATGGTCATACTAAGAAATATAATTCTTTGAAGACTATGTTGATACGCAATGATCATCATTGTACTAGTCTTATAATATGCTTTGGCATGCCTCTCACACATCCTTATGGCTGAGCCTACTATTATGTTGTCTCTTACTTGTCGCTCAACCATTTGTTTCTTGCAAATTTTATGCCTTGGTATATACTCGTTTTCACATAGTTGTGTTGTAAGTAAAATATAGGAAGTGAGGATTCCATGTTGTGCACATTATATTCACATACAAAAACCTAATGTGTGCATGTACCTTGGGGAGCTTCCTAATTTTATTTATAGTACTACTTTGTGCTTGTCATATTTGTTCACTCATGCCTTGTATTGTTAAAATGACTTTGAATGAGTGAGTATTCCATGATTATGCATTTGTTCCCAAATGAAATTATCATAATTGGTGCATTATCTTTGGGGAGCTCTTCTAATTCATTTAATAATGCTCATTTGCCTTCTTTCTCATTTGTTGTGCTTTAAATGATTATGGGGGAGTGAGGATTCCATATTTGTGCATGTTGTATTCAAATGTGACTGTTCTTATGTGTGCACAAATCTTGGGGAGCTTATATATTTCCATTTAAAACACTCTTTTGCTCATATCATAATATCTTGTTGTTTCCATTTGGTCTCATTTATTGTTTTTAATTGGTTTGTAGGATCTTGTGATTGCTTGCATCATTTGTTGATGTTTGATTCATTTTATTTCTTTGGCAATCTTTGGGTCCTAAATATAGTTCTACTTCCTCCCATGTATTCATCATTGGATATGTGTGAATGCACACCTTTGGAGGAATTATCACTATATTGTCATACTAGAACTTGTCACCCATTTCGGCAATCGATGCCAATGGGGTAGAAATTTTAGAGGCTTTAAGAGAAGTCAATTTATGCTTTGAGTTTGTTCTTAAGCATTTGCCTCTCATGCTCTTGCATCTTTGTTGTTGTTTTGCATGTGGTATATATAGAGGAAACTCCACCAATGATAATGATTGGCAATATATGCAATGAAATTCAAGTTCATCACACATGCATAGATTGTGGGGGAGTTTGCTCTATATATAGTGGTGGTACCAATATCACATACGTGTGTAGTATTTTATATTGGTGCTACCATTTTATTCGTTTAAATTCCTTATATAAACCCTCTGAAGGGATTGTCATCAATTACCAAAATGGGGGAGATTGAAAGAGCATGTGGGCCCCCATGTGTGGTTTTGGTAATTAATGACAACATCTATGGACTAATGCTTGTATCAAGTTGTACTTGTAGGAAATTTCCATAGGCAACGCGTGAACCATATGTTGGCTTCAAGGTTGGGAGAATAAGAAGGTGAAGAAGATCAAGTGATGACCAAGGTGTTCAAGGAGTGATACAAAGATTGTTCATGTGAGAGTTGAGCCTATAGCAAGTGTGTCTTGAAGAATATATGGAGTGATACCTCTTGTGTACCTTCAAGACACCAACATAATAAATAAAGAATAAATGAAGGAGAATAATAAAGAAAAGAAGATTAAGGGTGTCTTGAAGAAGAAGATAGAGTTCATCATGTGTATCTTCAAGACATCATCCAAATGGAGTTAGAAGAAATGTTGTGCAAGCTAAAGATGTGCCATATCTAGAAGATCTCATTCTTGAATCTTGCCTCCTTTGTGATCACGGATATTTGAAGATATGCCTAAAAGAGAGGCTCTCCCATAGTGACTATGGGGAGAAATTTGCAAGACTTCACCAAACTAGCGCAATCAAGAAGGGTGTTCCATCTTGAGGTGGACAAGATTGCTATCGTCAACCTAAAGTGGAATATACTCAAGGCAAAGGCATGTTCTTGATAGGGTTTGTTTCTTACCGGTCTCATGGTGCTAGTTGGAGAGACCGATTTATAGGATAGGTAAAAGTACTATCAAGAGGGGCTCTTGAGTGAGTAGCTTGATCATATCCTTCGGAGAGAGCTCACACCTTTGCATATTTGGCATCATCATTATTGGTTGTTATTTGTATCTTATCCATGTGAGGTTCTAGAGCTTGTCGTAATATTCACAACAAGCACTAGTTCATTGAAAACGGATTTCATATGCATTCTCTATTGTGTTTTCGATATTGGAGGCTTTACCGGTTTGTATTTTAGAGATAGGTAAAACCTTCCATTATTTGGTTCTTACTCATGTGAGGATTTAGAGCTTGTGTTAATCTCCATGAAAATCTCTAGTTCATCGAAAACGGATTTCATATGCATTCTCTATTACGTTTTCGATGTTGGAGATTTTACCAGTTTGTATTTTTGAGAGAGGTTAAACCTTTCGTCATTTGGTTATATACCCCTTGCTGTATGATTTCGTAGAGTTTATTGTCCTCTTTAAAACGATCCCAAGATCATAAAAAATCGGAGTCCGGATGCAAAAGTAATGGTTATTTTTGTATTGGTCTTTCTGCTGATTTTTGTAAGACTAGAGACTCCAGACGTCCTCCAGATTGTCCCCGTTTTACCTGGGTACACCGGAGACTCCGGTCCCAGTCCGGAGACTCCGGACCGGACGATTCCTGGGCCTAACGGTTGGATTTCTATGGACCTCTTTAAGAGGCCCTTCTTCCCCAATGGTTCCCTAGCTCTCTTGAAAGTTTCCCCCACCATTGTTGACCTATGGAAGCATGATATCTCTCAATCCCTCCAATGATTCTTCAATCTTCTTGAGGGAAAAGAGAGAGGGGATCTAGATCTATAACTCCACCAATCAATCTCTCCTCTATGTGTGGGGAACATCTTAGATCTTGGAGTCTTTTGTGGATTCCCTCCACTGTTCTTCCTCACTTATTCCCCCACAAGATGTTGTAGCTTTGGTGGAATTTGGGAGAGAAGGACTTGAGCACTTCTTGTGTTCTTGCCATTGCATTTGGTGCATCGGTTTGAGTTCTCGGTGAGGATTCGATTGGGTGAAAGTTGAGAAGCTTTTTACTCTTGGGTTCTTGGAACCCTAGACGGTTTGGTTGTTTTGTAGGTTTGTGGATTACTTGGGGCCTCCAATTAAGTTGTGGAGATTACCCTAAGCTTATTTTTTGGGAGCCTCCAATTGAGTTGTGCAGAAGTGCCCCAACCTTGTGAGAGGTTCCGGATTGCCACCGATAAGTGCACCGATAGTGGAAGTGTGGATCGATCCTATTGGGGTAAGATTCACAGGAGAAAAAGGGAGGCCTCTTGTGGCGTTGGTTGTTTTATACCACCCCCTCTACAAATGAGATGTAATCCATGTTGGGAGGAACTCGGTAAAACATCGTTGTCTCAGCGTGCCTCGGTTATCTCTATATCCAAACTCTTACTTATGCACCTTGCTTTGTGATAGCCTTCATGATTGAAGTATATATCTTTCTATCATACAGTTGCTTGTCTTGCTTAGCATAAGTTATTGGTGCACATAGGTGAACCCTAGTTGTTCTAGTTTTTGTGCTTGACAAAGTAAACAATAATTTTATTCCGCCTTTGTTGAGCCACTCTTGGAGAAGTTTTTAAACCGCCTATTCACCCCCCTCTAGGCGACATCTATATCCTTTCAGTTTTAATAGTTGTTGTTGGTGATGGACAACCATGAAGAGGCACCATTGATCTTGACGCCACGCTGGTGATGATGGATATCATGTTCGTGCTTTGAAAATGGAGATCAAAAGGCACAATAATAAAGGCCATATCATATCACATATTATTAATTGCATGTGATGTTAATCCTTTTTTATGCATCTTGTATTGCTTAGATCGTGATGGTAGCATTATAAGATGATCCCTCTCACTAAATATCAAGTAATCAAGTGTTCGTCCTTAGTAGGCACCATTGCTAAGACTTGTCGTTTCGAAGGATCACATGATGATCGGGTGTGATAGATTCTATGTGTGCATATAATGAGTGCAAGCCAGATTTGCACATGTGGATACTAAGGTTAACCTTGACGAGCCTAGCATGTATAGAAATGGTCTTGGAACACGGAATACCGAAAGGTAAAGCATGAGTCATATGGATTATATGATGAACATGTTGATTGTTCGCCTTTGAAGCTACATCATATCTCGTGATGAACAGACTTGGTGCAGTGGAGTTGATTATGACAAGATTTAATCTTTCATAGCGATATTTAGTCTGGACGGATTAATGTAGCAACCAATACATATATTGGTATATTATAGTTGAACAAACAAAACAAAGTTCTTCTAATAGAATGGTTAACTAGGACGTGTACATGCCATGATCCAAAGGGTTTTGTTAATTGAAAGGATGCTAAAAGCATGTGCAAACTTCAATGGTTAAAGTAAGCATCGCGGAGTTGGAATCTTCACCGTGATGAAACTGTTAAAATAGTTTAATTTCATCGGAGACGATGAAGATGCTTGCATTTGCAAGAAATTAAGTGGGAGCGCTAAGACATATTTCTAATGCATTATGTGAAAGGCATATATTTTTTTGGAAACGATGTATCCTTTATTGACACAGGTTAAGAATTTCATCTCGATGAAAGACTTAGGCAAACCTCGAATATTTGGCACCAATGTCTATATGGTTGTGCCAAATTTACATAGATGAAATATTGAATGAGTTCAATATGGAAATGATAAGAAAGGTACATGTCGCATAGGAAGGATTGAATCAAGATTCAAGTGTTTTGACACTTGGTAAGTGGAACAAGATTCAATTGTTTTGACACTTAGTGAGTGAAATCACAAGAATATTTTGATCAATCATACTGTGATATGTACACATCCATATTTGTCAGGTGCTCTAAATGTTATGAGCATATACCAGAATTATTCATAAGATAATCATTGGACGATAGTAAGGGTATTATTATGATCTTTGGAAGAACTAAGAATATGTTATTTATATAGAGGTGACAAATAGATAGATAGTTCATTGTAAAGTGTACATTGATACTAGTTTTGTCACAAGATAAAAACTAAGTTTATCTCAATTTAAACTATGGGTGGCACAATGTAATAGAAAGGAAGTTCCAAAACGGATTTGGATGAGTTCAAAAGTTAAGACATTGTGATAGATACTACAACAAAAGACTAAGTATATGACGTTCATTGTAGCAACAAAAGAGGGCATTTGTGTCAAGTAGTTTGTTATCAAACTAGGTGTGGTTCACAACAGGCTAGTATTATGAAGATATATTGTACGACAATTATATCAACATGTTTTAACCCCAAGGAACTAAAGGTCTCACCAAAGTACCAAATTTATACAATGACATCTCATTGGAGAATGAGTGATACGTAGAGACGCAAAGACATGCAGTTACACATGGACCTGAAAGTATCGGATCTGAAGATTAGTTAACCACTAGCAATCGTGTATATACAACACCAGAAATCCATAGGTGTTGAATGCATAAAGTTTTTCAAACTAGATTATTGACTCTAGTGCAAGTGGAAGACTTTTGTAGATATGCCCAAGAGGCAATAATAAAGTGGTTATTATTGCGGTGACCCAGCATACCACTGCATGATGTAGTATACTATAGTCGTTAACATAACACCAATGAAACATTGTTCACGAGTATTACATCCCTCAGAATGGCACAACAGAAACACAGCGGGTCCAATGCATGGCTTCAAGGTTACAACTCACTATTTACATAAGATCCAGAGAACATTCTAGGTATAAGAGAGAGAAAGAACTTCTTACGAAGAAGAATCAAAGATAAATAACGCAAAGCTATTATACTATTTAAACTAGTATTTAACTAAGGAATTTGGCATTTGCTGCTATTGCAACGCACTACAGAGATAGGTTCTTTGGTTAGAGATTGTATTTCTATCTAATCAGTAACCTTGTCTTCACTTGAATTGAGGTATATGTTGGCTTTCTTGTCTTCATTGAAGAGCTTTGGCTGTTTTTGATAAGTCCTGGAGCATATCTCGATGTAGTCTTCATTTTAAGGCTTCGGAATCTAGCAAGGGTTAAGAAGATACTTTGAGTATGAGCGTACTCAGCAAATTCACTAGAAAAGGAGTGTTTGATGCACTATATCTATATCCACAGACCATAGGTCATAGGCAATGCAAGTTTTCGTAAAAATTTCTTTAAAGGTTGCTTTTATTCTGAAAAGCTATGTCCGTCAGCCTTCATGGGTTTACCAGAACCTTCATGGGGTTCCTTTCCCGCCGCATTCGCAGCTCCTTCCCGGAACAGGGAGTAACAAGTTACAGTTCTTACACTCTGCAGAGGTGCGTTACTTTACCCATGAGAGATCAAATCCTTGTTGCACAACCGGGCGATCTTTCCCGTCCACACTTCCTATGGTGTGGGGCCCAGTAGATAATCCAAGCCAATCACTGCCCCCTTCGCGACCTCGCATGCCTCCTTGGTGTACACCATGCCCACATATTGAATTACGGCAATGGTTTGTACAGAACGTTAGATGCCAGAACTATCGTGGGACGTTGAGGGTTCCCACCCATATGCTGCATATCCTCTACGAATTACCAATTAATATGCACGCTACGAGTGATAACAGCCACGATCTGCACATCCGGCTACATGCGAGAGGAAGAAGATACAGCTGACTTCTCCGTCCCATTCCAAATCTCATGGTTAATGCGTGATATACGACGCAAGAATCACTGACGACATTGGTTGTTAAGTCCTAGGTAATATGTTCATTTACCACCGGAACTTTCATAGTAGGTTATTACCTCATGGTAATAAACCTATAATCATATTATTATGAAAATAGTGTTTTCGGACCTTTTTCAAATGCAGGTGATGACAACACTGGATTTGTAAAATACTTTACAGAAAATAATCAAAGGACATGAGCAAGTGTGAACTTGCCTTTTGTGGTTGCAAGATTATGCACTCACGGTCTTCGAGTCAATATAAGATCCAAAAATCTGAAATCAGTATCATTGGTCCGGTAAGGAATAATGTTTAAAGAAGCAATATGATTTTATGCATAAGTAGTATGATGCACGTTTTAAGTGTAAATTCCGGAAATAATGTTGTTCTAAGGTTTGGGTTTCGAAAGTGGTTACTTTGGAATGTGTGGTCCTTTTGGATAAATTTCGTAGTTGTATTTTTATTCGAGTTTATGAGTGGTTGGAGTCAACACATATGTAGGAATAAAATATACATTCTGATGAAAAACTAGTTAGGACTACTTATACAGGATTTCTTATTTAAAGTGTCAAAAAGGATAACCTTCGAAGAAATGGTTTCTCTTCTAAGGTCTTAATAACCTTGTGGTTAGTTAGTAATGGTTAATGTTATTTGTTTTAATCAAATGGCTTGAGTTGATGCTGCTTTATAGATTAACTACTTCAGACCAAAGTTAACTATAAAACATGTAGTCATGTGTATGGTATTATATTTGGACTCTTGGAGACTAAAGTTAGCTTTAAAATATAGATAGTTTTTGAAAGTATGATACTTACACCCAGGTGTCTTGTATATCTGAAATGTGTTCTTTTAGTTATTTAAGAATGTTTATTCTATTACTTGAGATAATGGTTTCTTAATTCTATGATAGAGTAGTATCATTTACCTATTATAGATAAGTGCGTAGAGTTTATAATTCCAGATATAATTTCATTTAACTTTCCTTAAAAAAAATTATAGTGTTGTGGTAATTGTTGATATTTGATAATTTAAAGTAAATGGAAAGTATCTGATTGATTCACAAGATGTTCTTTAAGGTTTCTATCATGAGTTGGAATCCTTTGAGAATATAATCTTCACTTAGAGGTGAAGATAGTTTGATATAAATATATTTATAATGTTTTTAAACCATTAAAGTTTTATTTCATTAATATTTAAGATTTATACTATATATTAAACTTATTTTACTCATTTCAAGGATATTAATAAATGTTATTTATTTCTTTATGAATTATTAATGAAGTAAATAAGTTTATATTTGAGTTGTTAAAATATTTGAATTTTTGGTTAATCTCAAAAGTAAAATATTCGATTTTTAATATGTAATTGTTATTTTTGTGATCAGTTTAGTATATTACATGTATTTTTGTGATTTATACATAGTAAAATATGTTTTTTATAATGCTTATTACTTTTTAAATATTTAATAAATAATAAATATTTAATTAAGTGAAATAATAATATATGATTATGTTTGAAATTATAATTCTTATTTTCCAAGATTTTTGAGTATTTTACTTATATTATAAACATTTATCCTTATTAAATATTTATTTAGTATTTTTTAAAAAAATACTATAATTTTAATAAATAATGAAAGTGATTTTTATTTATTTTTATCACCTTTCAATAATTTTGTAAAATTCTATAAGGAATATTTAAATTACAAAATTCTATTGAAATTTTTGAATGTCCAAAATTTGATATCTTATTTTATTTGGATAGAGTGTATTATTGTGAATCCAAAAATATTTTATTTATAATTTTTGGACTATTAATTTATTTTCTATAATTTTATTGGGGTCAGGGGTATGTTGGTCTTTTCCATTTGATCAAAAGATTTATTAAATAACCTGGGCTGGCCCCTTGGACTTATTGCGCCAAAGTGGCCCAATAGGGCAGGGTCAAATGGCTATACCGAAGGGCTTTGGCCCACTCTGCCTCCTCTTTCTCCCTCGACCTTATCTCCTCCTGCTCTGACTCGCCCCTGTGGCCGGCGATGCCGCCACCATCGATTCTCGTCGTTGTCGGCCGCTCTAGCCGCCGCCGTGGTGCGAGTTGGGGTTGTCAACGATGCTCTTTCGTTCTATCCGCTTGGATTTGACTCCGGGGCTTCCCCGTGGTCAGTTCTACCCCATTCCCAAACCCTAGGGTTCGGAAAAGATGTTGTCGTCACCGCCGCGATCCCGCCTGCGGTGGTGTGCTGGTCTCGTGCTTGCTGTGGCCGTCGCCGTGGCAGGTGCAGGTTGCAGCACCCCTCTGGGTGCTCCCTGTGCTTCCGCGGTTCGTCGGCTCCTCTGCTTCCTCTTTGATTCATCAGCGAGGACCTCGGGTAAGTGGTCTATGTGGTGTTCATTCATGCTACTGTCTTGATTATTTTTGGTGTGTAGCTAGTGTCTTCTGATGTTGAGTGATGATGTGCTGATTGGGTTCATCTCAGGATTAGGGTTCATAACCCCTCTGTTGATCACATCTAGGATGCTTTCGATCTAGTGTTGATCATATTTGATCATGTGAAATGATTGCTTGTTGTGGTTAAGGATTGATAGTAACTTTGATGTTACTAGTTTCCTGTCAGATTTGTCCTAGTGGTAATCTACCATGATCCAGGCTAGTTGTTTCAATCAAATCCTTAATTGGATTATGTTGTTGGTCTAAGGCTTTACTCTACTGTCAGTTTGCTTATACTGACAGTGTTTGATTACTGCAATTATACCGTTGTCTTGTCTGAGATTTTACTTACTGAATCACATCATTGCTTGCAATGATTTCTGTGAATGTATAAATGAATTTAAGGTTGATTCCTGGCATTTGGCTCAGGAAAATGATATGTAATGATTTGTCCATTTTCTTGTGGAAGCTAAGTAAAGATTGGTTTTAGCTCATTAAGAACTTGTCATTGTGATACCTTTGTATTCTGGCACACAAGTGATTGGGTTTTTATTTCTGGGCTTAGCTTGATTATGCTTGTGATTAAAACTGATAAGATAATATGGAAGCTTTCTTATCTTGCCTATGATGTTGGTCTGAGGCTCTAGGATGTAATTCCTAGTTAGTTGGGCAATAATTTGTTTGAATCTTGTAGGATTAGAGGTGCTACTCTCTCTTTGAGAGATGTACCCTGATTTGTTAAGATCAAATGAAAATGATCTAAGTTGTAAAAAATAACACTGAACCCAGTGATGCTGGTCTGAGGGTTTAGTGTTTGTGGTTGAGCTAGCTTTCTTATCCTTGTACTTGAAATCTCTAGGATAGATTCACCCCTCTTGGGTGCTTATTGAGAGGTGATTGCATAAAGCAACACATGCTTTTGGTTAGATATTCTGATGAAGGCATGTGATGGTTTTATGAGACTCACCACAAGATTTGATGTTGGTGTAGTATATTTGATGATGATCCTGATCTTGCTCTTGGTCTTGATCTTGATCTGCTTTTGCTGGTTCCTGAGCTTGCTCTTGAGCTTGCCTGCTCCTCCTAGCTCCTGGGATTGACCTTGCTGTCCACCAGATCTATTCTCCTCCTTATGTCACCATTCTGGTGATGTTTGGGTTGATCTGGGTGGTTGTTTGGTTGTTGTTCTTGTTTAACTGTTTTTCATCCTGGCTGTGCTAGTGTATTGTGTGGTGGAGAGATGCACTGAGGTGCTCCTCCATGGCTAGTTGTGGTTTTGTGATAATGGCTATGCTTGTGAGGTCGACAGCACACCCCTCTGCATGCTTGTGTGTGTGCAGCTTGTGTGCCTACTATGCACATGAGGATAAGCTCAGAAGGTTTGAACTTACTATTACCAATCTACTTTTACCTTGGCTGGTGAATTGGTCCCGTTTAGCTATCATTTGCATTCTGGCTTTGAGTTTATGAAAGATGAAATCTTTCATATTGGTGAAACTTGCCCCTATATAACATTTCTCAATGATGAGATTGTCAAGTGCACCTCACTGACATATCTGAGAGAAATATTCTAACACTGATCCTATCTTGTTTTCCATTTAATCTTTGTTTTGCAGGTACAAAAGATAAAGATGAAGATTTTAATGTAGTTTTAGGTATAGGATAGTTAGTGGATATACAAATGTAGTTTTCTTATTCTTTTGTAATTTTTCTTTTATAATTTATGTAATCTTTATTTGGTTCATTTGTAATAAAGATTATATATATTTATTAATAAAGAATATTTTATTCTTTACTCTTGTGTGAATTGTGAAGTTTGGAATAACTTCTGTAAGTTATTCTTTGTGACTTGATTAAGTATGTAAAATGAATTTCACATACCATATTGTTTTTTAGATAAGATTTAAGTTATAATACTTTTCACTTAATTAATTTAAGATTCACATCTTATATCCAAATCATTTGAATTATAAAACACTTAAGTTTTAGAATCCAAACTCATTTCAAAACACACATAACTCCTTTAAGTTCATATCAAAGTTTATAGCAATCCTTCTTTAAGACTAAACCTATTCTCAAAGTAAGAAAGAAACATTGATCACTTAAGTTTTTATTTGGCGAAAAAATTCCCACATTTTCACAAATAAATGCATGCAACAATTCATATTCCTAAATCTACCCTTCGTTAGTGTAGAGTTCCCAACCTTTGATAAGGTAGAGATCCCTGTGTTTACAATGCTAGTCCCTGGATCAATAGCTAGCATCCACAGTTAAGATGTAATATCAAGAAACAAAGGTCATAATACAACTTTATAACCAAGAATAACATAATTTTATTACATCTTACATAGCTCATTTGGCTATTACATTACATTGCAGCAGAATATCTATAAACATGGGGTCCTTCATCTTCAAAGTGCCACAGGCAAACATGTTGGTTGTAGACTTTGTAATCCTATTCAACACACTTTACTAAATCAATCAAACCTGCAACATAACAAGTTACAGCCACAAGGGTCAATACATTTGAATTGTATTGGCAAGTTTCACTACTATGTAGAATATAAGTGGATCCTATCAATACATGCATATTTGGCTAGGTAGGGTTTTAGGCTCATTTGCTGAAAGCAATAATTTATCCTATCTTTTCAAAATAGTTTTGATCTCTTGTCAAATCTTTCTGAACTCCTTGGTAAATCCCCAAGTGTTTCAAGTCTTTGTCAAAATCCCTTGAGCTCCTTGGTACACCCCAAGTTCTTCAAGTTTTTATCAAAATCTCTTGAGCTCCTTGGTAAATCCCCAAGTGCTTCAAGTTTTTATCAAAATCTCTTGAGCTCCTTGGTAAATCCCCAAGTGCTTCAAGCCTTTTGTTGTCACTTAAAAGTTTTTCTTTTATAAATTGGAATGCCGAGATTTCCCATAGCTTCAATCCTTTAGTTGCTCAGTATTGTCCATAACCGGGTACACGGCTAAGTACTTAGATTTTTTTGATCTTCTGCAGAAGTTGTACACTTTACCCACATGACACACTCTCATCTTGTTGCCACCAGTGGCCGCTGGATAAGTACTCACCAAGATGGAGTACTGGCAGATTGAGAATGTGACGAAGTCTTTCCATAGGGTCCTCCCATACACCATGCTAGCTTGTCTTCAGGCACCCATGTAGGGTTCCGAGTTCCCTCATTTTCAGTTAACCTGAAGACCAATGCATGGGTCTTCCCAATGTAGTTGACTAAGCCAGAGCCATAATAGCATGTGGATGTACACGAAAGCCACTGTTGGAGAAACATGTTCAATCTCTAAGTCCCTGGGTGGTTTTCATCTGGTGCATAACAAGAAGAGATTGCCATATAAACATGGTTCCTCTTGTTGCCACCTTGTCCAAAACTTGTGTATCCTTGTCCACCCAGGTGGTTCATTGAGTACTTGTTTTATTATATAAAACATAAGTCTTTTCTCAACTTCATAAAATCTCAACATGTATCTCTTCTCAAAATATATAGCATGGCTACGCATTTTACAACTACATAGTTTTCACTAAGGAATGTTTAAGGGTATCCTGTTAGGATTTTAGCATAGCATATAGTATAGAAATCCTTTTCATGCATGTTTCAAAAATCCACTAAGTATAATGAAAATAGTAGGACATGGATGATAGTGTCACTTGCCTTTTTGGAATGTTGGTTCACTTCTTGATCTTGCTAATCTCACACTCTTCTAGCTTCACTACAAGTCAATCAAGCAAACACAAATTCAACTAGCATTCCAACCAATAATCAAACAAACAAATCATCACACATAAAATCATAGAAACCAAGTCATGCATGCAAGCATGCAAAATAGTTTTATTTGCAAAGGTGTTTTCTACTAGGCTCTATACTTTGCAAGGTTCAAGGTGGTCATTTTCTAAAGTGGCAAAGCCATTTGCAAAAGGGTTTTATCTATAAATCATTTTTAAATCAAATCTTCATTTCAAGTGATTGAAATTGTTTTTAGCAAAGCAACAATTTATGTTGTTCACCAAATAAGTTGTTAGTTCACAAAACTTGGTGTTTTAGGTTCATAGGTTTGAATCAAAACATTTTCCAATGGTTTTTCTCAAAAATCATTTTCATATCAAAATCAATATTTTTATTTGACTAGAAATGAGCTAATTCAAGTTTTTATTCCTAAACTTCACAAAATACATTTTTAAATCCATGGGTTGGTTCCTAGGGTCAGTAGGTTAACAACAAACCAATTTGCAAAGATTTCAACCCCAAAATCATTTTGGAATAATTTTTATAACCTAAACAAGCATACAAATGTTTCTGCAAAAACAAACCTTTTACCAGAAGCTTTTTACTAAAAAAAAATTGCATGGTTGGCTAGGGCTTGTTCCACTGATTATATTGATATAAAGTTTGTAATTTTTGAACCTGTGGATCAAAAGTTACAAGGCTTACAAATTTGCATATAAATCAGTTTTAGAATTTTGTTTTAAATAAAACCAGTCCACGTGGCGTGTTTCTACTGGCCTGTACCGGTTCGCGCGGACGAGCGATGCAGGCCGTTGGATCAAGTTAAATCGCACGACACTGGTTGCGTACCCTTTCAGCGTTAAGTGATCTAATCGCAGCCGCAGGATCTAAATCACACGACGCACAACGCGCTAGCCATAGACGGGCGGCGCTGGTGGCGGCAGGCGGCGGCAGCGTCTCTGGCTACGGCGGAGCTGGCGCTAGAGGAAGCGAGGAAAAGGTTGGCGAGGCTTACCAGACTCGTGGAGGCTTGCTGAAGCTCGAGGTGGTACTGGCTGGCGAAGGGGCACACTGGAGTGGAAGTAATTGCTCGCCGGAGACGATGGCGGCGTCAGGCGGTTCTGGTGGTCATCGGGGATGACGTTGCAGATCACCCTAAGACGAACGGGTGGTACGGTTAGAAGCGTGCTGTTCTGGATAATATGGGAGCATCATCGAGGAGTGCTGGGGCGGTCGATACTTACCAGGGGAGGTCGCCGGAGAAGGAAGCAGACGCGGCGGCGCTTAGAGGTTGTCGAAGCCGACGTTCAGGGGCGCCCGCGAGTGAACGGATAGCACAGGGAGAAGCGCCAGGGGCTGGGCGTCACGGCCGTCTGCTCAGGGAGGCAAGGGGCGACAGGGTTCGGCCGGAAACGCTCGGTGAGACTCGCCGGAGCAGCGGTGGTGCAAATTCGATTCAGGGCAGCCTGGTGGCTCTGGTCGAGTGGGTTATGAGGGGAAAGGAAGAGGAGTTGTTGGCGATTAAGAGTGCGTGGTCGCAGGGAGGATTCATTGTGCCATTTACGCGTATTGATTCGAGCAATCAACGACAGGAAATGGCGAGGAGGAATCAGCGCGGGTTTGAAGACGATGAACAGTGGTGTGGGGTCTTGTCGTCAGTGGGGGAGAGAGAGGGAAAGAGGGGCCACTGGTCAGTGTCTGCGCGGGTGCGAGAATGGGTGTAAAACGATTCGCGCTTGGGAAAAAGGAGTTGGGCTGGAATGGGCTGCTGGGCCTGGTGAGTTGGGTCAGTCTGTTTTCATATTTTTTTTCTGTTCTGATTCTTTTCTTTATCTAATTTGATTTCCTTTTTTGAATTTCAAACAACAAATCAAACATTCAAATCAAATCAAACATTCATCACACTTGTATTGAGTTTTGGTTCTGTTTAACAACATAAACCAAAGTCCAAAACAAAATATTATTTTTATTCTTTTTAGGATCTATTTAATAATTACATAAATGGTCCTTAGTTATTAATTCAAATAGGATTTGTTTTATTTTAAAACTCCATTTGAAATCTAAGAATAAAATCAAAACACTTCAGTAGGTTTTATTTGAGAATATAAAATACTTGGAAAACTTGTTTAAAATAATTTAACAAGTTTTGATGTTTAATTTAAAATGGGAAAAACCTTTATTTTAATAAAATTGGTTTATTAATAAACTCTCATTATTTTATTTAAATAAACCTTTACTCTTTTAATCAAAGCAAAACATTTTATTTCAAAAGCTTAGCCAAGGTTTAATTTGGCTCTAAAATAATCCTTATTTAAATTTCTACCTTTTCATTTAAAAACCAAATCTTTTTATTAAAAGATCTGAAATAGTAATTCCAAATAATTTATCTTTATTGTTTACTTATCTTTTTAAATCCCTTTAGGATTTTATTTGATCCAAATAGGTTTTGAAAGCTTCCAAATGGATTCAAAAAGTTTCTTCTCACCCTAAAAATCAACAAAGTTTTATTTTATTCATTTATTTTTCACATAACAAGATTTGGAAAATCTTGGGATGTGACAGGCTACCACCCTTAAAATAAAACTCGTCCCGAGATTTGGGAAGGCTAGGGTTACAAGTAGGCTCAAAGCATCTAGGGTACTACCACCCTTAAAAATTTTCCAACTAATTTACATATTGGCCTTCCTGGGATCCTGGGGAAACTTCTCTGGGCAAACATCTGCATAGTGTCCTTTGTTTCCACACTTGACACATGTGACAAGGCTGAGATCCTTCATAGGCTTGTTTATATTGTTCTTCATCTTTTCTTGACAATTGCTTGCATAATGTCCTGGTTCTTTGCAATTGAAACATGTGATAAGTTTGAGTTCTTCACGTGTCTCTTGTGGACAAGTTGCTGCATAATGGCCTAGCTCTTTGCAGTTGTTGCACCATACTTGACCAATTTCCTTGTACTTCTGCTTCTCTGGACATTCACTGGAATAATGTCCCATTTCTTTACAATGATGACATTGCACATGGCTTTTGTCCTTCTTTTTCTTGGGTTTCTCCAAAGCTAGGAGTGCATCTAGTTCATGTTGTTCATATGTTATCTTATAGGTAGGAATGTCTACTAGTTTCTTTGACCTTCTATTGCTCTTTGGATAATTCATATGCCTCTTATTTGGTCCTTTAAATTGTGTTGTATTGCATGGAGGTATAAGTGGACCTTTTCCTTTGTCCTCATTCTTGGTAGACTTGGATCCTTCTTGATATTTTGCAATCATTTGTTGCACTCCACCTTGTTTCCTTTGTTCAACTACGGAATAGATGGGGCATTGTATAGGGACATGATTATTCCCTTCACATAGGTAGCAAGTAGCTTGAGAGGTGGGACATTGGCCTACTGGATGTTTCTCTTCACAGTTGGGGCATTGATCTCCATGTTCCTTGGAAGTGTGATCCCTGTCTCCACAAATATTGCAAGCTTTGGTTCCTTTAAAAATAACATCCTTGTCATCCTTGTTGTCACAAACACTTTTGGAAAAGTTGCTTTCCATGTTGAGCATTTGATCTGTCACCTTATGCAACATTTGGGCTTGGTTTTCCAAAAATCCTTGCAGGGTTGGATCTTCCCCACTGGTGTTGGCTATGAATTGAGCTGTCATTTGGTTCAACTGGTTTTGTGTTGCTATGAGTTCTTTCATGCTGTCCTCTTGGTTGTTGTTGTTGTCATCAACCTTGATGTTGGAGTCTCTTGGAGTAGTCATCTGTTTGGGTTGAATGGAGATTAGAATAGGCAAAATATCTCTAAGGGAATAATTCTAATCACACACATCACAATTCACTCAAGCAATGTGCAATCAAACACAAACAAACACTTCATTCAATCAACAATGTTCAAGCACATTTTTAGGCAACCAAAAATATTTTTGTTACACCACATAAGTTGGTGGGTTTGTCTTAAACAAAATATGGTGGTCCATCTATATGGTTCACTTGTGATCTTTCCATCTTTCTTAGTTGATTCTTCTTGCATGAAATCATGGTTTCCTTAGGAAAATTCTTGGTCACAAAACTTCAAAGCGGAGGATGGTTCCTTCTAAGTTATGTTTTCTTAGTCTCCAAATCTTGAGCAAGATTTCTTGTCTCACTTGTCCCTAGTGATATCCAAGGTTGAAGTCCTTGGTGAAAATGTTGAAGATGTTGAAGTCATTAGAGTTGAAGATGTTGAAGTCATTAGAGTTGATGAAGTCCTTTGCACATGGTGAGGTCTTTGGCCATGGGGTAGGTGTGTCCATCAAGTTGAAGTAGAAGAGATGTAGAGTTGAAACCAAAACGGTGGAGGAAAGAGTTTACAAGATTGTTTGTAAATAAGTTTTTGGAACAAAAACAACTCATATCTTTCTAAGGGGTTTTGTCCAATCCTAGGTTTACAAATCCTACAGGCAACACAATGCTGTGATACCATCTGTAGAGTTCCCAACCTTTGATAAGGTAGAGATCCCTGTGTTTACAATGCTAGTCCCTGGATCAATAGCTAGCATCCACAGTTAAGATGTAATATCAAGAAACAAAGGTCATAATACTATAGGGATTCGTAGCATGGAAAACAAAAAATTCTATCGCATACAAACAAACAAGCCAAGATCTATCTACTAGATTGTAGCAACGAGTCGATGGAATAACTTACCCTCGAAGATTCCAAAGTGTTTAACGAGAGCGGATTCTCGTGGGTGATGTAGTCGTACTCTTCCCGATCTCAAGATCGCGTAGACGATCCTTCCGGCGCTACGTTCCGGCAGCGCTCCCGCAGTCGGTCACACGTTCGGTACTCGACGAAGACCTTCCTCTCCCTTGTTCCAGCAGGCAGCGGAGGTTGTAGCACTCTCCTCGAGATTCCGGCAGCACAACGGCGTGGTACCGGAAGTAGAGGGGAGATCCCGCAGGGCTTCGCCTTAAGCCGGAGCGAGTATGGTGGAGTATGAGAGAGCTCCTCGGCGATCTAGGGTTTAGACACACCAAGGAGGAGGGGCTAGAGCCGGTGGCTAGGGTTCCGGGGACACCCAAGTCGGCGGCTAGGGCAAAACCCTAGGTGGTGGCGGCGGCTATGGAGGGCTGCAGCTTCTAGGGATTGAGGTGAGGGACTTGTGTGTCTAGAGGAGGGAGCCCTGCCCCTCCTTATATAGGTGGAGGGGCCGGCGGCCAAGGGGAGGGAGGGGAGTCCCTCCCCAACTCGGCTTGGGTGGTGCGCCGGCTTGGGGAGGAGGACTCCCTCCCCAACTCGGTTTCACACTCCCTCCTCTTTTCCATTTTCCAAAACTTGCCGTTTGACTTTCAAACTAGCCGTTTGACTTTTTAATTTAGGATTTGAATAAACCCTTTATTTTGGACAGTGAATACACTTAGTACATGATGCAATCATTCCAACTTGCAATGACACACTCATGTACCCCTTCCCCTCCGGAGTGCCGGACATTCCGGAACCTTCTAGAACATTCCCGATGAAAACACCGGAATCATTCCCGAACTCCGAAACGGGACTTTCCTTATATGAATCTTATTCTCCGGACCATTCCGGATCACCTCATGATATCCCGGATCCCATCCGAGACTCCGAACAATATTCGGTCTCTTTCTCATAATACCATAACTACTCAAACAATGTCGAATCCTTAAGTGTGTCTCCCTACGGTTCGTGAATTATGCGGACATGATCGAGACACTTCTCCGAACAATAACCAATAGAGGAATCTGGAAATTCATATGGCTCCCACATATTTCTACGATTACTTTGCGATCGAATGAACCACTTACATACGATACCAATTTCCCTTTGTCTCATGATAGTTTACTTATCCGAGGTTATGATCGTCGGTATCTCTGCATACCTAGTTCAACCTCGTTACCGATAAGTACTCTTTTCTTGTTCCTGTGATATGTGATCCCTTGTGATCCAGTCACATGCTTGCAAGCTAATTGGATGACATTCCACCGAGAGGGCCCAAAGTATATCTATCCGTCATATGGATGGACAAATCCCACTCTTGATCCATGTGTCTCAACCAATACTTTCCGAACACTCAATGCCACCTTTATAGCCACCCAGTTATGGTGTGGTGTTTGATGTCATCAAAGCATCCATCCGGTAAAGGTGATATGCATGATCTCATGGTCGAAGGAATTAGGTTACTATGTATCAGAAAGCATATAGCAATTGAACTATTTAAATGACTTGATCTTTATGCTACGCTTATCTATAGGAGTATGTCCATCATATCATTCTCCTAACGATATGATCTTGTTGTTGATAACATCTCAATGTTCATGATAGGGAAACCACAATCATTTATCAACCAACAAGCTAGTGATGTATAGAGGCTATACTAGGGACTTCAAATTAAGTTTACAAATCACACAAGTATCAATGTTTCCTTGTTAATACTATTATAGCATGAATGTAAACATTTATCATAAACACAAAGATATAATAATAACTACATTTATTATTGCCTCTAGGGCATATCTCCAACAGTATCCCACTTTCACTAGAGTCATCTAATCTAGATTACATGGTAATATACCGAACACCCATGGCAGTTTGGTGTTGGTCATGTTTTGCCCTCGGGAGAGGTTTAGTCAATGGATCCGCCACATTCAGATCTGTGTGTACTTTGCAAATCTTTATATCCCCATCTTGGATATGTTCTCGAATAGCGTGAAAACGTAGCTTGATGTGCTTCAGCTTCTTGTGTGACCTTGGTTCTTGCGCATTGGCTATGGCGCCCATGTTATCACAGTAGATAGACATTGGGTCCAGCGCACTAGGAACCACACCCAGCTCTGTAATGAACTCTTTCATCCATATCGCTTCTTGTGAAGCCTCTGAAGCAGCCATGTATTCCGATTCAGTTGAAGATCTCGCCACAACGCTTTGCTTTGCACTCCTCCAGCTAACTGCTGCACCATTCAAAATAAATATGTATCCGGATTGTGATTTAGAATCATCCGGATCGGTGTTCCAACTAGCATCGGTGTAACCATTAACAACGAGCTGTTCATCACCTCCATAAGAAAGAACCATATCCTTAGTTCTTCTCAAGTACTTAAGGATGTTTTTGACCGCTGTCCAATGATCCACTCCTGGATCACTTTGATATCTGCTAGTTAAACTAACAGCATATGCAATGTCGGGTCTAGTACATAGCATGGCATACATTAGAGATCCTATGGATGAGGCATAGGGAGTCTTACTCATCCTTTCTCTATCTTCTGTCGATGTCGGACTTTGAGTTTTACTCAAGGTCGTATTGGGCAACATGGGCAAGAACCCTTTCTTGCTATCTTCCATTCCAAACCTCTTTAGAACTTTGTCCAAATATGTACTCTGTGACAATGATATTAGACGTTTCGATCTATCTCTGTAAATCTTTATGCCTAATATGTAAGCTGCTTCGCCAAGATCCTTCATTGAAAAACTATTATTCAAATATTCCTTGACACTATTAAGAAGGTCTACATCATTCCCAATCAACAATATGTCATCCACATATAGTATTAAGAATGCCACAGAGATCCCACTCACTTTCTTGTAAATACAAGCTTCTCCATAAGTTTGTATAAAACCAAAACTTTTGATTACCTTATCAAAACGTTGATTCCAACTTCGGGATGCTTGCTTCAATCCATAGATGGATCGTTGAAGTTTGCATACCTTGTTAGCATCTTTAGGATCGACAAAACCTTTGGGTTGCATCATATACAACTCTTCATCAATGTCTCCATTGAGGAATGTTGTTTTGACATCCATCTGCCATATCTCATAATCATAATATGCAGCGATTGCTAACATAATCCTCACAGACTTTAGCTTCGCTACTGGTGAGAAAGTCTCATCGTAGTCAACTCCTTGAATTTGTCGAAACCCTTTTGCGACAAGTCGAGCTTTATAGACAGTAACATTACCATCAGCATCTGTTTTCTTCTTGAAAATCCATTTGTTCTCGACAGCCTTCCGGCCATCCGGTAAGTCCACCAAAGTCCATACTTGGTTTTCGTACATGGATCCAATCTCGGATTTCATGGCTTCTTGCCATTTATTGGAATCTGGGCTCATCATCGCTTCCTCATATGTCTCGGGGTCATCGGTGTTGTCCACCTAACATGACATTCATAACGGAATCATACCAATCTGGAGTGGTACGAGTTCTCGTTGACCTCCGAGGCTCTGTAGCAACTTCAACCGAAGTTTCATGATCACCATCATTAGCTTCCTCTCTTATTGGTGCAGACGCCACAGGAACTTCTTCCGGTGCTGCGCTACTCGCAATTTCGAGAGAAGGTTCGACAACCTCGTCGAGTTCTACTTTCCTTCCAGTCACTTCTTTCGAGAGAAATTCCTTCTCTAGAAAGGATCCATTCTTGGCAACGAAGATTTTGCCTTCGGATCTATGATAGAAGGTATACCCAATAGTTTCCTTCGGGTATCCTATGAAGACGCATTTTTCCTCTTTGGGTTCAAGCTTGTCCGGCTGTAACTTCTTTACATGGGCTTCGCATCCCCAAACTTTAAGGAACGACAATTTAGGTTTCTTCCCAAACCATAATTCATACGGTGTCGTTTTAACGGATCTAGACGGTGCCCTATTTAAAGTGAATGCGGTTGTTTCTAATGCATAACCCCAAAATGATAGCGGTAAATCTGTAAGTGACATCATAGAACGAACCATATCTAAGAGAGTTCGATTACGACGTTCGGACACACCATTACGCTGTGGTGTTCCCGGCGGTGTCAATTGTGAAAGTATTCCGCATTTCTTCAAATGCTCGCCAAACTCGTAACTTAGATATTCACCTCCACGATCAGAACGTAGAAATTTAATCTTCTTGTTACGTTGATTCTCTACCTCACTTTGAAACTCCTTAAACTTCTCGAAAGTTTCGGACTTATGTTTCATGAAATAGATATACCCATATCTACTCAAATCATCCGTGAAGGTAAGAACATAACGATAACCACCGCGCGATGCTACACTCATTGGACCACACACATCGGTATGTATGATTTCCAATAAGTCCGTAGCTCGCTCCATCATACCAGAAAATGGAGTCTTAGTCATTTTTCCCATCAGACATGCTTCGCATCTTTCAAGTGATTCCAAATCAAGTGATTCAAGAAGTCCATCGGAATGGAGTTTCTTCATACGTTTCACTCCAATGTGACCAAGACGACAGTGCCACATATAGGTCGAATTATCGCTTGATTTCAAACGTTTAGCCTCAATGTTGTTGATATGTGTATTTCCACTATCGAGATTCAATAAGAATAGACCATCTATCAAAGGTGCATGTGCATAAAACATATTACTCATATAAATCGAACAACCATTATTCTCGGACTTAAACAAGTAACCGTCTCGCAATAAACAAGATCCCGATATAATGTTCATGCTCAACGCAGGCACCAAATAACAATTATTTAAGTATAAAACTAATCCCGATGGTAGATGAAGGGGTAGCGTGCCGACCGTGATCACATCAACCTTTGATCCATTTCCCACGCGCATCGTCACCTCGTTCTTCGCTAGCTTCCGTTTATTCTGCAGCACCTGTTTCGAGTTACAAATATGAGCAATCGAACCAGTATCAAATACCCAGGCACTACTACGAGTACTAGTGAGATACACATCAATAACATGTATATCAGATATACCTTTCTTCTTGATGTTGCCGTTCTTCAAATCCGCCAAGTACTTTGGGCAATTTCGCTTCCAGTGACCTTCTCCCTTGCAGTAAAAGCACTCAGTATCAGGCTTAGGTCCAGCCTTGGTCTTCTTCGTCGGCGTGGTAACTTTCTTACCACCCTTCTTGAAGTGTCCCTTCTGCTTAGACTTGCCTTTCTTGAATTTGGTGGTCTTATTGACCAACAACACTTGGTGCTCTTTCTTGATCTCCACTTCTGCAGATTTCAACATGGCAAAGAGTTCTGGCAACGTCTTGTTCATGTTCTGCATGTTGTAGTTCATCACAAAGTTCTTGTAACTTGGTGGTAGTGATTGGAGGACACGATAAATCCCCAAAGCATTAGGAATCACTATACCCAAGCTTTGAAGTTTGTTTGCGTGCCCAGACATATTAAGCACATGCTCACTGACGGAGCTGCCCTCTTCCATCTTGCAGTTAAAGAACTTTTCAGAAGCCTCATAGCTTTCAATTGCCGCATGAGTCTCAAAAATCAATTTGAGATCCTCGACAATATCATATGGGTCTGAATCTTCAAACCTTTTCTGAAGCTCCGATTCCAAACCATACAAGATAGCACACTGAACTATGGAGTACTGATTCTTCCGAGCGAGGAAAACATTCTTTACCTCATCGGTAGCATTAGCTGCAGGCGGGTCACCCAGCGGTGCATCCAGCACATAGGTCAAATTACCAGCATTGAGGACAATCCTCAAATTGCGGAACCAATCCGCGAAGTTGCTTCCATTGTTTTTCAACTTTTCTTTCTCTAGGAACGCATTAAAATTGATGGTAGGGGCTGCCATTGATCTACAACATATTTGCAATAGTTTAGACTAAGTTTATGACAAATTGAGTTCAAATTAATTAATAAAGTTAATCTAGGTGAACTCCCACTCAAAACAATATCCCTCACATTGTTTTAGTGATCACACGAACCAAATCCACCACATCAACACCGATCATCACGAGAGTTGATATAGTTTCAATGGCGAACAATCGACATGTTCATCATATCTACTATATGATTCATGCTTTACCTTTCGGTGATCCGTGTTCCGAGACCATGTCTGTACATGCTAGGCTCGTCAAGATCAAACCTTAGTTTCCACATGAGCAAATCTGGCTTGCTCACGTTGTATACACTTGCAGAATCTAACACACCCGATCATCACGTGGTGTTTCGAAACAACAAGCTTTAGCAACGGTGCTAACTAAGGGTGAACACTTTATGACTTGAAATTCATGTGCATGAGGGATCATCTTCTAATGCTACCGTCGTCTACTAAGCAATACAAGATGCATAAAGGATTAACATCACATGCAATTCATAATATGTGATATGATATGGCCTTTCTTCTCTGTGCTTCCGATCTCCATCTTCTAGCACGAACATGATCTCCATCATCACCGGCATTGCATCAAGGTCAATGATGCCTCTCCATGGTTGTCGTCCACCGGCTTCAACTATTACAACTACTTTGAATAGACACGTGGGTCTTAACATAAATTAAAGACAACCATATGGCTCCTGCCGGTTGCCAACTTACAATAAGGAACATTGCATACATCAAATATAATCACAATCATGGCCAAATCACATCACTGCACACCCCTGCAAAACAAAGTTAGACGCCTCTACTTTCTTTGCATATTTTACGTGGTTTGGGGCTTTCAATAAGTGTCGTTCTAACTTACGAACAAGAACCACAACGTTGATACTAGCATTGTTAATCACCCGTTGTAAATTGGATCTTAACTATGCTAGGAGAAACAGGCACCCGCAAAGCCACTTATGCAATACTAGTTGCATGTCAAGCGTGGAGCAAGTCTCATGAACGATGTCATGTAAGGTTAGCCCGGGCCGCTTCATCCCAACATACCGCAACATGCAAAGTACACAAGAAGCAATCGACAATAAAAGCATCAACGCCCACAATGACCATTGTGTTCTACTCGTGCAATAGATCTACATATAGACACGGCTCTGATACCACTGTAGGGATTCGTAGCATGGAAAACAAAAAAATTATATCGCATACAAACAAACAAGCCAAGATCTATCTACTAGATTGTAGCAACGAGTCGATGGAATAACTTTCCCTCAAAGATTCCAAAGTGTTTAACGAGAGCGGATTCTCGTGGGTGATGTAGTCGTACTCTTCCCGATCTCAAGATCGCGTAGACGATCCTTCCGGCGCTGCGTTCCGGCAGCGCTCCCGCAGTCGGTCACACGTTCGGTACTCGACGAAGACCTTCCTCTCCCTTGTTCCAGCAGGAAGTAGAGGTTGTAGCACTCTCCTCGAGATTCCGGCAGCACAATGGCGTGGTACCGGAAGTAGAGGGGAGATCCCGCAGGGCTTCGCCTTAAGCCGGAGCGAGTATGGTGGAGTATGAGAGAGCTCCTCGGCGATGTAGGGTTTAGACACACCAAGGAGGAGGGGCTAGAGCCGGCGGCTAGGGTTCCGGGGACACCCAAGTCGGCGGCTAGGGCAAAACCCTAGGTGGTGGCGGCGGCTATGGAGGGCTGCAGCTTCTAGGGTTTGAGGTGAGGGACTTGTGTGTCTAGAGGAGGGAGCCCTGCCCCTCCTTATATAGGTGGAGGGGCCGGCGGCCAAGGGGAGGGAGGGGAGTCCCTCCCCAACTCGGCTTGGGTGGTGCGCCGTCTTGGGGAGGAGGACTCCCTCCCCAACTCGGTTTCACACTCCCTCCTCTTTTCCACTTTCCAAAACTTGCCGTTTGACTTTCAAACTAGCCGTTTGACTTTTTAATTTAGGATTTGAATAAACCCTTTATTTTGGACAGCGAATACACTTAGTACATGATGCAATCATTCCAACTTGCAATGACATACTCATGTACCCCTTCCCCTCCGGAGTGCCGGACATTCCGGAACCTTCTAGAACATTCCCGATGAAAACACCGGAATCATTCCCGAACTCCGAAACGGGACTTTCCTTATATGAATCTTATTCTCCGGACCATTCCGGATCACCTCGTGATATCCCGGATCCCATCCGAGACTCCGAACAATATTCGGTCTCTTTCTCATAATACCATAACTACTGAAACAACGTCGAATCCTTAAGTGTGTCTCCCTACGGTTCGTGAATTATGCGGACATGATCGAGACACTTCTCCGAACAATAACCAATAGAGGAATCTGGAAATTCATATGGCTCCCACATATTTCTACGATTACTGTGCGATCGAATGAACCACTTACATACGATACCAATTTCCCTTTGTCTCACGATAGTTTACTTATCCGAGGTTATGATCGTCGGTATCTCTGCATACCTAGTTCAACCTCGTTACCGATAAGTACTCTTTTCTCATTCCTGTGATATGTGATCCCTTGTGATCCAGTCACATGCTTGCAAGCTAATTGGATGACATTCCACCGAGAGGGCCCAGAGTATATATATCCGTCATATGGATGGACAAATCCCACTCTTGATCCATGTGTCTCAACCAATACTTTCCGAACACTCAATGCCACCTTTATAGCCACCCAGTTACGGTGTGGTGTTTGATGTCATCAAAGCATCCATCCGGTAAAGGTGATATGCATGATCTCATGGTCGAAGGAATTAGGTTACTATGTATCAGAAAGCATATAGCAATTGAACTATTGAAATGACTTGATCTTTATGCTACGCTTATCTATAGGAGTATGTCCATCATATCATTCTCCTAACGATATGATCTTGTTGTTGATAGGGAAACCACAATCATTTATCAACCAACAAGCTAGTGATGTATAGAGGCTATACTACAGACTTCCCCCCTTAAATTAAACTTCATCCCAAAGTTTGTGGAGATGTACCAGAATAATTCTGGATAAACCTTTCTTAAATTCTCTTTCTTCTCCCATGTGGCTTCTCTCTCAGGGTGATGTTCCCACTGTACCTTGCAATATTCAATTGCTCTGTTCCTCAATATTTTCCAATTTTCTTCCCGAATCTTACAGGGCTTTCAAAAATAAATTAGGTCTGCTCATAGTTCTAACTCTTTATGTGTTATTTCCTCCTCTGGAATTTTCAAATATTTGAGAAGTTGTGACATATGAAAAGCATTATGCACCTAAGCCAATCTTAATGGTAACTCTAAAGAATAAGCGATAGTTCTGTTTTGACTTAGTATCTTAAATGGTCCGATATATCTTGGACTCAATTTCCCTTTAACTTCCTTTCATTGGACTTTACTTTAAAATAGACCACATCTCCTACTTTTGAATGCCATAATCTTTGGCTTTGATCTGCATAACTTTGATACCTGCTTTGGGCTATTTTCAGTCTTTACCTGATCTTTTCAGTGATGTCTTGTCTATACTTCAACTAACTTCTCGGCATTATCCTATTGCATTTACTGGAATAAAATGTGCACTCTGAGTGAGTCTGTCCACAATTACCCATATCATATCTTTTCTTTTTAGTGTCATGGGTGTTTCTGTGATGGAGTCCATACCTATTTCCTCTCATTTCTATTCAGGAATTTCTAAGGTTTATAATGGTTGCTATACTCCCCACTCCATGACGATCTTCAATGGATTTAATTGGAATATTCCATAACCTGATTAGATATCCTCATTCAATTCTTTTTCTTGAATTAACAACTTCATTACTATATTAATTATCATTTGGAAGTTTTCATTACCATAAGTTTTTATATTTCTATATATGCATTTTAATGGTCAACAGATTATCTTACTATTCCTGTCATTATATAGTTGATACTGGTATTCTTTCCAAGATTGAATTTGAACTCAATTTGTCCATACCCATTGGAATTCTTTTATTCATGACACTTGTTGAATTAGGGTTTTATATTACTTCTTAAGGATTACTTTAAAGGTTGTGTCCTTTTAAATTTGATTGTTTTCAAATGTATCCTTCATCACCCTCAAATTTGTACCTTCTTAAGATTTTTAATTAACTTTTCTTTATTCCCCAAAGTATTTTCTTCAACTATCCTTCCTAATGTTTACTCTTCCCCATTAAGCTTTACTAATAGTTTTGAAACTCCATACATAGAGGCTATTGATTCTTGAGCTAAAATCTTGGTTCCTGTTCAGTTTATATTTTACTGCTTTAAAGTCCAATAAAAGATTATATGGTGCATCCACATAGTTGTGGATTTTCGAAGCAATTCTTTCAGCACTAAATGTCGTATTTGCTAATGAGCATTCATGCTGAAATAACTGGATTTTGCAAAGCATCTTGCCAAGCTATCGTCTTCAGATTTGTTAACTTTCTTATGTCTTACTTAACTTAGGCCAAATTTAATGCTCTTTGTGCAACCTTTAATAAGATTTGGTTAACTATTTCATCCAACTACCAGCTACGAACAAATTACCAATTGTGGATTAGTTACTAGATATGGATCAAATACCAATGGCGGATTATTACCAGCTGCGAACCGTCCTAAGGTGTGTTAATTACCCTATGGTTTCTCACATACCTCTCACATTCCCTCGGAATGGTCAGAGTTTGAATACAATTTTGGTTTCCAAAGCTAACTGTTTGAACTTATCAATGGTACTTCCATGAATTTGGTATAATTACTTCAGAGTAGTATTCCCTACTTCTATGCCCAACTTTTTTCTTGAGTTTGACTAGGAATACTCTATGTTATATCTATTTTCTAAGTGATGTTAACACTCCTTATATCTTGCTTCTTCCTTCATGTAAGTCTTCTTTTGAAATTATCGCTCCCTTACACGAATTCCCATGTCTATCTAGATCTATATCATCAAGTAATAACCGGGTGTTACATCATGCATTTGCACACCTAGTTAAACTTCATGTACAGATCTAGTCAATCAAGAAGATTCAATAAGATCCAAATTTCAATAAACAGCAAAACATATACCTTGTATTACACATAGGTTTTAACTAATTTACAATTGTACTAAATGTTCCAACTGTTTGCTCCATACCTATTTACACAACTATCTTACAAGAACTTCTTGTTCTTGTGGATATATCCTCACTTATTTACGCAAACTCTCCAAACTACAATACGCATTGCCCTCTATGTACATTATTCAAGCCCTCATCCCTTGGGATGTCGTTTCTCTCTCACTTTCGTCTTCCTCTAGTGCTTCCTGGAGTTCCGTTCATGATGACGTGAAGTCCTACGACTGCCTTCTGGAGCATAGGAGCATCCAGGAGGTGCGTAATCTTGAGTAGAAGTACCGAGACTGAGATTAGTCATTGAAAAATGACTAGAGTTGGTGTAATCTTCCACCGAATAGTTCTGGTTTTCGGGCACTGCTTCCTCATAGTAAGTTGGTTCCTTATTTTTTTTCTTGGATCCAGTCATACAGATTGGTGTAGTAGCTATTGGGATACTCTTCTAAGTTGATTGGATTAGTATCTCCCCCATATGTTCCATAAGGCTCTCTATGGTTATAGTTGACCTCCTCCTTAATACCAGCATCACAAGGTATAGGATTCCCTATGGTTTTACCTTGAGATTCTACGTCCCATCCATACTTGTTAAGATCAGGTTTATTTGGAATCGCTTTATTCCATTCCCGTTGTTCGGAATTGTTCTTGGTCCATAGGTCTTCAGATGGCTTGAGGTCGTACTGGTAATAGGCATAATTTTCTGAGTTTGGGTCATCGAACTCAGTTTCCTCAAACACTTCTCCTGAAGGTATGTATTTGGGATTCCTAGCTTCTTTATCCAACTTCTGCCTACGAGCCATTGCTTTATCAGGATCAGTGAAATCCTCAATGACCGTATCCAGTTCCTGGACTAAAACTTGGTGGGTATTGTGATAAGTGTTTAGTAAAGACCGATAACGATCCATATACTCTGCAGCTAGAGTAGGTTCAGTTTGAACTAAGGTAGAGTGGTCTAACTCATGCTCTGAGTTTGAGGTTTCATGTGGTATAATGGTGTGAGTACTACCTTCTAGATCTTGGGATTTATGTTCTCGGATCATGGTTATGGATGCTGCTACGGCAATCTGATATGCAGATGCCATGCACCTTGCCTCTCCTGCTGGCATTTCTCCCTTCAGTCCTAACTTCTTGGGTAACATGATCATGACACGGTATTTAGCTAATACCTGCCCATCATAGAAAGTGTAAATCTTGACCAAAAGTCTGGATTCACATTCCAAACTCCATAGAAGTTGTCGGATATTGTCTGTCCAATCCCCTCCGTAGTCATCCAACGTCATGTTCATCACTTGAACATTCCGGGTGGATATCGAGGTGCCATGTGGAACTTTGGATAAGAAATTATCATCGGTCACATAGAGTTAAAACTCTTGGGTAATGATTGGAAATTGCAATCATATAAAAGAGTTATCGCACTAATAACATAACAGGATTATTCTCAAGTGAATATCCCTCATATCACTAGAGAACTCTTCATTATTGCTAGGATATGACCTACAGGTTCTACCCATTTACTAGGTTTCCAACCTAAGGTCAAAGCATATGCTCTGATACCAACTGCGGTGACCCAGCATACCACTTCATGATGTAGTATACTATAGTCGTTGACATAACACCAATGAAACACCGTTCACGAGTATTACATCCCTCAGAATGGCACAACAGAAACACAGCGGGTCCAATGCATGGCTTCAAGGTTACAACTCACTATTTACATAAGATCCAGAGAACAGTATAGGTATAAGAGAGAGAAATAACTTCTTATGAAGAAGAATCAAAGATAAATAACGCAAAGCTATTATACTATTTAAAATAGTATTTAACTAAGGAATTTGGCATTTGCTGCTATTGCAACGCACTACAGAGATAGGTTCTTTGGTTAGAGATTGTATTTCTATCTAATCAGTAACCTTGTCTTCACTTGAATTGAGGTATATGTTGTCTTTCTTGTCTTCATTGAAGAGCTTTGGCTATTTTTGATAAGTCCTGGAGCATATCTCGATGTAGTGTTTGTTTTAAGGCTTCAGAATCTAGCAAGGGTTAAGAAGATACTTTGAGTACGAGCGTACTCAGCAAATTCACTAGAAAAGGAGTGTTTGATGCACTATATCTATAGCCACAGACCATAGGTCATAGGCAATGCAAGTTTTCGTAAATATTTCTTTAAAGGTTGCTTTTATTCTAAAAAGCTATGTCCGTCAGCCTTCACGGGTTTACCAGAACCTTCATGGGGTTCCTTTTTCCGCCGCGTTCGCGGCTCCTTCCCGGAACAGGGAGTAACAAGTTACATTTCTTACACTCTGCAGAGGTGCGTTACTTTACCAATGAGAGATCAAATCCTTGTTGCACAACCGGGCGATCTTTCCCGTCCACACTTCCTATGGTGTGGGGCCCAGTAGATGATCCAAGCCAATCACTGCCCCCTTCGCGAGCTCGCATGCCTCCTTGGTGTACACCATGCCCACGTATTGAATTACGGCAATGGTTTGTACAGACCGTTAGATGCCAGAACTATCGTGGGACGTTGATGTAGAGGTCCCAACCTTTAATAAGGTAGAGATCCCTATGTTTACAATGCTAGTCCCTAGATCAATAGCTAGCATCCAAAGTTAAGATGTAATATCAAGAAACAAAGGTCATAATACAACTTTATAACTAGGAATAAAATAATTCATTACATCTTACATAGATCATATGGCTATCTCATTACAATGCAGCAGAAATAACTATAGCATGGAGTCCTTCATCTTCAAAATTCCACAGGCAATCATGTTGGTTGTAGACTTGTAATCCTAATCAACATACTTCACTAACATCAAACAAACCTGCAACATAATAAGTTATAGCCACAAGGGTCAATACATTTGAATTGTATTGGCAAGTGATACTGTGATAGTATAGTGGAGTATATCATCTATATGCATTTGGCTAGGTGGATCTTAGGCTTGCTTTGATCAAAATAGATTTCCCTTATCATTTGAAAACACTAAGTTTTTGTTTGTCAAAAATCGCCCAAGGCATCTCCCAATAGAAATTGCTGACCCTTCAACCCTTGTTCAACCACAAAATTTTAACTTAGAAATTGGGATGAGGAGATTCTTGATAGCTTCCATGTCTTGATGCTCAAATTGTCCTTTACCAGGGACATGTCTAAGTACTTAGATTTTACACTCTCCAGAGGTGGTGCACTTTCCCCACAAGACTTGGTTTCACCAAGACAAGATCTTTCAGAAGCCTTCCCTTAGACCAGAATGGACGCGTTCCAACCTATCATCCCCTACCACCAACTGTCCATTTGGCTAAGTTATTGCAGCCTATATGATCCAGGCAGAGCCCATAATGCCAAGTGGCTGCACTTGAAGCTTCTCAACATTTGACATCTCAAATCTCTTTGTTCCTGGGTGGCAATTCACAAGTGAGATACACAAGGTAAACCATAGAAATGGGCCTTGTGTAACCACTCAACACAAAACATTCCTTCCATTCCACCCAGGTGATTCATTCACTTAGTTGTTTTGTTAAACAAAACACAAGTCCTTGACTTAGAAATATTCCATAGCATGAATATAAACCACCCTTATTTTCTACTAGCTAAGCTAAGCATGATGGTAGTAGGAATCTTAACTTAGGAAAATTCTACTAAGGTTTCATCTACTAGGTTTTCCCATGGCATAGTTTATACTTAGCAAAAATTCCATGCAAGTCCTACTTAGAAATATCACTAATGCATAGTGAAAATAATGGGACAAAAGTATGAAGCATCACTTGCCTTTTGGTAGAGAATTATAAGTTCACTCCTTGATCTTGCAATATTCACATTCTTCAAATTCCACTACAATTCAACCAAGCAAGCAAATATTCAATCTACCATTCAAGCAATCATCACATAAAATAATAAAAACAAGGCAATGCATGCAAGCATGCCAAAGATTGTTTTATTTTGAAAAGTGGTTTCTATTAGGTTATAAACATTTTAAAACACCTATTGGTCATTTTATAAAAGTGGCAAAACCATTTGCAAAAGATTTTACCTATAAACCATTTTTAAACCAAAATCAATATTTTATGTGGTTGGAAATGCCTTTAGCAAAGCAATAATCTTTATAGGGTTCACCAAATATATTTTTAATTCTAAAACTTGGTGTTTGGGGTCAGAGAGTTTAATCCAAATCATTTCCCAAAGATTTTTCTCCAAAAAGTATTTTTAACATATAAGCAACATTTTTATTTGACTAGAAATGCTTTAATTCAAAGATTTATTCTCTTTCTTCACAAAATATGTTTTTGAATCCACAAGTTGGTTTATATGGTCATTAGGTTCAAAATAATCCATTTTCCGAAGGTTTTATCACAAAAATAATTTTAGAATGAAATTTATATTCAAATTATGCCTACACAAGTTTCTGCAAAAACAACCATTTTACCAGAAGCAATTTATTAAACAAAGTGAATGGTTGCAAAGTACTTGTTCTTTTGATTCCATTGATATAAAATTTGCAAAATTTGGACGTGTGGATCAAAAGTTATGAATTTTACAAACTTGAACATCTAATAGATCATTTCTGGTTTTTATTAAAACAGACTGGGCCACGTGGTGAGTTCTGATTCGCTGGTACCGGTTCGTTCGGATCAAGCACTGAGGATCGTTGGATCTAATGCGAATCGCACGGCCCAGAAGGCTACGTACCCCTTCGATTAGTTGTTCTATCTAAGCCACTGGATGATGATCTAACGGCTCACAGGTGGTTGACCAAAGTCTGGCGGCGCTCGACGGTGGCGCGCGGCGGCGACGATCAGGCGGCAGCGCTCTGGCCATTCCAGGAAGCTAGGGAGAGGGAGGATGTGCTTACCGTGTTCGCCGTGGAACGGAAATGCTCAACCTGGTTGTAGGAGAGCAGGGGGCGCACGGGGTCGTCTTCAATCTCCCGTCGGAGTTCGTTCTGGCGACGGGCGTGCTCTGGTGCTGTCGAAGACGAACCTACAGGGTGCACTAAGGAAAACGGAGAGCATCGTTAGATGCGTGCGAGAGAGGAGCGTGTGAGAGCATCAACGAGAGGGTCCGGGGTGGTTTGGGCTCACCAGGAGATGTCACCGGAGTTGGAGCAGACGGTGGCGATGCTCGGTGGTCGTCGTTGCCGACGCTGTGGGTCAAGCGCGGGCAAGCCGAGGCTACCGGGAGATGAAGCGGTTGATGGGGAACGTGCTCGCGTGGTCTAGGGAGCAAGGCGCGATGGAGGATGGCCGGAATCGACCGGAGAAGGTCGTCGGAACAGTGGGGGCGCGAGGAGAAATTCTTCCAGCCTAGGGGCTCCTGGGAGGTGTCGACTGAGGGGAAAGAGGGAGAAGAGGGAGGCGTTTAAGCGAGTGTGGTCACGGCGAGTAACGGTCCCTGCGTTAATGCGAATTGAAGCCGCGAAGATCAAGCCAGAAACGGGAGAGAGAGGAAGAACAGGTCGCGCGCGGGGTTGAAGACGCTGACGGGGAAGGTGGGGTATCGCGGCAGCGAGAGAGAGAGAGGGGTGAGGTGGGGTCCATCTGTCGGCGTTTGAGGGGGTGAAACTGCGGGTGCGAATCGTTTTTCTCATGGGAGAGAGGGAGTGGGCTGCTGGGCCAGTTGGGCTTTGTTGGGCTGGGCTGGCTTCTGTTCATTTTTTTTGTACAGATTGTTTTTCCTTTTTCTTTTTGTATTTATCTGTTCTGATTTCTATTCAAACAAATCAAGCACTATTTGAATTCAAACTTTCACCAAACTTTGAGTATATTCAAATAATGTTTACTAATACATTCTGAAGTTAAATTTAGTATATTTCTTTTATTCTTCTTAGGTATATTAATTATTTAGAATAAGCCCTTGCTTTAAATTCAAATAAGATCAAATATATTTTTAACCTTTATTTAAATTCCAATTTTTCACAAAACCTTTTCACTAAGTTTTATTCATTTATTAGGGTGTCAAGTAATTCACTTTGAATTATTTGGATTATTTTTAATATGCTCTATTAGTCATTTAAATTGGGTATTTGTCTTTATTCCAATGAAATTAAATATGGGTTCAATTCCATAAATTTTATTTAGTTGATTTCTTTGATCCCATTTAAGTTAATTAAATAAATTTTATTCCACTTGGGTAAATTCCATATACTATTTTCCCATGATTTAATTAATCATTCTTATTAGGGAATTGTCTTAATCCAATGGAATAGAATTTGGTTAAGGCCATATTATTTTATTTCAATATTATTTATCCATTTATTTCATTTGAACTTGGATTATGTTTATTCCATTTGTTTATGGTCTTGGCCAAGTTTTATTTGGCTCTTATCGAATGGTCCTTATTTATTATTTCCTTCTTTATCTTATAAAGTCCATATCTTTTTATTTAAAGGTCCAAACTTGGTGATTCCAATTTGTAAAATCTTATTTAAAATTTGTTTATCCTTTTAAATATCTTTAGGATTATTTTCTCACCATTTGGTATGGATTTTTAGATAGGTACTTTATTAGCATTGGAAATTCAATTTCCTGATCTTATTAAATTCATAAGATTTTATCTATGGCTCCAAATTAAGTGAAACCAATTTCTATGGTTTTATAATATTTCTATTTGTCATTCTTGATCATTTATAAATATGTGTTGACAAATTTTATATGGATCCAATCAATGATCTTGGAGATAACTTGGAAATGTTTTTCTTCCATTAGGGTTTTAGAGTTTTGGTTTACTTTCCAAGTGTTTAAATTTCAAGATGCATTTATGAAGAATGCATTTAACTTGATTTGAATTTAGTTGGATTCAAACATTAATCAAAGTTTGTTCAAGATGGAATTTTAAGTTTCCATTTCGAATCAAAAAGTTTCTTTTCACCCTAAATTTCAACAATTATTTATTTTGTTTATTTATTTTTCACATTACAAAATTTGGAAAATTTTGGGATGTGACAGTTGAGGGTTCCCACCCATATGCTGCATATCCTCTACGAATTACCAATTAATATGCATGCTACGAGTGATAACAGCCACGGCCTGCACATCCGGCTACATGCGAGAGGAAGAAGATACAGCTGACTTCTCCGTCCCATTCCAAATCTCATGGTTAACGCGTGATATACGACACAAGAATCACTGACGACATTGGTTGTTAAGTCCTAGGTAATATGTTCCTTTACCACCGCAACTTTCATAGTAGGTTATTACCTCATGGTAATAAACCTATAATCATATTATTATGAAAATAGTGTTTTCGGACCTTTTTCAAATGCAGGTGATGACAACACTGGATTTGTAAAATACTTTACAGAAAATAATCAAAGGACATGAGCAAGTGTGAACTTGCCTTTTGTGGTTGCAACATTATGCACTCACGGTCTTCGAGTCAATATAAGATCCAAAAATCTGAAATCAGTATCATTGGTCCGGTAAGGACTAATGTTTAAAGAAGCAATATGCTTTTATGCATAAGTAGTATGATGCACGTTTTAAGTGTAAATTCTAGAAATAATGTTGTTCTAAGGTTTGGGTTTCGAAAGTGGTCACTTTGGAATGTGTGGTCCTTTTGGATAAATTTCGTAGTTGTATTTTTATTCGAGTTTATGAGTGGTTGGAGTCAACACATATGTAGGAATAAAATATACATTCTGATGACAAACTAGTTAGGACTACTTATACAGGATTTCTTATTTAAAGTGGCAAAAAGGATAACCTTCGAAGAAATGGTTTCTCTTCTAAGGTCTTAATAACCTTGTGGTTAGTTAGTAATGGTTGATGTTATTTGTTTTAATCAAATGGCTTGAGTTGATGCTGCTTTATAGATTAACTACTTCAGACCAAAGTTAACTATAAAACATGTAGTCATGTGTATGGTATTATATTTGGAATCTTGGAGACTAAAGTTAGCTTTAAAATATAAATAGTTTTTGAAAGTATGATACTTACACTCTGGTGTCTTGTATATCTTAAATGTGTTCTTTAAGTTATTTAAGAATGTTTGTTCTATTACTTGAGATAATGGTTTCTTAATTCTATGATAGAGTAGTATCATTTACCTGTTATAGATAAGTGAGTAGAGTTTATAATTCCAGATATAATTCCATTTAACTTTCCTTAAAAAAATTATAGTGTTGTAATTGTTGATATTTGATAATTTAAAGTAAATGTAAAGGGTTTGATTGATTCACAAGATGTTCTTTAAGGTTTCTATCATGAGTTGGAATCCTTTGAGAATATAATCTTCACTTAGAGTTGAAGATACTTTGATAAAAAGATATTTATAATATTTTTAAACCATTAAAGTTTTATTTCATTAATATTTAAGATTTGTACTATATATTAAACTTATTTTACTCATTTCAAGGACATTAATAAATGTTATTTATATTTTTATGAATTATTAATGAAGTAAATAAGTTTATATTTGAGTTGTTAAAATATTTGAATTTTTGGCTTATCTCAAAAGTAAAATATTCGATTTTTAATATGTAATTGTTATATTTGTGATCATTTTAGTATATTACATGTATTTTTGTGATTTATACATAATAAAATATGATTTTTTTATAATGCTTATTATTTTTAAATATTTAATAAATATTTAATAAATAATAAATATTGAATTAAGTGAAATAATAATATATGATTATGTTTGAAATTATAATTCTGATTTTCCAAGATTTTTGAGTATTTTACTTATATTATAAGCATTTATCCTTATGAAATATTTATTTAGTATTTTTAAAAAATACTATAATTTTAATAAATAATGAAAATGATTTTTATTTATTTTTATCACCTTTCAATAATTTTGTAAAATTCCATAAGGAATATTTAAATTATAAAATTCTATTAAAAATTTTGAATGTCCAAAATTTGATATCTTATTTTATTTGGATAGAGTGTATTATTGTGAATCCAAAAATATTTTATTTATAATTTTTGGACTATTAATTTATTTTCTATAATTTTATTGGGGTCAGGGGTATGTTGGTCTTTTCCATTTGATCAAAAGATTTATTAAATAACCTGGGCTGGCCCCTTAGGCTTATTGGGCCAAAGTGGCCTAATAGGGCAGGGTCAAATGGCTATCCCGAAGGGTTTTGGCCCACCCAGCCCACTCTGCCTCCTCTTTCTCCCTCGACCTTATCTCCTCCTCCTTTGACTCGCCCCTGTGGCCGGCGATGCCACCACTGTCGATTCTCGCCGTTGTCGGCCGCTCTGGCCGCCGCCGTGGTGCGAGTTGGGGATGTCGACGACGCTCTTTCGTTCTATCCGCTTGGATTTGACTCCGGGGATTCCCCGTGGTCAGTTCTACCCCATTCCTGAACCCTAGGGTTCAGAAAAGATGTTATCGTCGCCGCCGCGATCCCGCCTGCGGTGGTGTGCTGGTCTCGTGCTTGTTGCGCCGCCGTCGTGGCAGGTGCAGGTTGCAGCGCCCCTCTGGGTGCTCCATGTGCAGCCACAGTTCGTCGGCTCCTCTGCTTCCTCTTCGATTCATCAGCGAGGACCTCGGGTAAGTGGTCTCTGTGGTGTTCATTCATGCTACTGTCTTGATTCTTTTTGGTGTGTAGCTAGTGGCTTCTGATGTTGAGTGATGATGTGCTGATTGGGTTCATCTCAGGATTAGGGTTCATAACCCCTCTGTTGATCACATCTAGGATGATTTCGATCTAGTGTTGATCATATTTGATCATGTGAAATGATTGCTTGTTGTGGTTAAGGATTGATAGTAACTTTGATGTTACTAGTTGCCTGTTAGATTTGTCCTAGTGGTAATCTACCATGATCCAGGCTAGTTGTTTCAATCAAATCCTTAATTGGATTATGTTGTTGGTCTGAGGCTTTACTCTACTGTTAGTTTGCTTATACTGACAGTGTTTGCTTACTGCAATTATACTGTTGTCTTGTCTAAGATTTTACTTACTGAATCAAATCATTGCTTGCAATGATTTCTATGAATGTATAAATGAATTTAAGGTTGATTCCTGGCATTTGGCTCAGGAAAATGATATGTAATGATTTGTCCCTTTTCCTGTGGAAGCTAAGTAAAGATTGGTTTTAGCTCGTTAAGAACTTGTCCTTGTGATACCTTTGTATTCTGGCACACAAGTGATTGGGTTTTTATTTCTGGGCTTAGCTTGATTATGCTTGTGATTAAAACTGATAAGATAATATGGAAGCTTTCTTATCTTGCCTATGATGTTGGTCTGAGGCTCTAGGATGTAATTCCTAGTTAGTTGGGCAATAATTTGTTTGAATCTTGTAAGATTAGAGGTGCTACTCTCTCTTTGAGAGATGTACCCTGATCTGTTAAGATCAAATGAAAATGATCTAAGTTGTAAAAAATAACACTGAACCCAGTGATGCTGGTCTGAGGGTTTAGTGTTTGTGGTTGAGCTAGCTTTCTTATCCTTGTACTTGAAATCTCTAGGATAGATTCACCCCTCTTGGGTGATTATTGAGAGATGATTGCATAAAGCAACGCATGCTTTTGTTTAGATATTCTGATGAAGGCAAGTGATGGTTTTATGAGACTCACCACAAGATTTGATGTTGGTGTAGTAAATTTGATGATGATCCTGATCTTGCTCTTGGTCTTGATCTTGATCTGCTTTTGCTGGTTCCTGAGCTTGCTCTTGAGCTTGCCTGCTCCTCCTAGCTCCTGGGCTTGACCTTGCTGTCCACCAGATCTATTCTCCTCCTTATGTCACCATTCTGGTGATGTTTGGGTTGATCTGGGTGGTTGGTTTGGTTGCTGTTCTTGTTTAACTGTTGTTCATCCTGGCTGTGCTATTGTATTGTGTGGTGGAGATATGCACTGAGGTGCTCCTCCACGGCTGGCTGTGGTTTTGTGACAATGGCTATGCTTGTGAGGTCGACAGCACACCCCTCTGCATGCTTGTGTGTGTGCAGCTTGTGTGCCTGCTATGCACATGCGGATAAGCTCAGAAGGTTTGAACTTACTATTACCAATCTACTTTTACCTTGGCTGGTGAATTGGTCCCTTTTGGCTATCATTTGCATTCTGGCTTTGAGTTTATGAAAGATGAAATCTTTCATATTGGTGAAACTTGCCCCTATATAACATTTCTCAATGATGAGATTGTCAAGTGCACCTCACTGACATATCTGAGAGAAATATTCTAACACTGATCTTATCTTGTTTTCCATTTAATCTCTGTTCTGCAGGTACAAAAGATAAAGATGAATAGTTTAATGTAGTTTTAGGTATAGGATAGTTAGTGGATATACAAATGTAGTTTTCTTATTCTTTTTTAATTTTTCTTTTATAATTTATGTAATCTTTATTTGGTTCATTTGTAATAAATATTATATATATTTATTAATAAAGAATATTTTATTCTTTACTCTTGTGTGAATTGTGAAGTTTGGAATAACTTCTGTAAGTTATTCTTTGTGACTTGATTAAGTATGTAAAATGAATTTCACATACCATATTGTTTTTTTAGATAAGATTTAAGTTATAATACTTTTCTCTTAATTAATTTAAGATTCACATCTTATATCCAAATCATTTGAATTATAAAACACTTAAGTTTTAGAATCCAAACTCATTTCAAAACACACATAACTCCTTTAAGTTCGTATCAAAGTTTATAGCAATCCTTCTTTAAGACTAAACCTATTCTCAAAGTAAGAAAGATATATTGATCACTTAAGTTTTTATTTGGCAAAAAAAATCCCACATTTTCACAAATAAATTCATGCAACAATTCATATTCCTAAATCTACCCTTCGTTAGGTCCTAAATACTAGGATGTTACAATTATTATATCTTTGTGTTTATGATAAATGTTTACATCCTATTCTATAATTGTATTAACCATAAACATTAATACTTGTGTGTTTTGTAAACATAAAAGAGTCCCTAGTAAGCCTCTTGTTAAACTAGCTTGTTGATTAATAGATGATCATGGTTTCCTGATCATGAACATTAGATGTTATTAATAACATGATCATATCATTAGGAGAATGATGTGATGGACATACTCCTATAGTTAGCATAGCATAAGATCAAGTCATTTAGAGTTTGTTTGCTACAAGCTTTCAAATACATAGTAATGTAATCCTTCGACCATGAGATCATGTTAATCACCATCACCGGATGGATGCTTTGATGACATCAAACACCACTTCATAACTGGGTGGTTATAAAGGTTGCATTAGGTATTCTGAAAGTATGTGTTGAAGCACATGGATCAAGAGTGGGATTTGTCCATCCATATGATGGATAGATATACTCTGGGCCCTCTCGGTGGAATGTCATCCAATTGGCTTGCAAGCATGTGACTAGGTCACAAGGGATGTCATAGCACGGAACGAGTAAATTGTACTTATCGGTAACGAGGTTGAACTAGGTATAGAGATACCGACGATCAAACCTCGGATAAGTAAAGTATCACTCGACAAAGGGAATCAGTATCGTTTGTAAATGGTTCATTCGATCATGAAGTCATCGTAGAATATGTGGGAGCCATTATGGATTTCCATATCCCACTATTGGTTATTGATCGGAGAGGTGTCTCGATCATGTCTGCATAGTTCACGAACCGTAGGGAGACACACTTAAGGATTCAATTTGTTTGAGTAGATATGGAATACGAGTTGGATACCGAATGTTGTTCGGAGTCTCGGATTGTATCCAGGACATCACGAGGAGATCCGAAATGGTCCGAAGAATAAGATTCATATAAGGAAAGTCATTTTCTGGGGTTCGGAAAAGTTTCGGTATTTTGACAGGAACATCATGAATGTTCTAGAGGGACCACCAGTGGGTCCACCACCCCGGGAGGGAATGCATGAGATAATGGAATGTCATGAAAAATCATGGGACAATGCGCCTAACCCTCTCGGTCAATCTGAATTGGGGCTTGTCCCTAATAAGGAAAGGGGAGAGGTTACTTTGGGGGGAGTCCACCCCCCCTTTCCCACCTTGGTCGCCGCTTGGTGGAGCTGGGGAAGGACACGGCCAGGGTTGGGAACCCTGGCCGCCGACCCTCCACCTATATAAGGAGGGTTGGGGGTGCACCCTAGAACCTCACCCCAAAACCCTAGCTATCGGCACCTCCCCTCTCTCCTCCACACCCTGCTCCGGCTTATGAGAAGACCCGCAGGAAACTCTCCTCCTCTACCACCATCACCACACCGTCATGTTGTTGGGATTATGTAACACCCTCTGATCGTCCTTATGCATGTTTTAGAGATTCCCGCCAAACCCGCATAGAAACGATTCAAAGGTGCCCACCAGGCACTTGCGTGCGGGTGGAAAACGAAGTAATATCATTACACAATGGTCCATGATGGAACCCACAGAACATATATATACAACAATGACTCAAATAGTCAAGAATACAGATATACAGTACAAAGATCCAAACCACCTTGAAAACGATACAATATTTGAGTACGGACAAGATGCAAATGGGGCTAAGAGCCCTGAAGAATAAGCGATGGCCTCCATAACCATTCCCAGGCCAATCCGTAAGGGTAACCTGCTAACGACGTCGATCTCAAACCTGCTATAACAAAAGGGGTACCGACAAAGGGCAAAGGAAAAAACAGAGCGGTCAGTACTGAGGCTAGTACATGGCGGGGATTAGAATTCGGCGGCTCTCGCCTACATAGGTATGGTGGACTGGAGCGGCAGCGAAGCATGCACTAAACAACCTATATAGACTCGATACATCTGTGGGCTATCAGAGAGAGATGAGTAATACCTATTCGGTTCCAACCTTAGACTACCACCAATCATACCCATCCTGGTATTTCCCCCTCGAGACCAAACGAGGAAGTCATGCCGAGGAAACTCACACGGTTCGCAGTTTTATTCATTCTTTTCATGGTGGTTATCCAACTTACTAGTCATATCAGATACAACTCAAATTTATAATAGTAAACTTTAGTTATAGTTGTCTATGATCGAGATACTATGCTCCAAGTCGTCCATAACCGCAGACACTGATTTTTGAAAATATTTAACCCTGTAGGGGTGCACCAAAGTTTCCACACGCACTTCAACCCTTTTTTCCAGATCAATTAACATACTTCCATCGGTATGTCGGCGGGGCCTATAGGACATGACGCTTTCCCAGACCCAAAGAAAGCACATGGGGGCCACCCCAATAAGCTATCCATAATGAAGTCGGCCGAGCTCCGAAGACGGATACAAAGGTTACGAGGTCGGCTAAGAGATCAGAGGCCATAGGTATAATCATCAACATAACAACCCACATCCTAAACAGTACAGTAGTAAATGTTCATTGAGCAACAGATAATAAACATGGCATAACATGGCATACATGGCATAACATGGCATACATGGCATAACATGGCATTAAAAACCCCAAACTAGTTTGTGGCCCCTAGGACAATACTTTGAAATCAGGTACTAAGCCGATAGGGATGCCCACACACCCTACATGTGGTTAGCATGCTCAGTCTCGGAACAGGTGTCAAGAACTCGGGTCCTAGGTGGACACAGGTGGGCGGTTAACAACATCTCAACTATTACCCACTGGTGTCTCTTCATTAATTATATCCATTTTAATATTTAATTAACCAAGTTGTAATTAAAACCACGATCATATCCACCTTTATGAATATGTCAACCCCCAACTTTAGTGGAACATCGACGACGTGAAACAGCACCTGAACAAGCGACTACGACTCGAAAGGCCAACTGTCTACTCAAACAACAGGCAAAAGGAGGTGTCTAGGGCAATATAAAGGTTGCATGGATATATAAAGGGGTACGGAATCTAAAGCATCGCAGAGCACATAGCAATAGATCAACAAGAGGAAGTAAATACTATAAATATAAAATAGGTAGAAAGGGGAGAATGCTCGCCTAAAAACATTGCTGAAGGTACATCCGAAGATCGGGTCAACACTCGCATCAACTCATCGGCCTAATCCATGAAGAAGCAAAGCTCTAAAAGAAACATCGGATGCACTATTTAATACTACGGCAGAAGATCGGACATGATGCATGTATGATGCATGGCATGGCAAAGGTGCGGTGCAATTAGGCAATATTAAGCGGAACCGGGGTTCCAACAATTAATTAGGTGGTTTATGTTGTTTAGATAGACCGTGATGGTTGTGAAATATAGCCATCTTCACTCACATTTAAACTGGATATGACTCATATATTTGATGAAATATCTCTCTAAACCCTACCACTAATGCCTAAAGATCAATGGGTTATGCAATCCTTTCTTGCTATTTTTCCCTGCGCAGATAATGACGTATGATGATGGGAATCACAACATAAATGTCAAAGATACGAGATTTCCAACACGTCAAAGAAACCAGGAGCCGTGAAGTGGATCCAAAATACTTAACGACCAACTATGCGGCGGGAAATTTATCCCGGCCATATAGTTGCCATCGACTCCATTAGGTGAAACAGAACAACTTTCGTGAAGGGACCCCTATATAAATAGGCTTCGAGCGTTGAGAAACAACGCTTCCTTTTTTACCACAACTCTCCTGCCACCAGAAGCCGCCATGCAGGAGGAATAGATCTAGATATAAATCTCAAAACCCTTCTCCACCACCATAGCCATACTCCACCACTTGTAATAGTAGATATCTTCTCCAATTGGCAACATTGTAAGACTATTTGATATTAATCTTATGATCTCTATTACAATGTTTATGATTATTGAATTCATCTCTATGTGTGAGTACTTCTCCTTGGGCTAGGGGCTTCGACCTAGCCATGTAGCTTTTTGTGCATGTTATTTATCATAGATGGGATCATGTCTTAGTTTATATGACATGGTGATTATAGTACCCTCTCTTGCCTCAATCTAAGGACTTGCCAGGTACCCAAGACCCCGAGGATTGATCCAGGTATAGGGAGTGTGAGTGATGACTGATCTGCAGGTTGGGAACCCTAGTGACAGAAGGGGTAGTACGGATGTATGTGAGAGATTTACTTGGGATTAACGGTGACATCACTATGCATATCATTAGTTCTCTTTCTTCTATGGATAAGACTAGTAGGTTATTACTATAAGCGGTTGCTCAGGCGATAACAATTATGGATGCACTTCCCACATATAATTATCTTGCTCTAACAATTACATGCATACTTTATTACTATCTTTTATTCCCATCAGACGTTTTGCACAGCTACTGATGAAACCAAAAGCCCTAGGCCCTCTCTCTCCATCGTGATTGAAGAACAAAAAGATCACAAACTCTTGGTCTGGTGAAAACACAAAAGGAATTCTAAAACTCCCAAAGGTCCGTTAAAGTAATCTCACTTTGCTTTCTGCTTCCCGAGGATTCGATAAACCTAGGTCTACTAGGGAAAAAGAACTATACTACATCCGTAATCCGGATCGAAGTTATCAGCCCGCAATTTAAATGTTGTATTAACAAGGCAAAATATGTCACCGGTTCGCTACACAAATTTTAATGGGGACAATATAAGACTAGAAAAGCCCGCATATGGTCTCCATAGTTAATTACGAGGTGAATCAGCATGATGCCCCCAAACAACTATGCAATCATGAATAATTTAATATGCAACAAGTTAATATAACATTTTATAAAATAGGGCTCATAAAAGGGAATCAGACATCAAGGTCCGAAGATCTTGGGGGCTCCGAGCGGTTCGGGTTTGGTCTGCGGACGCCGAGATCGGTCTTCGGGGTCCCGAACATCGGATCCGTGAAGGAGCAGTTGTTGTTCCAGTAAGGAGAGCTCGGTGGTCATTCCGGAAAGGAGAGCTTGGTGGTCTTAGGGTCCGGACTTCGCCTTTGGGAACGGCGTCTCATCGTTGAGCTTCGAGGGTCTACGACGAGCTTGTTTGGCGTAGGAGAAGATCTTGACAAACAAACCTCGGGAGAACTTGTGTTGTTCTAGATACATAACATATGCGCACGGGAAGGTCACTCTCTTGATGTTGGAAACCAATACGGGACAACAGGAGAACCAACATGGCTGGAACACGGCATCATGGCTTATCAGAAGTGGACACGCGCAGAGGCTGCAAGGCGCGCTGTGCACACACGGGCAAGCAGCATCTCAACATGAGCAGCCTATGCGCGGGTCGAGATGGCTAGAGAAAGACAGCGAGGGCGCCAGGGTCGGCTCGGTGCAGTGATGGCTGTGAAATATAGCCATCCATGTCCGCATTTAAACTAGATATTATTCATATATTTAATGAAATATCTCTCTAAAACCTGTCACTAATGCCTAATGATCAAAGGGGTATGCAATCCTTTCTTGCTATTTTTTCCTGTGCAGATAATGACTTATGATGATGGGAATCACTACATAAATGCCAAAGATACGAGATTTCCAACACGTCAAAGAAACCAGGAGCCGTGAAGTTAATATTGAAGCTTTAACGACCAACTATACGGCGGGAATTTTATTCCGACCGTATAGTTGGCATCGACCTCATTAGGTCAAACAGAACAACTTTCGTAAAGGGACCCCTATATAAAGAGGCTTTGGGCGACGGGAAACATCTGCTTCTTTTCGACCTCAACTCTCCCTCCCACTAGAAGCCACCACGCCGGAAGAATAGATCTAGATCTAAACCTATTGCAGCCCAACACATGGCATTCACCATTGGTCCACACCATGCTACATCAACCACACCCTCAAAGGTGAACTCATTCCATACCCCACCCTCCTTTGGCTATCATGTGAATGGAATCCTACTTGAGACACGTGCCAATGCTATGACCAGGACCATGACCATGACACCAAGAGGAGATGACAAGAGGACCCCAGAGATCAAGACCCCCAAGCAAGAGGCCTGGAAGAGAAGACGCAAGAAGCTGCTGAAGCTAGACCGGAGTCTCCGGTCTACCACACCGGAGTCTCCGGTCCATCTCCGGACCGACCCCCAAACCAGCGCCCAGGACAGTCAGAAGGCCCCTCCGGAGACGACACCGGCGATTGACCAGAGTCTCCAGCCATCACACCGGAGTCTCCGGACCGCGTGTATCGGGCCTGCATGCCTCGGGTTGGGCCCGGCCCATGTAACGCCCAGAACTTCCTATTTATGCCTATTTTACCCCTAGCTTGTGGCTGGCCTATATATAAGCCCCCCCCTCCTTGAAACCCTAGAGTTGATGATGAAAGAAGGCTTGTGCCTAACCCTAGATGGGAACCCCTCTCTATAGTTAATATATGAGTTGTACAAGGCCTTGGAGTTCGGTTGTTCGTCTCCAAGTCGTCAAGACCCTCCTCAAGTGTTTGGTCTCTCCTCATCAAGGATTCTAGTAGTGCTAGGTCTCTCCCCTTGGGATTTTACTTGGTTGCTACTCTCTCTTTTGATTTGGATTCTATCATCCGCTTGCCGATATCTCCTTTGGTGATTCTACCTAACGGTCTCTCGCCGAGGATTCTATTGGATTGGTTGTTCGAGCCAACGGGAGCAAATCGAATCGGGTTGTGTTTGCGTGTGTTTGTATCTTTACCTTGCGTTTGTGTTGCGTTCATCGTGTTCATCGGGTATCCCCTCACTCCTCGCATCAAATCCGTGAAGATCGGGCCACCCTAGGGTCAATCCCACAAGGTATCCCATATCAACTGGTATCAGAGCTTTTGGTTGCCACGGATTTGATTTCGTTCCCCCATATCCACCATAAATTCGAAAATACCAAAAAAAATTTAGCCCCAATTTGCTTTTGGATCGATCTCTTGATTTGGTGAGTTGATTGTGGTTTTGATCCATTAGAAACTTGTCCTTGGATTTGGTCTACCTTTGCCCTGCGTTTCCTAGCCCAATTTGGTCGAAATTTTCTGGATTTGAGGGTTAAAGGGCCGAATTTCCGCTCACGAACTCGAGCTGTTCGTCGTGCTGGAACCAGACCAGAGTCTCCGGCCATCACACCGGAGTCTCCGGACCACACCGGAATCTCCGGCCCCAACACACCGGAGTCTCCGGCCCTGAACAAAAATTTGACCCCTTTTCCTTTTTCGACTAATTCCCTTTGTGTGTTTGTGTTTCGTCTGGGTGTCTATCAACTAACAAGCTTCTGCAACGCCAACAACACCACGTGCTCGACATCGACACCGCGGAACTCGAACCATCCCTTCACCAATGATTGCAAGTTCAACATCACCAAAAGGTATAACTTGCACAACCATTGTTAACCCCCTTCTTCTTGTGTGTGTTACCTAACCTATCGAGAGTAGCCCTCCTATGTTTGCCGAAGCATTGTGCGCTTGCTCTTGCATAGTCATGATATAGAGGCAATAACAAAATTGACTCCATAGTGTAAAAAAAAGAGCTTCTAAGCAAAAGAAACAAAGAAAAAGATACCAATAGCTAAAGAGAGTTCAAAGCTTCTAAGCAAGAGTGCGAGCAAGAGCAAGGCAAGCGTACAAAATCCGTTGCTTCTCAATCTTGTGCGAACGGGCTACGGTCTCTCCTAGTGTTGGCACGACACCGAGCATTAGTCTTCGTTAGGTCCAATTTTGTTCTTTGCTCATTTTTCATAGTCGTGCTAGCCACATTAATCTCCACCGTGTGTGTATAGTCGTAGGTTCTCGTCACCCTTTTTGACCTTTTTCCTTTGACTTTGTTTTTGTTGGATTTTACCCACTTTTGACAATATCCTTTTCTTTTGGTTGTTCCATTTGCTATCCACCTTTCTAACCTACCACCATATACCTTTGTGTGTGTGTGTCTTTTGTACCCGCTATTTGCTTTGCTCTCGGCAACAACAATATTTCCAATCGTTGACTCCGGTGAGGCAAGGTAGCAATTACCATTCCACCAATCTCACCATATCTATCAAGTGTGTTTGTTCACCATGTCTAGGGCAAGTGGAGCTAGTGGAGATAGCAATTTAACAACCAAGATGGCTTTGCCACGCGCCACAACTTATGGGCGCAACGCCAAGAATTCAACAATCAATTTGAGTGACTTGAGCACCGTCTTGATGATACTTTTCGCGAATTTGAGTACCGTGAGCGGCAACGTCAAGAGGAGCACCATGCTCAATTCCAAGCTCTTCACCAAGATATTGCCAACCTTGGAAACCGACATGGTCATCGCTCAAGCTCGTCAAGTTCCTCCCGCACGCGCTCCTCAAGTAGACATGGCGAGTCTTCAAGGTCACACTCCCGCCGCGGAGAACCCCACCACCATAATGGGAACCCACAAGCTCGTCATCGTCGCCCTCAAGCAGTGGACCCAAATGCTCCCCAACCTCAACAACAACGACAAGAGCATGGTCCACCACCACACCAAGCAATCATCGACGTGCACCAACCTCAAGAACGCCAAGATGAAGCTAACCATAATGATCGGCGTCGTCATCCTCCTCATGACCACCACGAGCAACGTCAACAAAATCAAGAACCGGTATGGGACACAAGTGATGATGATGAGGACGCACGCCAAGCTCGTCGCAATAACCGACATGCACAACACCACCACCGACACCATCCAGCTATGAATGTCAATGATGCCGACCAACGGCGAAGAAGAGACTTCGAGCATCATCAAGCTCACCCTCCACAACAACCTCAAGGCAATCAAGAGCCTCCTCCCCCGCCTCCACGCCCTCCAAGTGACGCAAGTATGCACCAAGAACGTCGCAACAACCACCATGAGCATGATGATGGCAAGTTTGGGAAGCTCAAGTTCATTATGCCCAAGTTCAAAGGAGAAGAAAATGCCGATGCATACCTTGAATGGGAGCTCAAAGTCGACAAGATCTTCCGAGTCCACAACTTTTCCGAAGAGAAGAAAGTGGCAATGGCATCTCTTGAGTTTGAGGACTATGCCAATGTTTGGTGGGAAGACTACCAAAGCAATCGTTAGAAGCAAGAAGAGCCACCGGTCACCACTTGGACCGAGATGAAGAATGTGATGTATGCAAGATTTGTCCCCGAGCACTATCGCCAAGACCTTTTCGACAAGCTACAAAACTTGAAGCAAGGCACAAAGACAATTGAAGATTTCTATAAGGAGATGGAGATGACTATGATGAGAGCCGATGTGAAGGAACTTGAGGAGAAAACGATCGCACGGTTCCTCAATGGTTTGAGCCGCCCCATACGCAAGATAGTCAATTTCCAACCTTACAAGACTCTCGTGAACCTTCTTCACCAAGCAACAAAGGCCGAGCGCCACTTGCAAAAGGAACATGCTTATGAGAAGCAAAAGTCGTACTATGCTTCACTCAACTTGAGTAGCCCCTCCAAGCCAACAAACCAAACAACAAGCTCCTCCAAGCAATGCAAGACACCTATGGCATCCACCTCCAACACAACAACGGAAAGTCAAGTAGTTTGCTACAAGTGTGGAGGAAAGGGCCACAAGTCTTATGAGTGCATCAACACAAGAGTCATGCTAACGGATGAGAACGGCGCAACATATTCCGTGAGCGAAGACGAATTTGAAGCTATGAACCAAGCCGCTATAGCAAAAGATGCCGCAATGCAAGATGAGGACACACTTCTTTGTGAACATGATCCAAGCCCCTCACTTGTCATCGCCCAAGTTTTGACAACCAACTCCATCCCTAGAGAGGATCAACGCCTCAACATCTTCCAAACCCGATCCGGAATTGATGGCAAGTCCATAAAAGTTATCATTGATGGAGGAAGTTGTCACAACCTTGTGAGCATCGATCTTTGTGAGAAACTCAAGTTACCATACATGGAGCACCCTCAGCCCTATCATGTCAAGTGGCTTGATGACAATGGCACCATTCAAATCAAACACAAGTTCAACGTCTTCTTCAAGATTGGTCCATATCAAGACACCGTCGAGTGTGATGTCGTGCCTATGACCGTGTGTCACATGCTCCTTGGAAGACCATGGCAATACGACAAGGGTGCACTACATGATGGTACCTCCAACCAATACTCCTTTAAGTGGAAAGACAAGACATTGGTGCTACAACCTATGACGCCAAGCCAAATTATCACTTCCAACATGACGTCGCTGCCCAAGATAAAGCAAGCTAAGGACCCTTGTGAGATGAGTGGTGAGAGAGTGATCCACCAACACGTGAGTGAGAGCTACAAGCCCCACATGAGTGGAAAAATCATGAGTGCCACGTCGCAATCCACCACACGTGAGAAGAGTGATTTGAGCATACCCAATACTAACAATCCTTCATGCAACTATTTCTCCTTGTTGTCGGTTTTGCAGGATACACAACCTCACCTACCACCTACAAGGAACACGCTACAAGATCTCCAACCACACCTTCATGACAAGCTCAACTTCAAGATCTTCGACCAATTTGAACAAGGCTACGACACCGGAGATCCCACAACATACCCACTCAAGACCTTGCGCACACCTTCCTCCCTATATGATGATGGAACTTCGTCGAGGACGACTCGTTTTGAAGCGGGGGGAGATGTTGCAGCCCAACACATGGCATTCACCATTGGTCCACACCATGCTACATCAACCACACCCTCAAAGGTGAACTCATTCCATACCCCACCCTCCTTTGGCTATCATGTGAATGGAATCCTACTTGAGACACGTGCCAATGCTATGACCAGGACCATGACCATGACACCAAGAGGAGATGAAAAGAGGACCCCAGAGATCAAGACCCCCAAGCAAGAGGCCTGGAAGAGAAGACGCAAGAAGCTGCTGAAGCTAGACCGGAGTCTCCGGTCTACCACACCGGAGTCTCCGGTCCATCTCCGGACCGACCCCCAAACCAGCGCCCAGGACAGTCAGAAGGCCCCTCCGGAGACAACACCGGAGATTGACCGGAGTCTCCGGTCCAGACCGGAGTCTCCGGCCAACACACCGGAGTCTCCGGACCGCGTGTATCGGGCCTGCGCGCCTGGGATTGGGCCTGGCCCATGTAACTCCCAGAACTTCCTATTTATGCCTATTTTACCCCTAGCTCGTGGCTGGCCTATATATAAGCCCCCCCCCCCTCCTTGAAACCCTAGAGTTGATGATGAAAGAAGGCTTGTGCCTAACCCTAGATGGGAACCCCTCTCTATAGTTAATCTATGAGTTGTACAAGGCCTTGGAGTTCGGTTGTTCGTCTCCAAGTCGTCAAGACCCTCCTCAAGTGTTTGGTCTCTCCTCATCAAGGATTCTAGTAGTGCTAGGTCTCTCCCCTTGGTATTCTACTTGGTTGCTACTCTCTCCTTTGATTTGGATTCTATCATCCGCTTGCCGATCTCTCCTTTGGTGATTCTACCTAACGGTATCTCGCCGAGGATTCTATTGGATTGGTTGTTCGAGCCAACGGGAGCAAATCGAATCGGGTTGTGTTTGCATGTGTTTGTATCTTTACCTTGCGTTTGTGTTGCGTTCATCGTGTTCATCGGGTATCCCCTCACTCCCCGCATCAAATCCGTGAAGATCGGGCCACCCTAGGGTCAATCCCATAAGGGATCCCATATCAAAACCTCTAAACCCTTCTCCACCACCATAGCCATCTTCCACAACTTGTAATAGTACATCTCTTCTCTAATTGGTGACATTGTAAGACTATTTGCTATCAACCTTATGATCTCTATTACAATGTTTATGATTGTTGATTTCATCGCTATGTGTGAGTAATTGTCCTTGGGCTAAGGGCTTTGGCCTAGCCATGTAGCTTTTTATGCATGTTATTTATCATAGATGGGATCATGTATTAGTTTGTATGACATGATGATTGTAGTACCAAGTGGTCAAGCCTGGAGGAACCACTTCGGATGGTCAAGCCTGGAGGAACCACTTCGGATGGTGTCCAACACGGAGGCTGAGCCTTTAAGGTCTCCCTAAGGGATTGTGATTGCACATGCTGAAGGCCATTGTTACTTCATCTCGCTTGTTCTCACTTGTTATGTGCGTCTCAAAAATGCCATGTCGATTATAATCACGAGCGCACTGTTAGAGAGTCTGATTTTTCTATCATCAATACGAAAGATACATGGGCTCCTAGGATTTCATCCATACCTTGATCAATCGCAATGGCCAGAGTACCATGGAGTCCAACTATGGCCCCATCTGGAATGGAAGGTCGTTAAACGTGATAGACGCAAGACAAGCGTTTAAGAAGTAACATGGACGGATGGGGCCGTGTTGGTGCGCGGGAATTGGGGAATGACCAATTTCAAGAGCCTTGCGAGAGATCTCGTTGTGGGAAGTGTAGTGGTGGCACAATGCACGGAGTTTTACAACACAAAGGAAGAGGGCAAAAGGAAATGAAGCAAGCACAAGTGGTCCAAGCCAAAAAATTCCTAGCCAACCAATAAGTAGCCAGCAAAGTGGTCCAAGCCAACATATTCCTAGCCAACAAAATAGTCCAAGCCACCAAATTCCTAGCCAACCAAGAAGAAGTCAACAAGCCCCTCGCCAACCAATAAGTAGTCAACAAGTGCTTAGGCAACAAAGAGGGAGGCAACTTGGGCTTACAAGAGGTCGTTCACAACAAGTTCCTAGGCACCAAGCTCCTAGGAAACAAGATCCTAATCGTACAAGCATGTTTACATACCTAAATGGACCATTCACGTGTGTATATTCTTATATAATAACATGTTTTTTACATATCTTGAAATTTTCACATTCATGATTACTTTACTAACTTTTACCTTTCATTCTTATTATAGGTATGGCGACTCAACCTAACAAGGACAATGATGGGGAAGGTGTGAACCACTCGAAGTATTGGGCAGACTCTATGGAGGTTGTGAGGAAGAGGAAGGAAGTTGAGGAAGAGGAAGATGAAGAGAGGAAGAGGAAGGAATTCGATTCGGCAGTTCAACTTTCTCGTGACTTGGCGAAAAAGAACGTTGAAGAGGACGAGGTGAAGAGGAAGAAGGAAGAGGAGAGGAAGATGAAAAGGAGAAGGAAGAGGAAGAGAGGAAGAGGCAAAAGGAGAAGGAAGATGAAGAGAGGAAGAGGAGGGCCAATGCTAGGCCCCTTTACCGATCAAGAGGAAAGGCCACGGAAGGTGTATTGTACATCTGAGGCCCAAGGAAAGGATGTTTGAATTTGTTGGTGTGAATCCGATTGCATTGTTAAGAAATCCACCGACTACAATTCCAATACTAGCGGACGAAAGTTCTTCATGTGTCCCAACTACTCTCGATCTCCCGTGCATAGCCACCACCCGTACGAGACTCCACCGGTATGCACAAAGCAATTTAGTTCTTCATGTGTCCCAACTATTCCATATCATACTACTAACATGCACTATTTTCTTGTAGTCTCCCCCTCCAGTATGCAGGTACTACACTTGGATAGATCTCGAGCAAGATCACGCCACAAAGTCTATCCAGGAGATCGATCGTGCAATATTTGGACGTCGGTACAATGAAGCGCTGCGTAACGAGGAGATGGAAAAGAAGCGCAAGCAACGTGAGGACGAGCGTCGCAATTAAGAGTAGGAAGAGGAGGGCCTCGCTAAGGAGGCCCGTGCCGCGGAGAGGGAAAGATAGCGTCAAACAGCGTGTCGCTCCATGGAGGAAGACGAAGAGCAGAAGAAGAAGGGAAAATGGCCTCATGTTCTGGACTTGTAGACGGAGGCTCGTGGCCCATTGAGTATGTTGAACTTAGAAAATGTTGTGAACTATGTGTGATGTGCGAACTATGTGTGATTTTCTTTTGTGAACTATGTGTGATGATGTGTAAAATATATGATCTTTGTTTGTGGCGTGTGGACACGAAGTCTGTGGTTGAAATGTGCAAGGTTGGAGCACGAGCTGGAATTTGCCTAGCGCAGCGGCAAAAAAACCTACTGCCTCAAAGGGGGATAAAATAGTCATGATGCAGACCTGGGGCTATGCAGCATCAGGTCGAACGGTGCGGCAGGCCTAGAGACCGCGGCGCCACTTCGGACGACGCAGTAGGTGCACTCTGCGGTGCCAGGCGCGACACGCAAACCTACTGCCTCGGGGGGAGAAATTTGGCGTGCGACGCTAGTGTGCATGGCGCGGCGGGTTTCAGTGCGACGCTAGACAGACCGGTTCTACATGTCCAGTCTGCGGTGCCACTCCGGATGGCGCTGCACCCGCACACTACAGCTCCTGGCACGGCAAAGAAACCTACTGCCTCAGGTGGGGGAAGAAAATAGGTCTGCGGCACCAGCATGCACGGCGTGGCAAACTTCCCAGCGGCGCTAGGTAGGCTAGCGCTGCAGACCTGGGGCTAGGCAGCGCCAGGGCGCACGGCATGACTGCCCTGGGAGCGTGCGGCGCCAGGTCAAACGGCGTGGCAAGCCTGGGAGCTTGTAGATAGCCTGGGCACACGGTGTGGCAGACCTGGGAGCGTGTGGTGCCAGGTCAAACGGCGCTGCATACCTGGGGGCTTGAATCGTACATTTTTTGAAATATGGAAACTAGACAGAGTCTTGAATAGTCTTGATAGCAACCAACAATCATACATCTTTTGAAAGTAGCACACATGAGTAGCACACATATTGTTACAACCACATAAACATAGTCTCCAACATAGTCTTAAACAAGCCAACGTAAACATACATAGTCTTAAACATAGCATCAAACATAGTCTCCAACATAGTATCAAACATAGTATCAAACATAGTCTCCAACATAGCATCATCTTGAACAAGTACCAGCCAGGCACATCATATCAAACAAGCTACCAACTTCGCTACTTTCCCGCACGCTTGCTCTTGCCTCCTCTCCTCGGAGTGATCTTCTTCTGGCGCGGCTCCTCATTGGTATCGGACTCGACAACAGGAGGTTTTATTAGCCTGAGCTTGATTGTGGACCGTACCTTTCGTTGGTACTTCTCCAATGGCATGTCGTCTGGCACAGCCTCGTCTCCTTCTTTGGCCTTTACAATAAGAACTGATCTCAATTGAGTGAATGGTGCATGGAAATTCATAAAAGGATGTCGTCAATCAAGTTTATGTCATACCGTAGTAGATTGCTCGTCGAGGTTTCTTTCCTCTCCTTAGGTTGACTTGGCCGGTTGCTTGGACGATGTCGCAATAACATCAGGATCCCGGCAACCAAGCAAGTTCGCGAAGCGACGTAACTTTTGTGCCTGCCTATTAACGAAATCCCTTAACTTATTATGGCCCTCCTTGTCCCTTGGGAACTCCAAAGTGCCCTCCAACTCATTCCCTTCTTCTTATAAAAAAAGATAGACACGGAAAAGAGGAAAGAGAGAAAAAAAAGCACCATTTTCCCATGGTAAATAAGAAGATTGTTGAGATGCTCATTGTCTGGTTGCCTTGTCATTTTGATATGGGATAGCTCTTGTATCATGTGCAAGGGTTGCCCTATTGGCGGTTCTCTATGATACACATACCGGTGACTAAAGTTGAGTAGCATGAGGAGCATCCCTCGTACTCAAGGGATATGAGATTGCCAACTTATACTTTTTCAAGCATATACTCCATAGTTTGTTCACTTTAACCTTAATCACTTCAATATGCTTATGATAGGGGCAATGAGAGCTGAAAGCTAACAAGTACCATAATTTTGGAAGCTCTTTATGAGACTTGAAATCCATGCTTCTCTTTGAAGGGCCTTTCTTCCACTATTATATTGAGTCTCCACCTTCTATTCTTAGTCACCAATGATTCATATTGTTGATATTGCATGTTCTTGAACTATTTGTATTCAGTCACTCTTATGAACTTTGAAGGTGTCCTATGCATTTATGTTACTCCATGAGGGACAAGCTGAATGCCACTATGCTATGTTTTCTATATGTGAAACAAACAAACGTCTTTTAATGCATTGTTATTCATGATCTTTGTTTGTATCCTTTCATGTTGCAGCATAGTTGCTTTGTCTTATTGTTAGAACTTATTCTTTCATGCTCATGTTTAGAGTACTTTGATCCCAGCTTGCAATGCTTGCAAATGGTTTGATCTTGATTTTGATAGTGCATGTCACTTCAAAAATTATTCTTTTTATCACTTACCTACTCGAGGATGAGCAGGAGTTAAGCTTGGGGATGCTTGATACGTCGTAAACTTATCTAAAAAAATTATGTTCCATGCTTATTTAGTATCTACTTTTCTTTGCTTTGTCTTCTATTTGAGATATTTGTATATGTTTTTCGGGACTAACCTATTAACAAGATGACACAGTGCTAGTTGCCTGTTTTCTGTTGTTTTTGGTTCCAGAAAAGCCAGAAAATAAATTTTCTCGGAATTGGACGGGACAAAAGCCAAAGTCAATATTTCACCGAGGAGAACACGGATCCAGAAGACGAGACGGAGGAGGGCCGTGAGGGGCCCACACCCCCTGGCCGCGCGGCCAGGCCTGGCCAGCTCCTGGGGAGTGCGGCCGCCTCGGGAAACCCCTCGGTCTCCCCCTTCGCCTATAAGAAGCCCCTGATACCTAAACCCTAAGTACCCGATCAGATCTCCACAAAAAAGTCTGTAGCCGCCGCCACCATCGTCCCTAGATCGGGGGGATCTGAAGCTCTTCACGGAACCCTGCCGGAGGGGAGAGATCATCCCGGAGGACTTCTTCATCACCATGCCAGCCTCCGGTGTGATGCGTGAGTAGTTCCACCTTGGACTATGGGTCCATCCCGGAGGCCTTCTTCATCACCATGTCCCTAGATGGTTGTTTCTCCACCTTTGTGATTTCATGTTTAGATCTTGTGAGCTCCGTTCATGATCAAGATCATCTATTTGTAATCATGCATGTTGTGTTTGCGGGGATCTAATGGATATTGAGATTGCTATGTCAGATTGGTTAATGGTTCTATCGTATTGATTCTATCATGTCTGTGTTGTTTGAGATCTTGCATGCTCTCCGTTTCTAGTAGCTATCTTGGCCAAGTAGATGCTAGTGACTCCAAGAGGGAGTATTTATGCTTGATAGTGGGTTCATGCATCTATTGAATCTGGGGAAGTGAGAGAAATCTCTAAGGTTGTAGATGTGATGTTGCTACTAGGGAGAAAACAACGATCTTTTGTTCATGGAACAATTGTATTGTTTACTTTACACACGTTGCTTAAAGCAGTTATCCATTGCTTGCAACTTAATACTTGAGGGGGTTCGGATGAAAACCTGAAGGTGGATTAGTAGTCATAGATGCAGTTGAATGGAGGTCTATGTATATTCTTGTAATGCCCAATCAAATCTCATAGGATCATGAATGTCTAGTATTGCATTGTTATGCCTTACTCTATCCTGTCAATTGCCCCGCCGTAATTTATTTACCCAGGATGTTATGTTGTTTATCTTAAGGAGAAAACTTCTATTGAATTGTGGACCCCGGTCCAATCTTTACCATTGATACATCTTCCACTGTTATTGTTTACTTTCCGCAAGCCACCATTACCTTCCACACCATACATTTAATCCTTTGTTTTCAGCAAACCGGTGAGATTGTCAACCTCACTGTTTGTTGGGGCAAAGTCTTGAGTTTGTGTTGTGCAGGTTTCCAAGTTGCTAGCAACACCTTTGAGTCGGCTTCTTCCTCCTACTGGTTCAGTGACCTTGGTTTATTTCTTAGGGAAGACTTGTTGTTGTGCTCATCATACCTTCCTCTTGGGGTTTCCCAACGAAGCTCTATAGTGATCTGAGGCACCATCACACATCCAACAAAGTTAGTAACGGGAACAAAAAAATACCCGACTTTACACAAAGTTGATCACAGGAGCAAACGAGGTTTGGCGCCCTTCTCTAACATACTGGTTGTACTCACGGTTGCTCAGCTTGTAGAACCCAGGCAGCGGCTCTTCCAATATACCTTCAGGATAGGCATTCGGTAGGAGTTTAACACGAGTGTTCTCTACAAACCAATGGAGGTACTCACTGAAAGCTTCCTCACAATGGGGTTTTCCGAGCATTCTTTTTTATTTCTTAGCATCTCTCACAAATGAGAAACCTAGCCATGTGTTTATGGTGAATCTTTTCCCAGTCCGTCTTCTTGCTCTTGAGCCTGTCCAACCTATATATGAACAAAGCGCAACTTTTTTAGCACACACAACTATCATACATCATCTTCGGAACACGTGTAGAACCAATTCTTAGTGGTGAAGAGCGGTGTTGGTGTCCTGCCAATCTGGAGGCGTAGCCTGATAGAGACCAAACTGTCTCATAACCCGCTGCGGCATATAATGCTCAACAACCCACATGCATATCATGGGGCACTGCATGTACCATAGATTGCATTCTGCATCGCACTACGGGTTAAGACAGAAGTCCTCGCAACCAAAATTTTCCCTAAGACCATATACCTCCCATACAACCTATAACACCCCGGTTCTGAAAAGACTGTGGCCTCTATGTGACATGCCAATCCCTGGATCGGTTCATTGGCCCACAATAGAGTAAGATAGATAACATAGCAAAAATATCCGTGTATCATGAACTACAAAGATCCAGAGTACCATTATTACAATAAAAGCTTAGCATAAAGCTAGCTCAAATTATTCAGGTAGCTACATAAACAAATAAATCCTCCATTCTTCAAATTGCCCACAAGTGAACAAGTGCCGAGTGGAGTACCGTGGCCAATAACGATCAATCAGAATCGGAATAACCTGCAATATGAAACGTAGCAGCCCCGAAGGGTCAATACATGGAATGTATGGCAAGTAGAGCTAGTAATGGAGACAATAGTACTAACATCTACATGCATATTTGGCAAGTGGAGCTGTGTCTGGCTTGCATTTGCAAATACATTTGTCCTACTTTCATAAACAGTTTTTGATTTTCTTTGAAAAGAACCCAATTAAGTTAACCCAACAGTATTAAAACAATTATGAAATTAGAATGAGCGAGAAACATGTCATGGAATCAATATCTAACAACTCAGATGTCCATAACCGGGGACACGGCTAATCGATTAGATTATACACTCTGCAGAGGTTAGTACACTTTACCCATGTGACTTGGCCAGCCCAGCTCGTACCATCACTCTCATTTTGGGTGATGATAGGGAGAAGTCCAAGAAGAGACTATTCGGGAAGTAGCTCCTCAATCCCGACGCGCACCGGTCCAACCTACCAAAATTCTACATCTCTGGATACGCGGATTCGAGTTACCACAACCTACTAAGTCCAACCAACCGCCCATTTCATTATTGGCACATGGTTGTACATGTAAGCTACACAATAAAGAAGCCAATCATTTTCTCTTGATACCTGGGTGCCTTTCCGTAATGAAACCACCAAAATTTATCAATACCATCACACCCAGGGGGTTCATTGATTAAGTTGTTTTTAGTTTTCACAAACCAATACCTTGAGAAAACAAGTATCATTGATGTAACCCATCCCTCGTTCAACATAGCATGGCTAAGCACATCTACCAACGGTGGTTCATCTACAAAGAGGGTCCTACCACATAATAGGACATAGCATAGCGATAGTATCTTCCTACACATGCATCTACAAAATACACGACAATGCATTGAAAATAGTAGGACGATATCATGAACAAAGTAGCATCTACTTGCTTTGGTTGTAGCGGTCTGGAGCACAATCCTCACACGAGCAAGCGTTGCACTCGACACAATCTACACGATACAATTGCATTCATAAACAAACAATGCACAAGCATATGCAACAAATATGATGCATGAATGCAAGAGAGACAAGTGAATTGGTGCTACAGCTGCACCACAACATCCTATAACATAACACTACCGATTGCATGCATGGAAAATAGTTTTAGCGCTAGGAAAACTACTAAGCAAAAGTAATGCTCCAAACTAGAGCTAGAATTTAAATAATTCACTACCGGTAGTATACTATTTGTAAAATCTTGGGAAAATTCTACCGCATAGGCATCGCTGATTAGAAACAGTACCAATTGGAATTACTCGAAAAGGAATTATAAAACTCCCCGAGTAATTAAAACACTGCAGAAAGCCAATAGACAATTCCTGCAGAAGTTTTTACTGTAAGCCTACCTTTTTAATTCACGATGAGATTCCCCTCGTTCCACTGAATCCAGGGACATATCATACGCGATTTTTGGAGCTACGGATCTTTTTCTACGAATTTATTACTCCGAAAAGGACACTAACTAGTTTGACTAAACTGTACTAAACCTTGCAGCAAAAGCCTGAACCAAAGGTACAGCGAGATTCTACACGACTCACTGAATCTACAAATATTTTATTTGCAATTTTTGGCCAAGCGGTTTAATTTCTACGCAATTTACAAGATTCTACCGAAATCTGCCAACTAAAAGGATTAACGAAATTGACCAGTCAATTGTGTCTGTTGACTGGTCAAAGCGTCTGCTGACTGGGCGTCTGACTAGTCAACACCTGAGTCTGACCGGTCAACTAACGATCTGAGCCGCTGATCTGAGATCTGACGGTGGCTGCTGTCTTACCGGAAACGGACGGCGAAACGGACACCGGACGGTGCGGCGAGTTCCGGACGGCGGCGGCGATCGGATCCGGCGTCGGGGTTCTTCCTGCACGGACGTACACAGTTCACGAACGGTCCGAGGAATATCAATCGCGCGCAAGGCGGCGCGCGTACGTGCATGTATGCGTGCATGCATGCACGCGTGCACGCGGATCGAGGCGGCGGCTAGCGCGCGCAGCGAGGCGACAGCGAGGCGGCGCGGCTTGCGAGCGGCGGCGGCAGCAGCAGCTGGCGGCGGCGGCAGCATCAGCTTGCAGCGCGGCGGCGGCTCGGTGGCGGCGACGCGGGCGATGGCGGCGGCTGGCCGCGATGGCGGCGGCGGCGGCCAAGGCGGGCGGCGGCGGTGATGGCGCTCGGCGGCGGCGACAGGCCGAGGCGCGCGGCGGCGGGTGCGGGGTCGCGGCTGGCGGCGGTGGTGCGGCGCAGATGGCGGCAGCGGCGGAGCCTGGCGGCGGCGCGGCGGTGATGGCGTGGGGCGCCGGTGGCGGGAACGGAGAGGCGGCGGGGCGGCGCACCTGGTGGCGGGGTCGGCGATGGCCGGCGGTGGCCGGTCTGGGGAGGCGCGCGGCAGGAGGCGGCGATCACATGGGAGGCGCGGAAATCGAGGCCGGGTGGTCCCCTTTTGTGGCCCTGCGCGCGAGTCCAAAACCGAATCGGTCCAGAGTTGTACTAGAACTCGGAAATCGGTCCGGATTTTCGGACCGTTTTCCGGCGGTTTACTAAAACGTCCGAAGCTTTTCCATACGAACTCCGATTCGAGCGATTCTCGCGCCTACGGGTTCGTATCGTCGAGGGGAACAATCTAGTGTCAAGGTTTGAGCGAAACCTCGATCCTACAGGGGTGGTTGTCGCAAGTCCTACTAAAGCTTCCCGTAGGAACCTCGTAGTGAAACAAAATAGGGTTTTGGAAGTAGCGCTTCGTCGAACCTTTCTACTCGACGGTTTTGCATGGAAAGATATGATGCAATGCTATGAATGATATGCAAGACCAAATCTAAAACTTGGGATGTGACAAGACTAACCCCCTTAAGATGAATCTCGTCCTCGAGATTCGGCGCGGCTAGCAAATAGGTGTGGGTAGACCTCTCGGTCATCCTCACGCTCCCAAGTGGCTTCTTCTACAGTGTGGTGGCTCCACTGTACTTTGCAAAACTTGATTGTCTTGGTACGGGTAGTCCTTTCTGCTGTCACCAGAATCTTGACCGGTTTCTCCTCATAGGTCAAGTCATTCTCCAGCTGAACCTCCTCTAGCGGTACGGTGTCTCTCAATGGCGTATCCACCATCTCCGGATGGCACTTCTTCAGCTAGGATACGTGGAATACGTTGTGAACAGCAGACAAAGCCTCTGGCAACTCCAACTGATAAGCAACTTCTCCTTTGCGTGCTAAGACCCGATACGGTCCAATAAATCAAGGTGCCAGCTTACCCTTAATTCCAAATCTCTTGATTCCACGAAGTGGCGATACTCTGAGGTATGCTCTATCACCTATCTCATACACCACTTCCTTGCGCTTGGCGTCAGCGTAGCTCTTCTGCCTTGATTGTGCTACCTTCAGCCTGTCCCTAATCAAGGCGACCTTCTCCTCAGCGTCCTTGATCAAATCAGGCCCAAACAACTGGCGTTCTCCTACTCCATCCCATAGCAATGGTGTTCGGCACCGTTTCCCATATAGCACATCGAACGGTGACGTCTTGATGCTGGTTTGATAGCTGTTGTTGTAGGAAAACTCAGCATAAGGCAAATTATCATCCCAACTAGAACCATGAGCCAAAGCGCAAGCTCTTAGCATGTCCTCCAAAATCTGATTCACCCTCTCGGTCTGTCCATCAGTCTGTGGGTGAAACGTTGTGCTAAACTCCAACCTAGTACCAAGTGACTCATGCAGCTGGCGCAAGAAGTGTGAGGTAAATTGGGTGCCTCTATCAGATACAATACTCTTGGGAACTCCGTGTAGGCACACAATCCTGTCCATGTAAATCTTGGCTAACCTTGCACTCGTATAGGTCGTCTTCACCGGTATAAAGTGGGCTACCTTGGTCAAATGGTCGACCACTACCCAAATAGAGTCATATCCTGACCTGGTCCTGGGCAATCCTGTGATAAAGTCCATTCCCACTCTATCCCACTTCCAATCCGGCACGGGCAATGGCTGTAGCAGTCCTGCTGGATTCTGGTGTTCTGCCTTCACTCGGCTACATACATCACATAGGGCAATATGCTCCGCGATGTCTCCCTTCATGTTGTTCCACCAGAATCTGTCCTTTAGGTCCATATACATCTTCGTATTGCCCGGATGTATGGAATATGGCGAGTCATGAGATTCCTGCAGAATCAACTTCCTTATCTCGGGATCGTTGGGAACGCACAAACGATCTCCGTACCACAGGGTTCCTTGCTCATCCTCGCGGAATTCCCTTGCTCGACCTTCCTTCATCTTTTCCTTAACTTCATCTAACTCCTTGTATCCTATCTGAGCCTTTATGATACTGTCCTGTAGCGTTGGTTGGACTTCCATTGTTGCCAAGTATCCTTCAGATACTACCTCCAGTCTAAGGTCCTTGAATTGCTTGCACAAGTCCTCAGGCAATTCACCAATTGTCAAACCATTGGCATAAACCTTCCGGCTCAGAGCATCCGCTACTACATTGGCCTTTCCTGGGTGGTATTGTAGATTCATATCATAATCCTTGATAAGTTCCAACCATCTCCTTTGCCTCATGTTCAGTTCCTTCTGTGTAAATATGTATTTCAGGCTCTTGTGATCAGTGTACACATCACAGTGTTTTCCCATTAAGTAATGCCTCCATACCTTGAGCGCATGAACCACTGACGCTAACTCCAAGTCGTGTGTGGGGTAGTTCCGCTCATGGTGCTTGAGTTGTCGCGAGGCATATGACACTACTCTCCCATCTTGCATCAGCACACTCCCAAGCCCCTGTCATGAAGCATCACAGTACACTTGGAAATCCTTCTGAAGATCTGGTAAACACAGAACAGGCGCGGTCACTAGTCGACGCTTCAGTTCCTGAAAGCTGGCTTCACATACGTCTGACCATTCAAACTTCCTCTCCTTCTTCAGAAGTTCAGTCATCGGCTTTGCAATCTTGGAAAAGTTTTCAATGAACCTCCTGTAATATCCAGCAAGTCCCAAAAAGCTTCGAATCTCTCCCGCATTCTTGGGTGCTTCCCACTCAGTTACTGCAGTCACTTTGTTTGGATCAACAGCAATTCCTTCTCCTGACACTACGTGTCCAAGAAATCCAACAGTGTTAAGCCAGAATTCACACTTGCTGAATTTGGCATACAGCTTGTGTTCCCTCGGCTTCTCCATAATCATCCTCAGATGTTTCTCATGCTCAGCATCATCCTTGGAATATATCAGTATGTCATCAATGAACACCACCACGAACTTGTCCAAATACTCCATAAATACCTTGTTCATCATGGTCATGAAGTATGCCGGGGCATTCGTTAGTCCAAAAGACATAATTGTATACTCATATAAACCATACCTAGTGGTGAAGGCGGTTTTTGGTACATCCTCCTCTCGGATCTTCAATTGGAAGTAGCCTGATCGCAGATCAATCTTGCTGAACACCTTTGCTCCTTCCAGTTGATCAAATAAATCATTTATGTTTGGCAGAGGGTACTTGTTCTTGATGGTTACTTCATTCAGCGAGCGATAGTCCACCACTAATCTCTTACTGCTATCTTTCTTCTCCACAAACAGAACAGGTGCTCCCCATGACGACGAACTAGGCTGAATGAATCCCTTTTCCAGCTGCTCCTTCAACTGCTTCTTCAATTCCTTCAGCTCATCCACATCCATCTTATATGGTTTCTTTGCTATAGGTCCTGTTCCCGGCATCAGGTCGATAAGAAACTCTACATCCCTATCAGGTGGCATCCCTGGCAGTTCTTCCGGAAACACGTCGGGGTAATCCCTAATCACTGGCATAGTATCCATGCTAACCCCCTTAAGATGATTCAACTTACACCTTCTCGGTCGTGCAGCTGACTTGAATCTAATCCTCTTACCATCCGGGGTTTTGAGTGAAACAGCTCGCTGTGCACAATCTATGTGTCCCCCATGCATAGACATCCAATCCATACCCAGAATAACGTCTAATCCCTGTGAATCCAATACTACCAAATGTGCAATGAAGTTGTGTGTTCCAATCCTCATAGTTAAATCGCGGCATCCCGCACTAGCTATCATATCTCCTCCAGGTGAACTCACTCTAATAGACCTTTTCATAGACTCGGTAGGTAACTTATACTTATCCACAAATGCCCTTGATATGAATGAATGCGATGCACCAGTATCGAAAAGTATAAGTGCAGGGTAAGTGTTGATTGGGAACTTACCAATCACAAGGTCTGGCTCATCTGGAATATCCTCCACATTCATGTGGTTCACTGTGGCCTTCTCGCCGTTGGTTGGCTTCAGTCCTTTCCTCTCCGGACAGTTGTCAGCATAGTGTCCCTTCTGCTTACACTTGAAGCACGTCACCTCACTCAGATCCTTCTTCACAAAGCTACGATCACGATTGCGGTCATGTCCACCGTGTCCTCCAGAGTGGTGAGAGTGTCCTCCCTTGTGGTTGTGGTGGTTGCTCCTATGGTTGTCATGACGATGCCCATCGTGGCGGTCATGGCTCCCATGGTCACTTCCTCCATGCTTGGAGTATCCATCATATGAAGTGCGAGTCTTGTGGTGTGAACCAGAGTGATGAGTACTGCTCTTTCTCTTGCGGTTCTCCACCTGCTTGTGCTTCCTTTCCAAGATCCTAGCCTTGTCCATAAGCTCCTGAAAAGTGGGGCAGTAAACCACAAGTAGCTGTACTGAAAGCTCATCATTGAGGTCATCCAGGAATCTCTTCCTCCTTTTGGCATCAGTGTCAACATCCTCAGGTGCATAACGGGACAGGTTGTTGAACTCCTCAATGTACTCGGCCACGGTGCGATTGGTTTGGCGCAAGTTGCGGAACTCCTTCCTCTTCAGGCTCAGAACTCCTGAAGACACGTGGTTGGTCCTGAAACCTTCCTCAAACATTGCCCAAGTCACGGTATCCAGCGGGTGGGTGATCTGAAATGTGTCCCACCAAGAAGCGGCTGGTCCCTCCAGTAGGTGAGCGGCAAACCTCACCTTCTCAGCATCAGTGCATCCAACAGTTACTAGATCCTTGTTGACTGAACGCAACCAGTCGAGAGAAACCATTGGTTCCGTTGCAGTAGAGAACTTAGTTGGCGTTAACCTCAAAAATCTGGTGAGAGCATCTCCCTGAGGCTGATTGTTTCCATTGTTGTTGTTCTGGTTTGCCATGAACTGGGTCATCACTTGGGTCACTGTGCCTGAGCTGCCATGAGCTGCTCCATCTCAGTGGGTTGGCGGCGGGGAGGCATCTGCAGTTCAGGATAGGTAAGTTTAGAAAGAATCAACTACGATAATAGGATTCTACCCATGCATATGATCAAACAACAACAAGCAATAGCAGACAATCACAAGCAAGCAACACATCAACAAACAAGCGATCCAGCAACATCCCAGGTGTTGTCCTAGCAGTATATAACTACTGAAATAGTTTTGCAAGAGTTGGCAATGGTTAACTAAACAATAGATCAACTAAACAACCAAAACAGCAATATGTCAGAACAGTCCAGCAGCGTTCACGAATTTTTTCGCCTGACTTAAACTCGTCAGAAAATTTAGCTGATTTTTGTGCATATAGCACTAAGAGTTTCGCATCAGCCCAATTTTTTTCAGATTTTTCAGAGTTACCAGAAAAATATGAAAAATCGCGCAGTACTGCTGTATCAGCAGAAAAACTGCAGCGAAAAAAAAAACACAGATGATAACCAAATTGCCATAACTCTTTTATTAAAATCCGCACAAATAAATCCTGGGATATTGTAGTACACAAATAAGCAACTAAACACTTTTAAACTAACACGAACTAAGCTTCACAACGATCGAGTCTAATCCTAACGAGTTTGCCTAACATGGACTAATTGGTGGATTTCTATCTACTTCTTGAAAAGATTGAGGTAGGTCCTTGCGGTCATGCGTTGGCGCTTTGGCTCGCGGTACAACCATGGCGGCGGAGTGTACACCTCTCCTGAACCATCACTTGAGACTTCAAACTCCACCTCTTCTGGATCCTCCTCTTCTTCTTCATCCTCAGCTGCAACAGCAACAGCTTCATCTCCTCCACCATCATCGTCCCCATCATCATCATCATCGTCCTCATCATCATCGTCTCCACTGTCATCATCATCCCCATTGTTGCCATCATCTCCATTGTCATCTTCAGGAGGTGGATTCAGCTGTGCTTGGAGAGCGGCAATCTGGGCTGTCATAGCTTCAATGGTTTGGTCCCTTTCCTGGACGGTCCCTTGCAACTGTTATATGTTCTGGGTATTATCTTGCACAGTTCCATGAAGATGTGCTATGGTTGCATCTCTGGCTATCATGGCATTCTCCAGAACTCCCACAGCTTCATGTAAAGTGTCTATCTCCTGTCCTTGGACCACCATTCCATTGCTAGTAAAATCTGCAATCTCCTTTATCATCCTCACCTTCTCTGCTAGAGCTCCATTCTCCCTTTCCATGTCCTCTATGTGCCTCCGACGGGGCGGCATGTTGTTCCTGTCGCCCGGGGTAACCACAATATTCCCATCTTCATCACGCCTTCCATAGTCATGGTAGGGTGAATCTTCAGGCAGTAGGTGTCGGACATAGTGGCACTGGCGAGACAGGGCTTCATGAATGGCCAAGTTGATTCCAAGTCCCCAGTTGCAGTATGTCTTGGTGTAGACCAAGTGCGCGGGGTTTGGCAAGGCGGCATCTCTGAATATGAAGGTAGTGATCTCCCATGCATCCTCTCCATATCCATAGGTGTACAACCTCCTTCCCTTGAACATAGGCAGTGGCAATCCCAATGACTGAGAGAGCTGAGCTAACTGCCTTGCAAAGGGTCTTGGTGACTCCATGGTGACATACTCAATCCTGACGTCACCCATCTATCAAGTAAAAGAGGCAAGGGTGAGAATAGCATATGGTAAGAATTTACGATGGTGAAAGGCATAAGAGGAAAGACAGAGTTAATATAGGCTTTAATAATTCTATGGCTTCCTAATCCAATCCTAGGTCACGATCCTACAGTCGACACACGGGCTCTGATACCATCCTGTAACACCCCGGTTCTGAAAAGACCGTGGCCTCTATGTGACATGCCAATCCCTGGATCGGTTCATTGGCCCACAATAGAGTAAGATAGATAACATAGCAAAAATATCCGTGTATCATGAACTACAAAGATCCAGAGTACCAATATTACAATAAAAGCTTAGCATAAAGCTAGCTCAAATTATTCAGGTAGCTACATAAACAAATAAATCCTCCATTCTTCAAATTGCCCACAAGTGAACAAGTGCCGAGTGGAGTACCGTGGCCTATAACGATCAATCAGAATCGGAATAACCTGCAACATGAAACGTAGCAGCCCCGAAGGGTCAATACATGGAATGTATGGCAAGTAGAGCTAGTAATGGAGACAATAGTACTAACATCTACATGCATATTTGGCAAGTGGAGCTGTGTCTGTCTTGCATTTGCAAATACATTTGTCCTACTTTTATAAACAGTTTTTGATTTTCTTTGAAAAGAACCTAATTAAGTTAACCCAACAGTATTAAAACAATTATGAAATTAGAATGAGCGAGAAACATGTCATGGAATCAATATCTAGCAACTCAGATGTCCATAACCGGGGACACGGCTAATCGATTAGATTATACACTCTGCAGAGGTTAGTACACTTTACCCATGTGACTTGGCCAGCCCAGCTCGTACCATCACTCTCATTTTTGGTGATGATAGGGAGAAGTCCAAGAAGAGACTGTTCGGGAAGTAGCTCCTCAATCCCGACGCGCACCGGTCCAACCTACCAAAATTCTACATCTCTGGATACGCGGGTTCGAGTTACCACAACCTACTAAGTCCAACCAACCGCCCATTTCATTATTGGCACATGGTTGTACACGTAAGCTACACAATAAAGAAGCCAATCATTTTCTCTCGATACCTGGGTGCCTTTCCGCAATGAAACCACCAAAATTTATCAATACCATCACACCGAGGGGGTTCATTGATTAAGTTGTTTTTAGTTTTCACAAACCAATACTTTGAGAAAACAAGTATCATTGATGTAACCCAGCCCTCGTTCAACATAGCATGGCTAAGCACATCTACCAACGGTGGTTCATCTACAAAGAGGGTCCTACCACATAATAGGACATAGCATAGCGATAGTATCTTCCTACACATGCATCTACAAAATACACGACAATGCATTGAAAATAGTAGGACGATATCATGAACAAAGTAGCATATACTTGCCTTGGTTGTAGCGGTCTGGAGCACAATCCTCACACGAGCAAGCGTTGCACTCGACACAATCTACACGATACAATTGCATTCATAAACAAACAATGCACAAGCATATGCAACAAATATGATGCATGAATGCAAGAGAGACAAGTGAATTGGTGCTACAGCTGCACCACAACATCCTATAACATAACACTACCGATTGCATGCATGGAAAATAGTTTTAGCGCTAGGAAAACTACTAAGCAAAAGTAATGCTCCAAACTAGAGCTAGAATTTAAATAATTCACTACCGGTAGTATACTGTTTGTAAAATCTTGCAGCAAAAGCCTGAACCAAAGGTACAGCGAGATTCTACACGACTCACTGAATCTACACATATTTTATTTGCAATTTTTGGCCAAGCGGTTTAATTTCTACGCAATTTACAAGATTCTACCGAAATCTGCCAACTAAAAGGATTAACGAAATTGACCAGTCAATTGTGTCTGTTGACTGGTCAAAGCGTCTGCTGACTGGGCGCTGACTGGGCGTCTGACTAATCAACGCCTGAGTCTGACCGGTCAACTAAAGATCTGAGCCGCTGATCTGAGATCTGACGGTGGCTGCTGTCTTACTGGAAACGGACGGCGAAACGGACTCCGGACGGTGCGGCGAGTTCCGGACGGCGGCGACGATCGGATCCGGCGTCGGGGTTCTTCCTGCACGGACGTACACGGTTAACGAACGGTCCGAGGAATATCAATCGCGCGCAAGGCGGCGCGCGTACGTGCATGTATGCGTGCATGCATGCACGCGTGCACGTGGATCGTGGCAGCGGCTAGCGCGCGCAGCGAGGCGACAGCGAGGCGGCGCGGCTTGCGAGCGGCGGTGGCAGCAGCAGCTTGCAGTGTGGTGGCGGCTCGGTGGCGGCGACGCGGGCGATGGCGGCGGCGGCGGCGGCCAAGGCGGGCGGCGGCGGTGATGGCGCTCGGCGGCGGCGGCTGGCCGAGGCGGGCGGCGGCGGGTGCGGGGTCGCGGCTGGCGGCGGGAGGCGGCGTTGCGACGGCGGTGGTGCGGCGCAGATGGCGGCGGCGGTGGCGGCGGAGCCTGGCGGCGGCGCGGCGGTGATGGCGCTGGGCGCCGGCGGCGGGAACGGAGAGGCGGCGGGGCGGCGCACCTGGCGGCGGGGTCGGCGATGGCCGGCGGCGGCGGCGGTGGCCGGTCTCGGGAGGCGCGCGGCAGGAGGCGGCGATCGCGTGGGAGGCGCGGAAATCGAGGCCAGGTGGTCCCCTTTTGTGGCCCTGCGCGCGAGTCCAAAACCGAATGGTCCAGAGTTGTACTAGAACTCGAAAATCGGTCCGGATTTTCGGACCGTTTTCCGGCGGTTTACTAAAACGTCCGAAGCTTTTCCATACGAACTCCGATTCGAGCGATTCTCGCGCCTACGGGTTCGTATCGTCGAGGGGAACAATATAGTGTCAAGGTTTGAGCGAAACCTCGATCCTACAGGGGTGGTTGTCGCAAGTCCTACTAAAGCTTCCCGTAGGAACCTCGTAGTGAAACAAAATAGGGTTTTGGAAGTAGCGCTTCGTCGAACCTTTCTACTCGACGGTTTTGCATGGAAAGATATGATGCAATGCTATGAATGATATGCAAGACCAAATCTAAAATTTGGGATGTGACACCTTAATCACACAAAAGATAGTTCAATGAGAAAAGTACTTGAAAGGAATGCTAAACGGTATATGGGTTGTAAATTCTTACCTTCTCCGGGAGAAGGTTGTCAAACTCATTGGTGTATCTAAAGTATGTCACTTGTTGGTCGGTTGGAGGCTTAGAGACCACGTCCCAATAATGGAACCCTGGCTCCATTATTTATCCATCACAGTCAAGGCCTTCATCCAGTGCTAGTGAGCCATGTTGCCCTTACCATAAGGAAATATTGTCTTCGTGATGACATACCACACATACACACGGGCATATATAATAATCTCATCTGGACTAGCATTCTCAGGACAGGTACTAAAGTTTTGTGCTATCCCCTTGAAAGTAGCCCTGACTGTGACTCTCAATTTCCCCCCTTTGAGTTTATTGTGTCACCAGGACACTTACCACCGGTAAGGTCAGACATCCAGTCACGCCAGTTGTCGGAGGATGTGTTAATGCAGAGAGGATCACCCTGGATAGGGAGTGCAAGGATCATGGACATGTCTTGGAGAGTCATGGTTATATCACCGGTACGGAGGTGAAAACTATGTGTCTTCGGCCTCCACCGATCGACAAGCGCGGTGATGGCAGCAGGGTTCATGTGCGGTGTACCACGATTGACCATATGGATGAATGGGAGCAGTCCTAGTGCTCGGATGTGCACCGTGTACCGATCATCATATGGCATCATCTCTTGGGAATGTCCGTGATACTTCAGTCGTAGGGGAACAAGATGTTGCACATATACAAGCTCGATTATAACATGTCCATTCAACTTGAGCAACATATCTTGAATTGGAGGGGTTTATTTTTCTTACCTTTATCCCCTCGGCGATCATGTAGCAACGGTGACTCTTATCATATGACGCCTCAAGAAGCAACATGCCTTTGACAAACCCGGTTTGTACATGGGGTGGTGTACGGGTTTCTTCCGATTCCGATTCCGGCATCCTAGATAATTACAAAAATTATAAACCAATGTGGGCATCTCTATGTGAGAAAAATTATAAACCATTCTTTCTATATGGGCATCTCTTTGTGAGCTAATTATATAAACCCTAGTTCCTATGTAGGCATCTCTATGTGACCAAGGTTCCAATAGTTATGAACAAAAATTTAAAGGATTACTAACAAGTACATGGGGAATTCCTACCAAGTATATGAAGGTTACTATATAACAAACTCTAGTATGAAGGTTTACTACACAAACGAATTAGAACTAATATGTATATGAAGGATTACTATACAAACATGACATTGCTCCATAGAACTTAATGGGATTTAGGGTTTCACCAACTCTAGACATCAACCAAACATGCCATTGCTCCATAGAATCTTAATAAGATTTAGAGTTTCACCATGTCATTGCCATTGCTAACTCTAGACATCAGCCAAACATGACTAGACATCAACTAATCAGATGGGATTTAGGGTTTGGACGAATTTTCCAACTAGAAACAAATAAGAAAGTTTTCGGATGAACTAGAGGGATGTGAAGGAGAGTACCTTTCATAATGGATTAGGAATGAAATCCCCTAAGAAACCGCTTGAGATCTTCCCGTTTTGGAGAAGATTAAAGAGGGGGAGTGAGTGCAGCCGCCGTCTCTACTAGGGTCAGGCTGGGAAGAATGAAGGCTAGGGTTGGGCGTGCAGCGCCAGCCAACGTGGCACGGAAGTTGTCTGTGTGGCGCCGCCCCGAGTGGCGCAACACTTATGTTGTCGGCCCCGTTGTGGCGCCCCGCAAAAACCACTACTAGAAAATCGCGTTGTTTTTGTGCATTGCATCATCATGACCGCATGCTCGTGTCATCATGCCACATTGCATTTGAGCATCGTCATATCATCATGCATATGTCTGTCTAAAACTATTTCCGAAAAGCCTATTTTGTTTTCCACTAGCCCTTCTTATTTCAAAGTATCAAGTCGGTTTGTCCGGATCTTTGTTTTGACTAAAAACTATTTATAAATCTTTTACAATTGAAAAATAATAAAAAAAAACTATTTTTGTCGGGGAGGCCGTCCAACTGGTCAAGCCAAAAGCCCAACTGGCCAGACCACCTACTACCCGGCCCAACCCACCGAAACTACCCCTGAAACCCTAACCCTAGATCCCCTTTTTGCCTAACCCTAATCCCCACCCAAACCCTAGCCCCACTCCTTCACCCGCCGCCGCACTCACTCCCTGGTGCACACCCCACCACTCCTTTCCCTGGACCAAACAGCAGACAACCCAACTCACCCCCAGCGCGCAGCACACACCCGCCACACACGCCACGCACGCCTGGCCCCCCTGGCCCCACCAACCGTCGCCCATCCCCGCTCTCTCCTCCCCCGCAACGAGCCTCCCCGCAACCGCCGCCACGGGCTTCCTCTCTCCTCCCTCCTATGGCCCCCCACCTCTCTCTCTCTCCCCAGCAGGCGCCGTCGCCCCCGCCCTCTACTACCTCGCCTCGCGGCTGTCCTCCCCACGCCGCCGGACCCCTCCTCGCTCGCAAGCTCCCCCAACCCCGACGCCGCCACCTCCGCTCGGCGCCGCCGCCAGGCCTCTGCCGTCATCTTCCTCTCCCCCCCCCCCGACCCCGCTCCCGTCCTTTCCACCTCGCGACCGTCCCCGCCAGGAGCTCTGTGGGTCCCCATCTTCCCGGCCGCCGTCTCCTCTGCGAGCCGCCGCCGCGCGCGACTCCCTGCTGGCCTACGCCTCGTGCGACCTCCTCTCCTCTCTGTTGTCACCCCACCAACGTCCACCTCCGCGCGGCCGCATCCGGCCAAAGCCCCGCCTCCGCCCCGCGCTATCTAGCTCGTCTCCTCGACGAGCCACGCCGTCCTGCGCCGTGCCTTCTGAGCTTGCCACCGGCGCGTCTGCGCACCGGCTGTCGCCCTTGTTGCACCCGTGTTCCTCCAGGACTCCTCCGCCGCGGCCCATCTCTGCACCCCGTCGTCTGCTTGTCCATCTCCCTCCCTGGACCACACTTCGTCACCGACCACCCACTCCTCCCTACGCATCCTCTCTGTCCCGCATCTTCGGCCTCTCCCCGCTGTGATGCGCTGTCACGTGTCCTCTGTCGGGACCTTGCCACGCATGCCGCCCTGTTCTGTCCGAGCCCATGCCGCTCGTTCCACCCTGCAGCGTCCTCTGCACCCGTGTTTTGGTCAAGGCTGAAACCAAGCGTTGCCTGCGTTGTTGCTGGTTCAGAAGCATAACACGACCCGGCAGTTCCTGCGTGTGCACATCGATCAAGAAGTGTGGGTCTCCTCTGTTGCTTCGTGCCGCCAACATTCGGAACACCAAGATCTCCTTCACGGAAACCCCGATGTCCGGATCTGAAGCCCCGACCCCGACCCCGGAGTCCGAAGATCAAGCCCGAATCCCGAAGCCCGATCCCGGTGATCCGAAGGCCACGCCAAGACCCGGATCCGAAGACCGCCAAGATCGTCACCGGAACGACAAGCACTTCATCATGGAACACCATGTTCTCCAACCCGGAACACCGAGTGCACCGACATGTATCCGAAGGCCGAGCCCTCGACACGCCAAGGTCTTCTCCCCGGAACGCTGAGTTCTCCATCTTGGACGTCAAGCACGTCGACATGAAACCGAAGGACGCCGAACGCCAAGCTCTTCATCTCGGACCCAGTAGCCCTGATCCGCACCTGATCCCCGTCGAAACCTGAGACCGAACCCCGAACCCCGGAACCCCAAGATCTCCCGAACCCAGTTGTGTGATCCCCTTTCCGAGCCCTATTTTATAAAATTGTAATATAAACTCGTGCATCTTAAATTGACATGCTTGCATACATATTTGGTGGTTTGGGGGCATTATGCCGATTCACCATATAATTAAATATGGGACCATATGCGGGCAAATCTAGTCTTATATTGGTCCCATTTAAATTTGTGTAGCGAACCGGTGCTATCTTTTGCCATGTTAAGACAACATTTAAATTGCGGGGTATCTAAACAACATGAACCATCCAATAAACGTCGGGACCCCGGTTTCCGCTTAATATTTCCTTAATGCATCGCACCTTTGCCATGTCATACATCATACATGCATCATGCCCGATTTTCTACCGTAGTATTAAATAGTCCATCTGGTGTTTCTTCTAGTGCTTTGCTTCTTCACGGATTAGGCCGATGAGTTGATGTGAGTGTCGACCCGATCTTCGGATGAACCTTCGGCAATGTTTTCAGGCGAGCATCTCCCCCTTTCTACCCATCTTACTTTTATAGTATTTATTCCCTCCTGTTGATCTATTGATATCTGTGTTGCGTTGCTCTAGTTTTCGTACCCGTGATATCCCTTGCAGCCTTATATTGCCTTGGACACATCCTATTACCTGTTGTTTGGTAGATAGTTGGACTTGCGCGTCGTAGTCGCTTGCTCAAGTGTTGTTGCGTGTCGTCAAGTACCACAGTTGTTGGAGTATGCCGCATGTTTAATGTTGGAGATGATCATGGCTTTAATTATCGTTTAATAACTAAAATTGAAGTAGGTAATGCAGAGGCACAGGTGGGCAATAGATTTTATTTGGTTGTTAACCGTCCACTTGTGTCCCGTAGGACCCCGAGTTCTTGACACCTGTTCCGAGATCGAGCGCGCTAACCACATGTGGGATGTATGGGCACCCCATCGATTTAGTACCTGATTTCAAAGTACTGTACTGGGGGCCACAAGTAGTTTGGGGCTTTATTACTATTCTGTACTTATGCCATGCTTTACTGCTTAATTTAAATTGTGCGATGTACTGCACCTGTACTGTTTAGGATCGGGACACGTTTTCGCTGTATCGACAAGCCCAGTCATCTTTTCGGGTTCCCAGTCGTTTACAGCCGTCCACCCAAACCCTGAGTCCGTCTCGGAGACCGGCCGACTTCGTTGCGGGTAGCTTAGTGGGGTGGCCCCCATATACTTGCTTTGGGTCTGGGAAACGTCATGACTTAGGCCCCGCCGACATACCGATGGGTGTATGTTAACTGATCTGGCAAAAAGGGTTGAAGTGCGTGTGGATACTTTGGTGCACCCCTGCAGGGTTAAATCTTTTCGAAAAGCCGTGTCCGCGGTTATGGACGACTTGGAGCACAGGTCTCGATCATAGACAACTATAACTAAATTTTACTGTTATAATTTGACTTGTATCTGATATGACTAGTAATCAGCTTCACTACAACGGAATGGCTAAATAAAAGTACCAACAACTGCTGGGTTTGGGATATCTCATGCTAATCGTATCTGACTAGTAAGTGTTGCAACTACAACGGAATGGTTAACTAAAAGTGTCCACTGCTTATTATATCAGGATGACTATCTATACCTGACTAGTAATTGCTACAACGATAACTGAATAAATAAAACTGCCAACGGTGTGAGTTCCTTGGTCGACTTCCTCGTTTGGTCTCGAGGGGGAAACACCAGGATGGGTATGTTTGGAGGTAGTATCAGGTTGGTACCGAATAGGTCTTTCTTATCCCTCTCTGATAGCCGACAGTTATATCGAGTCTCTATAGGTTGTTTAGTGCATGCTGCGCTGCCGCTCAGTCCACCATACCTATGTAGGCGAGGACCGCCGAATTCTAGCCTCGCCGTGTACTGGCCTCGGTACTAACCGCTCTCTCTTTTCCTTTGCCCTTTGTCGGCACCCCTTTTGTTTAAGCAGGTTTTGAGATCGACGTCGTTAGCAGGGTTACCCTTCCGTCTTGGCATGGGCAGGGTTATGGACGCCATTGGTTATTCTTCAGGGCTCTTAGCCCCATTTGCATCTTGTCCGTAGCTGGACGCTCTATGGTTTTCAAGGTGATTTGGATCTTTGTTCTGTATATCTGTATTCTTGACTCATGGAGTCGTGTTGTATATATATATCTGTTCTGTGGGTCCCATCGAGGACTGTTGTGTAATGTTATTACTTCGTTTTCCACCCGCACGCAAGTGCCTGGTGGGCACCTTTGAATCGTTTCTATGCGGGTTTGGCGGGAAGCGCTGAAACTTGCATAGGGTCGATTCTGAGGGTGTTACATAGTGGTATCAGAGCTCAGCAGTTGCGATACCCCACAAGTCCAGCCTGTAGGATAACCTAGCTAACGGCCGAAGTAGAGTGTCAAAACTATTTTTGAAAAATCGGTTGGATAGTTCTGATTAGGTCTAATTTTACTCCTTACCCCTCTGCTGCTCTCCTCTCACCTCTGCGTGTTTTGAATCCGCTCTCTTCTCTCTCTTCGAGTCCAGGATTTCTCGTGGTTGGGTTCCATCGTACCTTCAGGGTTTCGCTTCCTCCTTTGGTAACGGTGTTGCTACATCTGGTCTTCATGCTATCCGAGGAACCCTTCGTCTGGTGGACTTCTCTTTGTTCCTTCTCGTGCCTTCCGGTGTTTTCCGACGCGACGACTTCATCTACGCCAGATCCGGTGCAGGGCATGCATCACTCCTTTGTTCCGACCCTTGTTTGTCGAGATCTTTAGTCTAATTCCGAGAGTTGGTTGCATAATTCGCCTATTCGTGTGCAGAGTAATGGTTTGGGTGCGCGATGGACTGATCACCATCCGACTACTCTTATCATTCGCTCTTGTACATCAAATCCGTGGATCCAGCAATTTTACTCCGTCCACGGAGGCTAGAGGTGGCTTTATTGGTTGATACCTCTACCTTCGCCTTTGTTATCCGGAGTGTTCTCTTGACGAACAAGATCAACGACCTCTTGTTAGTGGTGTCGCAGGGATCTACACGAGGCGAGAAGACGCAGATCGCCGACCTTCCTTCCGGTACCATGAGGCGGATCTCGAGGGCGAGATCCATTGTTAGTGGTGTCGAATTGTGGCGCCCCGCAAAAACCACTACTAGAAAATCGCGTTGTTTTTGTGCATTGCATCATCATGACCGCATGCTCGTGTCATCATGCCACATTGCATTTGAGCATCGTCATATCATCATGCATATGTCTGTCTAAAACTATTTCCGAAAAGCCTATTTTGTTTTCCACTAGCCCTTCTTATTTCAAAGTATCAAGTCGGTTTGTCCGGATCTTTGTTTTGACTAAAAACTATTTATAAATCTTTTACAATTGAAAAATAATAAAAAAAACTATTTTTGTCGGGGAGGCCGTCCAACCGGTCAAGCCAAAAGCCCAACCGGCCAGACCACCTACTACCCGGACCAACCCACCGAAACTACCCCTGAAACCCTAACCCTAGATCCCCTTTTTGCCTAACCCTAATCCCCACCCAAACCCTAGCCCCACTCCTTCACCCGCCGCCGCACTCACTCCCTGGTGCACACCCCACCACTCCTTTCCCTGGACCAAACAGCAGACAACCCAACTCACCCCCAGCGCGCAGCACACACCCGCCACACACGCCACGCACGCGAGGCCGCACTCCCCGCGCCTGGCCCCCTGGCCCCACCAACCGTCGCCCATCCCCGCTCTCTCCTCCCCCGCAACGAGCCTCCCCGCAACCGCCGCCGCGGGCTTCCTCTCTCCTCCCTCCTCTGGCCCCCCACCTCTCTCTCTCTCCCCAGCAGGCGCCGTCGCCCCCGCCCTCTACTACCTCGCCTCGCGGCTGTCCTCCCCATGCCGCCGGACCCCTCCTCGCTCGCAAGCTCCCCCAACCCCGACGTCGCCACCTCCGCTTGGCGCCGCCGCCAGGCCTCTGTCGTCATCTTCCTCTTCCCCCCCCCCCCCCCCCGTGACCCCGCTCCCGTCCTTTCCACCTCGCGACCGTCCCCGCCAGCAGCTCTGTGGGTCCCCATCTTCCCGGCCGCCGTCTCCTCTGCGAGCCGCCGCTGCGCGCGACTCCCTGCTGGCCTACGCCTCGCGCGACCTCCTCTCCTCTCTGCTGTCACCCCACCAACGTCCACCTCCGCGCGGCCGCATCCGGCCAGAGCCCCGCCTCCGCCCCGCGCTATCTAGCTCGTCTCGTCGACGAGCCACGCCGTCCTGCGCCGCGCCTTCTGAGCTTGCCGCCGCCGCGTCTGCGCACCGGCTGTCGCCCTTGTTGCACCCGTGTTCCTCCAGGACTCCTCCGTCGCGGCCCATCTCTGCACCCCGTCGTCTGCTTGTCCATCTCCCTCCCTGGACCACACTTCGTCACCGACCACCCACTCCTCCCTACGCATCCTCTCTGTCCCGCATCTTCGGCCTCTCCCCGCTGTGCTGCGCTATCGCGTGTCCTCTGTCGGGACCTCGCCACGCATGCCGCCCTGTTATGTCCGAGCCCATGCCGCTCGGTCCACCCTGCAGCGTCCTCTGCACCCGTGTTTTGGTCAAGGCTGAAACCAAGCGTTGCCTGCGTTGTTGCTGGATCAGAAGCATAACACGACCCGGCAGTTCCTGCGTGTGCACATCGATCAAGAAGTGTGGGTCTCCTCTGTTGCTCCGTGCCGCCAACGTTCGGAACACCAAGATCTCCTTCACGGAAACCCCGATGTCCGGATCTGAAGCCCCGACCCCGACCCCGGAGTCCGAAGATCAAGCCCGAATCCCGAAGCCCGATCCCGGTGATCCGAAGGCCACGCCAAGACCCGGATCCGAAGACCGCCAAGATCGTCACCGGAACGACAAGCACTTCATCATGGAACACCATGTTCTCCAACCCGGAACACCGAGTGCACCGACATGGATCCGAAGGCCGAGCCCTCGACACGCCAAGGTCTTCTCCCCGGAACGCTGAGTTCTCCATCTTGGACGTCAAGCACGTCGACATGAAACCGAAGGACGCCGAACGCCAAGCTTGCATACATATAAACTCGTGCATCTTAAATTGACATGCTTGCATACATATTTGGTGGTTTGGGGGCATTATGCCGATTCACCATATAATTAAATATGGGACCATATGCGGGCAAATCTAGTCTTATATTGGTCCCATTTAAATTTGTGTAGCGAACCGGTGCTATCTTTTGCCATGTTAAGACAACATTTAAATTGTGGGGTATCTAAACAACATGAACCATCCAATAAACCTCGGGACCCCGGTTTCCGCTTAATATTGCCTTAATGCATCGCACCTTTGCCATGTCATACATCATACATGCATCATGCCCGATTTTCTACCGTAGTATTAAATAGTCCATCCGGTGTTTCTTCTAGTGCTTTGCTTCTTCACGGATTAGGCCGATGAGTTGATGTGAGTGTCGACCCGATCTTCGGATGAACCTTAGGCAATGTTTTCAGGCGAGCATCTCCCCCTTTCTACCCATCTTACTTTTATAGTATTTATTCCCTCCTGTTGATCTATTGCTATCTGTGTTGCGTTGCTCTAGTTTTCGTACCCGTGATATCCCTTGCAGCCTTATATTGCCTTGGACACATCCTATTACCTGTTGTTTGGTAGATAGTTGGACTTGCGCATCGTAGTCGCTTGCTCAAGTGCTGTTGCGTGTCGTCAAGTACCACAGTTGTTGGAGTATGCCGCATGTTTAATGTTGGAGATGATCATGGCTTTAATTATCGTTTAATAACTAAAATTGAAGTAGGTAATGCAGAGGCACAGGTGGGCAATAGATGTTATTTGGTTGTTAACCGTCCACTTGTGTCCCGTAGGACCCCGAGTTCTTGACACCTGTTCCGAGATCGAGCGCGCTAACCACATGTGGGATGTATGGGCACCCCATCGATTTAGTACCTGATTTCAAAGTACTGTACTGGGGGCCACAAGTAGTTTGGGGCTTTATTACTATTCTGTACTTATGCCATGCTTTACTGCTTAATTTAAATTGTGCGATGTACTGCACCTGTACTGTTTAGGATCGGGACACGTTTTCGCTGTATCGACAAGCCCAGTCATCTTTTCGGGTTCCCAGTCGTTTACAGCCGTCCACCCAAACCCTGAGTCCGTCTCGGAGACCGGCCGACTTCGTTGCGGGTAGCTTAGTGGGGTGGCCCCCATATACTTGCTTTGGGTCTGGGAAACGTCATGACTTAGGCCCCGCCGACATACCGATGGGTGTATGTTAACTGATCTAGCAAAAAGGGTCGAAGTGCGTGTGGATACTTTGGTGCACCCCTGCAGGGTTAAATCTTTTCGAAAAGCCGTGTCCGCGGTTATGGACGACTTGGAGCACAGGTCTCGATCATAGACAACTATAACTAAATTTTACTGTTATAATTTGACTTGTATCCGATATGACTAGTAATCAGCTTCACTACAACGGAATGGCTAAATAAAAGTACCAACAACTGCTGGGTTTGGGATATCTCATGCTAATCGTATCTGACTAGTAAGTGTTGCAACTACAACGGAATGGTTAACTAAAAGTGCCCACTGCCTATTATATCAGGATGACTATCTATACCTGACTAGTAATTGTTGCAACGATAACTGAATAAATAAAACTGCCAACGGTGTGAGTTCCTCGGTCGACTTCCTCGTTTGGTCTCGAGGGGGAAACACCAGGATGGGTATGTTTGGAGGTAGTATCAGGTTGGTACCGAATAGGTCTTTCTTATCCCTATCTGATAGCCGACAGTTATATCGAGTCTTTATAGGTTGTTTAGTGCATGCTGCGCTGCCGCTCAGTCCACCATACCTATGTAGGCGAGGACCGCCGAATTCTAGCCTCGCCGTGTACTGGCCTCGGTACTGACCGCTCTCTCTTTTCCTTTGCCCTTTGTCGGCACCCCTTTTGTTTAAGCAGGTTTTGAGATCGACGTCGTTAGCAGGGTTACCCTTCCGGCTTGGCCTGGGCAGGGTTATGGACGCCATTGGTTATTCTTCAGGGCTCTTAGCCCCATTTGCATCTTGTCCGTAGCTGGACGCTCTATCGTTTTCAAGATGATTTGGATCTTTGTTTTGTATATCTGTATTCTTGACTCATGGAGTCGTGTTGTATATATATATCTGTTCTGTGGGTCCCATCGAGGACTGTTGTGTAATGTTATTACTTCGTTTTCCACCCGCACGCAAGTGCCTGGTGGACACCTTTGAATCGTTTCTATGCGGGTTTGGCGGGAAGCGTTGAAACTTGCATATGGCCGATTCTGAGGGTGTTACACCCGTGGTGCCAGCGTGGCAGGGAGTGCAGCGCCGTCTAGAGTGGCGCAGCGTGGGTGCTTGCAGCGCCAAGGCTGCTGCGTTGGGCCCGACCTGCAACCGTGTGTGTGGCGCTGTCCGAGGTGGAGCTGCAGTCGTGTGTGCGACGCCGCGGAGTTGCAAGAAAGAGTTACCGGCTGTGAATTTGTTCGCGGGAAGGGTTATTTTTTGAATTTGTTAGGGCTTTTATTTTTATTTAAATTGCCCCATATACAAAGCAACCCGAGTCGGCTGTCACCTACCATATACAAAGCAACCTGAGTCAGCCATGGCTACGAGCTATAACATGGGCGACGGCGTGCACACGACATCTGCGTCTGCGCATGCAGAAACAAAAAGAGTCTCGGTCATGTTCCGCGAGTAACCTCATCCATTCGCTCACCTCTCAGCATCCTTCCTCTTTCAATGGATCGTTGGTCTAGAGATGGCATCTCACATGCAGATCTAGCCTACCATCTAACTCCTACTCCGACGGCAGATCGTTGGTCTGGAGTTGTCGCATCTCTCTTTGTTTTCACAGCTTCTTACTCCCGAATATTTGGACTCGGAATGCAATGTCAATTAAGGAAGAACTCATGGTAGATCCGCCTCTTTAGGTCCAAATGACACTTATTCATCAGACAGTCTAATCTCTGTTTTAGGCCGGAATCAATTGGTTTTAAGGTTTTATTTGGAGATGGGAAGGTTAAATTACTAATGAACGGAAGTTTAGTTCAAACAGGAAATAGATTTGATGGTCTATATTATATTGAGGATTTTATTGATATTGAAAGCATGGATTGCATGGTCACTGAACATAACTCCGTAGTGAGGAATATAAATGGTGATAACAATTGTTCCGAGTCATACCTTTGGCATCTTCGATTGGGGCATATCTCAAAGAATAGAATTAAAAGGCTAATTAGTTCGGGAATTTTAAAATTCAAATGGGAAGACTATGGAATTTGTGAGGCTTGTGTCGTAGGAAAAATGACTAGGGCACCTTTTACAAAGGCATCAAGGTCGAGTGAACCACTTGATATAATCCATTCGGATATTTGTGGGGAAATGTCAACACCTACATTAGGACAAAAACTCTACTTCATTTCATTTATAGATGATTACTCTAGATATGGATATATTTATCTCATCAAGCATAAGTCGGAAGGTTTTGACATGTTCAAGACATTCAAAGCAGAAGTAGAGAATCAATTGAATAAGAGGTACTTAGAACTGATCGTGGTGGTGAATACACATCTGGAATTTTAGATGATTTTTGCAAGGAAAATGGAATTGTTTATCATGATACATTACCTTATACACCTCAGCAAAATGGCGTGGCTGAAAGGAGGAATAGAACTTTAATGGACATGGTTAGGTCTATGATGGCTTACTCTGATCTTCCTTTGTCATTTTGGGGAGAAGCTCTACATACTGCTGTTTACTTGCTTAATCATTCGCCTTCAAAGTCTGTTAGTTCAACTCCTTATGAATTATGGAAAGGGAGGAATCCTTCGTTATTGAATTTAGCAGTTTGGGGATGTAATGCACAAATTAGAGTACCTAGTCAATTGAGAACTAAACTGGAACCTAAGACATTTCTAGAAATATTTATTGGGTGTGCTTCTAGTTCAAAAGGATATAGATTTTACGATTATAGCTGTCACTCGAGTTTTTGGCACACTACCTTTCCTCAACCGGAGGTGTGCCAAAATATATTGGCCTGAGATCAAGAGACATGCATATTTTGAACTAGATATTCAAAGTAGAGGCTCTCTAAATAATGCTCCGGATGACCATAGGATCAGCTCATGATACAATTCTTGCTGACAGCATATCAAACCTGGTGTGACCATTATCCCTAACAAAGAGTTGGATATGGGTTCATGGGATTCCACAATTCAGATCAAGTAGGATGCCTAGGGCATTCGCTGGTTTGAATAAGTTCACGATCATTTCAAACCACTAGTCAGGCTGCCCAAATGGACACTAAATCTGCAAACAAAACCACCACAGACGAGCCTCTGTTACGATCCGGATCCAGTGGTCAGCTGCCCTTGACTGACAAACACAAAGAGTTGGATTTCAGATGTCTACAAAAATCGAGCAGATTTTATATATTTGCCGAACCATAAAACGGCATATAAGGGTTGTCTTTTTCTCGGTTTTATTCGGATTTACTCATGGCCATACATACATAGCCAAGATCGTAGGTACAAAAGACACAAATTAGACTAAATTAAAGGGATCTGCCGTCGCCAGCATTAAACCCTAACCGGCACGCAAAATCAGGCTCACCGGAGCCTCATGGAGCAGCGACCACACTTCCATTGGCAGATTTAGAGCTCGTCGTCGCAAAGGCCGAGGTCAAAGAGGTCGGAGGTGGTGTCAGAGCCAAGGTCAAAGAGGTCGGAGGTGGTGTCGGAGCCGAGGTCAACGTGCTGATCATCCTGCACCACCCGCAGGAAGTCGCCCTGGAGCTTCTTCACGCGGTCTTCACAGTAGCAAGCAAGCCCCTACTCAAGCAAGCCCTAGAGCTTCTTCACGTGGTCTTCTCAATCGCTGGCGAGCCCCTACTCAAGCAAGCCAAGGAGCTTCTTCACACGGTCTTTGCGGTCATGGTCATTAGCGAGCCCCTACTCAAGGGAGATGTTGATGTCTTCGTCGCAGCAAGCTCAAGTCGCGTAGACCTCGGTAATAGCTAGCGCTGGTGACGACATGGCCCTTCGAGAGCTGCTCCTCCTCTTCCTCCTTCATAGGCAAGCTTACAGGATGGCGGCACTTGCGCGAAGCATGCACACCAACAGGTGTGGCCCCAATAGCACAAGGCAAAGTCAACAACGGTCAAAGAACGGCGTGTGTGCAAATGTGCAGTGGAGGCATTAAATGGATGGTGGCAGAAAGGAGGGTGGATTTGTCACGCCCACAAAAAGTTATATAGTTCAAGGGGGTGGATTTGTCAACCCCACAAAAACTTCTGGATCTGGTTCCGTTGATGGTGTCTACTGGGCCAAAAGAACTCACTCAGCCCGTAAACCCAACGAAATTTCTGCTACAGATGACAAATACAAACCAATGACAGCGTCCTAGAACTTCAACAAATGGAAACAGGTAAAGGACAAAGCAAGGAACTCTTTAAACTAAATACAACTGTCAAACAATAGTTACCGGGCAAACAAAGTACATACATCAATCTGTGAAGCTGTACAATTTCATTTCAGATATACACTGCCAATAATGCAATGTTATATTCTTATTGCAATAAACAAAACAAGTACAGAAGGTAGAATTAATAAGCGGTTTTGCTATTTCTCAGGCGCCTGAGAAACATTTATTTCTCAGTCATCTTGTTCACCGTTGGATTTTGGTTCCAAGATTCGATTGAGCCATCTGGTGTTTCCATTCGATTGAGCCAGCCACGTCAGCCGACTGAAAAGACATAGGCGTTCCCAATTATAAGATACCGATCCTCCGTATTACAATCTGTGAAGCTGTTAAGAGACGCACAAAATTGCATGATACTGAAGCACCACATTGAAGTATTTAACACATCGACATGTACACATAGATACAGTTCACAAACTTAAATTTAGAGGTACAGGAAAGGTAAAGCAGCATTAGCTCTGAAGCATTGCAGGCACAAGCACTCACAGAACCTAAAAAAACTTCCCATTATTAAACTCCAAACAAGAGTTGCATCACATCAGACATCCAACGAAGGATCTAGCAGCATTAGCTCTCAAACCTGGCAGGGCGAAAGCTATTATGAGGCAACTGCAAATGTTTTGAGAAACAAGCCTTCCATTTATAATCGTTTGCAGTGCAACATTAGTCAAAAAGATGCATCAGAAAACAGAGTAATTTATCAAGGCTCAGACATCCAAGGAAGGATCTAGCAGCATTAGCTCTCAAGCCTGGCTGGGCGAAAGCTCTTAGGCGGCAACTGCGAATGTTTTGAGAAACAAGCCTTAAATTTATCATCATTGCCATATATTCTTCAAGCTGTCAAAAAAACTAGACGAAAGGAATATAATCACAATAAACGGCTCTGCTAACCGACTGAAATGCAGTCACAGGTTCCTATCAAGATGTGAAACGACAGACATCTCTATTTTGGCCCAATCATAGCATCTTCGGTCAATGCACGTAGCTACCAGAGACGTGGCATCGGGCCAAGCATATACAGATACTAAAACATTAAATAACTGCGAAATCAATCAGGCAGAATCCCTCAGTGACCCGCTTAAAATCACGCACACAGCTGAATCAACCCAGATGCAAATGGGTATTCCCCCCAGACCAAACCACAAAGGTAATGGTGAAGGGAGGACATTTGCAGTGGAGAGAAGCTGCTGCTGTTTACAGTGTCATACGGCACTTCCTATGGTCCGAGCTCCTCACTGGGAAAAAGCATGATGAACAATTTTCCAACAAAACTATTATTAGCAATATTAGGTTTATGCCTCAGAAAGCCGCAAAAATATCGTCATTTGGAAATCTGACGGTAATTCCAACATAAAAGCTAATCATCATGGGCAAAAACTGCTCTTTGTAGATCTAGTATGCAAAAACAAAACAAAATTCAACAGAATGGAAAGTTAGTATCATCAGAATATAAGTGCCTTCTCATTCACAGGAAAATAGGCACTGTGTCAGAAGGTGTCCTAAGATTGTTTCAAGGTTTCATCCCCTGATACTGAAGAAATCAAGGAAAACATCTGAAAAGCAAATTAAAAACCACCGATCTAATATGGATTCAGATGCAAAGATGACATCATATGGCCGGCTTGAGCCGGCCTCGGATCAAGTGTTGGATTATGCATCAATACCTCCTCACAATCCAAACAGATCCAGTAAAGTGGGAAGGCAAAAAAATAAAAATTATCAGCCTACAGAACATGGAGGAAGGTACGTTGTTACTCAGTGGTGGCAATGTTTAATTGGTTCGATTCTGCCGGCGATTGTCGTCAATGCTTTCAGAAGAGGGAGCTTGTTATCCTCATCGCAACAACGTCCTTCAAAACAAATCAAAAAATCAAACTACGAAAAGAAGCACGAAGGAACAGATCCAAAGAAAAGGAAAAACAAGAACAAGGTATCAGATGGCTCGGTTCAGCGGGATAATCGGCATACAAATCAACTCGAAAGAGCAGACCTGTGATTTGGTCTGTTGAGCTTGAATATTTGCAAATCGTCACTGCCATCACCAGATGCAAAGGTACAGATCTCGGAAGAAAACCGAACTAAATAAATCAAGAAAAACAAGCGAGAAAGGATGGAGAGACCTTGATGACCCGAGTACGCTGGGGGCTTAAGATTCTCTTCGGCGGCGATGATAAGATCGACTTGGAGGTGCACTTATATAGGGAGGAATTGCTGGGTTAGGGTTTAGGGTTCGTGCTGGCGGCGTGACCTGAGAGGATACTTCGCCGTGGGCTGTGACTTTCGCTGTAGACTTGTGAGCTGGCTTTGGATTGTATCAGCTGGTGGGATGGGTCGTGGACACACAGAGCTGGGCTCTCAACAACCTGCAAATTGCGTGTGGATATGCTGTGGTCCTTAGATTCAGCCCATTGGGCTCGACACTCTGACCAGGTCCGGTATCTCGCACGATTATCATGTTGGAGCATCTCTAACGGTACATAAAAATCGTTTATAACATATGAAAAATAGGGTGGTTATAGGTTCTGTCTAAAATGCGTGTTCTAACGGTACATGTAAAAGGTGGTCGACCCTTAAACGATTTATAGGGCACGAAAAATCTATTCGCGAGAATTTTAAATGTACAGATTGAGAGGCTGTTTTTGTTGGCCCTATAAAAAATCAAACCTCATCGGAAAAAGAAGGACCGTCACAGAACCTTCATGGGAGTCGGTCGAAATCCGCCGGAAAAGTGTCGAGAACCCCAAGAGAAAGGTATGATGAGCATAGCAGCAAGTTTTATCTCAGTTATAGAACCAATGTTATCGAACCAGTAGGAGAAAAAAGAAACCACTTTCGAAGATGTTGCTAGCAATATAGAACCTGCACACAACACAACCAAAATACTTTGCCCTAACTAATTAATGAGGTTGTCAAGCTCACTGATTTTGCTGAAAATAAAGAATTAAACGTATAATGTGAAAGAAAGTAATTGCTTGTAGTAATTACAAAAAGTAAACAGTAGATAAAATATCAATGGGAAGAAATAGATCAGGGTCCATAATTCACTAGAGGTGTTTTCTCCATAAGATAAATAACATGCTGGGTGATAAATTACAGCGGGAAAATTGACAAATAGACAATACATAACAATGCGTGTACATTACATGATGATCACTATGATATTTATTTGGGCATTACAACATGATACATAGACCGTAATTCAACTGCATCTATGACTAATAATCCACCTCCGGAATATTATCCGAACAACCCTCGGATATTAAGTTGCAAGCAATAGATAATTGCATTAAGCAAAGTGTGTAATATAAACAATATAATTGTCTTGGACAAAGAATTGTTGGTTTCTCCCTAGTAGCAACAGTACAGCTACAATCTTAGAAGTTTCTGTCACTCTTCCAGATTTCTAGAGCCATGAATCTACTATCGAGCATAAAGGCGTGTTCGGCAACTCCCCAACTTCCAGTCCCACAAATTCACCCTGGAGCGTCACCGAACGTCCAAACTTCACGGAGCTAGATCCGCGAAGCTGCCCCTTTTTCACATACAAACCGTGGAGCACCACTTTTGTGACTTCCCGGATCGGCAAACGCTGGAGCAGCGAGAAATTACACAAAATTGCCACCGCCTAGTCAGAAAACGTTTCGCGCAGGAGATACTCGACCACGCCCCCTTCTCTATTCCTCCCTCTGTCTCCCCAATCGACCACGGTCTGCTGCCGCCACACACACGTACCAACCCACCGCTGCCGGAGTTCGTTCCTCAGGCCAGCACGCAGTCTCCCCCATGACCCACTCCTCCGGCCGCCGCCTAGATCCACGCGGGCCCCTTCTCCACCGAAACTCCTTCTTTCCTAGCCGCGACCTAGGTCATCTCCGCGCCGACCCACCTCGTCTCGGCCAGGATTTGTCCCAGACTTGAAGCAGCAGCCGCTTCCCTCCGTTCCCGAGCACCTCCTGGAGCCGGCGTTCTCCTCCAGTACCTCTAGGTGAGCTGAATCACTAATTGGGTTCAGAAATTTCTACCATCAGCTGGTCATGGGTCAAACTAGGGAAGTAGTATCACGTTTGAGTATCAGGTTCAGTAACAGAAAAAACATAGCGAAACATACAGTCCAGAACGACCAAGTTCGGAAAACTAGAAAATACTCTGATGTCCAAGCGGGCCAGCCTAGTTTAAATGGGTTGCAGCCCAGCCGAACCAGAAGGAGCTGGCCGAACGTTTCCGGCTCCGCACGGGAAGCTGGCGACAGATCAAGAAGCTGGAAGCGAGGAGTTTTGGAAAACTAGGCGATTGCCGAACACGCTCTAAATACCCCTTTTGGAGTCACAAGTAAATACTTAGTCAGAGTAACTACTAGCAACGGAGAGCATGCGAGATCACAAATAACATAGACATGATAAAACAATAATCAATCTAACATAATACTCAATATCCATCGGATCCCCGCAAACACAACATGTAGCATTAAAATAAGATGATCTCATGATAGGCAGCTCACAAGATCTAAACATGGTGGTAAAAATAGGAGAAACAACCATCTAGCTACTACTATGGACTCGTAGTCCAAGGATGAACTACTCACACATCACTCCGGAGGCTGGCATGGTGATGAAGAAGACCTCCAGAATGATCTTCCCTCTCCGACAGGGTGCCGTGAAGAGTTTAGATCTCTCCCGATCTAGGGACGATGATGACGGCAGCTACGAACTTTTCCGTGAAATTCTGATCGGGGCCTTAGGATTTTCGTTTCGAGAGGTTTATATAGGCGAAGGGGCAAGGTCGGTGGATGCCTGAGGGGCCCACACCATGGCCAGGCGTGGCCTAGGGTGGTCCCACGCGTCCCCCTGGTGTGGCTGCCTCGCGACGCCTCTTCGTCTCTCCTTCAGACTCCGTGTCGTGTCGGGAAAAATAGGAACTTCGGCTTTTGTTTCGTCCAATTCTGAGAATATTTTTTTACTAGTTTTTTTGAAACCAAAAACAGCAAAAAAATAGAAAACTGCTCTATGGCACTTGTTAATATGTTAGTTCCAAAAAATTCAAAAAATGCCACAAAGTGTGGACAAAATATAATATAATTGATGCAAAACAAGCATGAAGTATCAAAAATTATAGATACGTCTGCAACGTATCAGAGAGTGCGGCACCGACAAACACAGGGTTATGTAGCTCATTCGCCCGCTGATGGCCTACAAGTGCACATGTTCGTGAGAGCATGTTTTCACGAAAGCATCTCTTACTATCTAAAAAATATGAAGGGGTTCCGTATTCTGCCATGTGCCACTACGTCGCTTTTTTCGTCAAACTCCCCATCACCTCCCCTCCGCAAACCGGGCCTTGCTAAATTAAAGCATCGTCAATACTCAAAAACCGTCCTACACAAGTCATCCCCGCTTCCTTCGCTTCGCCCCTCCCGAGCCGACCTCCATCCCGAATCCCCTGGTCCGGCAACCGGCGGCACCCTCCCAACTCGGCCACCAACGGCGCCCTTCCAACTCAGCCACCGTCGACGTCCCCCCCCCTTCTAGCCACCGGCGGAGTCATCCCTTTCCGAGGGCAATAGTGAGCGTACGCGTGCCAGCGCAGGATCAGGCTACCACGACAGGAGAGGATCTCAATCGATCGATCTCTCCATGACCACCGAGTAGTAAGTCGCTTCTGCCCTCCTCCTTCCCCCTCCCATCTGTCTGCTTGAATTAGTTGGGATCTAGGCGCTCCTGGTCCGGCGGGCATCCGATTAGGATGTGACCCTTCATCGTGGCGGCCGCGGCGGAGCCGGACCCCCGCGCGCCTGATCATCGTGGGCGGCGGCTCTATGGTCGTCGACGCATCATTCCTTGACGCCGCCCCTTCCTTCCGCTGCATCGTCAGCACGAGCGTTGGCATTGACCACGTCGACCTTGCTGAGTGCGCGCACCGCGGTGTCTCTGTCGGCAACTCCGGGAGGTGTACTCCACCGACATCGCCGACTATGCAGTCGGCTTGCTTCTCGACGTGCTTCGGCTGGTGTCGATGGCGAGCTGGTATGTCCTGCGTGGGTCCTGGCCGGTCCAGGGCGACTATCCTCTAGGATCTAATTCCTGGTTTCCTAGATATTTTTGTGCTTACTGAATTGATTGCCTTCTATTCAAGTTTTCTGACTGTCTAAGTAAATCCTATTATTTGCCCATCGCTATCAAAAGAACAGATTATGTGATGAGCTCTTACGGAGACACTATGTACAACTTCCAATCTGATTCAGTTGCCGCAGGTTTAGCCTATAACTTGGATAATTAAATCGGACTGAAGAGTTGTAGAAGAAAAAAAGAGGATTTGGTCAAAAAATTGTTGACAATTACCTAGGGGTAGAACAACTATAATTGGAAGGGATCCTAATTTAGTAACATTTACCTTATGATTTTTTAATTTGACAAAATCAACTGTGACTTTGACCTCCTTCCCCTTCTCCATGATTTGGGAACACAAAACAATGGAATAATGTGCAGCCGTATCCAGGTTAACAACTGTATCCAAGTTTACCCTTGCTCATATGGTTCAGTTTGTCGGTCGTTGCTCATGCCTCAACTAAGCAGGCAAGTAATCCCAATTCAATAATTTACAAACTCTATTCTTTGAACTGTCCAGTTCTTCATTGTAGTCTCATAGAACCCAACAAAATGGCCTCGATTTCATATGTCTAAGCATCAACTGAAGCTAAGGTATGCATGTGTTTAACTCTCAACACTCTTGCTATGTTATGTATTCTTGGAAGCATCTGAGGTCCTCAATTGAATGAACATGGCACGGAGGTCCTCGATTGCATCAAGAATTTGTGCACATTTTTAAATCGTAGTCACTTGATAATTAGCACCATATTTGGTTATGGCATTGGAAGCAAAAGGAATTTTTTCCTTCTTATTTGCCACTAAAATGGAAACGAATTGTGGGTGTAATTTTGATAATCTCAGCTTGGTGGAAAGCGCATTGGCATTATTGTCTTGGGGAACATTGTCTCTCAAATTACAAAGAGGCTTGAAGCTTTCAGCTGCATTATCCACTACAACTCAAGAAAACTGAAGGATTCAATCTCTTACAAGTACTTCCCAAATGTTCACAATCTTGTTGTTGCATCCGACGTGCTCCTTGTCACTTGCACGCTGAACAGGGCGACGCGGCACATCATGAACAAGGATGTGCTGGAGGTCCTCGGAAAGGACGGTGTGATCATCAACGTTGGGCGAGGAGTGAGCGTCGATGAGGCGGAACTGGTCGTGGCGCTCAAGGAGGGAAAGATCGCAAGAGTCATCCTTGACGTCTTTGAGCATGAACCAAAGATGACGGCGGAGCTTTTCTCCATGGACAATGTGGTTCTTTTGGCCCGTGCTGCGGTGTTTATGGATGAGTCTAGGTCAGACTTGTCGGCGAACACCATCGTCTATCTCGAAGCCTTCTTCTTCGGTCAGCCATTCCTCTCTCTAGTGCATGCTGATTCTCTAGGTTACTTGAATGATCTGTTGAATGTTAGATAGCATTTCCTATGTTGTTGCTGCAACATTGAGTTCAGTACTCGAGAGAGGAAATTGCAACGATTGTACATAATTAGCATGATCCTGGTCATGTTCGCCAAAAGAAGAGAGCAAGGAGCAAAATAATACGAACAAATATGATTACTGTTACATAGGCTTGCCGTTATATTCCAAAATTTCCAAAATTAGATCTATGGAAGTGAACCTTGATCCTAGCTGCCCTCTCACTTTTGTTAGATATATTATTTGTACCAACTATCCCAGGAGTGGCCCTTGATCCTAGCTGCCCTCTCACTTTTGTCTTATAATTTTGATCCTTGTTGCCCATTTGTATAGTATACATACTTTAGTTTTTCTTATGTTCTACCTACCTAGCAATTATACAAATCTATTGTAAGTGTATGGTTTCCTCATTTGGGAAATCTGAGAGCAAGAAAAAATACCAGGTCTTGGAATCATATGATTCTATAATTAGTTTTGTGGTTGTGCATTTCAATTTATTGTTGATGTTTTTCTATTTAGGTTTGAAGAGCATGATGATTGCAAGGATGTTCCTTGGATGGATGAAGGTATTGGTGATATTCCAAGTCCACGGTTGAAGAGAAATAGTTTGCTATTTAGAAGACTCCATGCATGATGTAAGCCGTCTTTTTATTCAAGGCCATGATAGTCCATAAAGAAGATGGAGACGCATACTGGCATAAATTTTATGCATGTCGAGCAGCCATCATTGCTGATACGCTCTCCCAGGTACTGCAGCGGACTGCTGATGCAGTAGTTTACCCTTGCTCATATGGTTCAGTTTGTCAGTCGTTGCTCATGCCTCGACTCAACGGCAAGTAATCCCAATTCGATAATTTTCAAACTCTATTCTTTGAACCGTCCAGTTCTTTATTATAGTCTTATAGAACCCATTTCTAAGCATCAACCGAAGATAAGGTATGCATGTGTCTAGCTCTCAACACTCTTTGCTTTGTTATGTATTCTTGGAAGCATCTGAGGTCCTCAATTGAATGAACTTGGCACTGTAATGCTAAACATGCAATTGATCATATTTTTTTGTTGTGAACAGGGACAATATAGTTACTTTTACTTTTTTAAGCATCAGGACATATGCATCGTGTGTACTATAATGTTCTTCTCCTCCTTCCTATTACAATTTTGCATCAAACTTTTGCTCGTATATTGCATTATAGTTTCAAGTTGTGATGAGTGAACTTTACTCATTGATCAGTTAGATGAGAGTAATGTAAGTCAACATGGTATATGGCTTTTGTTAGTTTTCTTAGCATCTAAAGATAAATATCGAGCATCATTTTGTTGTAGTTAGAATCTAATTTAGAGTGTTGTGTAAACCAAGCACTATCATTCATCTTGGTTGTTGGGCTTTCCGCTTTCTCTGCCGCAAGAGGAGCATGGAACTAGGAAAGTTTTAGACATATGTGCATGTTTTTTTTAGGAAAATTGATGCGTTTCTTAACTAGAATTCTCTGAGTAATAGCTAAACACCTTGATGCTATATTCTACCATAGCACAACTGAATAGTCAACTAATACTTTTCGTTGAATTTATAATATTATTTCTGATAACTCACTTCTACATTGATTTAAGTGGATATGATGTTACAATTATCTTTTGTAAATAACTAGGTATTAGATATTTCTACTGTACAATTTAGTAATGTCATGTTAAGTTTCTTTGAGTTGTGCGTTTATATTCATTTTCCAATACACTAAGGATTTTTTATTTTCAAAAATTTGGAGAGAAGTAAACAACCACCTAAATTCATACTTGTAAGGATCTGAACCAAACTGGTGGCGCTTGTCTGACTTTGTTTTCTTGATGATTGAACCAGATTGGACTCTTTGTAGATCGTGTGTTGTTTGGAGTTTATCATCTAGAGTTCTTTTACTGCACGTTACGCCCGTGCCAGCCCGAGCTTTTGCACCATTGCATCTACCTGCGGGTCCTCGGCGGAAAGTACCCATATTGCTCCATGATCGATCAATCCATTAGCTAACTAACTTTGTACATCGCAGGTTCTTTGTAGATACCTTTGCATCCTACAGGTCCTCGCAAGAAGGTACTCGGCCAGGAGCCAAATTGATAAATTCATCATCTAGCCAGCTAGCTTAGTACATCCAAGGAACAAATGAACCAACTTCCAGTTCGTTTGTCTCGGCTCGTCCGACAAGCCCTGCATAATCAAGTTCTTGCCTATTTTTCTCGATGTGTTGTCATGGCAGAAGTCAATGTTAGATCACTTGTAATGTTGGTTCTATAAATTACTATGACTGAATCTGCTCTTGTGTAGTTCTATGTAGGATAGTTAATCTAGCTACTGAGTAGCATGTTATAAAACCCGTGGCACCAATTTTTGTATTGAATTGATCGCCTTAATATAAACGGCCAAATTTATATGCCTATACTTTATTCTACCATATAATGCTTCCATGCATAATTTTGCCAAACTTTGAGTTATTCTAACCAATAAGAGTATGTATGAAGCTACTTTCTTCCTTATTTCCATGTACTCCCTCCGTTCTCAAATATAGATGTTTAAGCTTTTTTTTCTGAAACACATGTATCTAGACATCTTTTAGTTTATAGGTTCACTTATTTTTTCCCGAACCTACACGCTAAAAGCCTAAAAGGTGTTTAAATACATACATTTGAGAAAAAGACTAAAACATCTTATATTTTGCAATAGAGGTAGTAGGAATGAATAATCCATCTATTGTGTAGGCTAATATAGTATCTCCCCAACTGGCTTGTGTACTTGGGCTTCTTCTTTAGTCTTTTCTTTAATTCTCTTGTGCTCGCGGTTCTGCTTAATTGTTAGTTATTATAACCCAAAATAAACTGTTGAATTAAACTTTATTGGCATGTGGTTGCGCTTAAGAGAAGAACTTTGTTTGTGTATTTAGTAACAATTATATTTACATTTTATTAATGTATCAAATTCTTTGTATGCAAGTTTATATTATTGTAATCTCATTTTGTTCAACATTGTTCTTGAATATTTGTTTTTTCACATTCGTACCCGGAGTACCATGACAATAAACTATATGTGATTTTTCTCTCTCCCGATGCAACGCACGGACATGTTTCCTAGTTATTTTTTAATTTTTATATCGATCCCAATAAAGAGCCTCGGTAAATGTCTTTATGCAGTGTTTTTGTCGCACCCAAGGTGTCATGTTGTATTGAGTGAATTGACTGCAAGTATTGAAGGTGAAAAGTGGTGAGTAATAGATGAAACTTGACTAAAGGTAGATGCAAAAATTAAAAAGATGACAAAATTATTCGGAGTTCCTGCAGATGAGAAGTTAGGCGCGGCGAAAAATAGTTCATGTGATAGTAAATATGCCAAGTGAATGAAATGAGATAAGTGATTGTGATACTTCTTATTTATAAGTGAGTATGCAAGCAACATGTATGCTGACTAGGAGTCCTCATGGAAAATTCCTCGTTGTCTCAATGATCCATATGTCTGTTACCACAAAAACATGAATAAAGATCTTCTGACCGGATCATGGCTTTAATCTTGATTTTTTTTGTTTATCCTCGAGTAGTACTAGCTCCTCATTGATATCATCTGTGTCACTCAGGGATCGCCGATTCGCTGGTAAATAAGTTCATATATATGAGATTTCGGGATCATATTATCTAAGCCCTTAAATTAGACAACAAGCATGAGGCAAGCATAGATATTTATTCTCACGGTATAATAATCACGACAACAATCACAAACAGATAAAAATAAGAGAGGCACATCACATCTCACCAATCTCCTACATCTCCCACGCCTATGAGGATTTACACAGACATACGAGAAAGATAGATCAAAGACATGATAATATTGCAAATGGAAATCATCTCAACTTCATCGTAGCAAGCCACAATACCCTTTGAGGATCAAATCAAATACAAATCAAGAAAAAATCAAAGTATCAAACCCTAATCTTACAAGTGTCAATCCCTCTCTCTCTCAATACAAGTGGGGATGATGATGGAGTGAATGGTTTAGAGTCTAGAGATCATCGAGGAATGAGGCGATGTTCTTCTCCCTCTTTAGATTTGATCTCTCCTCTTCTGGAATGGTTTGCGGCAGTTGTTATGTTTTTCATCTGTCCTTAATACAGAAATTGCGTGTGTTGATATAATGAAGGCGTGGCCGGGTCGTCTAGGCGGACGATACGGGCGCGTCCCGACCGTACTAGTGGTCGTTACGCATGCTGGACATCTCTTAAGAAGGAGGCTTCAATTGGGGATTTGTTTTTTGTAAATAACCCATAAATGCTTCAAGATCTTCCAAAATTGTTTATTTTCTAAAAATCATTACAAGAAACTAAGATTTCACTAATTTGTGATATTAACATTAATTGAAAGATAAAATCCAATGAAACCCGGTAAAAAACATAGAAAAATCATCGGTAAAAAATATTAAAACTTGGAGCTATCAACATTTCCAAGCTCAGCTATTACTCACCCTCGAGTGACAAAGCTATAAAAAATAATAGCAATAAATTGAATTAAAGAGAAAAACTCACAAGTTCAAGATTATATCATATTCCATCGTCACGATTATTTAATCATATTATTCTAAATCCAATCAGAACCGAATCTTGTAGTAATTCAGCTTGAGTAAAAAACTGTCTTTTTCAAATGGAGGAAAAGACATATCGATTGTATATTTTCGCCTACTTTTTAGGCCTTTTTTAATTTAAAAGAATCCTATAAGAATTCTGGAGGATTTTGATCCTTTGGAATTTTCTATATGGGCATTGTTTGATTCGTAGAATTTTATAGAAAAAGTTTTCATATACTAGCATTATACTATGTATTTTGGAGGGAAACTTTCAACCACCCAATCCTCACGTTACAATTTCTTTATTTTTCTCGTGATTCAAACATTGATTGAAGAAAATCCCTCTAGTTTTAAATCCTACATAATATAGCTGGATATGACACTTTTTTTTTGCGAAAATAGCTGGATATGACACTTTAATCCCTACTAGTAAGCTTGCACGTGCCATGCACGTCTCTCAACAAATATAATTTTATCAAACATATTAGCAACACTAATTACAAATGTTTCATGTCATGAACCATTCTAGCTCGTTTGTCAATAACTAACTTCTAAAGTCCAAATGGACATTTTTATTATACACCAAACGCTACACAGAACTGTATCACACACTTCAAAGTTGTCAAATGCCACTGTCAACTCCAAAGCAGTTTTTTTTGCAAGGACAAAGCACAATCATTTGAATGCATGCACTACAGGAATAACACCCGACGTGTCCATTTATGGCCAAACTACCATTACACTAACACTTGTGAGTTCCTAATACATTGGCATAGCATTCCGCTACTTGAGAGATCTGACTGCAATCTTTTTAGAATTATGTAAAAATGTGTAACATATTCTACCAGCCATTCTAGAACCGGTGAGTAGCCACTTTATGTGCCTTCTTGCTCTACCAAGAACATGATCGTCGTAATATGGTATTCGGCTATATGCAATGCTTTGAGAACAAGCAAGCATCAGAATCAGCTATCACAATTATTCTTGCATTCATATATTAGAAGTCCAGTAGTACAAAGACATCATGGATCTGATCTAATGTTTACGAACTGAAATTTTGGCAAATCTGCGATCAACACATATAAGCTAGAAACAGATGAAACACCTTTCTGTAGTAACGGTAGATAAATAGAAGAATAATGTGTGTTGTTCTAAACCATTACCGTGCAGACTATCAAGATGATATCTAGCACCATGAAAAATGGAAATGTGGAGATTCTACCTCGATGTTACCCTGATATAACTCTTTTAACCAATTCCCACTTCATTTAGCGAACTTGTAATACCACTGAACTACATCTAGAGCTTCTGGCCATTATTGAACAAACATAAAAGAGTCTAACCAATAGATTATTATCATACTATCGGTACACATCACTTTTGTATTGGACAATTTAAATACCGACACAAACATTTGAAAGAATATGGAACAGATAAAAATATGGCTAGGGGATGCTTGTAAATCTGTTTCGGTCAAGAGAAAAAAAAACTCTAGGTCCATTATTGCCACAAATAAAACCTTGCAGCTCGTAGCTATCTTACAAACACATGGATATTTCACAATTTGTTCCTAACATAATAAAAAGATCTTCCTCGTGTTTCTGTAAAATACATATAACTCTTTATAATAAACCTAACAGGAACCAATTGATTATTCCTTTGTTTGGGTCAGTTAGCAACATACATAGATTACTCACTATGGCATGTGCAAAGATGTAGTGATGTATGTATTGGTCCATGTGATCATGTTGGTGCTTATAAACAACAAATCTTTAATTCAAGAGAATACTGCACTATAAGGTAACCAGACCAGAGACAGGAAAAATGGTTGCATGAACCTCCTGCCACACCAAGTAAGATAAAAACATTGGTGAGTGAACATTAAATCTTTAAGACTTCTATAAAATATCACATAATATATGGTCAAAAATAAAGTGTGGTATTGTCTACTACTCCGTGCATGAGAATCCGAATGCATCCAAAAATAGAAATTCTACAAGCCTTATGGCACATGTTTTGATAGATTCAGCATAGGAAACCAAAGTAAACTGACCAATAACTTAGGTATGTACTAACCATCAGGTTTAATTATTTTACCCAGAAAAATTGTGGAACAGAAAAGTATAAACTTTAGCTACAAGCACAAGGGCCACATTAGCGAATCAGTCGATTAACTATAAAATATACTGGATAACCAGCTAGCAGAATGTACATAGTAGGGACTAATAAAAAAGTAAAGTAGCAGTTCCAAGATCAAGGGTGGTTGCGGCATGACAACTATCCTGCTTGTAGACGATAGGAAATACAAATTTCAGACTGAAGATGTGAACTCAGCCAGTACATATTCATAGAATAACTATGGCTACCACTCAATATAAGTTCAAGACGTGCTAGGATTAATTACCTGATGCTCATTGATGTACTCACTCGGTTCTAAAATTCAACCAAACAACTGGAAGAAATTCACACAAACTAGCGTCAGAATGGCCAAAAGTTTTCTGCAGTAGTTTGCCTATGAAATCGCCCAAGCTATGGCAACGATGAATGGCCTGGCGACTCATAGGTGATCCATCAGCCTCCACTTCCACCCGCAGTAACCTGACACTTCTGCATCTGGAGCGAAAAATAACCTACAAAATTAACTGAATCGACGGTCAGTGACTTGAGGACAACATTGAATCGGCATTATGGTTCGTCTGAGGGGAACGGATGCGGCGCGCGAGCAACTTCATGTGGGGCGCTGGTAATGCGGCGTAGCGTGGGGAGGCGGCAGCACGGGTCAGGCGGCAGCGCGTGGAGAGGACGCGGCGGCGCACGGCAACGTCGCATCGAAATATGGGGCGATCTGATCTGGGATTGAGGAGGCTACACGGAGATGATGGGGGTGAATGCGAGGCAGTTTTTTCTTTCTCTTCGCGTGGTGCAGAAGGGGATTCGGGATGAGTTTCGGTCCGTCAAACCTATTCGCTAAGTGTACCAAATAAAAAATTAGACCAATAGCAGTTGTTAGATTGTATAGAGAGGGCCTTATCATACGGTTGTGGTATGTCCAGATATGTTCTATAGGGTGCATGTAGAGAAGTTTTTGTTCGCTCCTTTATAAGTAGTAGAGACTAGTTTTCCCATTACTTCGTTCTTGCAAATCAGACATGCCGTCAGTATCAAAGATGTCAGACGTATCTCAGGCTAGTGGCGGTGACCGGTGTTTGTAGCCCTGTTTTTGTTTAATAATAACTGCACGGCCATCAGAAAACCACTAATCTCGGATATATATGTGGATCTCCTTCATCTCCATCTGCTGCTTCATTTTTCTTCTCACACGAAAACAAAAACAAAATGATTAGAAAATTGAGCTCCACTACTTGCTGCCGCGACGCTCCTCTTCCCCACTCCACCGATCGCAACTCAGAGCCACCACTTGCTTTCTTCCTAGCTCCAAATTCGCCATTTTCCTCCATATATCTGACCTATCCACCCATCAATCTCACCTCCGGTCCGTCGCCATCGGCCGACGCATCATCCACGGATAAGCACCCCCGGATTCGAAGCTCCAACGGGGAGCATCGCCGGCGATGCTTTGCTCCGGCCGCATGCTAGCCTGCAGCGGCCTACGCCCAGGGAGGTTCCGGCCGCCGCGCGCATACGCTGACCGGCTGCGCCCCCCGCTCCCCGCCCGCAGGTGGCGGGTCGCCGCCTCCGCCGCGGCGCCCGGCGGTTCCCCCGACCTGCCGTCGTCGTCGTCGAACTCGAATCCCCCGTCGTTTGGCGCCGGAGACGATCAGGCCGCGGCGGCCGCCGCCGCCTCCTCCTCCTCAGGGTACTGATTATTTGATATACCGTGTGAATAGTTGGTAGCTAGTGGTGCGCGATCCGTGTGCCGTGTCCACGACTTTGTCAAGCAGATTTAGGAAGCAAGATTTTGAGTACATATTGCAGTATGCTTCGTACAGCTTATGCTTCGATCGAGCAAACTGGATAAATCTATAACTTCTGTGGAATACATTTAGGTTAAGCCTTGCTTGTTCTGGTTTCAGGTTTTGCATCATTGAAGGGCCAGAGACAGTCCAAGATTTCGACAAACTGGACTTGCAGGAGATTCTCGACAATATTAGGAGCCGCCGGAACAAGATATTCTTACATATGGAGGAGGTTTGTCGATTTTTTGTTGCTGTTGTCAATATTATTATTTGCCTGGTTAAATTGAATGTAACATGCTTGTGCAAGCTTGATGTATACATATTGCCTGTGAGAAAGGGGAAGTACAGAAGAGAAGGACATAGTTTAAGACTTAAAGACTTTAGACCACCCTTTAGAAACTAAGTTCAATGTCACAATTTCTAGTTTTGGGATTTCCATTTTCGGTGGAACTCCCAAAACTAGAAATTGTGACATTGAACTTAGTTTCTAAAGGGTGGTCTAAACATGTGCTGTTAGAGTGTTGGAACATCTTAGTTTTTTCATCTTTTCTTCAAGGCTCTTATGTTATTGGACAAGATGAGTGCATGCACACTTCACATACAAAATCTTGGAACACCCATGATCCTTGAGAATTAGTTTTTGTCCTTAGCTTCTGGTCTTTATCCTGTTTTCCTTGTTCCTTTGTATAGATTCGCAGACTGAGAATACAACAAAGGATTAAAAATGCTGAACTTGGAATCGCAGTTGAAGAGCCTGAAGGTGAACTCCCAGATTTTCCATCATTCATCCCGTTTTTGCCTCCCCTGGTGAGTAGGCCTTTGCTAGACCCAAACCAATTAAGCAATGGCTTTACTCTGTAATACTTTCCATGCCATGGAATAATGTATTGAACTCGAAACTGGGAAGCAGTTAGTTACCATATTTTTACTTTCTGTCAACAGAGTGCAGCTAATCTGAAGGCCTATTATGCTACATGCTTCAGTCTTATTGCTGCAATAATGCTCTTTGGTGGATTTATTGCACCAATTGTAAGTTACACTCTTGATTCTCAAATTGGCAATTATTTCTATCCACGTCGATCTTATCATGAAAAAATGTTGTGGGTGTGTAACAACTCCATGTTTTCTCCTTGCAGCTAGAACTTAAACTTGGTATAGGAGGCACATCTTATGCGGACTTCATCCGCAATGTTCATTTGCCTATGCAATTGAGGTGCCACCACTGTTACATGATCCAGTTTTAATTTATGAAGCATCTTCTGGCCATGGAAATTAAGTGGTTATTTACTGTCCTTTTTCTTGATTTGTTTATCTGATATTGTAGTCAGGTAGATCCTATCGTGGCATCTTTCTCAGGCGGAGCAGTCGGAGTTATCTCTGCCCTGATGGTTGTTGAAATAAACAATGTGAAGCAGCAGGAGCATAAACGGTGCAAATATTGTTTAGGAACTGGTACCTCCTCCCCCTCTCAGATAACTCATCAAATCCATTAAGTAGGGAAGATTGCACATGAGATACTTCATTTTGACAAGGATACTTTAGTGTAAATTATATCACACTATCTGAATTCATTTTCAAATCCAAGACGGGTAAACTTAATTGCTTGCTCTGTGTAAAGATCAAACATGGAATAAATCTCAGTTGGATTTAAAAATATGGTAGCTGTAATATCATAGCTTATTGTGCATCCTTTTCCAAAAAAATAACTCTCTGAGAATCCACGGTGTTGCTTGTAGGGTACCTGGCTTGTGCTCGCTGTTCAAGCACAGGAGCCGTTGTGCTTACTGAGCCTGTTTCGGCCTTCATTGATGGTGATCAACCTTTGTCTGCACCAAAAACAGAGAGATGCCCAAATTGCTCTGGTGCAGGAAAGGTAAAGCAGTCCTATGCATCCTGAACTGCACCCTGTTTCTGAATCAACATAAATATCATAACCTAGTTACTTTTAGCTCTTATGAGTAGGTTACATGCAACCCTATACGACTATTTGGATTTTTGGGACTTTAAGCAAAAAATATGACTTGTAACAATATGCCTGCAGGTGATGTGCCCAACATGCCTCTGTACGGGGATGGCAATGGCCAGTGAGCATGACCCTCGAATTGATCCCTTTGATTAAAAAGACACCTTAGCTCAGGAATTCTCGTATCACTATGTAAGGTGTTTGTAGATAATAGATGGACAGTCACGCCAGGGATTGAAGGCTTATAATTACAAACAGGGCACCATTTGGTACACCGGCGAATCTGAGTAGACCACGACACGAATCTGTAGCACTGTATCATACCCATCATTTGTAACACCATATCATACCCATCAGCTGTATTCTGTACTATCAGTCTCTTGTACTGATCAACTGCTTGGACTGAATTGCCAAAGAAATAAATTGTGTAGTAGTACGTCTTTGTAACCAGCACTTCAATCTCATCAATTAATTTCATGGCACCTTTGCTAATGTGTGTGTTGAAAAAAATATCCTTGGCAATGGTTTGAGGCACCGTTCTTTGAAACATGCATGGCTTTTTGGAAATATTTGTCGGACTACATTGTGAGATGTGGTATGGATCTGCAAATTTTACAGACATGGCGATTTGTGTGGGACATAATAACAAAATTAGGTACATTTACAGATGTTGTTTTGACCTTGTTACTTCTTTTGTCCGACACAATGGGTATTTTTTCACCAAAGGTTCTCATATATTTGCAAACTTAAACATTGTTTTAAACTTGTGCAACACAAGTTTTATTTTGAACATTACTTGAATTGTATCAGCTGAGCATTCCAGAGTGGATTAGAACAATCCATATATACTTTTCTATGATCTGTATAGGCTATAGGATTCAGTTATGCAAAAATCCTCAAATCCATACACCACTTCTCCTGGTAGCGGCAACGGTACCGGTGTACCACCGCGGCCGATGGCGCGGGTCAGGGCCTGGACGGGAGGAATTGTTTCGGTCTGGCAGCTCACTCGATGGGGTTAGTTCAGGGAAATTGCAATCGTGCCGCCTCTTGTGTCGACAGACTGCGTTCAGAGATTGTGTTCCGGTCCTTTCAGATCACCGACCCAGTTACGCAGCTTCGGACACCAGGCGGCACCGCCGATGGATGCGCTCATGGCGAACTACGCGTCCGGCTCCGACGACGACGACGAAGAGCAGCCGGCGCCCGTCGCGGGCGCCGCCCCGGACCCGGAGCCCCAGGAGGCTTCCGCGCTGCTCCCTCCCCCTCCCCTCGACCTCCTCCAGCCCCCCAACTTCGTAGGCATGATTCTTGACCTTCTCCTCGAATCTATTCTGGTTGTTTGGGGATCTCTGCTGATTGCTAATGTTTTTTTTTTGAACTGTACCTGCTGCAGATTACTCGACACTGGCGCAGGGGAGTCGCATCCGGAGCTTCCCCCATGTGGAAGGCAAATACGCGCTACATGTCTACATCCCTGGTCTGTTTCCTTTTGCCACTAGTAACATAGTATATCCATCTGCAAACAATCCATGAAAAGTTAATGAACAACAATTGTTGGTAGTCTGTTATTGGTCAGGCATGCGTTCGCAGATCCAGCACAGGACTCGAGATGATGCTACCGCTACGATTGTGCTCTAAATTCATAACTTCTTTTCAGTTTTTATACCCAGAAGGTACTTTCCTCTTATGACTTACATGTATAGCATGTCTCATATGCAGTTGTCATTCCCCTCGCCGCAAGGAAGCAGCTGACCCTTGTCATGAGAAGAGCTGCATCGCTTGTGCCAGATCTCTATGCTGTAGATGCGGATTATGCACTTTCGGAGTTGTGCAAAGACGAGCAAAAGCTTGAGAGAGTGCTTCTGGGCAGGGAGTTCCATGTAAGCTTAGGAAGAACTGTTGGAATTCAGGTGCATCAGATTGACTCCGTCATCGCTATGCTTCGTCAGAAGTTTCAGTCACAACAGCGGTTAGCCACCTCTCGTAACTTTATTGCCAAGCCGATAATATTTTTACCCCTACCCCATGTTTTTGAATCATGCAAACTTCTGTTAGAGGGCCGTGTTTGGCCAGTTATGCATGTACCTATTTGTGTCATGGTTTGCATCTATGTTAATGCTTTAATTTTCTGTATACCATAGGTATTGGATGGACTTCAACAAATGGGAGCATTTTGTCAATGACGATTCTACACGATCATTTCTTTCACTAGAGGTTACAAGAACTGGGTTACCGGAGGTACTTGTTAGTATTTGTCTTCACTGCTCAGTGTCTATATGCATCATAAAATTGTCAATGTGTGTTTGTTTTATTTTGGTTCTATGGCTAACTCATCTTGTCTTGGCTTCTAATGAGGTGTAGGTGTACTTTGTTAGTTACTTCAATTTCTTTTGCAGATAAGTAAACAGATACATATGGTTGATGAAGTATATCGATTGCACGGTCTTCCTGAGTTCTACAAGGTACTGTATCGTTCAGTTATGTGTAGTTTCTGGATGATTAACAGATGGTATGACACTTTTAGCTGTCATGGATAACATAAACTGCAACTTGGAACTGATAAATCGTACACTCTGCTTGAAAACAGGAGTAGTTTCAGTTGTCAAATCAGAGGATGTGTTTGTATTTTCATGTGTGGAAATGTAGTAGTTAGTTATTTTGGAACATTGATTGTGACTAAATTAGGAGCAAGCAACTTTTCCGTTGCCAATCTGGGAAAGAAGTCTTAACTGGTATTTGGTCATTTTGCAGAATCCTCGGCCACACATATCATTGGTGTGGGCATTGGGTGATGTTAGCTCCAAACTGAAGCAGGCCATCAAAGAAATTGAAAAAATTCAGAACAGCACCAGCTCATCCAAAAACTGCAATCTGAGATGCAATTTCGGTCGTGTAGCGTGTAAAGTAGGCAAGAAGGTGTACGATATCTGCAAGATTGCAGACTGAGACAGCGTTCTTGTACACTTAACTTGCCGAATTATGGACTTCTGTGGAGTCAATCCCTTTGGTTGTAACAAGGAACTAAGGGCTTGTTTGATTCACAAGGTAGGAAAAATGGAGGAATAGGAAAAATGGAGGATTGGTGTGGCATGCCCCCATTGAATCCTATGAAAATGAGAACCATGGGAATTGGCATAAGAGGGTGTTTGATGGCAATGTAGGAAAGCCACAGGAATTTGGTTAAAGTTTGAGTGGTCAAACAAGTAGCCTTACTCACAAAGTTAGCCATAGGAATTTTTCCAAGAGCTTAGACCTAATGAAATAGACTAGGCAATGTTCCATAGAAAATAATTCCATGGATTCTATTCCTATGAATCAAATGATGGTGGTAGGAAAAAATCCATAGGAACTCAATCCTATAAGAATCCCATGAAAATCCTATAAATCAAACAAGGCCTAAAATTAGGTAATTGCACTGGAGGTACATTGAACTTGTCGCATGGATTTGTTGTAGTCTACAAAGTTGCAAACTGGTAAAAAAATAGTCCACAAACTTGTCCCGCAGGATAGATTTGGCATGAATCACGTTTTCTGCCTCTAGAGATTTTATAGAAAACCCTTGTACTGCGTTGAAAACATTCAAACAGGCCATCAAAACCGTTGTGTCGTTTTTTTCCCACACCTGGGCTGGCCTGCAGCTAAAGACCAATATGCCCTTGTTCTTTTGTCCACCTAGTCCTACTCACTTGGCATGAGCGGCACGCTAACGACGACAATCGGCACATCGATGGTGTGAGAGGTGCCACTCTCCATCGCCAAGCCTAGAGAAGAAGGCCACAATTTGGTGGGAGAGCAACAAGGTGGCGGTAATTGGGTGGCAGGGTAGGAAGGAGGAAGGAGCGGTCATGGAGGATGTTGAGAAATGAAGCGACACCGGCCCTTCTACCAAGAGCCGCACCTTATTGATATCGTCGAAGGCGCTGTTGTACACGTCAAATTCCTTCCTTCATCGGATGCTCATGCCTATGTCGGTAATATGGCCTAGAGACAATAATAAAAATATGATTCCTTATGCATTTATGAGTTATTTATATTGTCTTCGACCATCAACACCTCGACCATAAAGCTACTTCCCTTCTTCGCACCTTTATTGTGGGGCAACCTGTGTCTCCCTTCACTTAATGGAGAGCTTGCTCTATAAATCGCTGGGCTATCTTTTTTGGGGTGGAGTGGGGAGCAGGGCAATAACAACCTTAGAATATCTCTAACAGATACCGCATCGCTCCATACCGCAAAACGCGTATGTGGTAAACCGCCGCGTTATGGTGCAAAAAATGGCGAGGCGGAACATGTCGCATAACTGAAACATAAAATGGAATATTCTGTTTTTCGGTATAACTATGCGGCATCTGTTCCGCCTGTTGCGTGTAGTGCAAAATAACGTATGCTGCAAATCAGATTCTACAAACCAACAGTTCAAAGCAATACATTTTTTTCAAAGTTTACAACAGCACAAACAAACAGAAAATAAATATACTAGGCTTCCTGATGATTAGCTTCACCATTCGCAGCAGTACTTGTAGCAGCTCTGCGAGCTTTTCTTGTCTCGAGGATTTCTAACCTTCTATCTTCCCACCACTCTTTTGTGATCGGATCCATCTTCCTAGCCTTTTCCTCTTCGAGACGGATCCTCTGCTCCTTAAACTTAGCTTTGCGCTTCTCATCTTCACGAGTTGCAAGCTATATTTGCAGCTTGGTCTCTTCTCATCTTGAGTTTGGTTTACATTTGTTGTTGCGCTACTAGCGACTTATGCTTCATCATTTCATCAATCTTGTCCCTCAACTTTTTGTGCTCAACCTTTCTCTTCAACCCTTCTTTCACCTTCTTTGTACCATTTGGCCTTTTTTTGGCTTTTGGTTCGTCATCTTCCTCCTCATCTTTTTCCTCCAAATTTATTTCCTCATAGTTTCTCGGAGGTGGTGCCTCTCGATCCCGTACCCTCCACTTCTCACTTACCTTGAGCAATTCCCAGCAGCGATGGAGATAAAATGGTTTGTTCCTCGATGTGGCCATGTCCTTGTACCTAAATTGGACAACCTTGTCATATTCGTCAATGTTGACCCCGCTAGGGGGATGAGTCTTGACTTTCTCGTAGGCGGCACTACAATGACTGCAAGATTGTTTGATTGTATCCTACCGACCTTGGAGAGATCTCAATGTGCGAGTGCTTCCTTTCGGCACTAGCTTGAAAAATTGTCCTCATTCCGCTGCCAATAGTTGTCCCGGTGACAACATCCATTTGACACACCCTCCCAAGCCTAGATCAATGTCGTGTCTTCGTCCACGGTGTAGTTGGCATATCTCTTAGATTTTACCTTCTCTTTGGCAACATCGAATGCCTCCTCGTTCACCTCTTCTAGTTCATCGTCTTCCCAGTCATCGGTCTCGGCACTCCTTCCTCCCCTTCACCGTCGCCGGTAGCACCAGTAGAAGGCTCGTTAGGTAGGGGCGGACCTCCGTTGACGTTCACCCCCGTGTTGTTCAACATGTCAACGAACGACCACATGACCGAGAGAAGATCCTCACTAGTAACACCCAAAATATGGCGACTTTCAGGCAATCAATTTTTACGCGACATGTGCGACAAATCTAGGGAGAATTTGACTGCAATCAGATCAACACGGAAACATACCTTCCAGGAATATGGGCGGATTGGGTGGGCGATCGCAGGGGAGTCACCGTCACCAGCATGCATGCCGAGAGGGCCTTCCGGCTCACGGTTCTCTCTGGCTTCAGGATGGAGGGAAGCTTGGATCTGCTGATTTTACTTCGACCGCTGGAGGGATGTATGAGACCAGTCAAACCACCGGCAGCGCGGCTGCACTCCTAGTCGCTTCCTCACCGATTTCGCCACCGACGCAAGCGCAAGGATGTCATCGACGACATATGAGATGGAGGGGGGTGCCGATAGGGATTCCGCCATGGAATCAGTCGGCTGTGGCTGGGGAGTGTTCATGATGGTGGTGGTGGGGAGGCGGTGTGGTGGGGAAAGCCTAGAGGCACGAGGACGACGAGATTGGAAACTGGCAGCGGCGGCGACGAAAATGTCCCTGACGCCAAGCGAAAGTCGGGATGCAGTTCACCGTATCCTCAGCCCTCGGTACGGGAAATATATGGCACCTATGCGAGCTTTTGCTGTGAATGTTGGAGATATGCCCTAGAGGCAATAATAAATGTAGTTATTATTATATCTTTGTGTTTATGATAAATGTTTGCATTCATGCTATAATAGTATTAACAAGGAAACATTGATACTTGTGTGATTTGTAAACTTAATTTGAAGTCCCTAGTATAGCCTCTGTACATCACTAGCTTGTTGGTTGATATATGATAGTGGTTTCCCTATCATGAACATTGAGATGTTATCAACAACAAGATCATATCGTTAGGAGAATGATATGATGGACATACTCCTATAGATAAGCGTAGCATAAAGATCAAGTCATTTAAATAGTTCAATTGCTATATGCTTTCTAATACATAGTAACCTAATTCCTTCGACCATGAGATCATGCATATCACCTTTACCGGATGGATGCTTTGATGACATCAAACACCACACCGTAACTGGGTGGCTATAAAGGTGGCATTGAGTGTTCGGAAAGTATTGGTTGAGACACATGGATCAAGAGTGGGATTTGTCCATCCATATGACGGATAGATATACTCTGGGCCCTCTCGGTGGAATGTCATCCAATTAGCTTGCAAGCATGTGACTGGATCACAAGGGATCACATATCACGGGAACGAGAAAAGAGTACTTATCGGTAACGAGGTTGAACTAGGTATGCAGAGATACCGACGATCATAACCTCGGATAAGTAAACTATCGTGAGACAAAGGGAAATTGGTATCGTATGTAAGTGGTTCATTCGATCGCAAAGTAATCATAGAAATATGTGGGAGCCATATGAATTTCCAGATTCCTCTATTGGTTATTGTTCGGAGAAGTGTCTCGATCATGTCCGCATAATTCACGAACCGTAGGGAGACACACTTAAGGATTCGACGTTGTTTGAGTAGTTATGGTATTATGAAAAAGAGACCGAATGTTGTTCGGAGTCTCGGATGGGATCCGGGATATCACGAGGTGATCCGGAATGGTCCGGAGAATAAGATTCATATAAGGAAAGTCCCGTTTCGGAGTTCGGGGATGATTCCGGTGTTTTCATCGAGAATGTTCTAGAAGGTTCCGGAATGTCCGGCACTCCGGAGGGGAAGGGGTACATGAGTGTGTTATTGCAAGTTGGAATGATTGCATCATGTACTAAGTGTATTCGCTGTCCAAAATAAAGGGTTTAATCAAATCCTAAATTGAAAAGTCAAACGGCTAGTTTGAAAGTCAAACGGCAAGTTTTTGGAAAGTGGAAAGAGGAGGAAGGAGGGAAACCGAGTTGGGAAGGGAATCCCTCCTCCAACCGGCGGCCCACCTCCAAGCCGAGTTGGGGAGGGACTCCCCTCCCTCCCCTGGCGCTCCGGCCCCTCCACCTATATAAGGAGGGGCAGGGCTCCCTCCTCTAGACACACAAGTCCCTCACCTCAAACCCTAGAAAGCTGCAGCCCTCCATAGTCGCCGCCTACACCTAGGGTTTTGCCCTAGCCGCCGATTTGGGTGTCCCCGGAACCCTAGCCGCCGTCTCTAGCCCCTCCTCCTTGGTGTGTCTAAACCCTAGATCGCCGAGGAGATCTCTCATACTCCACCATACTCGCTCCGGCTTAAGGCGAAGCCCTGCGGGATCTCCCCTCTACTTCCGGTACCACGCCGTTGTGCTGCCGGAATCTCGAGGAGAGTGCTACAACCTCCGCTGCCTGCTGGAACAAGGGAGAGGAAGGTCTTTGTCGAGTACCGAACGTGTGACCGACTGCGGGAGCGCTACCGGAACGTAGCGCCGGAAGGATCGTCTACGCGATCTTGAGATCGGGAAGAGTACGACTACATCACCCACGAGAATCCGCTCTCGTTAAACGCTTTGGAATCTTCGAGGGTAAGTTATTCCATCGACTCATTGCTACAATCTAGTAGATAGATCTTGGCTTGTTTGTTTGTATGCGATAGAAAAATTTTGTTTTCCATGCTACGAACCCCTACAGTGGTATCAGAGCCGTGTCTATATGTAGATCTGTTGCACGAGTAGAACACAATGGTCATTGTGTGCGTTGATGCTTTTATTGTCGATTGCTTCTTGTGTACTTTGCATCTTGCGGTATGTTGAGATGAAGCGGCCCGGGCTAACCTTACATGACATCGTTCATGAGACTTGCTCCACGCTTGACATGCAACTTGTATTGCATAAGTGGCTTTGCGGGTGCCTGTTTCTCCTAGCATAGTTAAGATCCAATTTACAACGGGTGATTAACAATACTAGTATCAATGTTGTGGTTCTTGTTCGTAAGTTAGAACGACACTTATTGAAAGCCCCAAACCACGTAAAATATGCAAAGAAAGTAGAGGCGTCTAACTTTGTTTTGCAGGGGTGTGCAGTGATGTGATATGGCCATGATTGTGATTATATTTAATGTATGCAATGTTCCTTATTGTAAGTTGGCAATCGGCAGGAGCCATATGGTTGTCTTTAATTTATGTTAAGACCCGCGTGTCTATTCAAAGTAGTTGTAATAGTTGAAGCCGGTGGACGACAACCATGGAGAGGCGTCATTGACCTTGATGCAATGCCGGTGATGATGGAGATCATGTTCGTGCTTGAAGATGGAGATCGGAAGCACAAAGCAGAAAGGCCATATCATATCACATATATATTGAATTGCATGTGATGTTAATCCTTTATGCATCTTGTATTGCTTAGTAGACGACGGTAGCATTATAAGATGATCCCTCATGCACATGAATTTCAAGTCATAAAGTGTTCACCCTTAGTTAGCACCGTTGCTAAAGCTTGTTGTTTCGAAGCACCACGTGATGATCGGGTGTGTTAGATTCCGCAAGTGTATACAACGTGAGCAAGCCAGATTTGCTCATGCGGAAACTAAGGTTTAATCTTGACGAGCCTAGCATGTACAGACATGGTCTCGGAACACGGATCACCGAAAGGTAAAGCATGAATCATATAGTAGATATGATGAACATGACGATTGTTCGCCATTGAAACTATATCAACTCTCGTGATGATCGGTGTTGATGTAGTGGATTTGGTTCGTGTGATCACTAAAACAATGTGAGGGATATTGTTTTGAGTGGGAGTTCACCTAGATTAACTTTATTAATTAATTTGAACTCAATTTGTCATAAACTTAGTCTAAACTATTGCAAATATGTTGTAGATCAATGGCAGCCCCTACCATCAATTTTAATGCGTTCCTAGAGAAAGAAAAGTTGAAAAACAATGGAAGCAACTTCGCGGATTGGTTCCGCAATTTGAGGATTGTCCTCACAGCTGGTAATTTGACCTCTGTGCTGGATGCACCGCTGGGTGACCCACCTGCAGCTGATGCTCCCGATGAAGTAAAGAATGTTTACCTCGCTCGGAAGAATCAGTACTCCATAGTTCAGTGTGCTATCTTGTATGGTTTGGAATCGGAGCTTCAGAAAATGTTTGAAGATTCAGACCCATATGATATTGTCGAGGATCTCAAATTGATTTTTGAGACTCATGCGGCAATTGAAAGCTATGAGGCTTCTGAAAAGTTCTTTAACTGCAAGATGGAAGAGGGCAGCTGCGTCAGTGAGCATGTGCTTAAGATGTCTGGGCACACAAACAAACTTCAAAGCTTGGGTATAGTGATTCCTAATGCTTTGGGGATTTACCGTGTCCTCCAATCACTACCACTAAGTTACAAGAACTTTGTGATGAACTACAACATGCAGAACATGAACAAGACGTTGCCAGAACTCTTTGCCATGTTGAAATCTGCAGAAGTGGAGATCAAGAAAGAGCACCAAGTGTTGTTGGTCAATAAGACCACCAAATTCAAGAAAGGCAAGTCTAAGCAGAAGGGACGCTTCAAGAAGGGTGGTAAGAAAGTTACCACGCCGACGAAGAAGACCAAGGCTGGACCTAAGCCTGATACTGAGTGCTTTTAGTGCAAGGGAGAAGGTCACTGGAAGCGGAATTGCCCAAAGTACTTGGCGGATTTGAAGAACGGCAACATCAAGAAGAAAGGTATATCTGATATACATGTTATTGATGTGTATCTCACTAGTACTCGTAGTAGTGCCTGGGTATTTGATACTGGTTCGGTTGCTCATATTTGTAACTCGAAACAGGTGCCGCAGAATAAACGGAAGCTAGCGAAGAACGAGGTGACGATGCGCGTGGGAAATGGATCAAAGGTTGATGTGATCGCGGTCGGCACGCTACCTCTTCATCTACCATAGGGATTAGTTTTATACTTAAATAATTGTTATTTGGTGCCTGCGTTAAGCATGAACATTATATCGGGATCTTGTTTATTGCGAGACGGTTACTTGTTTAAATCCGAGAATAATGGCTGTTCGATTTATATGAGTAATATGTTTTATGCACATGCACCTTTGATAGATGGTCTATTCTTATTGAATCTCGATAGTGGAAATACACATATCAACAACATTGAGGCTAAACGTTTGAAATCAAGCGATAATTCGACCTATATGTGGCACTGTCGTCTTGGTCACATTGGAGTGAAACGTATGAAGAAACTCCATTCTGATGGACTTCTTAAATCAGTTGATTTTGAATCACTTGAAAGATGCGAAGCATGTCTGATGGGAAAAATGACTAAGACTCCATTTTCTGGTATGATGGAGCGAGCTACGGACTTATTGGAAATCATACATACCGATGTATGTGGTCCAATGAGTGTAGCATCGCGCAGTGGTTATCGTTATGTTCTTACCTTCACGGATGACTTGAGTAGATATGGGTATATCTATTTCATGAAACATAAGTCCGAAACTTTCGAGAAGTTTAAGGAGTTTCAAAGTGAGGTAGAGAATCAACGTAACAAGAAGATTAAATTTCTACGTTCTGATCGTGGAGGTGTGTAGGGGTTCGTAGCATGGAAAACAAAAAATTTCTATCGCATACAAACAAACAAGCCAAGATCTATCTACTAGATTGTAGCAACGAGTCGATGGAATAACTTACCCTCGAAGATTCCAAAGCGGTTAACGAGAGCAGATTCTCGTGGATGATGTAGTCGTACTCTTTCCGATCTCAAGATCGCGCAGACGATCCTTCCGGTGCTGCGTTCCGGTAGCGCTCCCGCAGTCGGTCACACGTTCGGTACTCGACGAAGACCTTCCTCTCCCTTGTTCCAGCAGGCAGCGGAGGTTGTAGCACTCTCCTCGCGATTCCGGCAGCACAACGGCGTGGTACCGGAAGTAGAGGGGAGATCCCGCAGGGCTTCGCCTTAAGCCGGAGTGAGTATGGTGGAGTATGAGAGAGAACTATTAGTGGTCTAGGGTTTAGACACACCAATTAGAAGGCTCTAATCCGAAGGCTAGGGCAATTAGAAGCTCTAAACCAAAACGGCTCTAAACCGGAGTCTAGGGCTAGGATTTAGATTAGAGGATAGGAACTTTTTTGTGTCTAGAGGAGGAGGCCCTGCCCCTCCTTTTATAGGTGGGAGGGGCGGCCAAGGGGAGGGGAGTCCCTCCCCAAGTCGGCCTTGGTTTGGCGCGCCGGCTTGGAGGGACTCCTCCCCCAAGTCGGTTCCAACCACCTCTTGCTTGTTTCCCACAGTTTCTTGTTTTAGCCGTTTGACTTTCAAACTGGACATTTGACTTTTCTGTTTTAGGATTCAATTTAATCCTTTATTTGGAACAGCAAGAACACTTAGTACATGATGCAATCATTCCAATATGTAATGACACATTCATGTACCCCTCCCCCTCCGAAGTGCTGGACATTCCGAAACCTTCTAGAACATTCCCGATGAAAACACCGAAATCATTTCCGAACTCCGAAACGGGACTTTCCTTATATGAATCTTATTCTCCGGACCATTCCGGATCACCTCGTGATATCCCGGATACCATCCGAGACTCCGAACAACATTCGGTCTCTTTCTCATAATACCATAACTACTCAAACAACGTCGAATCCTTAAGTGTGTCTCCCTACGGTTCGTGAATTATGCGGACATGATCGAGACACTTCTCCGAACAATAACCAATAGAGGAATCTGGAAATTCATATGGCTCCCACATATTTCTACGATTACTTTGCGATCGAATGAACCACTTACATACGATACCAATTTCCCTTTGTCTCACGATAGTTTACTTATCTGAGGTTTTGATCGTCGGTATCTCTGCATACCTAGTTCAACCTCGTTACCGATAAGTACTCTTTTCTCGTTCCCGTGATATGTGATCCCTTGTGAGCCAGTCACATGCTTGCAAGATAATTGGATGACATTACACCGAGAGGGCCCAGAGTATATCTATCCGTCATATGGATGGACAAATCCCACTCTTGATCCATGTGTTTCAACCAATACTTTCCGAACACTCAATGCCACTTTTATAGCCACCCAGTTACGGTGTGGTGTTTGATGTCATCAAAGTATCCATCCGGCAAAGGTGATATGCATGATCTCATGGTCGAAGGAACCAGGTTACTATGTATCAGAAAGCATATAGCAATTGAACTTTTTAAAATGACTTGATCTTTATGCTACGCTTATCTATAGGAGTATGTCCATCACATCATTCTCCTAATGATATGATCTTGTTGTTAATAACATCTCTATGTTCATGATCAGGAAACCATGATCATATATTAACCAACAAGCTAGTTTAACAAGAGGCTTTACTAGGGACTCTTTTATGTTTACAAATCACACAAGTATTAATGTTTCCTGTTAATACAATTATAGCATGGTATGTAAACATTTATCATAAGTATGAAGATATGATAATAACCCACTTTATTATTGCCTCTTGGGCATATCTCCAACAGTCTCCCACTTGCACTAGAGTCAATAATCTAGTTTCAAACCTTTGTGTATTCAACACCTATGGCTTTCCGGTGTTGTAAGTACACGTTCGCTAGTGGTCAACTGATCTCCGGATCTGACACTTCCAGGTCCGTGTGTAATTGCATGTATTTGTGTCTCTACGCATCACTCATTCTCTAATGAGATGGCTTTGTATAAATTTGGTCCTCTGGTGAGACCTTTAGTTCTTTGGGGTTAAAACATGTTGATAATATTGTCGTACAATATATCTTCATAGTATTATCCCGCTATGAACTACACCTAGTTTGATAACAAACTACTTGACCCAAATGCCCTCTTTAGCTGCTATAATAGCAGTCATATACTTAGCCTTTTGTTGTAGTATCTGTCACAATGTATTAACTTTGGAACTCATCCAAATCCATTATGGAACTCACTTTCCATTATATTGTGCCACCCTTAGTTTAGATTGAGATAAACTTAATATGCACTTTGAGACAAAACTAGTATCAATGTAGTACTGTTACAATGAACTAACCATCTATTTGTCACTTCTACAAACAATATATTCTTAGTTCTTCCAAAAGATCATAAGAATATCCTTACTATTGTCCAATGATCATCTTATGAATCATTCTGGTATATGCTCATAACATTTAGAGCATAGGACATATCTGGATTTGTACACATCACAGCATGATTGATATAAATACTCTTTGTGATCAAGTATCAATCTATACTTGAATCTTGTTTCACTTACCAAATGTCGATACATTTGAATATATCATCAATATTGAACTCATTCAATCCTTTCTGTGCGACAAGAAACTTTCTTGTAGTTTCTATATTGAACTCATTCAATATCTCGTCTATGTACTTCTGGCATAACCATATTAGCGTCTATTCATGCCAAATATTTGGGTTTTGCCTAAGTCTTTCATCGGGATGAAATTATTAATATGTGTTAATAAAAGATACATTATTTCCAATCAACAATATGTCTTCCACATAATGTATTAGAAACATGTCTTAGCGCTCCCACTTAATTTCTTGCAAATGCAAGCATCTTCATTGTCTCTGATGAAATTAAACTCTTTTAACAGTTTCATCATAGTGAAGATTCCAACTCCGCTATGCTTACTTCAACCATTGAAGTTTGCATATGCTTTTAGCATCCTTTGAATTAACAAAACCCTATGGACCGTGTTACGCACATGTCCTAGGTAACAATTCTATTAGAAGAACTTGTTTTGTTTATTCAACTACCATATAACAAAATTATATGTAGTGGTTGCTACATTAATCCGTCTAGACTAAATATCGCTATGAAAGATCAAATCTTGTCATATACAACCTTTGAACATTGTTGTGAACTCTTTCCCAACATGTCGACTATTTCATAGATGTGCAACATCCATGTCTATTTATTTATAGATCCAAACATGACTATAAGGTCTTACACCTTTCTCGAGGGTCCTTCAAGTTCAAAACTTGATTTCTCGTGTATGGAACTATCACGGATTTTATGGCTTCAAGCCATTTGACGGAGTCAGGGCTCATCATCGCTTCTTTGCATGTAGTCGGTTCATTATTTTCAAATAATGATTCAATCCTCAAATCTTGGTATTTGATTGTTTACCCGACCTACTTGTTTCAATAGGAACTTAGATCTCCATAACCACAACCTTTGAGGCACGTGAGCCATGAGCATTATTGCTGCCTCCGGAACACTTTTTCGGAGCTGCGCAACTTTGCACATATAGCTAAGGTTCCTTTAACCTTATCAAAGTTCTATTGTCCTCCCACTTATCGTTTCACGATAAATTCCTTCTCAAAGAAACTTGACGTTCTAAGCGACAAACACTTTTGTCTCCGGTATTTATGGAGGAATACTTAACAGTTATTCGAAATAACATACAAAGACAGGTTCATCCGACTTTGGTTGCAAACATCTTTCTTATGTATAGCATACCAATGTTTAAGAAAGGACAACTTGGGTTTTATCCCAAACCATAACCTTATATGGTGTCATTTCAACGGATTATGATGAAGCTCTTTTCAGTGGAAAAACGGTAATCTCTAAAGCTTTTTAATCTTTAAAATACAATGGCAGTTATGAATTACACCTTCGATCTTACCATGTCAAACAAGGTTTAATTACATATCTCAAACGCTCCATGCTCTTATGGTGTTTCGGGAAATGCAAATCCACGGAACGATTCCTTAAATCTTAGGTATTATGCTAAACTTGTAACTCAAATATCTTCCTTTATGATCTTATCATAAACTATTTATGTTCTTGTTACAATGATTTTGCACTTCATCTTGAAAGTCTTTGAACTTTTCAAATATTTCACACTTCATCCTTATTAAGTAAATATTCATATATTCACTCAAATTTTCGGAGAAAGCATATGAAGTTGAAATCCATCGCTCTTGACTACACATAATGGACTTCGTACAACAATATGTACAAGTTCCAATAAGCTAGTCATTCGTTCCCTTTTGGCCTATGAACGAAGTTTTAATTATTTCTAGGAAAGTTTCACAAGCGTTATTTTGATCAAAATCAAAAGACTCCAAAATTCCATCCACATGGAGTTTCTTCATGTTTTCTTTCCAATATAATTTAAACGGCGATGTCACTTCCTAAGTGATCTTTCAATCAATTTGTCTTTCGACATTTTTAGCACTAGTTTTATGGATGTGATTTCTCCAACGAGATTTGTGAATCATCCATCTTTTATGGATTAAGGCAATTATTTGAACAACCCTTTTGTTCTCATAATACCTGATAAAACAAATCTTGAAGGCAAGCTTCGAGCAACACAATAACCCTTTATTTGTTCTCGATGAACATCATCACATATTCTTTTGCTAGTTACTTAGGCCATTGTAGTTTCATGAATTGTGTTGTTTCGTATGACGATTCACACCAACAAGTTCATTATCAAATACTTAAGAACCACATTGTTTAATAAGCAAAGAATATAGCCATAACATGTATATCATCGATATACTTAAACTGAACAATTCTAGTCTTTTCTTTTGTGCCATATATTTATGAGATTCTCTTTCAGTATTTCCTTTTCTGTTTGAAAGAATCTATCAATATCAATAGTGGAGTCATACATATGACACATAGTCCAAAGCGTGTATAATTAAATACCAATGTCTTTGGACTTGCACTTTGAAGTAGATCACCATCATCAAATGGTTGGTGTTCTTTCAAATTCCTTTCTTTAGTAATCTCTTGGTGTAGTAAACATTTTACCTACATCAAACATTCACCTTTATCATGGAATTATCCAAGATCAAGCTACTTTTAGCTTGTAATGGTGAATCGCGAGTATAATGTTGCTCTCCAAAACCCTTTTGTAGGATTAGGACAACTAGTGTCTCCAACCTTTTGCAAATTCTCATCAAATATGAGAACATGACTTTTGCCATATTATACTCTATCATGTTGCAACCAAAACTTCGTTTCAGATATCACAATATCTTCCACACATCATGGTTTCTGAAACAACTCTTTCAGATCTTAGATAACCTTGATATTAAGACAATCCTTTGAATATCAAGAATCATGGAGACAAACATGATACTTATACACTAACACTTGGAATTGTCACTCTTGTTTTAATACCAATTATTAAACTTCATGGAGTAACCGGAACTTACTGAAAGTTTGCAATAGGACTTTTAAACTTTAGATTAACACTTCAAAACAGTACGATACCAGTTCGTAAAGTAACTAACCAGAATTCTATAGTTCTATCATCTCAATTATAACTAAGCGCAAGGTGGTAAACGGATGCCAATGACTACAACAACTATGCAAATTCACTTTGATTTAGTTTATGATAAATTGAGTTCTAATTAATAATTAAATTAATCTAGGTGAACTCCCACTCAAAACAATATCCCTCACATTGTTTTAGTGATCACACGAACCAAATCCACCACATCAAAACCGATCATCACGAGAGTTGATATAGCTTCAATGGCGAACAATCAACATGTTCATCATATCTCCTATATGACTCATGCTTTACCTTTTGGTGATCCGTGTTCCTGAGACCATGTCTGTACATGCTAGGCTTGTCAAGATCAAACCTTAGCTTCCGCATGAGCAAATCTGGCTTGCCCACGTTGTATACACTTGCGGAATCTAACACACCCGATCATCACGTGGTGCTTCGAAACAACAAGCTTTAGCAACGGTGCCAACTAAGGGTGAACACTTTATGACTTGAAATTCATGTGCATGAGGGATCATCTTATAATGCTACCGTCGTCTACTAAGCAATACAAGATACATAAAGGATTAACATCACATGCAATTCATAATATGTGATATGATATGGCCTTTCTTCTTGTGCTTCCGATCTCCATCTTCAAGCACGAACATGATCTCCATCATCACCGGCATTGCATCAAGGTCAATGACGCTGCTCCATGGTTGTCGTCCACCGGCTTCAACTATTACAACTACTTTGAATAGACACGCGGGTCTTAACAGAAATTAAAGACAACCATATGGCTCCTGCCGGTTGCCGACTTACAATAAGGAACATTGCATACATCATATATAATCACAATCATGGCCATATCACATCACTGTACACCCCTGCAAAACAAAGTTAGACGCCTCTACTTTCTTTGCATATTTTACGTGGTTTGGGGCTTTCAATAAGTGTCGTTCTAACTTACGAACAAGAACCACAACATTGATACTAGTATTGTTAATCACCCGTTGTAAATTGGATCTTAACTATGCTAGGAGAAACAGGCACCCGCAAAGCCACTTATGCAATACAAGTTGCATGTCAAGCGTGGAGCAAGTCTCATGAACGATGTCATGTAAGGTTAGCCCGGGCCGCTTCATCCCAACATACCGCAAGATGCAAAGTACACAAGAAGCAATCGACAATAAAAGCATCAACGCCCACAATGACCATTGTGTTCTACTCGTGCAACAGATCTACATATAGAAACGGCTCTGATACCACTGTAGGGGTTCGTAGCATGGAAAACAAAAATTTTCTATCGCATACAAACAAACAAGCCAAGATCTATCTACTAGATTGTAGCAACGAGTCGATGGAATAACTTACCCTCGAAGATTCCAAAGCGGTTAACGAGAGGAGATTCTCGTGGATGATGTAGTCGTACTCTTTCCGATATCAAGATCGCGCAGACGATCCTTCCGGCGCTGCGTTCCGGCAGCGCTCCCGCAGTCGGTCACACGTTCGGTACTCGACGAAGACCTTCCTCTCCCTTGTTCCAGCAGGCAGCGGAGGTTGTAGCACTCTCCTCGCGATTCCGGCAGCACAACGGCGTGGTACCGGAAGTAGAGGGGAGATCCCGCAGGGCTTCGCCTTAAGCCGGAGCGAGTATGGTGGAGTATGAGAGAGAACTATTAGTGGTCTAGGGTTTAGACACACCAATTAGAAGGCTCTAATCCGAAGGCTAGGGCAATTAGAAGCTCTAAACCAAAACGGCTCTAAACCGGAGTCTAGGGCTAGGATTTAGATTAGAGGATAGGAACTTTTTTGTGTCTAGAGGAGGAGGCCCTGCCCCTCCTTTTATAGGTGGGAGGGGCGTCCAAGGGGAGGGGAGTCCCTCCCCAAGTCGGCCTTGGTTTGGCGCGCCGGCTTGGAGGGACTCCTCCCCCAAGTCGGTTCCAACCACCTCTTGCTTGTTTCCCACAGTTTCTTGTTTTAGCCGTTTGACTTTCAAACTGGACATTTGACTTTTCTGTTTTAGGATTCAATTTAATCCTTTATTTGGAACAGCAAGAACACTTAGTACATGATGCAATCATTCCAATATGTAATGACACATTCATGTACCCCTCCCCCCCGAAGTGCCAGACATTCCGGAACCTTCTAGAACATTCCCGATGAAAACACCGAAATCATTTCCGAACTCCGAAACGGGACTTTACTTATATGAATCTTATTCTCCGGACCATTCCGGATCACCTCGTGATATCCCGGATCCCATCCGAGACTCCGAACAACATTCGGTATCTTTCTCATAATACCATAACTACTCAAACAACGTCGAATCCTTAAGTGTGTCTCCCTACGGTTAGTGAATTATGCGGACATGATCGAGACACTTCTCTGAACAATAACCAATAGAGGAATCTGGAAATTCATATGGCTCCCACATATTTCTACGATTACTTTGCGATCGAATGAACCACTTACATACGATACCAATTTCCCTTTGTCTCACGATAGTTTACTTATCCGAGGTTTTGATCGTCGGTATCTCTGCATACCTAGTTCAACCTCGTTACCGATAAGTACTCTTTTCTCGTTCCCGTGATATGTGATCCCTTGTGAGCCAGTCACATGCTTGCAAGCTAATTGGATGAAATTACACCGAGAGGGCCCAGAGTATATCTATCCGTCATATGGATGGACAAATCCCACTCTTGATCCATGTGTTTCAACCAATACTTTCCGAACACTCAATGCCACTTTTATAGCCACCCAGTTACGGTGTGGTGTTTGATGTCATCAAAGTATCCATCCGGCAAATGTGATATGCATGATCTCATGGTCGAAGGAATCAGGTTACTATGTATCAGAAAGCATATAGCAATTGAACTTTTTAAAATGACTTGATCTTTATGCTACGCTTATCTATAGGAGTATGTCCATCACATCATTCTCCTAATGATATGATCTTGTTGTTAATAACATCTCTATGGTCGTGATCAGGGAACCATGATCATATATTAACCAACAAGCTAGTTTAACAAGAGGCCTTACTAGGGACTCTTTTATGTTTACAAATCACACAAGTATTAATGTTTCCTGTTAATACAATTATAGCATGGTATGTAAACATTTATCATAAGTATGAAGATATGATAATAACCCACTTTATTATTGCCTCTTGGGCATATCTCCAACAAGGTGAATATCTAAGTTACGAGTTTGGCGAGCATTTGAAGAAATGCGGAATACTTTCACAATTGACACCGCCGGGAACACCAGAGCGTAATGGTGTGTCCGAACGTCGTAATCGAACTCTCTTAGATATGGTTCGTTCTATGATGTCACTTACGGATTTACCGCTATCATTTTGGGGTTATGCATTAGAAACAGCCGCATTCACTTTAAATAGGGCACCGTCTAAATCCGTTGAAACGACACCGTATGAATTATGGTTTGGGAAGAAACCTAAATTGTCGTTCCTTAAAGTTTGGGGATGCGAAGCCTATGTAAAGAAGTTACAACCGGACAAGCTTGAACCCAAAGCGGAAAAATGCGTCTTCATAGGATACCCGAAGGAAACTATTGGGTATACCTTCTATCATAGATCCGAAGGCAAAATCTTCATTGCCAAGAATGGATCCTTTCTAGAGAAGGAATTTCTGTCGAAAGAAGTGACTGGAAGGAAAGTAGAACTCGACGAGGTTGTCGAACCTTCTCTCGAAATTGCGAGTAGCGCAGCACCGGAAGAAGTTCCTGTGGTGCCTGCACCAATAAGAGAGGAAGCTAATGATGGTGATCATGAAACTTCGGTTGAAGTTGCTACAGAGCCTCGGAGGTCAACGAGAACTCGTACCACTCCAGATTGGTATGATTCCGTTATGAATGTCATGTTGGTGGACAACACCGATGACCCCGAGACATATAAGGAAGCGATGATGAGCCCAGATTCCAATAAATGGCAAGAAGCCATGAAATCCGAGATTGGATCCATGTACGAAAACCAAGTATGGACTTTGGTGGACTTACCGGATGGCCGGAAGGCTGTCGAGAACAAATGGATTTTCAAGAAGAAAACAGATGCTGATGGTAATGTTACTGTCTATAAAGCTCGACTTGTCGCAAAAGGGTTTCGACAAATTCAAGGAGTTGACTACGATGAGACTTTCTCACCGGTAGCGAAGCTAAAGTCTGTGAGGATTATGTTAGCAATCGCTGCATATTATGATTATGAGATATGGCAGATGGATGTCAAAACAATATTCCTCAATGGAGACATTGATGAAGAGTTGTATATGATGCAACCCAAATGTTTTGTCGATCCTAAAGATGCTAACAAGGTATGCAAACTTCAACGATCCATCTATGGATTGAAGCAAGCATCCCGAAGTTGGAATCAACGTTTTGATAAGGTGATCAAAAGTTTTGGTTTTATACAAACTTATGGAGAAGCTTGTATTTACAAGAAAGTGAGTGGGAGATCTGTAGCATTCTTAATACTATATGTGGATGACATATTGTTGATTGGGAATGATGTAGACCTTCTTAATAATGTCAAGGAATATTTGAATAATAGTTTTTCAATGAAGGATCTTGGCGAAGCAGCTTACATATTAGGCATAAAGATTTATAGAGATAGATCGAAACGTCTAATATCATTGTCACAGAGTACATATTTGGACAAAGTTATAAAGAGGTTTGGAATGGAAGATAGCAAGAAAGGGTTCTTGCCCATGTTGCCCAATATGACCTTGAGTAAAACTCAAAGTCCGACATCGGCAGAAGATAGAGAAAGGATGAGTAAGACTCCCTATGCCTCAGCCATAGGATCTCTAATGTATGCCATGCTATGTACTAGACCCGACATTGCATATGCTGTTAGTTTAACTAGCAGATATCAAAGTGATCCAGGAGTGGATCATTGGAAAGCGGTCAAAAACATCCTTAAGTACTTGAGAAGAACTAAGGATATGGTTCTTTCTTATGGAGGTGATGAACAGCTCGTTGTTAATGGTTACACCGATGCTAGTTGGAACACCGATCCGGATGATTCTAAATCACAATCTGGATACGTATTTATTTTGAATGGTGCAGCAGTTAGCTGGAGGAGTGCAAAGCAAAGCGTTGTGGCGAGATCTTCAACTGAATCGGAATACATGGCTGCTTCGGAGGCTTCACAAGAAGCGATATGGATGAAAGAGTTCATTACAGAGCTGGGTGTGGTTCCTAGTGCGCTGGACCCAATGTCTATATACTGTGATAACATGGGCGCCATAGCCAATGCGCAAGAACCAAGGTCACACAAGAAGCTGAAGCACATCAAGCTACGTTTTCACGCTATTCGAGAACATATCCAGGATGGGGATATAAAGATTTGCAAAGTACACACAGATCTGAATGTGGCGGATCCGTTGACTAAACCTCTCCCGAGGGCAAAACATGACCAGCACCAAACTGCCATGGGTGTTCGGTATATTACCATGTAATCTAGATTAGATGACTCTAGTGCAAGTGGGAGACTGTTGGAGATATGCCCTAGAGGCAATAATAAATGTAGTTATTATTATATCTTTGTGTTTATGATAAATGTTTGCATTCATGCTATAATAGTATTAACAAGGAAACATTGATACTTGTGTGATTTGTAAACTTAATTTGAAGTCCCTAGTATAGCCTCTATACATCACTAGCTTGTTGGTTGATATATGATAGTGGTTTCCCTATCATGAACATTGAGATGTTATCAACAACAAGATCATATCGTTAGGAGAATGATATGATGGACATACTCCTATAGATAAGCGTAGCATAAAGATCAAGTCATTTAAATAGTTCAATTGCTATATGCTTTCTGATACATAGTAACCTAATTCCTTCGACCATGAGATCATGCATATCACCTTTACCGGATGGATGCTTTGATGACATCAAACACCACACCGTAACTGGGTGGCTATAAAGGTGGCATTGAGTGTTCGGAAAGTATTGGTTGAGACACATGGATCAAGAGTGGGATTTGTCCATCCATATGACGGATAGATATACTCTGGGCCCTCTCGGTGGAATGTCATCCAATTACCTTGCAAGCATGTGACTGGATCACAAGGGATCACATATCACGGGAACGAGAAAAGAGTACTTATCGGTAACGAGGTTGAACTAGGTATGCAGAGATACCGACGATCATAACCTCGGATAAGTAAAGTATCGTGAGACAAAGGGAAATTGGTATCGTATGTAAGTGGTTCATTCGATCACAAAGTAATCGTAGAAATATGTGGGAGCCATATGAATTTACAGATTCCTCTATTGGTTATTGTTCGGAGAAGTGTCTCGATCATGTCCGCATAATTCACGAACCGTAGGGAGACACACTTAAGGATTCGACGTTGTTTGAGTAGTTATGGTATTATGAGAAAGAGACTGAATGTTGTTCGGAGTTTCGGATGGGATCCGGGATATCACGAGGTGATCCAGAATGGTCCGGAGAATAATATTCATATAAGGAAAGTCCCGTTTCGGAGTTCGGGGATGATTCCGGTGTTTTCATCGAGAATGTTCTAGAAGGTTCCGGAATGTCCGGCACTCTGGAGGGGAAGGGGTACATGAGTGTGTCATTGCAAGTTGGAATGATTGCATCATGTACTAAGTGTATTCGCTGTCCAAAATAAAGGGTTTAATCAAATCCTAAATTGAAAAGTCAAACGGCTAGTTTGAAAGTCAAACGGCAAGTTTTTGGAAAGTGGAAAGAGGAGGAAGGAGGGAAACCGAGTTGGGGAGGGAATCCCTCCTCCAACCGGCGGCCCACCTCCAAGCCGAGTTGGGGAGGGACTCCCCTCCCTCCCCTGGCGCGCCGGCCCCTCCACCTATATAAGGAGGGACAGGGCTCCCTCCTCTAGACACACAAGTCCCTCACCTCAAACCCTAGAAAGCTGCAGCCCTCCATAGCCGCCGCCTACACCTAGGGTTTTGCCCTAGCCACCGATTTGGGTGTCCCCGGAACCCTAGCCGCCGGCTCTATCCCCTCCTCCTTGGTGTGTCTAAACCCTAGATCGCCGAGGATATCTCTCATACTCCACCATACTCGCTCCGGCTTAAGGCGAAGCCCTGCGGGATCTCCCCTCTACTTCCGGTACCACGCCGTTGTGCTGCCGGAATCTCGAGGAGAGTGCTACAACCTCCGCTGCCTGCTGGAACAAGGGAGAGGAAGGTCTTCGTCGAGTACCGAACGTGTGACCGACTGCGGGAGCGCTGCCGGAACGCAGCGCCGGAAGGATCGTCTACGCGATCTTGAGATCGGGAAGAGTACGACTACATCACCCACGAGAATCCGCTCTCGTTAAACGCTTTGGAATCTTCGAGGGTAAGTTATTCCATCGACTCATTGCTACAATCTAGTAGATAGATCTTGGCTTGTTTGTTTGTATGCGATAGAAAATTTTTGTTTTCCATGCTACGAACCCCTACAGTGAACCGCAAAAAAATCCGGATGCGGTACGTTTTAGGGTATTGGAATGGCCACTTTTTCCGCCTCGTAGCGAAACTGACGGTTATTTTGTGGGACGACGTCGGATGTGGTATTTCCTAGAGATGCCCTTAGGGAGAGATAGCAAAGAAAAATGGCATACAATAGTAGAGGTGCTACCGGTTGCCTAAAAACTCCATCTCGAAACAACATTTCATCATGCTTTATAAATAAAACAACTACATTCATACAAGGTTCAAGTGTAAGTAATTTTTTAAAAAGCCTACCGGTCCAACAACACAAACATGCACAATTGGAAAATAGAAGGTAGCGATACAACTTTAGTTGGGAGTGAAACACGTCGGCTAGGAAGCGTGGATACATGGTGTACCACCACTAGGGGATCCTCAAGCACCTCACTACTTATAGAGCGGATATCTCTGTCATAGAGATGCCAATATTTTGAACACATAATCAGAGGCATGCCTCAGAAGACACGTTTAATAACCATCTTATTACATATAGTCTATAAATTTAAGGTCATCTCGGCAAACAGTAACCAGATGAGGTGACTCCTCCGGTTTGCTCGGGCTTCCAGGAATTCTCTGAGGTCTAGGGCCTTCCAGTTGAGCCCTAGATCCTCAGAACTCCAAAGGAAGCAGCCAACATGACAAGCGAACATGATGTGTGTTTCAGTTTCCGAAACCGCACACATGATACAAATGTCGTTACCCGGCCCATGACGCTTCACCACCTCAACGCCCAAGGGTAGGTGATCCCAGAGGAGCTACGAAAGGAAAATCTTAATTATCAAAAGTATTAGCGTTTTTTCACAAAGGGGATTCCCAAGTCACAGAGAGACCTCTAAATAGGGCACGATATGCGGAACTGACAATGTAGACACTCGAGGGGAAAGGTACCATGACATGTTGTCTAAAGAGTCGAGAGCGATCGTGGGGGACTTTCCCATAACTCATCCATGCTATAGTTCCCTCCACGCCAAAAGTTCATTAGAACAGTATGATCCAAGTCCCATTTGGGGCCGCAAGGGCCATCGGTATCATCGGATTTGAGCAGATCGCGAAGAGGTCATGTGACTCTTACTGTAAAGGCCACCTACCAAGCCATGGGACGAGCCAAAACAGGGTACCCCTCCATCTCCTATGGAGGTTGTGACCCTCATTCCAAGACCATGTTTGATGGACTGGATGGATCTCTAAAACCGAGATCCCTCCCGTGTTGGTTACACGCCGTGAGAGGGCAGCCCCGTAGATATTAAGTTTAACAAGTTGTAGCCACAAGCCATCATCACCCCTAAGGATCCGCCAACCTCATCTCAGCACCAAAGCCACATTCATGTGATGTGTTGCTAAGATACATATGCCCTCAGATTCCTTGGTGGCGCACAAATCAACCCATTTTTTACCATCTGATATTTCCCCTTCAAAGAGGATATATAATCCCATCATGTACATGGGAAGACTGGAAATTAATAGAAAAGTCAATGAGGACGACCTTTCTTCCCTTGAAAGTAAACCTCTTGCGACACGACTCATTCTTCGACTTGACCCGTTCTACTAGCGGATCTAGATCCTTGATAAGGCTCTTAATATCACGGATCAGTATCCCTAGGTAATTGACATGAAAGGTATAGAACTTAGAATAGAGGTTATGTGACACCCCCGGATCAGTGCTAAACAAATCCCAGACCTTCGTCTGACATAAGCTTAACTTTGAGCTAGAGAATATCCAGTGAAGAATCGGTAACACTACAGTGACCCTATGACACAAAATTTATTACAACAAGCTCATAACTGAGCAAAGAACCAAATTATTACAAGCAGAGGTCGCTGACCACAAACATCAAACAACAGAAGGAAAATTATGCTATTAAGTATATCAAACTTAACAAATGGCCTAAGAGGCCTGAAGCATAACGATGACATCCTAGCCCATAGATTCTAGGCTGTCGGCTAGAAACCCCAAGCTACTCGTCGATGTCGATGTAGTACGGAACTCGTTTTCAGGTGAACGCTTACTCTGCCAAAAGTATCAACAAAGCAAGGGTGAGTACAGGGTGTACTTCGCAAGACTTATGGCTGGTGGAGTTGTTTTGCATAAAGACATCTTAGTTTATAAAACAAGGGATAGAGAAGAAGCTCGTCTAATCAGAGTATTTTAAAAGGGATAAGAGAGCGACATCTCTGAAATATTGATCATCATCTTTTGATATCCACCAAGTCATCAACATATGAACCCTATCTAGGATCACCCCCTCGTACCCATGAGGAAGCATCCTTAAGCACACGTTCATCTACCAAGTTTTACGATTAGGTTATAGTTCTCTATGATCTTGAGTCCGGTCGCCAAGTCGTTCATAATCGTGAACACGGCTTTTCGAAAAGATTATTACTCTGCAGGGGTGTACAACTTTACCCACACGTACTAACCTTCTCTTAATGCCACTAGATAATCCCTCTTCCTTGGAAGGCCGGCAGAGGGCGGTTAGACACGACCTTTACCTTGCTTCGCCGAGACCATGAGTCACGCAATAAGTATGGTTCCGCCGTAACGGGTCAAATCCTGAAGCCGGTACTTAAATATGTGAGGCGAGGTTGGTTTACCAGGGGCGCTATCAACCCCAAGCAACTGCGGCCACACTTCCCTACCTGTTATGAATGCACCTTCACCTGAAAAATCTTTCAAAAGGTTTTCTATGCATATGTCGAATGGAACGCCCAAACTATGTGACTCATGGAATCTACTAGGCAAGTTAGTTGCTCATGAGGTTGTCCAGGCCCCGTGTGGTTGTACGCTCGTCTCGGTTCCAACGGCAAGAACTCAGGTCCTAGTGGTGGAGAGCATGGGACTAGAAAAACCACATCCCACTGTGGCCTCCCATACAAGCCTTAGCATGTTTAATCTCATATCACTGATCTCATCTCATTTCGTTCTCCTATCATACTAGATTCTCTACATCTGATACATCATATGGATGGACCAGACTCAACAGCTATGCATGGCTAAGCAGGACACATATATGATGTAACATCCCAAAAATACTAAACTTGGATCATCAAACTCTAATCATCAAATTTAGGGTTAACAAAAACTTTTCTAAATAAAAATATGAATGCATGCATGAGAGTATGCATTTCATTTTGAATTCTTTTGAACCACCTTGTTTGTGTGTTTCTTTGCTTATAAAATGTTTCTTAGGTGAAATAAACATCATCTAAACAATTCCCAGACTTTTCTCAAAGACAAGTAAATCAAAACAAATAAAATAAGGGAATGGTCATTTTGACCAATTTAACTCCCATGCCTACTTTGGCTGTCTCAAACTTTCAAAACCTAATAGAAACTTTTCTGGATCTTTGCACCCCTTGATTGTACTCATAACAAAGTATCAAGGCCCACCTTGTGATCATCCAAAAACTTTCAAATGCATAGTTTAAATGACAATTCAAAATTGAATCTTTATCATATGGGAAGATCCCACTTTTTAAAAACCACTCAAACAAGCTCAACTTTCAAAACCCAAGCATCTGCAGACTCACCAGCACCAACCTAGCACACACACCAAAAATCTTTTCAAAATTCAAAACTTGAATTCATGCGGCCATTTCATCAAACACTTGGCAGACATAAATCAAACAAAATCAAAACACTATAGTGTGCAGTGTTTTGAGCCTAACTGGTTCCCTATCTAGCTCACAACCAGCTCAGTAGATCAGCTAGCAAGATTAACCAAGCAATAGCACCACTATGAGCTTGCCAAAACCATCAACGGTGAACAGCCGAAGCCACCCTTGCCACCCACATGTCGACAGCAAGCTAGGGAGGAAACTAGCCGTGCCAACCTTGTCTGGGAGATCACCCATGCTTCACCGCCCCCTCTCGACCAGCCCTGCCTCGAAGACGTCGAACACAGCACCCAGGAACGCCGCGCCCGTGCCTCTGCCAACCGTGCCGAGCCTGCGCCAGAGCGCTGTTGGAATTATGCCCTAGAGGCAATAATAAAGATGTTATTATTATAATTCTTGTTCATGATAATGTTTATATTCCATGCTAGAATTGTATTAAGCGGAAACTTTAATACTTGTGTGGTTTGTGAACAACACCGTGTCCCTAGTACGCCTCTATGGACTAGCTCATTGATTAATGATGGTTAAGGTTTCCTAACCATGGACATGAGTTGTCGATTAATAATGAGATCATATCATTTGGAAAATGATATGGTGGACAGACCCAAACTAAGCGAAGCAATTAGATCGTGTCATCGTGTTCGTCTTTGCGAAGCTTTTCTTATGTCAAATATTGTATTCCTTAGACCATGAGATAATACAACTCCCTGGTATCGGAAGAAAGCTTTGAGGTCATCAAACATCATCCTATGAGAGGGTGATCATAAAGGTGTATCTCAGGTGATCGGAAAGTATCTGTTGGGTTGTATGTATCGAGATGGGATTTGTCCCTCCAAAGTCGGAGAGATATACTTCGGGGCCCACTCGGTAATCAATATCAACACCGCTTGCAAGCATGTGGTTAAGGAGTTAATCACAAAGTGATATCGGATTACGGAACGAGTAAAGTACTTGCTGTGAATGAGATTGAACTAGGTATGACGGTACCGACGATCGAATCTCGGGCAAGTAAAATATTGCGAGACGAAGGGAATATATATATGGGATTGATTGAATCCTGGAATCGTGGTTCATCCGATATGATCATCGATGAATGTGTGGGAGTCAATATGGGTTTCCAGACCCCGCTGTTGATTATTGATAGAAGATCATGTCTGCATATTCTCGAACCCGCAGGGTCACACACTTAACGTGTCTCGACGCTAGGATATATTGGATAATTGGTTTATGAGTTTTTGTTCGGAGTCTCGGATGGGATCTGGGACATCACGAGAGGTTCCGGAGTGGTCCGGAGAATAAGATTCATATAAGGCAGTGCAGTTTTTGGAGTTCGGAATTGTTCTGGGTTAATCGGTATTGTACCGGAAGCTTCTAGAACCTTCCGGAAGGGGACCAACGTGGCCCCACCTTCCGGGAGGGGGCATGGGCCTATGAGGGAGTGCCCTGGCCGCATTGGGCCAGGGGCACAAGGCCCCATAGGGCCCAGCCGGCCAAGAGGGTTTAAACTCTATATAGAGCTTCTAGAAGGGGAGGGTTTCCTTGCCCCCCACTCCTCCTCCTTTGGGGCCGCCATTTTGGGCTTGGGGGAGGGGCTAGGGCTGCGCCCCACCCCTCTATATAAAGAGGGCTGGGGGCGCACCCCCCCACACACACCTTCCCCTCCAACCCTAGCCGCCCTGCTGCTCCTCTCTCTCTCCCTCCCGACTGCGTGTAGGCGAAGCCCTGCTGCAGAAACTCTCCACCACATACACCGCGCCGTCGCGTTCTAGATCCAATCCGTCTCTCCACCATACTTGCTGGACCGAGGAAGGAGGAGACGTCGAGGTGCTGCACGTGTGCATCTCACGGAGGCACCGCCACTTGTGGTGCTAGATCGGATCGGATCGAGAGGAGGAGAAGCGAGTACGACTACATCACCCACGTTCCGTCGAACGTTCCGCTGTGCGAATCTTCAAGGGTATGAAGGATTTACTATGTCGCGAAACCCTTCAGTGGTATCAGAGCTAGATCTATGCGTAGATGTGTTTCACGAGTAGAACGCAACATGGTTGTTGCGGACGTTGATGTTTTCTGTTGCAAGCCTCTTGTTTGTGTTCTTCTTATGACGCGGGATAGTGAGATTGAAGCGGTCCAGGCCAACCTTACGCGACGTCGTTTGCGAGACCGGCTCCGCACTTGACGTGTGGCTTGTTCCACACATGCGGCTGGTGGATGTCAGTTTCTCTCACTATAGTTATCATGTGATTAACACCGGAGTTTGGCAACCATAATATCACCGTTGTGGCTTTCCGTAGGTAAGAATCGTTCTTAGCATCTACTCCCATAAGCCACGTAAAACATGCAACAACAAAGTAGAGGCGTCTAACTTGTTTTTGCAGGGAGTGTTTTCTGTGATATGGTATGGCCCAAGATGTGATGTGTATAATGTATGCGATGATCATGTTTTGTAATGTTTCACGACTTGCATGTCGATGAGTACACAACCGGTAGGAGCCATATGGTTGTCTTTATAAATTGTGTATGACCTGTGTGTCAACTTCTTAAGCGCCATGTAATAGTTTCACTTTATCGCTAAGTAGTTAGCAATAGTTGTAGTTGCTATTCGTGGTGGAGGCAATCATGGTGGAGTGATGGAGATCATGCCGGAACGCACAAGATGGAGATCATTGCGCGAAGATTGGCTATACCATGTCACATTAAAGTTATATGCATGTGATGTTTATCCTTTTATGTATCTTATCATGCTTAGATCGCGACGGTAGCATTATAAGATGATTCCTCACTTAAAGATCAAGATAAAAACTGTGTTCTCCCCGAGTATGCACCGTTGCGAAAGTTCGTCGTGTCCAAGCATCACGTGATGATCGGGTGCTATAGAATCTACGCTCACATACAACGGGTGCAAGCCAGTTTTGCACACGCGGAAATACTTGGGTCTAACTTGACGAGCCTAGCATGTACAGACATGGCCTCGGAACACATGAACCGAAAGGTTAAGCATGAGTCATATGAATGATATGATTGACACATCGTTGTCCACCATTGAAACCACATCTCTTCTCGTGAAGATCGGATTAGGTGTGGTGAATTTGGATCGTGTTCACTAAACAACTTGAGGGATGTTGAATTTAGTGGGAGTTCATCTAGTAATTTGATTAAAAGTTGAACTAGTTATCATGAACATAGTCTAATTTGTACTTGCAAATACTGTAGATCACATGGCTAAGTCCAACTTCAACTTCAATATTTTTGCTGAGATAGAAAAGCTTAGAAACAATGGGTCTAACTTCACCAAATGGTTCCGCATTCTGAGAATCATTCTCGTTGGCGGACAAAAGGACTATGTCCTTGAGAAAGTGCTAGGTGACGCCCCTGCTATAGATGCGCCGGCTGATGAGAAAGTTGTTTATCAGTCACACAAGGATGATTATGATTTGATTAAGATCGCCATGTTGTATGCTATGGAATCGGATCTTCAAAATCGTTTCGAGGAGTTCGCCGAGCCCTTTGAGATTCTCGAGGAGCTGAAAACCATGTTTCAGACTCAAGCCCGTTCTGAGAGATATGAAATCTCTAAGAAATTCTTTAACTACAAGATGGAGGAAGGGAGTTCTGTTAGTGAGCACGCCATTAAGATGTCGGGCTACACTCAACACCTTGAGCAACTGGACTGCAAGATTCCAGAGGAGCTCAAGATTGACAGAGTTAGGCAATCACTCCCTCCTAGCTACAAAAGTTTTGTAGTTGCTCACAATCAAATTGGTTCCACTGATATGATCACTGAGCTCTTCGCTAAGATGAAAGTAGCGGAGGTGGACATCAAAAAGAATAATCATGTGTTGATGGTCAACAAGCCCACCTTTAAGAAAGGTAAGGGAGCAAAGAAGCCCTTCAAGAAGGGAGGCGGCAAGCGCACTGCCCCTGCAGAGAAGAAGCTCAAGTCTGGTCCTAAGCCGGACACTGAGTGCTTCTATTGCAAGGACAAGGGTCACTGGAAGCGCAACTGTCTGAAGTACTTAGCGGACAAGAAGGCTGGCACCATCAAAGGTATATTTGATATACATGTTATTGATGTTTTCCTTACTAGCCCTCGTTGTAGTGCCTGGGTATTTGATACCGGTTCATTTGCTAATATTTGTAACTCGAAACAGGAGCTACGGAATAGAAGGCGGCTTGCGAGGGATGAGGTGACGATGCGCGTTGGCAACGGATCAAGAGTTGATGTGATGGCTGTCGGCACGCTCTCCTTAGTTTTACCTTCGGGATTAGTTTTAAACCTTAATAAATGTTATTATGTGCATGCGTTGAGCATGAACATTATTTCTGGATCTTGTTTATTGCAAGACGGTTATTCATTTAAATCAAAGAATAATGGTTGTTCTATTTATATGAGTAACATCTTTTATGGTCATGCACCTATTGTGAATGGTTTATTTCTTCTAAATCTCGAAAGGGATGAAACACACATCCATAACATTGAGGCTAAGAGATGCAAAGTAGATAGTGATAATACTACTTATTTGTGGCACTGTCGTCTAGGTCATATTGGTGTAAAGCGCATGAAGAAACTCCATTCTGATGGACTTTTGGAGTCTCTTGATTTTGAATCATTTGACACATGCGAACCATGCCTCATGGGCAAGATGATCAAAACCCCGTTCTCCGGTATGATGGAGCGAGCAACGGACTTGTTGGAAATCATACATACCGATGTATGCGGACCGATGAGTGTTTCGACACGCGGTGGATATCGCTATTTTCTCACTTTTACCGATGACTTAAGTAGATATGGGTATATCTATTTAATGAAACATAAATCTGAAACGTTTGAAAAGTTCAAAGTATTTCAGAGTGAAGTGGAGAACCATCGTAACAGAAAGATTAAGTTTCTACGATCCGATCGTGGAGGTGAATATTTGAGTTATGATTTTCTCACGCATCTTAAAGCAAGTGGAATCGTTTCACAACTCACGCCACCCGGAACACCACAGCGCAATGGTGTGTCTGAACGTCGGAATCGAACCCTATTAGATATGGTCAGATCAATGATGTCTCTTACTGATTTGCCGTTATCATTTTGGGGTTATGCATTAGAAACTGCTGCATTCACTTTAAATAGGGCTCCATCTAAATCCGTTGAGACGACACCGTATGAACTGTGGTTTGGTGCTAAACCTAAGTTGTCGTTTCTTAAAGTCTGGGGATGCGAAGCTTACGTCAAGAAGTTGATGCCGGACAAGCTCGAACCCAAAGCGGAGAAATGCGTCTTCATAGGATACCCTAAGGAAACTATTGGGTATATCTTCTATCACATAACCGAAGGCAAAGTGTTTGTCACAAAGAGCGGTTCCTTTCTTGAGAAGGAGTTTCTCTCGAAAGAAGTGAGTGGGAGGAAAGTAGAGCTTGACGAGGTTATTGAACCTTCTCTTGAATTGGAGAATAAGATTCATATAAGGAAAGTCCCGTTTCGGAGTTGGGGAATGATTCCGGTGTTTCCATCGGGAATGTTCTAGAAGGTTCCGGAATGTCCGGCACTTCGGGGGGGGGGGAAGGGTACATGAATGTGTTATATCAAGTTGGTATGATTGCATCATGTACTAAGTGTCATCGCTGTACCAAATAGAGGATTTATTCAAATCCTAGTTTGAAAAGTCAAACGGCTAATTTTGGTAAAGAGGAGAAGAAGGTTTGATTGAAACCGAGTTGGGGAGGAGTTCCCTCCTCCAACCGGCGGCCCACCTCCAAGCCGAGTTGGGGAGGGACTCCCCTCCCCTTGGCCGCACCTCCCACCTATAAAGGGAGGGGCAGGGCTGCCCCTCCTAGACACACAAGTTCCTATCCTCTAAATCTAAACCCTAGCCACAGCCTCCGGTTTAGAGCCGTTTTGGTTTAGAGCTTCTAATTTCCCTAGCCTTCGGTTCAGAGCCTTCTAATTGGTGTGTCTAAACCCTAGACCACTAAAGCTCTCTCATAGTCCACCATACTCGCTCCGGCTTAAGGCGAAGCCCTGCGAGATCTCCCCTCTACTTCTGGTACCACGCCGTCGTGCTGCCGGAATCGCGAGGAGAGTGCTACAACCTCCGCTGCCTGCTGGAACAAGGGAGAGGAAGGTCTTCGTCGAGTACCGAACGTGTGACCGACTGCGGGAGCGCTGCCGGAACGCAGCGCCGGAAGGATCGCTTGCGCGATCTTGAGATCGGAAAGAGTACGACTACATCATCCACGAGAATCTGCTCTCGTTAACCGCTTTGGAATCTTCGAGGGTAAGTTATTCCATCGACTCGTTGCTACAATCTAGTAGATATATCTTGGCTTGTTTGTTTGTATGCGATAGAAAATTTTTGTTTTCCATGCTACGAACCCCTACAGTGGTATCAAAGCCGTTTCTATATGTAGATCTGTTGCACGAGTAGAACACAATGGTCATTGTGGGCGTTGATGCTTTTATTGTCGATTGCTTCTTGTGTACTTTGCATCTTGCGGTATGTTGGGATGAAGCGGCCCGGGCTAACCTTACATGACATCGTTCATGAGACTTGCTCCACGCTTGACATGCAACTTGTATTGCATAAGTGGCTTTGCGGGTGCCTGTTTCTCCTAGCATAGTTAAGATCCAATTTACAACGGGTGATTAACAATACTAGTATCAATGTTGTGGTTCTTGTTCGTAAGTTAGAACGACACTTATTGAAAGCCCCAAACCACGTAAAATATGCAAAGAAAGTAGAGGCGTCTAACTTTGTTTTGCAGGGGTGTACAGTGATGTGATATGGCCATGATTGTGATTATATATGATGTATGCAATGTTCCTTATTGTAAGTCGGCAACCGGCAGGAGCCATATGGTTGTCTTTAATTTCTGTTAAGACCCGCGTGTCTATTCAAAGTAGTTGTAATAGTTGAAGCCGGTGGACGACAACCATGGAGCAGCGTCATTGACCTTGATGCAATGCCGGTGATGATGGAGATCATGTTCATGCTTGAAGATGGAGATCGGAAGCACAAGAAGAAAGGCCATATCATATCACATATTATGAATTGCATGTGATGTTAATCCTTTATGTATCTTGTATTGCTTAGTAGACGACGGTAGCATTATAAGATGATCCCTCATGCACATGAATTTCAAGTCATAAAGTGTTCACCCTTAGTTGGAACCGTTGCTAAAGCTTGTTGTTTCGAAGCACCACGTAATGATCAGGTGTGTTAGATTCCGCAAGTGTATACAACGTGGGCAAGCCAGATTTGCTCATGCAGAAGCTAAGGTTTGATCTTTACGAGCCTAGCATGTACAGACATGGTCTCAGGAACACGGATCACCGAAAGGTAAAGCATGAGTCATATAGGAGATATGATGAACATGTTGATTGTTCGCCATTGAAGCTATGCCAACTCTCGTGATGATCGGTTTTGATATGGTGGATTTGGTTCGTGTGATCACTAAAACAATGTGAGGGATATTGTTTTGAGTGGGAGTTTAACAGCAATATGATTAAAAGTTGAACACTATTTATCATAAATTAAATCAAAGTGAATTTGCATAATTGTTGTAGTCATTGGCATCCGTTTACCACCTTGCGCTTAGTTATAATTGGGATGATAGAACTATAGAATTCTGGTTAGTTACTTTACGAACTGGTATCGTATTGTTTTTGAAGTGTTAATCTAAAGTTTAAAAGTCCTATTGCAAACTTTCAGTAAGTTCCGGTTACTCCATGAAGTTTAATAATTGGTATTAAAACAAGAGTGACAATTCCAAGTGTTAGTGTATGAGTATCATGTTTGTCTCCATGATTCTTGATATTCAAAGGATTGTCTTAATATCAAGGTTATCTAGGATCTGAAAGAGTTATTTCAGAAACCATGATGTGTGGAAGATATTTGTGATATCTGAAACGAAGTTTTGGTTACAACATGATAGAGTATAATATGGCAAAAGTCATGTTCTCATATTTGATGAGAATTTGCAAAAGGTTGGATACACTAGTTGTCCTAATCCACCAAAAGGTTTTGGAGAGCAACATTATACTCGCAATTCACCGTTATAAGCTAAAAGTAGCTTGATCATGGACGATTCCATGATAAGGGTGGATATTTGATGTAGGTAAAATGTTTACTACACCAAAAGATTACTAAAGAAAGGAATTTGAAAGAACACCAAACATTTGATGATGGTGATCTACTTCAAAGTGCAAGTCCAAAGACATTGGTATTTAATTATACACTCTTTGGACTATGTGTCATATGTATGACTCCACTATTGATCTTGATAGATTCTTTCAAACAGAAAAGGAAATACTGAAAGAGAATCTCATAAATATATGGCAGAAAAGAAAAGACTAGAATTGTTCAGTTTAAGTATATAGATGATATACATGTTATGGCTATATTCTTTGCTTATTAAACAATGTGGTTCTTAAGTATTTGATACTGAATTTGTTGGTGTGAATCGTCATACGAAACAACACAATTCATGAACTACAATGGCCTAAGTAACTAGCAAAAGAATATGTGATGATGTTCATCGAGAACAAATAAAGGGTTATTGTGTTGCTCGTTAAACATCAAAGCTTGCCTTCAAGTTTTGTTTTATCAGGTATTATGAGAACAAAAGGGCTGTTCAAATAAATGCCATAATCCATAAAAGATGGATGATTCACAAATCTCGTTGGAGAAATCACATCCATAAAACTAGTGCTAAAAATGTCGAAAGACAAATTGATTGAAAGATCACTTAGGAAGTGACATCGCCGTTTAAATTATATTGGAAAGAAAACATGAAGAAACTCCATGTGGATGGAATTTTGGAGTCTTTTGATCTTTGATCACATGACGCTTGTGAAAACTTTCCTAGAGATAATTAAAACTTCGTTCATAGGACAAAAGGGAACGATAGACTAGCTTATTGGAACTTGTACATATTGTTGTACAAAATCCATTATGTGTAGTCAAGAGCGATGGATTTCAACTTCATATGCTTTCTCCGAAAATTTGAGTGAATATATGAATATTTACTTAATAAGGATGAAGTGTGAAATATTTGAAAAGTTCAAAGACTTTCAAGATGAAGTCAAAATCATTGTAACAAGAATATAAATAGTTTATGATAGGATCATAAAGGAAGATATTTAAGTTACAAAGTTTAGCATAATACCTAAGATTTATGGAATCGTTCCGTGGATTTGCATTTCCCGAAACACCATAAGAGTATGGAGCGTTCGAGATATGTAATTAAACCTTGTTTGACAGGGGAAGATCAAAGGTGTAATTCATAAAACTGCCATTATATTTTAAAGATTAAAAGCTTTAGAGATTACCGTTTTTCCACTGAAAAGAGCTCCATCATAATCCGTTGAAATGACACCATATAAAGTTATGGTTTGGGATAAAATCCAAGTTGTCCTTTCTTAAAACATTGGTATGCTTTGCATAAGAAAGATGTTTGCAACCAAAGTCGGATGAACCTATCTTTGTATGTTATTTCTAATAACTGTTAAGTATTCCTCCATAACACCAGAGACAAAAGTGTTTGTCGCTTAGAATGTCACGTTTCTTTGAGAAGGAATTTTTCGTGAAAAGTTAAGTGGGAGGATAATAGAACTTTGATAGGGTTAAAAGAACCTTAGCTATATGTGCAAAGTTGCGCAGCGCCAAAAGTGTTCTGAAGGCAGCAACAATGCTCATGGCTCACGTACCTCAAAGGTTGTGGTCACGGAGATCCAAGTTCCTATTGAAACAAGTAGGTCGGATGAACAATCAAATACCAAGATTTGAGAGTTAAATCATTATTTGACAATAATGATCCGACTACATGCAAAGAAGCGATGATGAGCCCTGACTCCGTCAAATGGCTTGAAGCCATAAAATTCGTGATAGTTCTATACATGAGAAATCAAGTTTTGAACTTGAAGGACCCTCGAGAAAGGTGTAAGACCTTACAGTTGTGTTTGGATCTATAAAGAAATGGACATGAATATAGTCGACATGTTGGGAAAGAGTTCACAACAATGTTCAAAGGTTGACTATGACAAGATCTGATCTTTCATAGCGATATTTAGTCTAGACGGATTAATGTAGCAACCACTACATATAAATTTGTTATGTGGTAGTTGAATAAACAAAACAAGTTCTTCTAATAGAATTGTTACCTAGGACATGTGTGTAACACGGTCCATAGGGTTTTGTTAATTCAAAGGATGCTAAAAGCATATGCAAACTTCAATGGTTGAAGTAAGCATAGCGGAGTTGGAATCTTCACTATGATGAAACTATTAAAAGAGTTTAATTTCATCAGAGACAATGAAGATGCTTGCATTTGCAAGAAATTAAGTGGGAGCGCTAAGACATATTTCTAATACATTATGTGGAGGACATATTGTTGATTGGAAAAGATGTATATTTTATTAACACATATGAAGAATTTCATCCTGATGAAAGACTTAGGCAAAACCCAAATATTTGGCGTCAATAGACGCTAATATGGTTGTGCCGAAAGTACATAGATGATGTATTGAATGAGTTCAATATAGAAACTACAAGAAAGGTTCTTGTCGAACAGAAAGGATTGAATGAGTTCAATATTAATGATATATTCAAGTGTATTGACACTTGGTAAGTGATACAAGATTCAAGTATAGATTGATACTTGATCACAAAAGTATTTATATCAATCATACTGTGATATGTACAAATCCAGATATGTCCTATGCTCTAAATGATGTGAGCATATACCAGAATGATTCATAAGATGATCATTGGACAATAGTAAGGATATTCTTATGATCTTTTGGAAGAACTAAGAATATATTGTTTGTAGAAGTGACAAATAGATGGTTAGTTCATTGTAAAAGTACTACATTGATACTAGTTTTGTCACAAAGTACAAATTTAGTTTATCTCAATCTAAACTAAGGGTGGCACAATATAATGGAAAGTAAGTTCCATAATGGATTTGGATGAGTTCCAAAGTTAAGACATTGTGACAGATACTACAACAAAAGGCTAAGTATATGACTGCTATTATAGCAGCTAAAGAGGGCATTTGGGTCAAGTAGTTTGTTATCAAACTAGGTGTAGTTCATAGCGGGATAATACTATGAAGATATATTGTATGACAATATTATCAACATGTTTTAACCCTAAAGAACTAAAGGTCTCACCAAAGGACCAAATTTATACAAAGCCATCTCATTAGAGAATGAGTGATGCGTAGAGACGCAAATACATGCAATTACACACGGACCTGGAAGTGTCAGATCCGGAGATCAGTTGACCACTAGCGAACGTGTACTTACAACACCAGAAAGCCATAGGTGTTGAATACACAAAAGTTTGAAACTAGATTATTGACTCTAGTGCAAGTGGGAGACTGTTGGAGATATGCCCAAGAGGCAATAATAAAGTGGGTTATTATCATATCTTCATACTTATGATAAATGTTTACATACCATGCTATAATTGTATTAACAGGAAACATTAATACTTGTGTGATTTGTAAACATAAAAGAGTCCCTAGTAAATCCTCTTGTTAAACTAGCTTGTTGGTTAATATATGATCATGGTTTCCTGATCATGAACATAGAGATGTTATTAACAACAGGGTCATATCATTAGGAGAATGATGTGATGGACATACTCCTATATATAAGCGTAGCATAAAGATCAAGTCATTTTAAATAGTTCAATTGCTATATGCTTTCTGATACATAGTAACCTAATTCCTTCGACCATGAGATCATGCATATCACCTTTGCCGGATGGATGCTTTGATGACATCAAACACCACACCGTAACTGGGTGGCTATAAAGGTGGCATTGAGTGTTCGGAAAGTATTGGTTGAAACACATGGATCAAGAGTGGGATTTGTCCATCCATATGACGGATAGATATACTCTGGGCCCTCTCGGTGTAATGTCATCCAATTAGCTTGCAAGCATGTGACTGGCTCACAAGGGATCACATATCACGGGAACGAGAAAAGAGTACTTATCGGTAACGAGGTTGAACTAGGTATGCAGAGATACCACGATCAAAACCTCGGATAAGTAAATTATCGTGAGACAAAGGGAAATTGGTATCGTATTTAAGTGGTTCATTCGATCGCTAATCGTAGAAATATGTGGGAGCCATATGAATTTCCAGATTCCTCTATTGGTTATTGTTCGGAGAAGTGTCTCGATCATGTCCGCATAATTCACGAACCGTAGGGAGACACACTTAAGGATTCGATGTTGTTGAGTAGTTATGGAATGATGAGTAAGAGATCGAATGTTGTTCGGAGTCTCGGATGGGATCCGGGATATCACGAGGAGATCCGGAATGGTCCGGAGAATAAGATTCATATAAGGAAAGTCCCGTTTCGGAGTTGGGGAATGATTCCGGTGTTTCCATCGGGAATGTTCTAGAAGGTTCCGGAATGTCCGGCACTCCGTGGGGGAAGGGCACATGAATGTGTTATATCAAGTTGGTATGATTGCATCATGTACTAAGTGTCATCGCTGTACCAAATAGAGGATTTATTCAAATCCTAGTTTGAAAAGTCAAACGGCTAGTTTGAAAAGTCAAACGGCTAATTTTGGTAAAGAGGAGAAGAAGGTTTGATTGAAACCGAGTTGGGGAGGAGTTCCCTCCTCCAACCGGCGGCCCACCTCCAAGCCGAGTTGGGGAGGGACTCCCCTCCCCTTGGCCGCACCTCCCACCTATAAAGGGAGGGGCAGGGCTGCCCCTCCTAGACACACAAGTTCCTATCCTCTAAATCTAAACCCTAGCCACAGCCTCCGGTTTAGAGCCGTTTTGGTTTAGAGCTTCTAATTGCCCTAGCCTTCGGTTTAGAGCCTTCTAATTGGTGTGTCTAAACCCTAGACCACTAAAGCTATCTCATAGTCCACCATACTCGCTCCGGCTTAAGGCGAAGCCCTGCGAGATCTCCCCTCTACTTCCGGTACCACGCCGTCGTGCTGCCGGAATCGCGAGGAGAGTGCTACAACCTCCGCTGCCTGCTGGAACAAGGGAGAGGAAGGTCTTCGTCGAGTACCGAACGTGTGACCGACTGCGGGAGCGCTGCCGGAACGCAGCGCCGGAAGGATCGTCTACGCGATCTTGAGATCGGAAAGAGTACGACTACATCATCCACAAGAATCTGCTCTCGTTAACCGCTTTGGAATCTTCGAGGGTAAGTTATTCCATCGACTCGTTGCTACAATCTAGTAGATAGATCTTGGCTTGTTTGTTTGTATGCGATAGAAATTTTTTGTTTTCCATGCTACGAACCCCTACACAAAGTGCCTTATGCCTCGGCCATAGGTTCTATCATGTATGCCATGCTGTGTACTAGACCGGATGTGTCCAATGCTCTTAGTTTGACGAGCAGATATCAAAGTGATCCAGGAGTGGAACACTGGACAGCCGTGAAGAACATCCTAAAGTACCTAAATAGGACTAAAGAAATGTTCTTAGTCTATGGCGGTGATGAACAGCTTGTCGTAAAAGGTTACGTCGACGCTAGTTTTGACACCGACAAGGATGATTCTAAATCTCAGACAGGATACGTGTATATTTTGAATGGAGGAGCTGTGAGCTGGAGAAGCTGCAAGCAAAGCGTGATCGCGGGATCTACAGTAGAAGCGGAATACATGGCTGCTGCAGAAGCGTCAAGTGAAGGAGTTTGGATCAGGTACTTCATCACTCAGCTTGGCATGGTTCCAAGTGCATTGGTGTAGCACCCCGGGTAAAACCACTACTAGAAATCGATTGATTGTTTACTACTTTATGCATCATCAGGAATCATGCATCTGTTAATCTAAAAACTATGTCTCTAAAAGCCTCTCTTTGTTTTCTAAAATACCCCATCTCTTTATTCAAATCAAAATCTGGCCTATCCGGACATTTTTATTTTGTCTACAACATAGTTGCAACTGTTTTAATTTAAACAAAACAAAACAAATATATTATAATATAAAAACCCTATTTTATAAACCCCGGAGGAGACCGCCGCCCACCAGGCCCAATGGCCCAGCTAGCAGCATTCTACGACCCCGACCCAGCCCAAAAACCCAGCCTAGCTTAAAACCCTAACAATCCTAACCCTAAACTGCTACCCCTCCCCTAGTCCCTCACCTGCCGCCGCCACCCAGGAGCACCACGCCACGCACGCGCCTGCCCAATCGAACCGCACGACCCCCACCTGCCCGTTCCCGATCACTGGACCCACCCCGTAGCCCCGCTCCTGGCCCTCTCCCGCAACCCCCATCCTCGCGTCGTCCTCACGCATCGCCCTTCCCCTACTCTGCTCTCAATTATCGCTGCCAGGGACGGGCCCTTCCTCCTCGATCCCCTCCATCGCCAGGCACGTCTTTGCTCAGCACCGCGCGATCCCTGGCCGTCGTCCCCGACTCCGCTCGGTCCTGCGCCTCGTCGACCTCGCCTGCCCGCGCATCTGTCCGATTGAGCCGCCCCGCAGCTCCGCGAGCCACCAGCGCCACCGCACGAGTCCCCTCCTCACCAGGACCTCCCCGGCGCTCCTTTTCCTCGATCAGCTTCTCACCGCTTCCCCGATCCCTCTCGCCTCCGCTCAGGTCCCTGACGCCTCGTCAAGGTCCCGCTGCCATGGCGCCGCCGCGCCGCGTCCTCCCGCTCTCCTCGCGCCTGGGACGTGTAGCCGTCGAGGCCGCCTCCTCGCCGTCTCGTCTCCGTCCCGCGACGCCCTCCTCACCGTGCTTTCTGGCAGCCGCCGCCATGCCTCAAGCCTCCCCGAGCCGTCGCCAGCAGCTCGTCCTCGTCGTGCCTCTCTTGCAGCAACACGCGGTCGTCATCGTTGCCCGCCGTCTGGGTCGCGTCGCGCCGCCCCGGGCTCCTCCGTCGGCCACCTCCCTGCGTCGGACCCCCATCGCTTGGAGCTCCCGCGAGTAGCAATGCGTCTACTTGCGCCTGTTCTGATGTCCACGGTCGGTGCTCGCTGGCCTGGTCCGTTCCTGCTACTCCCTCCTATTGTAGTGTTGTTGTGAGCGTGTTGAGGTGCTGGTTGGTTTCAGTGCTGATGCTATGTGAATTCAGGAGGGATGTGTGGTGACAATAAGGCGTCGACGGGACAATTTTACCATAGTGCCAGATCTTCCGAAGACCCTGATCCATGGAACCGAAGACCCCGGTTCCGGTGCCTGAAGATCGAACCCCGTCGAACACTAACCAAGATCGTCGAAGACATGTGCGACCCTCTTTCCGAGACCTTATTTTTATAAATGTAATATATACTTGTTGCATATTAAATGGGTCATGCATGCATACATGTTTGTGGGAGTTTGGGGTTATTTGGGAGATTCACCTAAATTAAATATGGAGGCCATATGCGGGCGAAGCTAGTCTAATATTGGCTCCATTTTAATTTGTGTAGCGAACCGATGTATGTTTTGCCATGTTAAGACAACATTTAAATTGCGGGGTATCTAAATAACTTGAACCATATAATTAACTGTCGGGACCCCGGTTCCGCTTAATATGGCCTAATTGCATCGCATGCTTGCCATGTCATACATCATACATGCATCATGCCCGATCTTCTGCCGTAGTATTAAATATTGCATCCGGTGTTTCTGCTAGTGCTTTGCTTCTTCATGGATTAGGCCGATGAGTTGATGCGAGTGTCGACCCGATTTTCGGATGAAACTTCGGCAATATTTTCAGGCGAGCAATCTCCCCCTTTCTACCTATCTTACTTTTATAGTATTTATTCCCTCTTGTTGATCTATTGCTATTTGTGTTGCGATGCTCTAGTTTTCGTACCCGTGATATCCCTTGCAGCCTTAAATTGCCTTGGACACATCCTATTACCTGTTGTTTGGTAGATAGTTGGACTTGCGCGTCGTAGTCGCTTGCTCAAGTGCTGTTGCGTGTCGTACAGTACCATGGTTGTTGGAAGGCTGCCATATGCTTTACGTTGGAGATGATCATGGCTTTATTTATTGTTTAATAACTAAAATTGAAGTAGGTAAATAATGCAGATGCACAGGCGGGCAATAGATGTTATTTGGTTTTTAACCGTCCACTTGTGTCCCGTAGGACCCCGAGTTCTTGACACCTGTTCCGAGATCGAGCGCGCTAACCACAGGTGGGGTGTGTGGGCACCCCCATCGATTAGTACCTGATTTCAAATTACTGTACCGGGGGACACAAAGTAGTTTGGGGCTTTATTACTATCCTGTACTTATGCTATGCTTTACTGCTTTATTTACGATTGCGCGTGGAGCGCCCTGTACTGTTTTGGAACCAATGTGGAATGTTTTCGCGGTATCGACAAGCCCAGTCACACTTTCGGGTTCCTAGTCGTTTACAGCCATTGTCACAAACCTCTGGGTTCGTCTCGGAGCCGGCCGACTTTGTTGCGGGTAGCTTAGTGGGGTGGCCCCCAAGTTCTTGCTTTGGGTCTGGGAAACGTCGTGTCCGAAACCCCGTCGACATACCATTGGGTGTATGTTTTGTGATCTTGTACCTACCTGATCTGACAACAAGGGTGTAGGTGCGTGTGGAAACTTTGGTGCACCCCTGCAGGGTTAAATATTTTCGAGAAGCCGTGTCCGCGGTTATGGACGACTTGGAGCACAGTTCTCGATCATAGATAACTATAACTAAAGTTTACTGTTATAATTTGACTTGTATCCGATATGACTAGTAATCAGCTTAACTACAACGGAATGGCTAAATAAAAGTACCAACAACTGCTGGGTTTGGAATATCTCATGCTAATCGTATCTGACTAGTAAGTGTTGCAACTACAACGGAATGGTTAACTAAAAGTGCCCACTGCTTATTATATCAGGATGACTATCTATACCTGACTAGTAATTGCTGCAACGATAACTGAGTAACTAAAACTGCCAACTGTGTGAGTTCCTCGGTTGACTTCCTCGTTTGGTCTCGAGGGGGAAATACCAGGATGGGTATGCTTGGTGATAGTTTCAGGTTGGATCCGAATAGGTATTTCTTACCCCTCTCTGATAGAAGCCAGTTGTATCGAGTCTCTATAGGTTGTTTAGTGTCTGCTGCGCTGCCGCTTCAGTCCACCATACCTATGTAGGCGAGGACCGCCGAATTCTAGTCTCGCCGTGTACTGGCCTCAGTACTGACCGCTCCTCTTTTTCCTTTGCCCTTTGTCGGCGCCCCTTTTGTTTAAGCAGGTTTTGAGATCGACGTCGTTAGTAGGGTTACCCTTCCGGCTTGGCCTGGGCAGGGTTATGGATGCCATTGGTTATTCTTCAGGGCTCTTAGCTCAATTTTCATCTTGTCCGTACTCGGACGATGTATCGTTTTGAAGGTGTTTTGGATCTTTGTACTGTATAGCTGTATTCTTGACTCATTGAGTCGATGTTGTATATATGTTTTGTGGGTTACATCGAGGACTATTGTGTAATGATATTACTTCAATTTCCACCCGCACGAAAGTGCCTGGTGGGCACCTTTGAATCGTTTCTATGCGGGTTTGGCGGGAAGCGCTAAAACTTGCATAGGGCCGATTCTGAGGGTGTTACAATTGGACCCACTGGAGATATTATGTGACAACACTAGCGCCATAGCACTCGCTAAGGAACCAAGATATCATCCAAAGACCAAGCATATCAACCGCAAGTTTCATATAATCCGAGATTATATAGCAGATGGAGATCTGAAGATTAGCAAAGTACATACAGATCTGAATGTCGCAGATCCATTGACTAAACCTCTTCCACGTGTAAAACATGATCAGCACCTCAGTGCCATGGGTGTGAGATTGTTGCCAAATGTAAACTAGATTATTGACTCTAGTGCAAGTGGGAGACTGTTGGAATTATGCCCTAGAGGCAATAATAAAGATGTTATTATTATAATTCTTGTTCATGATAATGTTTATATTCCATGCTAGAATTGTATTAGGCGGAAACTTTAATACTTGTGTGGTTTGTGAACAACACCGTGTCCCTAGTACGCCTCTATGGACTAGCTCATTGATTGATGATGGTTAAGGTTTCCTAACCATGGACATGAGTTGTCGATTAATAATGAGATCATATAATTTGGAAAATGATATGGTGGACAGACCCAAACTAAGCGAAGCAATTAGATCGTGTCATCGTGTTCGTATTTGCGAAGCTTTTCTTATGTCAAATATTGTATTCCTTAGACCATGAGATAATACAACTCCCTGGTATCGGAAGAAAGCTTTGAGGTCATCAAACGTCATCCTATGAGAGGGTGATCATAAAGGTGTCTCTCAGGTGATCGTAAAGTATCTGTTGGGTTGTATGTATCGAGATGGGATTTGTCCCTCCCAAGTCAGAGAGATATACTTCGGGGCCCACTCGGTAATCGACATCAACACCGCTTGCAAGCATGTGGTTAAGGAGTTAATCACAAAGTGATATCGGATTACGGAACGAGTAAAGTACTTGCTGTGAACGAGATTGAACTAGGTATGATGGTACCGACGATCGAACCTCGGGCAAGTAAAATATCGCGAGACGAAGGGAATATATATATGGGATTGATTGAATCCTGGCATCGTGGTTCATCCGATATGATCATCGATGAATGTGTGGGAGTCAATATGGGTTTCCAGACCCCGCTGTTGATTATTGATAGAAGATCATGTCTGCATATTCTCGAACCCGCAGGGTCACACACTTATCGTGTCTCGACGCTAGGATAGATTGGATAATTGGTTTATGAGTTTTTGTTCGGAGTCTCGGATGGGATCCAGGACATCACGAGAGGTTCCGGAGTGGTCCGGAGAATAAGATTCATATAAGGCAATGCAGTTTTTGGAGTTTGGAATTGTTCCGGGTTAATCGGTATTGTACCGGAAGCTTCTAGAACCTTCCGGAAGGGGACCAACATGGCCCCACCTTCCGGGAGGGGGCATGGTCCTATGAGGGAGTGCCCTGGCCGCATTGGGCCAGGGGCACAAGGCCCCATAGGGCCCAGCCGGCCAAGAGGGTTTAAACTCTAGATAGAGTTTCTAGAAGGGGAGGGTTTCCTTGCCCCCCACTCCTCCTCCTTTGGGGCCGCCGGTTTGGGCTTGGGGGAGGGGCTAGGGCTGCGCCCCACCCCTCTATATAAAGAGGGCTGGGGGCGCACCCCCCCCCACACACACCTTCCCCTCCAACCCTAGCCGCCCTGCTGCTCCTCTCTCTCTCTCCCTCCCGACTGCGTGTAGGCGAAGCCCTGCTGCAGAAACTCTCCACCACATACACCGCGCCGTCGTGTTGTAGATCCAATCCGTCTCTCCACCATACTTGATGGACCGAGGAAGGAGGAGACGTCGAGGTGCTGCACGTGTGCATCTCATGGAGGCACCGCCACTTGTGGTGCTAGATCGGATCGGATCGCGAGGAGGAGAAGCGAGTACGACTACATCACCCACGTTCCGTCGAACGTTCCGCTGTGCGAATCTTCAAGGGTATGAAGATCTAATCCAATCTCTCTCGTTGTTTGCATCTCCTAGATTAGATCTTGGCTTTCCCTCTGTTTGCATCCGTAGAAAATTTTGATTTACTATGCCGCGAAACCCATCAAGCGCCACGCTCGACCGAAGCCCACAGACCGCGCGCCGCCCTCGCCACGTGCATACACGATTGCCACCATCCCAGGAACACGCCAGACATGCCCATTGCACCGCCTGTGCCCCGTAGCCACCGCTTGCCGTTGAAGACGTCGCCTCTGCCGCGCAGAGCGTCGCGTGTTCTAGACCAAACCGCATCGCCCCTACACGCGCATTAAAGCCATAGAGCATCGCCAGGAGACCACCAAGCGATCGCCACCACCGGCCATGCCTCTAGCAGCCCGTAGCCATGTCGCCACCGTCGCCCGCCCATGCCATTCGGTCTCACCGTCGCGACTATAAATAGAGGCCTCCCCCTCTCAAATTCTTCACACCATTCCACTCCTCTATCACCCAGAACCATCCCACCTCAGTCCCGGAGCAAGGCGAGCAGCGCATCGCCAGAATTGCGCCGGAGCAGGACGCCTCTGGAGAAGAAGGTCGTCGTCGATTTCGTCCACCCTAGGGGCTGCCGCGACCACCCCTGAGTTCGCCGTCGTCGACTTCGTCGTTCGCCCACCTTGCCGACCCTCGCCCGAACCCCGGTGAGCCCCCAGTAACCCCCACTGGCCGCGCTAGGTTTCTGTCTCGCCGGCGTTGCTCAACATCGACGATGACTCTCAGCCATTGGATTAGAACCTGATCGAACGTCCCATAGTGCCCCGTACCGCTTCACGTTTAAAGAGCCACTGACTGGTGGAACCCCCTGTCAGTTGAGCCCCGCGCCGCGGAGTGTCACTGCGCCGGCCCGTTAACCTTTCCCGCGCAGCCCAGTTATTTGAATTTAACCTTTTCCATTTTATTTCAAACACACTTCTGTACCCAATTTCAAAAATCAACCCAGGTCGATTCAGTGAACCAAATTTAATGAAACCAATTTTGTTAGAAAGGTCTGGGAATGCTGAATCCAAGCCCGTTGGATTCAAGTCATTTGGATCTATAGATCATCCATGGTAAAAATAACAAGGCAGAAGCTTTTCTGCATTCAAACATTTTTCAAATTAAAACCATGATAGATTTTGAGTTGATTCCAACTCTCAAAAATCACATTTAACCATACCTTTCGGAATATATAAAAATATATAGGTTTACTTACAAAAATAATGTTCAAGTAATAAATGAATGCCTCATAGACATTTCTAGCCACTTTAATTAATTAAAATAAAAGGGTAAAACCTTATTAAATTGTGACACCACTTTAAATCACATTCCCATGGACTAAAATATGTGGTGATGACATGTGTCAACATGATCCCATGTTTTGGTTTGGAGAATATTAAAGCTTAAGTAGTTTTTCAATGAGTAGAAATTACTTTTCTAAAAATAAAAGGAATTAAACCAAACTTAATCTTGTAATATTAGTAATGATGTTAGGTCATCTATAGGACCCTTTTGTGTGATGATTGCAAGTAGTTAAGTATTGTTTGGTGATTGTGTACCTTGTATTTATTAATAGAAGCTAGTACCGACCAAGGATACGAGGAGGAAGGAGGATACTACGAAGAAGAAGCCGAGGAGAACTTCAACCACTGCTCTGCACAAGGCAAGCTTTATTAACTAAGTGGACCTATACAAGCTAACCCTTGCAAGATACCCTACTGATGCCACAAACCACTACTTGTTACTATGCCCACTATATGCCTTAAGCATATGTGATCATATCCACTTGATAAACCAATCCTAGTTTTACTTACAAGCTTGATTACTTTATTTCTTTAGCAAAGCTAGTATTTAGAGATTTCTTAAGTAAATGGTAGATTTATAAAGATAATTGAAGGTTGCATAAAGAGCATAAAACTTGGCCTAAGCTAGATAATCTTGATGTCATCCTAAGGCATAAGATTAAACTTAGTTAAACTCCACTAGTGTACCACCCCTCATTAGTGCTTATCCCCACTTGTAGATGCCAGTGCTAAGCATAAAAATTGATCAACTTTAGATGGGAATACTTGGTGGAAAAATGGTTATGAAAACCTTGGAATGATGGATCATTCTATTTAAATGTTTTGAACATGTGTTTCCGAACACTTGATGATTTTGGTGATGAAAATGATGAGGCATGAGCCTTGGACCTTTATAAAACTGATGGTTGTCTGGATGCGATATCATTCCAATTTTATCGTACAACCACAATACCCGAAGATTGGGTAGGGCTTGACTGGAAACTTATATACCTTAGTATTAGTTCCCTCACGGCCAAGGTCTGAGCTGAGGCTACCTTGTGAAGATTGTCCACCTGTGAAGTACCCAAGATGACAGTTGGTCATGGTTGGGAGGCCAAACTCACAGGAGAGGTGCTTATACTAGGGCGTGTAATTGAAAGGTTAGGATTGATTATCCGCATACTGAGTATGGTGAATTCAGGATTTGTTCCTGATGGATGTATCGAATGTTATGGTGAAAGTGTACAATCTCTGCAGAGTGTCAAACTATTCGAATAGCCGCGTCCGCGGTTATGGACAGTTGGAGTGGCCATACTGTTCCCCCGTCAGATGTTTTCAAAAGACTTGTGAAATAAACTGAGACTTTGACTTGACCACAACAGGGTTGTGGCATGAGATATAAGTTTCCCCTTAGGTGTTATAAACTTCAATTAGCTCTCTTACTTCTGAACTTAGTAGAGATAAATCTGGCTTTTTGCAAAACAACCCTAGAGCTTAGTGTCCTATTACAAAAAACCCTTTCACTTGTTAGTATTAGTTTGCGAGTACTTAAAGAGTACTCATGGCTTTGTCCCTGGCTATTCCCGTGGCCATACTATGAACAGGAGTACCTGGAGGATGGACCCCAGGAAGGTTACGACAACTAGGATCATCTCCCATAGTCAGCATTGCCTGTGACCCCGAAGATGGAGCTTCGCCTATGCTACCGTTATTATTACGTATTCCGCTGCTTGAAGTTGTATTAAGAACTGGATCATGAGATCCCTATTTGTGTAAGAACTTATGTACGCTTTGTAATGGATGATGTATTGTGGTATCCAATTCTGTTATGTCTCGCAAAAATGGTAATCCTTGGATTGCGATGTATGGCATAACAGGCATCTGGGATTAAAAATCCGGGTGTTGACAAGTTGGTATCAGAGCCATCCTGACCATAGGAGACCCTAGTTAGATTGGATGTTGAATCAAAAACTTAGTTTTAAAACAAAAAAACAAATATTTGCCAAAAACTTATTCTTATTCTTATCCCGTTGATTCTTTCATGAAAATTCATGTTCCTCAAAAACTCTTGCAATGTACATAAAATATTGACACACTTAATCACTCTACTAACTTACTCATCCTATATTCTTATAGATGGACGTGAAGTACAATAAGTTTTATCAGTTGGGGAATGGAGGAGACCTTATATTTGAGAGGGATTTGGACCAGCTTTCGGAACTTCTGGAGCGTCCGCACCCCGAGTTCTTCAGAGCTCAGCTCAATGATCAAGAAGGAGAAGATATGCAGTGGCTAATTGTTGCAAGTCTCCGAGGAAAGATTGAACCTCCCACTGCGGAAGTAATTCAGTTTACCTTAAGAGAGAACAACTAGCTCGATGGACTTGCCAGGGCCATGCAGGAAGCTCTTTCCCGTCTGTGTGGGCAGAGCATCAATCAGATCAAGGGTACTCGCTTTGCGTTTTGCCCGAGGCGTGATGCAAATGGACAACCACTGGAAGCACCATACCACCCCGAACTGAAGACTCAATTGGAACACCTTAGCTTCATGATGTACGATCGTCAGCAGGAGTTGGATAACTGCCGTGACTACTCCAACCACAAGTCTGCCATCATCAAGACGAAGGATCAGACCATCGCCATGTTAGCAAAGGATCACAAGTCTCGCCGCTGTCAGCTCGACAAGAAGGAGCGCATCATTGCCCGTCTTCGCCATCGTATCTCATCTTTGGAGGAAACCATCCACGAGAGAGACATGCAGTTAGAGGAAAGGGAGAATGCCGGAGAGGATCTTCGTGGAGACCCCTACTCCTACATCAGTGATGATGATGATTTTCTGGAGGATCAGGCTATGGATTTCTTCACCGATGAGGATGATTTCGCCTTCATCGATGATGATGAGGATGATGAAGCCACATATTCCGAGGAGTAGTAGCACTTGAGCACTAGCGTAGTGAGTAGTATTCGGTCCCACTGTATCGTAGTTTCCAGAATGGTTCTTAAAACCATCTGTTTTTCTTTGTTGTGGTGTGTGTTGTACTGTGTGCTATGAATGATTGAATGAAAAGCAAGTTGCTAGAAAATCTGAGTCAAACTTTAAAAAAATTTCAAAGACCCAAGACCTTAGAAATTTCCCTCTTTTCTCACGATCTATCTCAATCTTCATATGCCAGGTGGAGGAAGTGGTTCATCCCCGGACCCGATGTTGCAGATTCTGCAAATGTTGACTTCGGACCGCGAAGCTGAAAGAGCGGAACGTCAAGCCAACCTAGCCACCCTGCAGCAGATAGCCCAGCTAGCCCACAACAACCAAGGCCACGGAAATCAGGACAACTATGGATCTAAACTCAAGAATTTACAGAATACCAACCCACCTGTTTTCACTAAGTCGGAAGAACCCCTAGACGCCGATGATTGGCTGCAAACCATGGAAAATAATCTAGAAATCACCGGAGTGGAAGCCAATGAGAAAGTTCTGTTCGCCACCCACTATCTAGCCGAAGATGCCAGGGCATGGTGGAACAGTGTTCGCGCAATGACCGGAGGCCAGATGATGACCTGGGAGGAATTCAAGGTCAAGTTTAGCAGAACCCATGTGCCACCGGGTTTGATCAAAAGAATGAGAGACGAGTTCAGAGAACTGAAGCAAGGACGGATGACTGTAGTGGAACACCGTGACAAATTTTTGTAATTAGCTAGGTATGCCCCGGATGAGATCGACACCGAAGCCAAGAAGAAAGAAAGATTCCTGAATGGTCTGCATGATGAGATGCAGACGGTATTAGTCAATATCCCCTTTGCCGATATTGAAGCCCTTGTCGACTCGGCCATCCAAATGGAAGGAAAGATCAACCAAGCCAATGAGAACCGCAAGCGTCGTATGATGCATCAGCCGGGAACCCATCAGACCCCAAAGTATCGCCCTAACCCATCTCCAGGATTTGCCCCAAGAACCAACAGACCCCCGATGAACCGTCCGACCTATCCCAACCGCGGAAACCCTAGACCCGGAGGAAATCACAACAACCCCGACAACTCTAGCAATTTCAACCGTGCCCCACCCAAGTTCAACAACAACAATGTTACCGCCAACACCAACACTGCCCCGAGAACTGGAAGCAATGATGTGCCTGTAGCAGCAAAGGACAAGTCGCAAGTGACTTGTTATGACTGTGGAAATAAAGGCCACTATTCCAACGAGTGCCCCAACAAGAAGAATGTCGCAGCACCCAATGCCAACGCCCCAGCTCAGCAGCAGCGTCGTGTTCAGCCAGGAAGGATATTTGCCCCAGGGAATTCACTCAACCGCAATGGCCGTATTTTTCTCATGCATGCTGAAGAAGCTCAGGAAGCGCCAGACGTCGTGCTGGGTATGTTTTCTGTTAATTCAGTATTTGCATGAGTGTTGTTTGATTCTGGTGCATCGCACTCATTTGTCACCGAAGAATTTGCATGCACTAGTAAAATTCAACCAACAAAACTAAAGCATGTTATGATCGTTCAAATTCCCGGATCAACCACCAAGGCTAGGCAAATTTGCAAAGTCGTCCCTATCTGAATCCATGGCATAGATTTTTATGCTAATCTGATAGTACTCGGAACTAAAGGTTTGGAAGTAGTACTAGGAATGGATTGGATGTCAAAACATAAAGGATTGATTGTCTGTGCCAAGAAAGCCATAACCATGACCAGTACAGCCGGAATATCAGTCGAGCATATATCTGAAACCTTACCTCGTTAATTCAAGTGTAACAAGAGTATAGGCCAACCCACCATTGACCAAGTCCGGATAGTCTATGAATACCCCGATGTATTTCCAAATGTTTTGCCCGGTATGCCCCCAGATCGGGATATCGAGTTTATCATTGAACTAATCCCCGGAACCGGACCCATAGCCCAGAGACCCTATAGTATGAACCCGTCAGAGCTAGCAAAACTGAAGAAGCAACTGGATGCCATGCTGGAAATAGGATTGATTCAACCAAGTGCGTCACCATGGAGATCACCTGTCTTGTTTGTGGACAAGAAGGATGGAGGTAACCGTTTGTGTACGGATTATAGGAAGTTGAATGACGTCACCATCAAGAACAAGTACCCCTTGCCCAAGATCGAAGATTTGTTTGATCAGTTGACCGGTGCCAAAGTATTTTCTAAGATTGATCTTAGGACTGGCTATCATCAACTCAAAATTCGGGCAGAGGATATTCCAAAGACTACCTTTACCACCAGATATGGATTATATGAGTATACCGTTACGTCCTTTGGATTAACCAATGCCCCCGCTTATTTCATGAATCTCATGAATAAGATTTTTATGGAATTCCTGGATAAGTTTGTCGTTGTTTTCATCGATGACATTCTGATTTATTCCAAATCGGAAGACGAACATGAGCTACACCTAAGGACCATCCTTGGAACCCTTAGAGAGCATCAACTGTATGCAAAGTTTAGCAAATGTGAATTCTGGTTACAGGAGGTAGGATTCCTCGGTCACATTGTACCAGCCGGAGGAATTGCCGTTGACCCTGCCAAAGTGAAAGATGTAGAAGATTGGCAAGCCCCAACCACTCAAACCCAAGTTCGTGCATTTCTCGGATTGGCGGGATATTACCGCAAATTCATAGAAGAATTCTCGAGTATCGCCAGACCCATGACCCAATTGCTAAAGAAAGACAAGAAGTTTGAATGGACCGACAAATGTGAAGCGAGTTTTCAAGAACTCAAAAGAAGATTGATTTCAGCCCCAATCTTGATCCTGCCAGATATCACGAAGCCCTTCGATGTGTATTGTGATGCATCCAAGATCGGTCTCAGATGTGTGCTAATGCAAGAAGGCAAAGTTATATCTCATCTATCTCGACAACTAAAGCAACATGAGCAAAATTACCCAACCCATGACCTCGAACTCGCAGCCGTAGTTCTAGCCCTGAAGACATGGAGGCATTACCTGATGGGAAACCGTTGTGAGATCTATACGGATCACAAGAGTCTGAAATATATATTCACTCAGAAGGAGCTGAATATGAGACAGAGAAGATGGATTGAGCTAATCAAGGATTATGATCTGGACATTCACTATCACCCTGGTAAAGCCAATGTGGTAGCTGATGCCCTTAGCTGATTTCCGTGCCACTTGAACTCCATGGTTTTGAAGGAGCAACCAAGTTTGCACAAAGAGATGGAAGATTTTTGAATGGAATTAGTAAGTGAAGGATTTTTGGCTAGCATAGAACTCCAGCCCACTTTGATCAGTCAGATCAAAGAGGTGCAAAAAGGAAATGCTAGTATCGACGGAATCAAGCGTTGTATCGGTACATGCAAAGTACCTGGATTCACCGAAGACGAAGAAGGAGTTCTGTGGTACAAAGGACGCCTTTGTGTACCAGCAGATTCTGAGTTGAAAGAAGTTATTCTCAAGGAGGCTCATGATACTCTTTATTCTATCCATCCCGGAGGAACTAAGATGTATCAAGATTTAAAAGAGCAATTTTGGTCGCATAAGATGAAGAGAGAAATCGGAAGCTATATCGCCAAGTGTGATATTTGTCAGCGAGTCAAGGCAGGACATCAAAGACCCGCTGGATTGTTGCAACCCTTGCAGATTCCGGAATGGAAATGGGATTCTGTTGGAATGGACTTTATCACTGGACTGCCTACTTCTAGTAGGGGAAATGACTCTATCTGGGTCATAGTGGACAGATTGTCCAAAGTCGCCCATTTCTTGCCCGTTAAAACCACATATCAGAGTTCGAAGCTAGCGGAGTTGTACATCGCTAGAATAGTTAGTTTGCACGGAGTCCCCAAGAACATTTTATCGGATCGAGGAACTCAGTTTACCTCGATATTCTGGAAGAAAGTCCAAGAAGGTTTAGGAACCCGCCTAGATTTCAGCACCGCGTATCACCCTCAGACCGATGGACAAAAAGAGCGAGTAAATCAAATACTCGAAGATATGCTGAGAGCATGTGTGTTAGAATATGGATCCAAGTGGCAAGACTGTCTGCCGTTTGCAGAATTTTCCTACAATAACAGTTATGTCGACAAGAGACGTAGAGACCTCGCCTTCAACTTAGGAGATTTTGTTTATCTGAAAGTGTCGCCATTGAAGGGAATGCAACGTTTCCAACTCAAAGGAAAGTTAGCCCCCAGATATATCGGACCTTTCGATTCTGAACCATCGAGGAGAAGTGTCGTATCAATTGGAACTACCCGAAGAGATGTCATATGTGCACAATGTGTTCCATATCTCGTTACTTCGTAAGTGTCTCGAAGTCCCCGAGAAGACCGAAGTGTTCAAAAATATTGACCACCAGACCATAGAGATCAACGATGACCTGACCTATCCTGAAGTACCCATCCGTATTTTGGAAGAAGCTTTCAGGACTACCCGAACTAGAAGCATCAAGTTTCTCAAGATTCAGTGGAGCAACCACACAGAAGAGGAAGCTACCTGGGAGCGCGAAGATCACATCAGGACAGAGTTTCCCGATCTCTTCAAATCCTAGGTAATCTTTTTCGTCCTTTTTCAAATCTCGGGACGAGATTTTGTTTAAGGGGGGAAGGTTTGTAACATCCCAAAAATACTAAACTTGGATCATCAAACTCTAATCATCAAATTTAGGGTTAACAAAAACTTTTCTAAATAAAAATATGAATGCATGCATGAGAGTATGCATTTCATTTTGAATTCTTTTGAACCACCTTGTTTGTGTGTTTCTTTGCTTGTAAAATGTTTCTTAGGTGAAATAAACATCATCTAAACAATTCCCAAACTTTTCTCAAAGACAAGTAAATCAAAACAAATAAAATAAGGGAATGGTCATTTTGACCAATTTAACTCCCATGCCTACTTTGGATGTCTCAAACTTTCAAAACCTAACAGAAACTTTTCTGGATCTTTGCACCCCTTGATTGTACTCATAACAAAGTATCAAGGTCAACCTTGTGATCATCCAAAAACTTTCAAATGCATAGTTTAAATGACAATTCAAAATTGAATCTTTATCATATGGGAAGATCCCACTTTTTCAAAAACCACTCAAACAAGATCAACTTTCAAAACCCAAGCATCTGCAGACTCACCAGCACCAACCTAGCACACACACCAAAAATCTTTTCAAAATTCAAAACTTGAATTCATGCGGCCATTTCATCAAACACTTGGCAGACACAAATCAAACAAAATTAAAACACTATAGTGTGAAGTGTTTTGAGCCTAACTGGTTCCCTATCTAGCTCACAACCAGCTCAGTAGATCAGCTAGCAAGATTAACCAAGCAATAGAACCACTGTGAGCTTGCCAAAACCATCAATGGTGAACAACCGAAGCCACCCTTGCCACCCACATGTCGACAGCAAGCTAGGGAGGAAACTAGCCGTGCCAACCTTGTCTGGGAGATCACCCATGCTTCACCGCCCCCTCTAGACCAGCCCTGCCTCGAAGACGTCGAACACAGCACACAGGAACGCCGCGCCCGTGCCTCTGCCAACCGTGCCGAGCCTGCGCCAGAGCGCCACGCTCGACCGAAGCCCACAGACCGCGCGCCGCCCTCGCCGCGTGCATACACGATCGCCACCATCCCAGGAACACGCTAGACATGCTCATTGCACCGCCCGTACCCCGTAGCCACCGCTCGCCGTCGAAGACGCCGCCTCTACCGCGCAGAGCGTCACGTGTTTCAGACCAAACCGCATCGCCCCTACACGCGCATTAAAGTCATAGAGCATCGCCAGGAGACCACCAAGCGATCGCCACCGCCGGCCATGCCTCTAGCAGCCCGTAGCCATGTCGCCACCGTCGCCCGCCCATGCCGTTCGGTCTCACCGTCGCGACTATAAATAGAGGCCTTCCCCGCTCAAATTCTTCACACCATTCCACTCCTCTCTCACCCAGAACCATCCCACCTCAGTCCCGGAGCAAGGCGAGCAGCGCATCGCCAGAATTGCGCCGGAGCAGGCCGCCTGTGGAGAAGAAGGGCGCCGTTGATTTCGTCCACCCCAGGAGCTGCCGCGACCACCCCTGAGTTCGCCGTCGTCGACTTCGTCGTTCGCCCGCCTCGCCGACCCTCGCCCGAACCCCGGTGAGCCCCCAGCAACCCCCACTGGCCGCGCTAGGTTTCTGTCTCGCCGGCGTTGCTCAACATCGACGATGACTCTCAGCCGTTGGATTAGAACCAGATCGAATGTCCCATAGTGCCCCGTACCGCTTCGCGTTTAAAGAGCCACTGACTGGTGGAACCCCCCTGTCAGCTGAGCCCCGCGCCGCGGAGTGTCACTTGGTCGGCCCGTTAACCTTTCCCGCTCAGCCCAGTTATTTGAATTTAACCTTTTCCAATTTATTTCAAACACACTTCTGTACCCAATTTCAAAAATCAACCCAGGTCGATTCAGTGAACCAAATTTAATGAAACCAATTTTGTTAGAAAGGTCTAGGAATTCTTAATCCAAGCCCATTGGATTCAAGTCAGTTGGATCTATAGATCATCCATGGTAAAAATAACAAGGCAAAAGCTTTTCTGCATTCAAACATTTTTCAAATTAAAACCATGATAGCTTTTGAGTTGATTCCAACTCTTAAAAATCACATTTAACCATACCTTTCAGAATATATAAAAATATATAGGTTTACTTACAGAAAGAATGTTCAAGTAATAAAAGAATGCCTCATAGACATTACTATCCACTTTAATTAATTAAAATAAAAGGGTAAAACCTTATTAAATTGTGACACCACTTTAAATCACATTCCCATGGACTAAAATATGTGGTGATGACATGTGTCAACATGATCCCATGTTTTGGTTTGGAGAATATTAAAGCTTAAGTAGTTTTTCAATGAGTAGAAATTACTTTTCTAAAAATAAAAGGAATTAAACCAAACTAAATCTTGTAATATTAGTAATGATGTTAGGTCATCTATAGGACCCTTTTGTGTGATGATTGCAAGTAGTTAAGTATTGTTTGGTGATTGTGTACCTCGTATTTATTAATAGACGCTAGTACCGACCAAGGATACGAGGAGGAAGGAGGATACTACGAAGAAGAAGCCGAGGAGAACTTCAACCACTTCTCTGCACAAGGCAATCTTTATTAACTAAGTGGACCTATGCAAGCAAACCCTTGCAAGATACCCTACTGATGCCACAAACCACTACTTGTTACTATGCCCACTATATGCCTTAAGCATATGTGATCATATCCACTTGATAAACCAATCCTAGTTTTACTTACAAGCTTGATTACTTTATTTCTTTATCAAAGCTAGTACTTAGAGATTTCTTAAGTAAATGGTAGATTTAGAAAGATAATTGAAGGTTGCATAAAGAGCATAAAACTTGGCCTAAGCTAGATAATCTTGATGTCATCCTAAGGCATAAGATTAAACTTAGTTAAACTCCACTAGTGTACCACCCCTCATTAGTGCTTATCCCCACTTGTAGATGCTAGTGCTAATCATAAAACTTGATCAACTTTAGATGGGAATACTTGGTGGAAAAATGGTTATGAAAACCTTGGAATGATGGATCATTCTATTGAAATGTTTTGGACATGTGTTTCCGAACACTTGATGATTTTGGTGATGAAAATGATGAGGCATGAGCCTTAGCCCTTTATAAAACTGATGGTTGTCTAGATGCGATACCATTCCAATTTTATCGTACAACCACAATACCCGAAGATTGGGTAGGGCTTGACTGGAAACTTATATACCTTAGTATTAGTTCCCTCACGGCCAAGGTCTGAGCTGAGGCTACCTTGTGAAGATTGTCCACCTGTGAAGTACCAAAGATGACAGTTGGTCAAGGTTGGGAGGCCAAACTCACAGGAGAGGTGCTTATACTAGGGCGTGTAATTGAAAGGTTAGGATTGATTATCCGCATACTGAGTATGGTGAATTCAGGATTTGTTCCTGACGGATGTATCGAATGTTGTGGTGAAAGTGTACAATCTCTGCAGAGTGTCAAACTATTCGAATAGCCGCGTCCGCGGTTATGGACAGTTGGAGTGGCCATACTGTTCCCCCGTCAGATGTTTTCAAAAGACTTGTGAAATAAACTGAGACTTTGACTTGACCACAACAGGGTTGTGGCATGAGATACAAGTTTCCCCTTAGGTGTTATAAACTTCAATTAGCTCTCTTACTTCTGAACTTAGTAGAGATAAATCTGGCTTTTTGCAAAACAACCCTAGAGGTTAGTGTCCTATTACAAAACCCCCTTTCACTTGTTAGTATTAGTTTGCGAGTACTTAAAGAGTACTCATGGCTTTGTCCCTGGCTATTCTCGTGGCCAGACTATGAAGAGAAGTACCTGGAGGATGGACCCAGGAAGGTTACGACAACTAGGATCATCTCCCATCGTCAGCATTGCCTATGACCCTGAAGATGGAGCTTCGCCTACGCTACCGTTATTATTACGTATTCCGCTGCTTGAAGTTGTATTAAGAACTGGATCATGAGATCCCTATTTGTGTAAGAACTTATGTACGGTTTGTAATGGATGATGAACTGTGGTATCCAATTCTGTTATGTCTCGCAAAATGGTAATCCTGGGATTGCGATGTATGGCATACCAAGCATCTGGGATTAAAAATCCGGGTGTTGACATATGAGCTCTAGTAGTGCGCACAAGCCAAACCTAGTTATGCTAGGAGCAGTGGATCAGATAATATAAGCTCAAAGGGAGTAATGGAATAGATAGGTGTAACATCCCAGCATTTAGGAACTAACGAAGGGTAGATTTAGGAATTTGAAATGTTGCATGCATTCATTTGTGAAAATGTGGGTAAATTTTTCGCCAAATAAAACTTAAAGTGATCAAAGTTTCTTTCATGCTTTGAGCTTAGGTATAGACTTGAAGGATGATTGCTATAGACTATGATATGATCTTTGTGGATTAGTGTGTTTTGGGAAATGAAATTTGAATTTAAATCTTGAGTGTTTGAATTATAATTCAAAAGGATTTTTGAATAATGTTTGAATCTTTCATTTAATTAAGAGTTAACCAATAATATCTCAAACTTTATATAAAGAGAGCAATTAAGAATATGAATATCCATTTCATAATTTTATTCAATAAATAAGTTACAAAAATGTAACTTATGAGAATCATCCACAATCTTTACAATAGCAAATAAATAAAGAATAATATTTCTTTATTGATAATAGTACAATCTTTATTACAAAAGAATAAAAAAATAAAGAGTACAAAAGAATAAATTAAACATTACAATTGAATATGATAGTTATTACAAGTGACTAATCTATAAATAAAAATAAAACCTAAACTAAAGTCTTGATATTCAAATCTAGTTCCTGCAAAATAAAAAAATAAACTTAAAAGAAAAAGAAGGTTAGGATTATAATATTTTTTTACTCTCAGAAGTTGACAATGAAGTGCACTGTTCACTTTTTCATCATTGAGTATCTAAGGGGCCAATTTCACCAAAATGAAAGAATGTATCTTTCATAATTTTAAGCCATAAGTCAAATCACAGCAAGGAGGGGCAAGTTTCACCAACCAGTTAGAAGTAACCAGATGAAAGTAACTTTCAAAATTCAGAACATATCCACATCTGTGTAGCAGGCACACAAGCAGCACACACACCAAACTGCATGGTGTGTGTTGTCAACACCATAGCAGCAGCACAACCAAACAAAACTATCAACACAGCCGTGGGAAAACCAATCCCTACACCATCCCATTCCTTTTACACACCAAGCACAACAGCTAGCAGCTAAACCAAGCCAAAGCCAAGCTAGATCAAACCAACCAAAGCCCAGGATCACATCACCAAGATGATGACATAAGGAGGGGGTAGATCAGGTGGATAGCAAGATCAAGATCAAGCCATCAGGATCAGGAGATGATGGGCTACATCAAGGACAAGCTAGTAGCTGGAAATACCAGGGGAGCACCAGATCAAGCTACCATAAGATCAACCACTAGCAACCACAACATCAAGTGACAGTGGTGAGTAAATAAACCATCAAATGATCTATCTGTCTAATATTAGACAAACATACATGATCCGACTCTTATTCAAACTCTCAGAAAGCACCCAAGTGGGGTGAATCCATCATTGAGGTTTTAAACTCTAAAAGCAAACAGCAAAGTATAAGGATCCAACTAAATCTCAGAACAACAACATTGATTTAGCTGTCAAGCTATATTTCACTTCAAGAATGAATATAGCTAAGATTTAACTTCTAGTCACATCTGTAAGACAAGAGTATCACCTTAGAATTTAATCGTATGGATCTATACAAGTGATCAAGCCTACCATCATTTTTCCCAAACTTTGATTCAAGAAATAGTAGCTGGTACCACTACCAGAACCATCCATATGAATCAACTAGATAAAAGCCTAATCCCTAAACCTCAGACCAACATCATTGGTCTTAGGGATTTAAGAAAGGAAAATTTCTACTTATCTTTAAAGCCAAACTCATCTTAAGCTTAAACCAACTCAAACAATGAAATAGAATCTAATCTTGTGTGCCATACAAAGATGGTGTCACAAGAACAGTTCTACATTAATCAGGTTAAACATTCAATCTTCACAAGATTCAACCAACCAACTGCAAATCATTTTCCTGTCATCACAGGAATCATAATTAAGAAAATCCCTATGTATATCTTCACTGTTTGAAACCATTTGATCTCAAACTACATCTGAATTATTAAGCCAACAAGTGTTAATACAGTGATTTCATCACACAACACTCACTGTCATTCACCAAGTAATGACAGTGGTGAAACAGTAAACCACAAGATTCCCAAGTATTGTTTCTATAGCAACTTTACCATCTGACCATATAAAAATTAATCCATAGAATCATATGATAAGCCACTAGCACCACCACAGTTCATCTTAAGCAGTAAGCCACAGCTAACAACCAATTAGCATGCTTTAACATATGATCCAATTCATCAATTACTTAATCAACAGCAGGGTATGAACCCTAAACAGAACCAAGAACCCTAATCAGGACCAAACAATCACCAAGAAGATCATTACCAACATCTAGCATAGGATGAACTAGCATAGAGAGCACGAGGGGAGAGGAAAAAACTTACAATAGGTTCTCGCTGAAGACTAGAAGAGGAAGCAGAGATGGCGACGACCATGGCGGCACGGGGAGCACCCCCAGGGGGGCGCTGCAACCCACACATCGCCACGACAGCGACCTTAGCCACACCGGGAGGCGGGGAACATCACCACGACGCATGATAGTAGCGACGACGCTAGGATCAACGCCAACCCCAAACCCTAGGGTTCGAGACGACATCGATGTGGCCATGGGAGAGCTCCAAATCCAGATCCAATTAGATAGAAAGGTAGAACGGGGTCGACAACCTCTTCCTGCACCATGACAGTGGCCAGGGCGGTCCATGACGGCGGGACTCGCCGGCGGCGACACCACTGACCACGGGGTCGGGGAAGGAGAAGGAGGAGGTGAGCTCGAGTGAGAGACAGGGAGTGTTGGGCTAGGTGGGCCGAAAACCCTTCTGGGTGGTTGTTTTGACCATGCCCTACTGGGCCACAAGGGCCCAATAAACCCAAAAGGCCAGCCCAAACCATTTAGAACCTGTTTTTAATGAATAGGAAAAGACCAAAATGCCCCTGAACTTAAATAAACTTTAAAACATAAAATAAAAGTCCAAAAATTATAAATAAAATATTTTTGGATTCACAATAATCCAAACTATCCAAATAAATTAAGAGATGAAATTTTAGACATATAAATTTTATTAAGAATTTTGTAATTTATATATTCTTTATGGAATTTTACAAAATTATTGAAAGATGATAAAAATAAATAAAAATCACTTTCATTATATATTAATATTGTAGTATTTTAGAAAAATACTCAACAAATATTTAATAACAATTTTTGATATTTAAGTAATAATTCTTAAAGGAATTATTAAATCAATAAAATTCAAATAAAAGGGAAATAAAATAAAAGAATACAATATCCTATTATGAATATTAAAAAAATTAATATTTATAAATCCTTTATTATTAAAAAGAATTTTTATAATAATGGGGCAAATGCATATCAAGTTAAATGATGCATTACATTACTTTGCATAATCATTTTGCTTCTTTAAATATTGTTCTTACCGGGCAATAATGATGTTTTTGTAGACATAGAAGCTCAAGGTCCAGTGCAAGCATCAGACTTCACTGCCTTGCAATCACAAGGCAAGTTCATCACTTTCTTATATCCTTTGAAGAGTCTTTATCAAGGTATTTGAAAATTGTGTGTTATCATATATACTCCAAACAAAGAAAATATTATTTTTAGAAATAAAGAAATCATTAGATATCATCCTAAGTGATGATATAATGGAGCAATAGAACTTAGGGTTCTATTTGCAACAATGATGATCAATTAGGGACTTAATAACCCCTGACATCAGTGATTCTAGCGTCGTATATTACGTGTTAGCCATGAGATTTGGAATGGGACAGAGAAGTCAGCTGTATCTTCTTCCTCTCGCATGAAGCCGGATGTGCATGTCGTGGCTGTTATCCTTGTAGCGTGCGTATTAATTGGTAATTCGTAGAGGATATGCAGCATATGGGTGGGAACCCTCATCATCCCACGATAGTTCTGGCATCTAACGGTTTGTACAAACCATTGTCGTAATTTATCATGTGGGCATGGTGTACACCAAGGAGGCATGCGAGGTCGCGAAGGGGCAGTGATTGGCTTGGACCAACTACTGGGCCCCACATCATGGAATAGTGGACGGGAAAGTACGCCCGGTTGTGCAACAAGGAGTTGATCTCTCATGGGTAAAGTGACGCACCTCTGCAGAGTGTAAGAATTGTAACTTGTTACTCCCTATTCCGGGAAGGAGCTACGAACGCGGCAGGAAAGGAACTCCATGAAAGTTCTGGTCAACCTGTGAAGGCTGATGGTCATAGATTTTCATAATAAAATCAATCTTTGAAGAAAGATTTACAAAAAACTGCATAGTTCCAAGGATTTATAATCCGAGGTGGTAGTTAGAGCATCAAACTTCCCACCTTGCATCTAATGAACTTGTTGGGTAACGCTGTTACTCATCCTTTCCTTTGACCCCTTGCTTAGACTCTAAGGATCCCGAAGACGTGCCAATATATGCAGCTAAATGTCAAGAAGATGTATTCTACCAGGAGCCTGACCTGTTAGGAGGTGTTGAAGGAGTGGATTACGAAATCCTCTATGGTGTCGATGATAATGAATCCAACTAAGTATCCTAGTTAGTAGTCACCAACGGATCCGAGCAACATGAACTCTATAGAATAAGCTACTGAGATCAACTCCTAGATGGAGTTGCCACTTTTAAATTCCACTGAAACACTTTATATTTTGGTTTGAAGGTTGAAACCTTTTGAAGTCTTGAACTTCTGGTATTGTAATAATAATAATGTGTGAATGTTTGTAATATGGACCCGCAATGTTTCTGTTGTACCACTCTGAGGGATGTGATAATTACAGAACGGTGTTTGGTGGATGTCATGTCAACAACTATAGTGTACTACACATGCAGTGGTATGATGGGTCACCGCAATAGGATACTCTATCTATCGATAAAATACCACAGTAGAATCGTATGCATCGTGACAATAATTGAAATGCTTTGAAATCATAGGATTATATCATGGTGGGGCTATGCTTGCCTTTGCCTGTTGATAACAGAAAAAGATCTTCGAGAGCCTTGTACTTGAATTGATTATAGTTGGTCAGGTATTGTTCATCGATCTTCAAACTTTGACGGTGTTGATCTCGGTCTTCGATCTCGATCTCGCATTCTACCGGGAAGAACCAAACATCGGAAAGAGAGGGAAACAATCAACGCATGGCATCGATGCAATTCTCAAGCAAGTATGATGACATGACAAGTTAATTTGTATCAAATGTAACCCTAAAGCATGCTCGACAATTTAAACGGGGTTCCGAGGGGTACAAACCCTGACTCGAGGAAACTCCGGAATCACCGTGAGGGTTCATTTGGTTCTCTAATTAAACTTGTCATGTAAGTTGCTTAAAAATGCATGATTATAACTTAAATAGATAGTTCTCATTTTTCTGAACATTTTGATATGTTATTTGTATTTTTCTGACTTACAAATTAAAAGTTATTGAATTTACAATATTTATATAAAATTCTGGAATTATGTAAAACCATTTAAATTGATTATTGCGCCAGGATGACATCAACACATGCATCAGATAATTTTTACACCGTTGCAGAACCTAGCCACAGTGGCTGACGTGTGGGACCAAAGCCACATCAGCAGCCACACACGCAAAGTGGGGTCAGGGGCATTTTTCACTGGGGCTGGCTAGAGGCTGACGGGTGGGGCTTGGCCCACGCAGGCACCATGTGGTCGCCACGCAGGAGCCACGTCGGCTCGCCGGCCAACGGGCCAGACGGCGGTGGCAGACGACAGAGGAGGGTGCGCGAGGTTGCAATACCTAGCCTACTCGAGCCAGCGCAGCAAGGCAGACACAAAGGTGGCGGCGCCGCTGATTTTGGGTCACCGGAGCAGCGAGCACAACGATAGACTGCGGCGACGAGCGGCAGCGCACGACGCGGGGACGATACAGGCGATGCCAGGAAGCGAGGTTAGGTCGAGGAGGCTCAGAAGCTCACCGTGAAGCTAACGGACGTGATGTCGAGGCCGGAGGTGGAATAGAAGCCGGCCAAGCAAGGGATAAACCCTAATTGGACCTTCTAGAAGGGGGGTTTCCTTGCCCCCCACTCCTCCCTCCTTTGGCCGCCGGCCTAGGGCTTGGGGGAGGGGTTAGGGCTGGCGCCCACCCCTCTATATATAGAGGGCTGGGGCGCACCACCCCCCACACCTTCCCCTCAAGCCTAGTCGCCCTGCTGACCTCCTCTCTCTCTCCCTCCCGACTGCGTGTAGGCGAAGACCTGCTGCAGAAACTCTCCACCAATTGCACCGCGCCGTCGCATTGTAGATCCAACCCATCTCTCCACCATACTTGCTGGACCAAGGAAGGAGGAGACGTCGAGGTGCTGCACGTGTGCATCTCACGGAGGCACCGCCACTTGTGGTGCTAGATCGGATCGGATCGCGAGGAGGAGAAGCGAGTACGACTACATCACCCACGTTCCGACGAACGTTCCGCTGTGCGAATCTTCAAGGGTATGAAGATCTAATCCAATCTCTCTTGTTGTTTGCATCTCCTAGATTAGATCTTGGCTTCCCTCTGTTCGCATCCGTAGAAAATTTTGATTTACTATGCCGCGAAACCCTTCAGTGGTATCAGAGCTAGATCTATGCGTAGATGTGTTTCACGAGTAGAACGCAACATGGTTATTGCGGGCGTTGATGTTTTCTGTTGCAAGCCTCTTGTTTGTGTTCTTCTTATGACGCGGGATAGTGAGATTGAAGCGGTCCAGGCCAACCTTACGCGACGTTGTTCGCGAGACCGGCTCCGCACTTGACGTGTGGCTTGTTCCACATATGCGGCTGGTGGATGCCAGTTTCTCTCACTATAGTTGTCATGGGATTTACACCGGAGTTTGGCAACCATAATATCACCGTTGTGGCTTTCCGTAGGTAAGAATCGTTCTTATCATGCTACTCCCATAAGCCACGTAAAACATGCAACAACAAAGTAGAGGCGTCTAACTTGTTTTTGCAGGGAGTGTTTTCTGTGATATGGTATGGCCCAAGATGTGATGTGTATAATGTATGCGATGATCATGTTTTGTAATGTTTCACGACTTGCATGTCGATGAGTACACAACCGACAGGAGCCATATGGTTGTCTTTATAATTGTGTATGACCTGTGTGTCAACTTCTTATACGCCATGTAACAGTTTCACTTTATCGCTAAGTAGTTAGCAATAGTTGTAGTTGCTATTCGTGGTGGAGGCAATCATGGTGGAGTGATGGAGATCATGCCGGCACGCACAAGATGGAGATCATTGCGCGAAGATTGGCTATACCATGTCACATAAAGTTATATGCATGTGATGTTTATCCTTTTATGTATCTTATTATGCTTAGATCGCGACGGTAGCATGATAAGATGATTCCTCACTTAAAGATCAAGATAAAAACTGTGTTCTCCCCAAGTATGCACCGTTGCGAAAGTTCGTCGTGTCCAAGCATCACGTGATGATCGGGTGCTATAGACTCTACGTTCACATACAACGGGTGCAAGCCAGTTTTGCACACGCGGAAATACTTGGGTCTAACTTGACGAGCCTAGCATGTACAGACATGGCCTCGGAACACATGAACCGAAAGGTTAAGCATGAGTCATATGAATGATATGATCGACACTTCGTTGTCCACCATTGAAACCACATCTCTTCTCGTGAATATCGGATTAGGTGTGGTGAATTTGGATCGTGTTCGCTAAACAACTTGAGGGATGTTGAATTTAGTGGGAGTTCATCTAGTAATTTGATTAAAAGTTGAACTAGTTATCATGAACATAGTCTAATTTGTACTTGCAAATATTGTAGATCAAATGGCTAAGTCCAACTTCAACTTCAACGTTTTTGCTGAGAAGGAAAAGCTTAAAAACAATGGGTCTAACTTCACCAACTGGTTCCGCAATCTGAGAATCATTCTCTCTGGCGGTCAAAAGGACTATGTCCTTGAGAATGCGTTAGGTGACGCCCTTGCTGCTACTGCGCCGGCTGATGAGAAAGCTGTCTATCAGTCGCGCAAAGATGATTATGGTGTGATTAAGAGCACCATGTTGTTTGCTATGGAATCGGACCTTCAAAATCGTTTTGAAGACTATCTCGGGCCCTTTGAGATTCTCGAGGAGCTGAAAACCATGTTTCAGACTCAGGCCCGTTCTGAGAGATATGAGATCTCTGAGAAGTTCTTTAACTACAAGATGGAGGAAGGGAGTTCCGTTAGTGAGCACGCCATTAAGATGTCGGGCTACACTCAAATCCTTGAGCAACTAGACTGCAAGATTCCAGAGGATCTCAAGATTGACAGGGTTCTGCAATCACTGCCTCCCAGCTACAAAAGTTTTGTAGTGACTCACAATCAGATTGGTTCCACTGATACGATCACCGAGCTCTTCGCAAAGCTGAAGGCTGCGGAGGTGGACATCAAAAAGGATAATCATGTGTTGATGGTCAACAAGCCCCCCACCTTCAAGAAAGGTAAGGGTGCAAAGAAGCCCTTCAAGAAAGGCGGCGGCAAGCGCGTTGCTCCTGCTGAGAAGAAGCTCAGGTCTGGTCCTAAGCCAGACACTGAGTGCTTCTATTGCAAGGACAAGGGTCACTGGAAGCGCAACTATCCGAAGTACTTAGCGGACAAGAAGGCCGGCACCATCAAAGGTATATTTGATATACATGTTATTGATGTTTTCCTTACTAGCCCTCGTTGTAGTGCCTGGGTATTTGATACTGGTTCAGTTGTTAATATTTGTAACTCGAAACAGGAGCTACGGAATAGACGGCGGCTTGCGAGGGATGAGGTGACGATGCGCGTTGGCAACGGATCAAGAGTTGATGTGATGGCCATCGGCACGCTCTCCTTAATTTTACCTTCGGGGTTAGTTTTAAACCTTAATAAATGTTATTATGTGCCTGCGTTGAGCATGAACATTATTTCTGGATCTTGTTTATTGCAAGACGGTTATTCATTTAAATCGGAGAATAATGGTTGTTCTATTTATATGAGTAACATCTTTTATGGTCATGCACCTATTGTGAATGGTTTATTTCTTCTAAATCTCGAAAAGGGTGAAACACACATCCATAACATTGAGGCTAAGAGATGCAAAGTAGATAGTGATAATACTACTTATTTGTGGCACTGTCGTCTAGGTCATATTGGTGTAAAATGCATGAAGAAACTCCATTCTGGTGGACTTTTGGAGTCTCTTGATTTTGAATCATTTGACACATGCGAACCATGCCTCATGGGCAAGATGATCAAAACCCCGTTCTCCGGCATGATGGAGCGAGCAACGGACTTGTTGGAAATCATACATACCGATGTATGTGGACCGATGAGTGTTTCGACGCGAGGTGGATATCGCTATTTTCTTACTTTTACCGATGACTTAAGTAGATATGGGTATATCTATTTAATGAAACATAAATCTGAAACATTTGAAAAGTTCAAGGAATTTCAGAATGAAGTGGAGAACCATCGTCACAGAAAGATTAAGTTTCTACGATCCGATCGTGGAGGTGAATATTTGAGTTATGATTTTCTCACGCATCTTAAAGCAAGCGGAATCGTTTCGCAACTCACGCCACCCGGAACACCACAGCGCAATGGTGTGTCTGAACACCGGAACCGAACCCTATTAGATATGGTCCGATCGATGATGTCTCTTACTGATTTGCCGTTATCATTTTGGGGTTATGCATTAGAAACCACTGCATTCACTTTAAATAGGGCTCCATCTAAATCCGTTGAGACGACACCATATGAACTGTGGTTTGGTGCTAAACCTAAGTTGTCGTTTCTTAAAGTTTGGGGATGCGAAGCTTACGTCAAGAAATTGATGTCGGACAAGCTCGAACCCAAAGCGGAGAAATGCGTCTTCATAGGATACCCTAAGGAAACTATTGGGTATACCTTCTATCACAGAACCGAAGGCAAAGTGTTTGTCGCAAAGAATGGTTCCTTTCTTGAGAAGGAGTTTCTCTCGAAAGAAGTGAGTGGGAGGAAAGTAGAGCTAGACGAGGTTATTGAACCTTCTCTTGAGTTGGAGAGTAGCGCAGCACCTGAAATTGTTCCAGTGCTGCCTGCACCAACAATAGAGGAAGCTAGTGACAAGGATCATGAAGCTTCGGACGATGCTGCTACTGAACGTCGCAGGTCGACAAGGTCGCGTGCCCCTCCTGAGTGGTACGGCAACCCTATCTTAACTGTCTTGTTGGTAGAAGACAGTGAACCTACGAACTATGAGGAAGCGATGATGAGCCCAGACTCTGAGAAATGGCTAGAAGCCATGAAATCCGAATTGGGATCCATGAGCGAAAACCAAGTATGGACTTTGGTGGACCCTCCTAGCGACCGAAAGGCCGTTGAGTGCAAATGGATTTTCAAGAAGAAAACGGACGCGAATGGTAATGTTACCGTCTATAAAGCACGGCTTGTCGCGAAAGGTTTTTGAGAAGTTCAAGGTGTTGACTACGATGAGACTTTCTCTCCCGTAGCGATGTTTAAGTCCATTCGGATTTTATTAGCAATTGATGCGTTTCATGATTATGAAATATGGCAGATGGATGTCAAGACTGCTTTCCTCAATGGCAACATTGATGAAGAGTTGTATATGATGCAACCCGAAGGTTTTGTCGATCCTAAGGATGCTGATAAAGTATCCAAACTTCAGCGTTCCATTTATGGACTGAAGCAAGCATCTCGGAGTTGGAACCTTCGTTTTGATCAAGTGATCAAGAGCTTTGGATTTGTTCCAAATTGCTACGAAGCTTGTATCTACAAGAAAGTGAGTGGGAGCTCGGTGACATTTCTGGTACTATATGTGGATGACATATTGATTATTGGAAATGACATTAACATGCTTAACGATGTGAAGAGTTATTTGAACAAGTGTTTTTCAATGAAAGACCTAGGTGAAGCTGCTTATATATTGGGAATCAAAATCTATAGAGATAGACAAAGACGCCTGATAGCTTTAAGCCAGAGTACATACCTAGACAAAGTTCTGAAAAGGTTCAGAATGGATAAGGCAAAGAAAGGTTCAATGCCTATGTTATCAGGTAAGATATTGAGCAAGGCTCAGTGTCCAGCTACGGTAAATGATAGGGAAGCTATGAGCAAAGTGCCTTATGCCTCAGCCATAGGTTCTATCATGTATGCCATGCTGTGTACTAGACCGGATGTGTCCAATGCTCTTAGTTGACGAGCAGATATCAAAGTGATCCAGGAGTGGAACACTGTACATCCGTGAAGAACATCCTAAATTACCTAAATAGGACTAAAGAAATGTTCTTAGTCTATGGGGGTGATGAACATCTCGTCGTAAAAGGTTACGTCGATGCTAGTTTCGACACCGACAAGGATGATTCTAAATCTCAGATAGGATACGTGTATATTTTGAATGGAGGAGCTGTGAGCTGGAGAAGCTGCAACAGCGTGATCGCGGGATCTACGGTAGAAGCGGAATACATGGCTGCTGCAGAAGCGTCAAGTGAAGGAGTTTGGATCAGGAACTTCATCACTGAGCTTGGCGTGGTTCCAAGTGCATTGGACCCACTGGAGATATTGTGTGACAACACTGGCGCCATAGCACTTGCTAAGGAACCAAGATATCATCCAAAGACCAAGCATATCAACCGCAAGTTTCATATAATCCGAGATTATATAGCAGATGGAGATCTGAAGATTAGCAAAGTACATACAGATCTGAATGTCGCATATCCATTGACTAAACCTCTTCCACGTGTAAAACATGATCAGCACCTCAGTGCCATGGGTGTGAGATTGTTGCCAAATGTAAACTAGATTATTGACTCTAGTGCAAGTGGGAGACTGTTGGAATTATGCCCTAGAGGCAATAATAAAGATGTTATTATTATAATTCCTGTTCATGATAATGTTTATATTCCATGCTAGAATTGTATTAAGCGGAAACTTTAATACTTGTGTGGTTTGTGAACAACACCATGTCCCTAGTACGCCTCTATGGACTAGCACATTGATTAATGATGGTTAAGGTTTCCTAACCATGGACATGAGTTGTCGATTAATAATGAGATCATATCATTGGGAGAATGATGTGATGGACAGACCCAAACTAAGCGAAGCAATTAGATCGTGTCATCGTGTTCATCTTTGCGAAGCTTTTCTTATGTCAAATATTGTATTCCTTAGACCATGAGATAATACAACTCCCTGGTATCGGAAGAAAGCTTTGAGGTCATCAAACGTCATCCTATGAGAGGGTGATCATAAAGGTGTCTCTCAGGTGATCGGAAAGTACCTGTTGGGTTGTATGTATCGAGATGGGATTTGTCCCTCCCAAGTCGGAGCGATATACTTCGGGCCCACTCGATAATCGATATCAACACCGCTTGCAAGCATGTGGTTAAGGAGTTAATCACAAAGTGATATCGGATTACGGAACGAGTAAAGTACTTGCTGTGAACGAGATTGAACTAGGTATGACGGTACCGACGATCAAATCTAGGGCAAATAAAATATCGCGAGACGAAGGGAATATATATATGGGATTGATTAATCCTAGCATCGTGGTTCATCCGATATGATCATCGATGAATGTGTGGGAGTCAATATGGGTTTCCAGACCCCGCTGTTGATTATTGATAGAAGATCATGTCTGCATGTTCTCGAACCCGAAGGGTCACACACTTAACGTGTCTCGACGCTATGATAGATTGGATGATTGGTTTATGAGTTTTTGTTCGGAGTCATCACGAGAGGTTCTGAAATTGTCTGGAGAATAAGATTCATATAAGGCAGTGCAGTTTTTGGAGTTCGGAATTGTTCTGGGTTAATCGGTATTGTACCGGAAGCTTCTAGAACCTTCCGGAAGGGGACCAACGTGTCCCCACCTTCCGGGAGGGGGCATGGTCCTATGAGGGAGTGCCCTGGCTGCATTGGGCCAGGGGCACAAGGCCCCATAGGGCCCAGCCGGCCAAGCAAGGGATAAACCCTAATTGGACCTTCTAGAAGGGGGGTTTCCTTGCCCCCCACTCCTCCCTCCTTTGGCCGCCGGCCTAGGGCTTGGGGAGGGGTTAGGGCTGGGGCGCACCACCCCCCACACCTTCCCCTCAAGCCTAGTCGCCCTGCTGCCCTCCTCTCTCTCTCCCTCCCGACTGCGTGTGGGCGAAGCCCTGCTGCAGAAACTCTCCACCAATTGCACCGCGCCGTCGCGTTGTAGATCGAACCCATCTCTCCACCATACTTGCTAGACCAAGGAAGGAGGAGACGTCGAGGTGCTGCACGTGTGCATCTCACGGAGGCACCGCCACTTGTGGTGCTAGATCGGATCGGATCGCGAGGAGGAGAAGCGAGTACGACTACATCACCCACGTTCCGACGAACGTTCCGCTGTGCGAATCTTCAAGGGTATGTAGATCTAATCCAATCTCCCTCGTTGTTTGCATCTCCTAGATTAGATCTTGGCTTCCCTTTGTTCGCATCCGTAGAAAATTTTGATTTACTATGCCGCGAAACCCTTCAATTGTGGCACGACGACGACATCGGGCGGCGCCGGCGGTGACACGCACCTGCTTGTCGCCAATGGGGAAGACGTCAGGTAGAAGGGCCGAACCGGTATGGGCCAAGATTGGGCCGCGGCTGGGCCAAAGCTGGGCTGCGGGAGCTGTGCTGATCAGCAGGGAGAGGGGAGAGAAAGGAGAGGGCAAGCTGGGCTGGGCCTGGAAGGTTTCTGGCTTCTGTTTTTATTTCCTGAAAAAAGTTTTCTATTTCTTTTTCTATATTCTGTTTTTTATTTTCAAATTCATTTCAGTTTTGGACATTTCAAAAAATGCCACAGGGTTTTATAAAACATTTAAAATAATGTGAGACCCTTGTAAATTTTTGGGCTTCGCAACTTTTTGCCATTTTCAAATTATTTGAAACCGTTTGAAATAGTTGCAAAGAGAGGGGAAGATTAGGGTTTAGGGTTTTGTTATATTTCTTCAATGCATGCATTAAGATATGATGCTCGTGAATGCACAGACAAACCCTAATATATTATTTACTAAAACTGGGGTGTTACGGCTCTATCCCCCTTACGAGAATCTCGACCCGAGATTCCAAAGGTAGGAAGAGACAGAGAGATAAAGAAACAAGGCCACTCTAAAGATAAGAGGGAAACACACTAAACAACACAACCAGTATATCATGGTCAACTCATGGATGGAATGTTTAGAAACAACTTTGAGATAACAAACATGAAACACATCAAGTTAACGGAGGGAATAAGAGGAGAAGGTTTCAAGTTATTAAATAGATGGTCTTCATAAGGATTGATACCATGGAGCTCACAGAAGATATAAGCTTTGGAGAAGGAAGGTTTCAACAGAAACAACATGACCACAGACTTCGATGAAGAACCTCTACTAGAAGACTTAAGAAGAGATTTCAAGTTGCAGAGATATGGATCAACAAGACCAAGTTGTTGAACTACTTTTGACAAAAAAGGGTCACTCTTTCATCCAACAGAAGGATAAGACAGAAAGGTGTTTTGGGAGGAGAGGACTTGTAAGAGTCATAAGGAACATGTATCAAGAGAAACTACTGATTACCAAAATCATAGTCACTCTTAAAACATGGCTAAGAAAACGAAGGAAACTCTTTATTCATCGAGGTCTATCAAAATCTTTGCCAAAGATCATCATATCACTTTACACCACTAGACGGATTGGTAAGAAGATTCCCGAGGACACGAGAAGAAAGAAACTTCGTTATCAGACTTCAACAACTATGCATGGCTAAGCAGGACACAGATATGAGCTCTAGTAGTGCACACAAGCCAAACCTAGTTATGCTAGGAGCAGTGGATTAGATAATATAAGCTCAAAGGGAGTAATGCAATAGATAGGATACTCTATCTATCGATAAAAGACCACAGTAGAATCGTATGCATCATGACAAGAATTGAAATGCTTTCAAAATCATAAGATTATATCATGGTGGGGATATGCTTGCCTTTGCCTGTTGATAACAGATAAGAAGATCTTTGGTAGCCTTGTACTTGGCTTGATTATAGTTGGTCAGGTATTGTTCGTCGATCTTCGAACTTCGACGGTGTTGATCTCGATCTCGCATTCTACCGGGAAGAACCAAACACTGGAAAGAGAGGGAAACAATCAACACATGGCATCGATGCAATGCTCAAGCAAGTATGATGACATGACAAGTTAATTTGTATCAAAATGTAACCCTAAAGCATGCTCGACAATTTAAACGGGGTTCCGAGGGGTCCAAACCCTAACTCGGGGAAACTCCGGAATCACCAGCGAGGGTTCATTTGGTTATCTAATTAAACTTGTCATGTAAGTTGCTTAACAATGCATGATTATAACTTAAATAGATAGTTCTCATTTTTTTTGAATATTTTGATATATTATTTGTATTTTTCTGACTTATAAATTAAAAGTTATTGAATTTACAATATTTATATAAAAATCTGGAATTATGTAAAACCATTTAAATTGATTATTGTGCCAGGATGACATCAACACATGCCAAATACTTTTTATACCGTTGCAGAACCTAGCCACAGTGGCTGACGTGTGGGACCAAAGCCACATCAGCAGCCACACACGCAAAGTGGGGTCAGGGGCATTTTTCACTGGGGCTGGCTAGAGGCTGACGGGTGGGGCCTGGCCCACGCAGGCACCATGTGGTCGCCACACAGGAGCCACGTCGGCTCGCCGGCCAACGGGCCAGACGGCGATGGAAGACGACAGAGGAGGGCGCGCGAGGTTGCAATACCTAGCCTACTCGAGCCAGCGCAGCAAGGCAGACACAAAGGTGGCGGCGCCGCTGATTTTGGGTCACTGGAGCAGCGAGCACAACGATAGACTGCGGCGACGAGCGGCAGCGCACGAAGCGGGGACGATACAGGCGATACCAGGAAGCGAGGTTAGGCCAGGGAGGCTCAGAAGCTCACCTTGAAGCTAACAGACGTGATGTCGAGGCCGGAGGTGGACTAGAACGGCGACAGGGTCGACGGCAATGAGCGTCGGGCATGGGGAAGATGACTTCGATTCCGACGATTGGGGGCTCGCGTGCTTCCGTGGCTTGGCTAGGAAGAACAAGGAAGGTGAGGCGGAGCTCGTGGCATGCTCCGCTGGCCTCAGGGCGGTCGGGAACGATGGGGACGACGGCGAGCTGGTCAGCTAGGGTTTCAAGGCTCCCTGCAGAGAAAGAGAGAGGGATCATGCATGTAAGGAGGAGATGATAAGGGCGAGCGAGGGCGTCAACGCGGGGTATTATCAGCCTCCAGAGTGGCGGCGGGGATCGCGGCGCGACGACGGCATCGGGCGGCACCGGCGGTGACACGCACCTGCTTGCCGCCAATAGGGAAGACGACAGGGAGAAGGGCCGAACCGGTATGGGCCAAGATTGGGCCGCGACTAGGCCAAAGCTAGGCTGCAGGAGCTGCGCTGATCGGCAGGGAGAGGGGATAGAAAGGATAGGGCAAGCTGGGCTGGGCCTGGAAGGTTTCTGGCTTCTGTTTTTATTTCCTGAAAACAGTTTTATATTTCTGTTTCTATATTTTGTTTTGTATTTTCAAATTCAATTCTGTTTTGGACATTTCAAAAAATACCACAGGGTTTTATAAAACATTTAAAATAATGTGAGACCCTTGTAACTTTTTGGGCTTCACAACTTTTTGCCATTTTCAAATTATTTGAAACCGTTTGAAATAGTTTCAAAGAGAGGGGAAGTTTAGGGTTTAGGGTTTTGTTATATTTCTTCAATGCATGCATTAAGATATGATGCTCGTGAATGCACAAACAAACCCTAATATATTATTTACTAAAACTGGGGTGTTACGGCTCTATCCCCCTTACGAGAATCTCGACCCGAGATTCCAAAGGTAGGAAGAGACAGAGAGAGAAAGAAACAAGGCCACCCTAAAGATAAGAGGGAAACACACTAAACAACACAACCAGTATATCATGGTCAACTCATGGATGGAATGTTTAGAAACAACTCTGAGATAACAAACATGAAACACATCAAGTTAATGGAGGGAACAAGAGGAGAAGGTTTCAAGTTATTAGATAGATGGTCTTCATAAGGATTGATACCATGGAGCTCACAGAAGATATAAGCTTTGGAGAAGGAGGGTTTCAACAGAAAGAACATGACCACAGACTTCGATGAAGAACCTCTACTAGAAGACTTAAGTAGAGATTTCAAGTTGCAGAGATATGGATAAACAAAACCAAGTTGTTGAACTACTTTTGACACAAAAGGGTCACTCTTTCATCCAACAGAAGGCTAAGATAGAAAGGTGTTTTGGGTGGAGAGGACTTGTAAGAGTCACAAGGAACATGTATCAAGAGAAACTACTGATTACCAAAATCATAGTCACTCTTAAAACATGGCTAAGAAAACGAAGGAAACTCTTTATTCATCGAGGTCTATCAAAATCTTTGCTAAAGATCATGATATCACTTTACACCACTAGACGGATTGGTAAGAAGATTCCCGAGGACACGAGAAGAAAGAAACTTCGTTATCAGACTTCAATTACTTGGCACAACAAGATGCTTGCCAACATAAGAGGGTCTGTAGGATCGACCGAGAGACATTTAGCAACACTACTTTAAATGTTCTCCTTGATGTTCGAGAAATCAGACATCAAGTAAAGGTCGGACTTCGGATACAAAGGAAACCATAAGCACAGCTCCTATAGTTAGTCATAGAAGATGCCTCATGAAGAGTGGTTGTTATTGCTGAATTAAGAGAATATGACAAAGGGTCTTTCCGGCTAAGTATGTCAACCATTACACCAACCTTGCCAGAATTACAAATAAACCTATGTCAAAACCTTGAGGAACACTAACCATCATTGCTGCTTGACATTCAACTCTGGCTAGGTGGAATGATACTTCAGACTCAGCATATCCGAATAGATAGTTTGCAACATTTACCGCAAAGGTAAAGTTACTAGATTCTCAAGATATGGACTACAGTGTAAAGCTCCAAAAGATGAGCTAGATTGCTAGACCCATGTATTTAGCAACTTGTCGAAAGACAACTTCATACACATAAAGTACTAACAATAAAACACACATGTGTCTTTAGAGAAAAGGAGATAACTCTTCTCGAATCCACGACGACATCTTTCAACATTTACATGTGAACCAGAGAAGGTTACTTCTAACATCCAGAACACATACTTCGAGATGACTCAAAGATGCTTCTCGAAATTTTCCAACATTAATGTCAAATGTTCAATATGAATCTGATCTAGCATGGAGGATATAAGGATGTCATCGATGGGCTCAACAACATACTTATTGAGACACTCCAAGAATATGGACTCATATGTTGCTTGAACGAGGCAACAATATTGGTCAGACCAAAGGTCATGAAGATACACTCGAGTAAAACATCACAAGAAGGAACACCATCAAAATAGTCCTTGGAACAGAGTTTGATTTGATGATAACCCAAATCAAATAAAAGGTGGGGAAGATAACATATCCAGAAAGGAAATACTATCTTTCTTCAACACGAACAAAACTAGACATCCCTTTAAGAAGAAACAGAGTCGGATAACTTTTTTGTCTTACAATTCTCCAAGTTATTGTTTAAGCTCAACCAACTATTTCAGGGGTATATAGTACAGATCCTTGGAAAAAGGAGCAGTTCGGAGAACTTGTTTGCTTAGGAACTTGACAAGACGGTCATGCGGCAACATGGCGATACTTCTAGAAAGACGTCCAGAATATCACGAACCACCAGTATGTCACTTAGTTCGAGAGGTAACTTGCTTTGTAAGGCAAGGAGACACAGTCTTAGAGTTTCGGCACGATCCTAACTCTTTAACCGAAGAGAGTGTACCAGAATAACGGACTTGGTAGCACAATCAAACTTCGCTTAGTGATAGGATTAACCAATCATGCTCAGAATGATACAAATGTCCTTAGAGTTCAAAACAATAATAATTGTTAAGAATCCCAGATGGCCACATTATTACGCACACGCATCACTCATGAGCGTGAAAGATCGAGGAAGGGTGGGTAAATATGTGTAATAGCATCACTTCATTAAGGGGTCAGGTAAGCACGACCTCTTAGTATAAAATATTGTGCTACTTTAAGGTAGAACAGATGGAAGACAATCAATGCCTCTTAATCTGTGAATTACAACACTTTGACCTGGTCCTTTAAATGACGAGGTACTGGAGTTTGTTTCTCCTGACATTCAGAAGGGTTTGTCATGATGGAACACAAGAATATCTTGCTTCGGAAGACACCGATGCACATTTACTACTTGGCTACCAACTGGTAGACAAAGGTCAGAAAACAACAAGGGAGAAGGAACATGCTTAGGATAGAATCCCGAGATGTGGATGCATAGATTATCAATCTTCCGAAAACCAATGCATAGAAGGGAAGGGTGTGGCAGGGTCACGAGTATAGATGCGAGACTCACGAGGAGTACTCTTGTCGTGATCTATTTGGTTCCATTAAAGAACATCTGCCATAGCTAGTGGTAGGGGAAGTCCTTAGTTGTTACAATTCAATCGCGACAAAGACCACAAGCTTAAAGGCTAGAATTGTGGTACCAGCCATCCTGAGGTAATGTGTGAATATTAACGACAAGGGTCAAAGGCTTGGATCTTGGGTTAAAGGTCAGCTTCAGGTACAAGATTCACAACAATAGAATCCAGCACAATCCGGAATCTTAGGTTCAAGTCCAAGGGTTAAAACCTGAGAAAGAAGTAACTACTACCTTAGTGACATAGCGTACACTGCAATATAGTAATCACGAGGTAGCTTCCAAAAGAAGACACAACTTCTGAAGTACCCAAACAAATAAAAAGGAGGCACATGAGGCGAAAGGAAACCTCGAAGCCTTGAGCAGAACATTGTGGAATCGATAATACAATATTGTGGATCCAAAGGATAGAGAGATCATTATAGAAAGAAATATCTCAACTGAACAAGAGCAAAGGGAAACAAGGAGTTCACAACACACACAACTCTAGAGAACTCAACCCTAGGTCAACTAGCTTAGAAACGACATGCCAAAAAGGCACCTAAACTTTGAAAGACTAGAAGAGATATCAAAACTTTTTCAAAGTCAACACAAGATAATATAATCCATAGTTAGAGCGAAACTGGATAAGGAGTAAAAGAAGCATACTAGAGTTTTCACAAATACTTTTCAACTTTTAAAATAGTTTTCACTAACACTAGACTCAACATCGACCAATAGCAAGGTTTTCCTACGGTCGGTACTGCTCTGATACCAAAACCTGTGACACCCCCGGGATCAGGGCTAAACAAATACCAGACCTTCGTCTGACATAAGCTTAACCTTGAGCTCGAGAATATCCATTAAATAATCGGTAACACTACAGTGACCCTACGACACAAAATTTATTACAACAAGCTCATAACTAAGCAAAGAACCAAATTATTACAAGCAGAGGTCACTGACCACAAACATCAAAAACGGAAGGAAAATTATGCTATTAAGTATAGCAAACTTAACAAATTACCTAAGAGGCCTGAAGCATAACGATGACGTCCCAAACCATAGATTCCAGGCTGCCGGCCAGGAACCCCAAGCTACTCGTCGATGTTGATGTAGTACGGGACTCGTCTTCAGGTGAACACTTACTCTGCCAGAAGTATCAACAAAGCAAGGGTGAGTACAGGGTGTACTCCGCAAGACTTATGGCTGGTGGAGTTGTTTTGCATAAAGCCATCTTAGTTTTTAAAACAATGGATAGAGAAGAAGCTCGTCTAATCAGAGTATTTTAAAAGGGGATAAGAGAGTGACATCTCCGAAATATTAATCATCATCTTTTGATATCCACCAAGTCATCATTATATGAACCCTATCTAGGATCACCCCCTCGTACCCATGAGGAAGCATCCTTAAGCACACGTTCATCTACCAAGTTTTACGATTAGGTTATAGTTCTCTATGATCTTGAGTTTGTTCGCCAAGTCGTTCATAATCGTGAACACGGCTTTTCGAAAATATTATTACCCTGCAGGGGTGTACAACTTTACCCACACGTACTAACCTTCTCTTAATGCCACTAGATAAGCCCTCTTCCTTGGAAGGCCGGCAGAGGGCGGTTAAACACGACCTTTACCTTGCTTCGCCGAGACCATGAGTCAGGCAATAAGTATGGTTCCGCTGTAATAGGTCAAATCCCGAAGCCGGTACTTAAAGATGTGAGGCGAGGTTGGTTTACCAGGGGCGCTATCAACCCCAAGCAACCGCGACCACGCTTCCTTACCTGTTATGAATGCACCTTCACCCGACAAATCTTTCAAAAGGTTTTCTATGCATGTGTCGAATGGAACGCCCGAACTATGTGACTCATGAAATCTACTAGGCAAGTTAGTTGCTCATGAGGTTGTCCAGGCCCCGTGTGGTTGTACGCTCGTCTCGGTTCCAAAGGCAAGAACTCAGGTCCTAGTGGTGGCGAGCATGGGACTAGAAAAAACACATCCCACCATGGCCTCCCATACAAGCCTTAGCATGTTTAATCTCATATCACTGATCTCATCTCATTTCGTTCTCCTATCATACTAGATTCTCTACATTTGATACATCATATGGATGGACCAGACTCAACAGCTATGCATGGCTAAGCAGGACACAGATATGAGCTCTAGTAGTGCACACAAGCCAAACCTAGTTATGATAGGAGCAGTGGATCAGATAATATAAGCTCAAAGAGAGTAATGCAATAGATATGATACTCTATCTATCGATAAAATACCACAGTAGAATCGTATGCATCATGACAAGAATTGAAATGCTTTCAAAATCATAGGATTATATCATGGTGGGGCTATGCTTGCCTTTGCCTGTTGATAACAGATAAGCGGATCTTCAGGAGCCTTGTACTTGACTTGATTATAGTTGGTCAGGTATTATTCGTCGATCTTTGAACTTCTACGGTGTTGATCTAGGTCTTCGATCTCGATCTCGATCTCGCATTCTACTAGGAAGAACCAAATACCGGAAATAGAGGGAAACAATCAACACATGGCATCGATGCAATGCTCAAGCAAGTATGATGACATGACAAGTTAATTTGTATCGAAATGTAACCCTAAAGCATGCTCGACAATTTAAACGGGGTTCCGAGGGGTCCAAACCCTAACTCGGGGAAACTCCGGAATCACCTGCGAGGGTTCATTTGGTTCTCTAATTAAACTTGTCATGTAAGTTGCTTAACAATGCATGATTATAACTTAAATAGATAGTTCTCATTTTTTTGAATATTTTGATATATTATTCATAATTTTTGACTTATAAATTAAAAGTTATTGAATTTACAATATTTATATAAAATTCTGGAATTATGTAAAACCATTTAAATTGATTATTGCGCCAGGATGACATCAACACATGCATCAGATACTTTTTATACCATTGCAGAACCTAGCCACAGTGGCTGACGTGTGGGACCAGAGCCACGTCAACAGCCACACACGCAAAGTGAGGTCAGGGGCATTTTTCACTGGGGCTGGCTCTAGCCAGAGAGGCTGACGGGTGGGGCCTGGCCCACGCAGGCACCATGTGGTTGCCATGGAGGAGCCACGTCGTCTCGCCGGCCAACGGGCCAGACGGCGGTGGCAGACGGCGGAGGAGGGCGCACGAGGCTGCAATACCTAGCCTACTCGAACCAGCGCAGCAAGGCCGGCCCCAAGGTCTCGGCGCCGCTGATTTTGGGTCAATGGAGCAGCGAGCACAGCGACAGACTGCGGCGGCGAGCGGCGGCGCACGACTCGGGGACGGTACAGGCGATGCCATGAAGCGAGGTTAGGTCGGGGAGGCTCAGAATCTCACCGTGAAGCTAACAGGCGTGATGTCGAGGCCGGAGGTGGACTAGAACGGCGACAGGGTCGATGGCGACGAGCGTCGGGCATGGGGAAGACAACTTCGATTCCGACGATTGGGGGCTCGCGTGCTTCCGTGGCTTGGCTAGAACGAGGAAGGCGAGGCGGAGCTCGTGGCATGCTCGGCTAGCCTCGGGGCGGTAGGGAACGACGGGGACGACGGCGAGCTCGTCGGCTAGGGTTTCAGGGCTCGCTGCAGAGAGAGAGGGAGCGTGCGGGGAAGGAGGAGATGATAAGGGCGAGAGAGGGCGTCGGCGCGGGGTCTTATCGGCCTCCAGAGCGGCAGCGGGGATCGCGACGCGACGACGGCATCGGGCGGCGCCGGCGGTGACACGCACCTGCTTGCCGCCGATAGGGAAGACGATAGGGAGAAGGGCCGAACCAGTATGGGCCAAGGTTGGGCCGCGGTTGGGCCAAAGCTGGGTTGCGGGAGCTGCGCTGATCGGCAGGGAGAGGGGAGAGAAAGGAGAGGGCAAGCTGGGCTGGGCCTGGAAGGTTTCTGGCTTCTGTTTTTATTTCCTGAAAACAGTTTTCTATTTCTGTTTCTATATTCTGTTTTGTATTTTCAAATTCATTTCTGTTTTGGATATTTCAAAAAATGCCACGGGGTTTTATAAAACATTTAAAATAATGTGAGACCCTTGTAACTTTTTGGGCTTCACAAATTTTTGCCATTTTCAAATTATTTGAAACCGTTTGAAATAGTTGCAAAGAGAGGGGAAGATTAGGGTTTAGGGTTTTGTTATATTTCTTCAATGCATGCATTAAGATATGATGCTCATGAATGCACAAACAAACCCTAATATATTATTTACTAAAACTGGGGTGTTACAGGTTATTTGCTACCCGCTGCTGATTCCCAGGGGGAGACCCCAATGACCCCCAATGACCAGAACCTCACTTTTATCATAGTTGATTTTGAGGCCAAGCATGGCCTCAAAGGAGAGGGTGAGGAACTTGAGGTTAAAAATGTAAAGTTCCAACCCTTCCACCACGATCTTGGTGCATATTGGAGGTGCTAACCACGCCTCATGGGATAAGGTGCCCTCTTATACACAAAAAGTGGCCGACCATCTTAGCCTCCCGAGACTTGCCACCGGTAGATAATCCAACTCAACCACGGGCAACAAATTTGAGTAGTGAAACCAATACAACACCTTTTAGAAGTTAGCAACACTCATGCATCAATGTTGCGAGAACAAGCCCATGAAGGCCAAAACATGGGTTTCCACCATGGGCTGTCGCCTTGAACCAACCAGCGAAGGCGATTACCATGAGCACAAGGATACTTAACTAAACACCTTCGATAGATGGGATGACATGTATGCTAATATCTAAGCTACAAAGGCCATTTCAAAGCCTTTTGCCTCAAAGCTTAAAAACTCATCTATGAATGCCCAATCGTAACCCATGTGTTGTCGATTGTTAAATCCCAGACCCCCTGTTTCACTTCCAAAACTTCTCATATTCCAACACACCGCCATGTGCGGGTGCGAAGTCATCTTGAAAGATATGCCTCCAAGATGATGTAGATTTATTCATAGAGCTTAGCAAGATTGATGTCCCAACAGCGAGACCTCGGACGATCCAAACGACAATGGTGAAGAAGCGGTGCTTAAGGCAGACTTGGAGGCTCCTCTTGAGTACCCTAATGTTTTCATCTGATACTACTCCCTCTATTTTAAAATATAAGATGTTTAACCCTTTTAAAGATACATGTATCTAGACATCTTTTATTGTGTAGTTTATTTATTTTACTCCGCATTTCATGGCTTATCTTCCTTATCCTTGGATGCCACCAGCAGATTCAATCATCGGAAGTGCTATCATACTTACCGTATCAATCAGACGATCACCACAACCGACCGTAGCTCTTTCGATCTTTGCGCTATGTTGTTTAAAAAAAAGCTCGGCGAGAAGTCTGCAAGCTGTGTGTTTTTTGCGAAGAGGGGTGAAATTGCATTAACCAAGAACCCAGAATAAAAGAAAATTACAAAGAGACCCTTCCGAGCCCTGGCGTCGTCTTCGTCGAGCAAGCCGCCACGCCGACGAATCCTGCCGCTTCTCCTCCGAACTCTTGGACTGGGAAGCTTCCCATCGCGACCAGGAAGTCGAACGCTCCTCAGTGCCGAAGCACCTCCACCCTGCGCGGCGGAGGACATCTTGGTCAACAACAACTTCAACACTCGATCTTCTAAAACCGGGACCGCCATCTCACGACCACCGACAAGGGGAACGCCTGCTCGAGAACTCTGACGAGCTGCGAGCAAGGAAAGGACGGCGAATCCGTGGCGGAGTTCACTGGAACCGCACCATCGGAGGAAGAGATCACCGCCAGCAAAAACCACTCCGGCACCGTCGCTGCTTCCCCAACGCCGCCGGCTGGCCACACCCCACACACACCTAAGCTATATAGCTGCCGGGATCCGTAGATCCCCCATCCCGGAGGACGAGGAATCCATGGGATCGCCGGCGGCGAGCCTGAGAGCACGAGATCGCCCAAAAATCACCCTGATCACTGTAGACGGGGAAAGGGGAAGAGGTCCAAAAATCAACCTTCTGCAAGCTGTGTTATATCATCATATATGCTCTAAATAGCTGTCATGCACCATGGTAGTTGATGATTTTACTAATCCGGAAGCTATAGTACTATCACAAGTTGGAACCGTTTCCCACCAACTTCCGGTGCGACGACAGCTCGGATTCAAAATTTGACGCGAAAACACAAAAGAACTTCACAGAAAAGTCCCAAGGAACCAAGAGATTTACGAGAAGAGGCGCCGATGAACCATAAAGGAAGGAGCTCGTACCGCATAACCCAGAAATCCAAGGGCCTTTCTGCGCAACGGAGCCTAAAAAACGAGCTAACCATAGTTAGTTAGCTTTACCCTTTCCTCACGATACAGACCAAACCAGGGTTCCGCGGACGCGAGCGGCGAAGAGCACAACTATCATCCTCTTCCTCGAGCTTCCCCCCCTCCATTCCTCTCGTCGATTCCTCCCAAAAATCCCCTCCAGACCGAAGCACGATTCCTGCCGAACCCTGCCCGGGCGCACCCGAATTCCGCACCGGACTGGCCATGGTGTAATTGGGGTTCCCGACCACGCTGGCGATGGAGGCACAGTGGCTCGCCGAGTACCCGCACCAGGCGGCCGACAAGCGGCCGCGCAAGCGCCCCCGGCTCGCCTGGGATGCCACGCCGCAGCTCTTCCCGCCTCCCAAGGTGACCGTGCTAGCTACTTGCCGCCTCGATCCGCTTCTAGGCGTGTCGTTATGTGTTAGTTTTGGGCTAGATCTAGTCGTCGTTTCGCTAGATTTGGGTGCGACGGCTCGATTCAGGCGTGCAGCTCGTCGTACCGTGTATCTGCGATGTGGTTATTGCGAATCATCGGTGATATTTTGCGGATTAGTGGAATAAGCTGAGAACAAGTTGCTGGTGCAAAGAGAAATTTTGTATACGAACGGACCTCTATCCGCCTGTGTTGGTCAATTCATGGGACTGGCATATAAACCTTTTAATTATTATCATATAACTGTCGATTGTTGGGGATCTATTTTTTGGAAGAACTCGTAAGCGTCACTCAATGATCTCCTCGTGTTGCTCAGTTCATGGGACTAGCAAATAAAGCCTTTGGTTGATCAGATAACCGTCGATTGACTAAGATCCTGTTTTTTTTTGGAAGAACTCGTAAGCGTTACTAAATGAACTGCCCTATTGGACAAATGGATAGTGAATTTAAAGGATACCATGTGGTTTGTGTCCATTGTGCTGCAAAACACGCGGCGGTTATTTGTCCGTTTCTGTTCAGTTGAAGTTTTCTAGGCTTGTTATCAATCTAGTTGTCGTTACTAAGAAAATCACTGGTGGCTTTTGTAGGCAATCCCGATGCTCTATTGTGGGCAGGAACTAATCAACGGTAATTTCACAACTGCTTTCCTGCCACCGCCACAAATTTATTATCCCGGACCACCGCGAAATCTTTCGCCCCCTTGGAGGCCGGATGACAAGGATGGACACTATGTTTTCGCACTTGGCGAGAACCTTACACCAAGATGTACTTTTCCTCAACTCAATCTTTTATTTATTTGCTTGCACTTGTTACTTTTTTTGACACATTTTATATTCCTTTAGCTGCTTTAGGTGATGTTTCTTTTGGTGAAGTGTCGGTAGCATTGAATGCTACAATACTGGACATGGTGTTTTCATTTTCGTTATTCTGGCTTTGCATAATTGTTCCGTGGTTCAGATTAGCCACCCATTCATACCGTTAAACCGTGCCAAGATATTTCTCTGAAACTCTGTTTTTTGGCTCCTAACAATTTTTCATGTGTCGTTGTCATGTTTTTTAGTTGTGTGCCATCTACTCAATACCTTTGTGTCTTCTAGCTTTACTTAGTGCTAGCATTCTTTGTCACTGAGATCCACAAGAGACAGCTTCAGTTAATTTTAAGCTCTCACATTGTTTTCCTGTTTGTTCCGTGCAGATAGGATACTCAGCAAGATGGGCGAAGGTTGGTTTGCTTCTCCTAGTGACCTAATATGCTGCATTTTTTAGCTTGTCTATACTTTCAATGATTAGTTCTAAAGTGAATACTACATCATATCAAGATATGGTCTCTCGCACTCGTAAAATTGGGCCGTTATTTACCCATTATCTGCCTTTTCTGTTCGCGTTACAGGGACGTTTGGGCAAGTTTTGGAATGCTGGGACTTGGAAAGCCAAGAAGCAGTAGCTATCAAGATTGTGCGTTCCCTTCAGAAATACCGAGAGGCTGCTATGATCGAAATTGATGTGCTTCAGAGACTTGGGAAGCATGATTTTACTGGTAGTCGGTAAGTACATTACCTTCCTTGATTTACTTCTTAACTCTATGTTGAGTTGATGGATTTGCATCAATGGTTCTATGCCTGCAGTTGTGTGCAAATACGGAATTGGTTTGACTATCGTAATCATATTTGTATAGTAAGTACATATGCATCAAGATGGTTATACTTTCTTTTCTCTTTTATGGTCTAGAGTTTAATCATGAATTAATTACCTTTTCAGGTATTTGAGAAGCTTGGGCCAAGCTTATATGACTTTCTACGAAAGAATAGCTACCGTTCATTTCCTATTGATCTTGTTCGGGATTTTGCCAGACAAATATTAGAGTCTGTTACATGTGAGCATTCAGTTTACTTCTGTGGTTTGTTGTGCTAGACAAATTACTGTTCTGTTGTAACCTGGCCCTTGCGTGCTAAGGTTCTTTCTTTAAATGTGTATGCCAGTTCTGATGGACCTATTCATTTTTCTTCTTTTGTTCATATACATATTAATTCTAATTTTATTACCTATGCAGTTATGCATGACCTGCGACTTATTCACACGGATCTTAAGCCAGAGAACATTCTTCTTGTTTCACCTGATACTATCAGGGTTCCTGATTATAAGGTAGTACTGAACTTCTAAATTGGTATCCGTCCTAAATTTGAGATTTCCTGTATTAATACTTCTGTTTATCATTTCTCCCGTGGAGGGATTTGTTGATTACTGAATACTCTTTAGTCTTTACTGCATGCATGGATTTTTTTTCTAAACCCTGTTTTTTCCCCATGAAGATTCCTATACGCCCACCCAAGGATGGTTCAGTTTTCAAGAATCTTCCAAAATCTAGTGCTATCAAGCTTATTGACTTTGGAAGCACAACATTTGATCATCAAGATCACAATTACGTAGTGTCAACAAGGCATTACCGTGCCCCGGAAGTTATCCTTGGTATAAACAACATTTTTTCTTCCAGATCTCTTCAAAAGGACAATGCCGTTTCCCCTAGTGCACTCTGTTTTACGACCGAATTGCTTAATTTTTTTTGTTATCTGCTATTCCTCTTTAGGTCTCGGGTGGAATTATCCATGCGATCTTTGGAGTGTCGGATGCATCTTAGTTGAGCTCTGCTCGGTTAGTTCACTATAGATGCCATTCTGTACCCGAGTTACTTTATTTTTATCAATATCCAGTGCTGGCTATTACAACTCTGAGGTGCTTCTTTTGATATGCTGCTTTGTCCTTTTTGTTCTGCATGGAAATACTAGGGGGAAGCTCTGTTTCAAACACATGAAAATTTGGAGCATCTAGCTATGATGGAGAGGGTTCTAGGCCCCCTTCCAAAACACATGATGGCTAGAGCTGAGTATGTATACAAGATCTTTATTATTTTTTATGAAATATTAAGATAATCTGAAGCTAAATTGGATAAATGGTTACTGACATGCATTGATTAATGCTATTATGCAGTAGACGAGCTGAGAAGTACTTCAGGCGTGGATTAAGGCTTGACTGGCCAGAGGGGGCAGCCTCACGAGAAAGCATGAAGGCAGTATGGAAATTGCCTCGTCTCCAGGTAATTTACCATTTTACATAGTCACTAGTCTTTTCATAATAGCAATTTTTATGTGCTTAATGTATAGCAGACACCTGATCTTTCTCTTGAACAATTCTAATTCTAGTCATGTAATTCATGCAGAATCTGGTAATGCAACATGTCGATCATTCTGCTGGGGATCTAATAGATCTTCTTCAGGGGCTTCTTCGGTATGATCCTGATGAGCGCCTGAAGGCACGCCAGGCTCTTCAACACCCTTTCTTTACCAGAAGCCACAGAAGATGTGGTTACTGAGACTATACTGAGATTGAGTGCTCAATTCTGTATTTGTTCATTTCGATGTGTAAGAGCTACCAAAAAAATGGAAATGTTCTGCAGAAAATGAAATATGCTAACTCGCATTCTGTTCAATGATGTGAAAGGTAACTGTTGTATATAAAATGAGTTCTTCGACAGTTGATTTATTTTAACTGGAAGGTATTTTTCAGTTGTTACAAATTCCTGCCCTAGAAATCCATACTAATTTTTTACCAGACTGCTCAGTACTAGCAGGTAGCGTGCAGAAATCTAACTTGATGATAGTCAACTGAGGATTAGGGGGCATGCAGTGGCGACTTGCATGGAAGACTGGTACAACATATTTGATGGTGACACACGGTGAGCATTCTGCCCATATGTTTCAGTGTAGCTGTATGCCGCTGGTCTTAGCTGGTAGTCTTGAGTGCATCTAGGATTTAGCTGGTCATCAGGTTGAAGCCGCATTATGTTTGTTATATTGACTTGTGATTATGCCTGGATGCAAATCCGGGCATGCTCAACTTGTTACCACCGGTTTTCGTGTTAGGCTTGAAACTGTTTTTTAGCAATAATCATTGTCTCTGGCTTGGAATTAGCTTGAGTCTGACGTCTTAGAAAATGTTAGTGAGCATTGCCACAATTTGTCGATCTCAGAAAGGAGCTCTGCTTGAGTTGAGCTTTATAAGTTGTTACCGGAGTTCAAAATCTTCAGTATCTGGTTGATATTTTCATCTTTTCATACAATAAGACTAAAACACATAAGAACTATATAATGACGTAAATGGTGGGGCTGGTTACCATCTCTGGGTTGGATACCTTGTGTGCAAATGAGTGCACTGGCACCATGAGCCCTTAAACCCTGTGTTACATTTGGATTTTATTGAATTTTGTTGCTTTCATTCGGTATCCTTCGATTTTTGGTTGCAAATAAAATATCTCAACTGATGCTTTTTAGAAGACAACGATATTGCATAGAGATGCAAATGGGTCATGTCGAGCAATCATTTATCTATATTAGTTATTAAGTGAGCAACCATGTGTGAACTTAAGCCACTTAACTTAAGTGAGAAGTGAACACGAGTTAAGTTGGTAGGATCCAAAATTTCAAATGGGTTGACGCATCTGCATTTGTTGCATCCTGCTTTGCCCTTTTTGTGTGTTGAGAATTGGATAATGGTTTGGGTTTGGACTAACAATGTTTTATACGTGTCAAGGCTTTTAATTACTATTCTTTGGAATGGATTTTCTTAGTATACTTTTACGAACAAAAATCTTTGAGAGAGTACCTTGTCTCAAGATACTTCTACACTTACTTTTGCCACTCTCCAAGTTATTTGTCAACTAAAAGTTCTTTGGAATGGATTTTCTTAGTATATTTTTACGAACAAAAATCTTTGAAAGAGTACCTTGTTTCAAGATACTTCTACACTTCCTTTTATCACTCTCCGAGTTATTTGTTGTCAACTAAAAGTTGTACTTGAGCAATAACACTACTCCCTCCGATCCATATTAATTGACTTTGATTTGTCAAAATTTGGATGAACCTATATACTAAATAGTGTCTAGATTCATTCAAATTTAGACAAATCAAAGTCAATTAATATGGGCCGGAGGGAGTAAATGAAGTTAACTTTATTTTTTCTCCGGTGGATGTTTAGAAAAAGCATGTTTTCAGTTTTACATTGGCGTTATGATTGCTAGATGGGCGAAATATGCTTTCTATGCAGTTTAGACGAACAAAATGTTTGATAAACAGACTCAACTGGTGCTCTGCCTTTTAAGTTTTATATACCCGTTTTTCGTTGAGTCGATTTCCATCAAGTATATGATCTGATGGATATCTGGAGGTAGGACAACATGTTCTGAGATTATTTGTCTGGATATCTTACCCGAGCCTGGAGCTCGGTTCGGAATGGTACAGTTTCTGTCTTCCAATAAGAAGAAAAAACAGTTTGAAACACGAAAAGGGCGTTCAGAAGTCTCAATATCTGTCTGCAAGGAAACTGACATGCAGAGAACGTGGATACATCATGCAAGACCAGGAAACTGACCTTCCAAAATTCAGCAAGGCATTTGAAAACAATATATCAGTGAGGTAGTCTGATATTCGAAGTTATAATTTGGTGAAAAGAAATAAGAATCTGTGCAGAGCAGTCACATTCTTGTGCAGCATCAACTATATGATATCCTGATACAATGGTTTGCTTCCTCAATTTCATGCAGCTTCGTCAAATCAGTTACGAGCTGGTTGGCTGAGTATTTGCTACGTGGTTGTGAATGCGTGATCGCTTACTCACTTGAATATAATAAACATGTGCTATCTGTCTATCATTTTAAGAAGATATACCCCAAAAGCGCCATGGAACAAATCGGAAGTGGTTCACCAACAACCTGCCATTTATCACTCTATCAGTGCTTTTCTTTTACTCTGGATCTGTCTAGTATATGGCGGAACGTTGATGATATATGTATAAAACCTTGCTAGGTAAGGTAGTTGCCTGTTTTATAGAAATTGCAGGTTATGCCGATCCATTACACACCTTTTTTTTCCCCACTTTGCCAAGGTTAATGTAGGATACGACCCTAGCAAACTCGTACATAAAGTAGAGAGGCAACACAAAAAAGGGTGAATCAGAGAAAAAGTGAATCGGGGAGACCCTGACATACCCCATTTGTTTCTTACTACGGATAAGCTGGCTCAAGGCGGCATATATACCTCACATACCCCATTTGTTCCATCTGTCCTTGCCGCCCTAACATAAATGCTAGACCTGTTTGTTGCTTGTTCCTACACTGTCCAGGTATGGCAGCTGGTGCTGAATCACCTGGGCACGCCCCTCTTGCTGGCGCCAAACAGCTACATCTACATCTTCCTTCCGGCGGGAGCACGGTTGGTAATGGTCTGCCAAGCTCAAAGGAAAATTGAACACCATAGATCCTCGTCGTCTGGTGGATGATATAGAACGAGAGGAGACGATCTCACTTTCCGCGATGTGGCTCATCAGGCTACTCTAGCATCTTCTGGTACAAGTCGAACGAACTCACTTCTGCAATGTGGCTCATCAGGCCACTGGCTTCTTTCCAACCGATCAAAGATGACATCGTGGACGAGTCACTTGGCGTCCGCCTTAATTCCTTGCCTGATTTTCTTTCATTTCTTTCTCTCTTTCCTCAGTCTTAGTTCTTTCATTGCACTCTTTTCTCTTGTACTCTCCTCAATCAGTATGATGATAGCGACACTACCGTATTTGTAAAAAAAAAAGGAACTATAAACACCCAGGTGTTACAGAAAATTATAAATACGCAATTGAATGAGTTGAAAAAGATGGAAACTAGATATGGGGGCAAAAAACATGTAGGCCAATGAAGCCAAAGGAAGATATTCTTCTCAAACATATTTTGACGGATAAACAACTTGAGAATATCTTCATCAAGCCTCTTGATGAGTCTATCTTTTGGCAAGTTGAGAAGGGAGGTAAATATTCTTGATTTTCTATAAGCTAGGTCAATTTTCTACATATATATATACATGTATTAGAGTAGTGAAGTTCTTAAGATGGTGAACGCACCAAGGGGGTATCGCTAACTCAGTTGCTCTTCTACTACCTTATGTGTGAAAAGTATATTATTTCAATGTATTTTGTAACCCTTAGGGTGAAAAATGTGCAAGATATTCAACTTGTCTCATAGGACCCAACTCATTCTTGAACATATTGTCCCAACTAACATCTTTGTTGACTAGGAGCTGCTTTTGGGCTTGAACTGAAAAGCTTGGTTTTGAATAGTCGTTCCCCTCCGTCTATCCTTCATTTCAAACAAGAGCAGTGCATGTTCATGCTCAGCCCTTTTGAGGCTTGCTCTACTCCTAGGGATTTCTTCCCACCGGATTCTTTGTTCATCTTCTAGCAATCTTTTGGGACCTTTTCCTTGCTATCTATCAAAAAGCCAATACCGACGCTTGCTTATCAGCTTACCAGTTCAACGAACCTCCTTGCTCTGCCTTTTATACGAGATGCCTCCTCTCTTAAACCAAGGCATACTCTATTGGCTTTCTTTCTTGAAACTATTCTTTATCCGCTATCTGTTCTATTCAATGCACACTTGAGCTACATTCATTTTGAAACCCAAAACCTTTTTTCACTTGAAAGAAATGCCGATTTCAAGCACTAGGCATAGAAGGAAGAAGATTGAAAAACTAACAAACAAATGGTCTTCAGCCCTACTTACTTATAGGTTGACTTGGCCCAAGAAACAATATCGTCTGAGTCATTGTCATCTGAGAAAGACATGCTAGCATCCGTGGGAGAATTGACTTCGGATAACGTGATCAAAACCTCGAAAAAGGTTCATTGCTGTGGGGTTTCATTAGTACTACTACTTTGGCTAGCCGGCCACTACTTCACCAGTTCACTGGAAAGTGCACTCGAAATTATGCTTTCTAAAATGGCATACCTATACAAGGGTTCAAGTTTCGATAGATATTTGCGGAGTGGATCATCCCTCTCGAAAAAGCAGACTTTAAACTGAAAAAAAAGGAGTAATCAGTTGTGACACGTTCGCGAAAAAAAAAGTTCAAGACTAAGTGCAGAACTAAGAATGCCATGGATAGTAAAGTGAGTGCTTCCTCCAGCTTCATGAAGGAAGGGTCCAAGGACCTAAGCGATAACCTCTACGAGATATCAGAAGCAAATGAACTTCATCGAGAGAACAAGGGCTCTCTTCAGGAGCTAAATCAGATACTCTACCTCAATTCATCATTTCGAACTTCATACAGAAGGTTTTTCTGTACCAGCTACTTCTACCTATACCGTAGTTGAAGTACCTAAAGGTGAATTTGGTGTCTTTCTTGTGACTGTAATGTGGCCTTCCCGGCTGAAAGAAACAAATTTCCAAAAATCTATCATAAAACAGCAACTAAGCGTGGAAATGCTAGACGTGCACTTCACTATCAACTCCGGCACCAGCTGTGAGAAACTGCAAATATCAGATGTGTTATCTCCAGAATACTGTTACTGCATGAGAATGCGAAATTAACAAGCAAGCAAATGCGGGTTGCCGGAATTGGGCAGTGGCACAGAAATGCAGACTACAACCCCATTAGCAGGTTCACGAACATATCTTATCTTAGTGCAGTACTACAAGTTCAGATTCAGAGAATCAGGGCCATCCCTTAGGACAGGAAGGGGTACTAAATTCAAGTTTGAATGCCCTTCCTATCTAGATAGAGGGATTGGAGTTGGACTCACTGCATAGCCAAACAAAACAAAACAAAACAGTTCATCCCCTTGCTGTTGCAGGTTCAGAGACAGGCTACATGCCTTCACAAAACAAAACAACATCCGTCGAGCATCTCGGGTAAGTCGATACAACAACATTTTGATAGCATTTATCTGCTACAGACTGGGTCTCCCATAGCTCTCCTCTTGCAGATGCAGAAATGGCTTTTTCTTTCACCATGGGGTTTGCGGCCCTCCTACACTGCTTGGAGAAGGACATTAATGTAAGTTCTAATTAGTACACTACACATCTAGAAAAAGATCACACTTGCTGATAAACTAGTAGAAATGTGAAAACAAGGATAAGCACTCTTCGTCTAAGAACCATAAGATTTAGTTACAAAACAATAATGACATAGCTGAAAAGCCTCAGACCAACAGAAAGCAGGAGGAACATGGAAATAGGTAAAACTTCACACATCCTTCCCTACAGTTCACAATAGTCTGGAGCCAGCGGCGGAGGACGATCTAAAAGTTTGTTAGAGCGAAATCATAGACATATTATTTTAATTAGAAACCATAGATATATCATTTTAACTAGAACCATAGGGGTGGGGGCAGATGCCCCCCCTCCCCTATATTGGTATTTTGAAGCTTGTTATTTTATTATTCATTGTAGGGGAGGGGGGCTCCCCTATATTGGTATTTTGTCTAAAAAATATTAGCACCAGAAACAAATAAGGAAATTACCAACATTCTGATATCAGAAGCTTTCTTACCAGAGGTCTAAATTTGATAGCCACTGCGACGGGAGAACATTGACAAACATCTCTTTCAGATTTTCATCTTCAGTCATATCTTCCAAAATACTGTCACTGGAAATAAGTTGTGGTGACTGGTTGCCCTGTGCAGGCTGTGACTCATTTGAAAACAGCAGCTTGGACATGTGGTCTTTTTTAGCTTGTCTTTCAAATTTGCTCTTCTCTTTTGTTCCTTCTGTGATTAGATTGTATGTATGGACAATCTTCTGTTGGCCGATTCTATATGCGCGGCCAATTGCCTGCTTTCCGACGGAAGGGTTCCACACAACATCAAGGAGAACGACACGCGATGCCCCAATAAGCTGTATGCCTTCACCACAGGCTTTTGTGCTGGCAAGCATCACCTTGGCATCACTCTTCATGTCATTGAAGGCCATCATCATGGATTGGCGAGTTTCAACCTTGACTTTCCCACTCATCTGCAGGATCTCCCTGTCTTTAGTCCAATGGAACTCCCTGCTCAGCTGTTCCCTGATCAAGTCCAGTGTTTCAAGATACTGGCTGAAGACAAGCACTCGCTCTTTCAAACGGTAGCATCGACGCACAATCTCGTAAACAAACCTCGCCTTGACTCCTTCACAAGGCTTCAGCCGTATCCTCTCCAACGAAGGTTGGTCCACAGTAGATGCTACTTCGTCCGACACATTTTTCATGCAAGTGATTAGGGATGGATGTACAGACGCAAGAGATATCTTGTACTCTAATTCCAAGCTGCAATGCTTCTCATCCTTCTCCATCGCCGCGATGATTTTCTTCTGCATAGGAAAAGGATTCAGGATGACAACAGATTCTCTCAGTCCTGGAAGGGACTTATGAAGAATGTCACCAGTATGGATGTGCAAAAAGGGCTCCATCTTTGCGCGGACCTCGTTAACCCTTCCATCAACGATGTCTACCGTCAGAGAAGCCCAGAAACCCTTGTCTTCATCCTTCCCTGGAAGCTTGCTATGGCAATCTCCTTGTAACAGGCACAAGATGTTGTGGAGCTCTACAAAGTTGTTCTGAAACAGAGTTCCGGATAGAAAAATCCGCTTCTTGGTACGAACTTGAGCAAGACATTTCCAAATCTGGCTGTCCCTGTTCCTTGGTATGTGCCCCTCATCAAGGACCAGCAAGTCGGTTCTTCGAAGAAGCATCTTCCTCAGCTGCCTCATCTTTTCACGGTCCCTGCCAGTATCATCATCATCATCGTCGTCATCATCATCATCGCCTTCTTCTTCTTCTTTGGTGAACTTGGTGAACAGCTTGTAACTGAGAGCTATCACACTGTTACCCTCACACCACGACAGCAGCATCACGTCTCTCCTGAATTCATAGTCAAGCAGCTTCTGCGCGAGATTGTCATCGTTTGCGGCCAGTCTTTGGATGGTCTTGTCTCCATCCCAGCAAATATGGGTGGAATTCAGTATGTGAAGCGGGACCTTGGCATTCCATTTTCTGAACTCATCTTCCCATGTGGCCAGCATCACCTTGGGAGCGATGATCACCGGGCTGCACCGCGGGAAAAGCTCGAGGTAGGACTGAACAAAGGTGGTGGCTAGTCTGGTCTTCCCCGTCCCTGGGGCGTGAGAGATAAAACAGCCACTCAGAGCATCACTCTTCACATTCTTCCTCACCTGCTCGATGTCGGTGCCCCCTGCCAGTTTGTTCCACATGAACTCAAAGGCTTCCCTCTGGTGTGGGAACATGTCATCGCGGACACCCGGAACAAGATCCCAGACTGGGCCACTTCTGTGGCTCAAAATGCAGCATTCTTCTTCGAGCCCGTTTGATTTCAGCATATCGTTGAAGTCATCGACGTACCTGTCCAGCTCGCGGTCTGCTCTCGGATCCCTTTCCTCTGACCAGTTCCCCTATTGATGAGTAAGAAAAAAGAGAGGAAGAATGTATATATCGATGTTATCTAGTGATGAAGTCTAAGCAGGTATTTCAGGAAACACATGTTGGAGGGAACATGAGCTTACCATAGGGGGGAAAACATGCCTAATTTCAGTCTGGACGAAGTGGCAGTGTCTGCACACAATTCCAATTTGGTCGTTCTCAATGAAATCATGCTCCTTTCCTGGTTCGCATAAAGTTGCTTTGTTGACAGGATTTTTCCCCCCATTGCCCTCTTCATCCTGAAAACCACAACGCAACGGGTTTTTTTATATCTAAATTGTTTTTTCTGTGTGTGGGGAAAGTATTTTTATATCTGAGTTGTTAACTGGCAGATAACCGCAAAGGCAAAAATCTACGTGATCACAGAATTTAACATGATTTGTGAGACGAAAGCAAGGGCAACTCAGACATGAATAAGGCTTTTGTGCCTCACGCTATCGTTGAAGATGTACTATTCATAAACAATAAAGCAGCTTTGGTACTCGTACTATATAGCATCGAAATAGAAAAAGCCCCCTATTAAAAAAAAGTTACTCGCACTAAACAATTTCACTGCACCCACCAATTGCAAAAAGGGGTAAACTTAATAATCACCTCAGCCAAAAAAAAAATACACTAATACAATTGACTAGTAACAAAATTGGCTAATTGAAGTGTTATTAATCCCAATATCTTGAACCCAGCATCTCTATGTTTAAAGAAAAACTTCACAACAAAACTCAAGTTATTCTTGGATGCCAATTCAGAGAAAGTTATCTCTATTGTTTTTTATTTTGATAAAAAAGGCGCTTTTATTAAACTCAAAACGCCACACCAAGGTGATACATACGCAGAGAGTTTACACCCGTCCTCTGCATATCCAGGATGCACTTTTGGCAATATTTTCTATTTATCTACTGCATGGTCAAGATAATATTTGCATGGACACACATTTGGGTGCATGTTGGAGAGAAGATACTTTGCATGGCAATAGGTTTCCCACAGGTGGTAGATTATCAATTATAGTAAAATTCAATAATGTTAGCCATTCCAATGTTTAACTTCTGAAATATCAAGATTTGCAGGACAATGCCTAATGAGACCGGATAGACAACCCACAACAATTGTTTCAGTTCCCAGGTTAATAAAGAGGTTCATTTCAGTGTAATGGCATGCATGATTTGATGAAGCAAAAGTATAATTAGAACGACAGTAGATTCACAAGCATTGCTATTTACGATTACTTGAAAGAACTCTTGACAAACTAAACTGAACAACACTAGCTACTATGTGCTCTTCCCAGAAATAGACTGCACTAAGAAACACAATATCACAAAATAACTGGATCCAATACTTTAAAGCAAAGTGAAAGTATGTATGATTAGAAGGAACATTAGTATAGCCAGAGAGATAGGTACCTGCTCCTCCTCGGGGCTCTGAGAGTCATTCCTGCCCTCCAAGATAAGATCTAAATCTCCCCACAGTTCGTCCATTTTCTTGTCATACTCTGATTTCTCTTCTTCCACCTCGTCTTCATCTCCGAACGAGAACAGCAGCGGCTGAGGCTGCGTGTCCTCCTGTGCCTGTGCAGCAGGAGCAGAGCCGTTAGGATGATGCTTCTCTAATTCGTCGAACATGGAGTTGAACAAATCATCGTAGGCTTTTTTCTCCGGCGTGTTCTTCCAACGCTTCCCCCCCTTGTGAGGAAGCAAGGAATTTTTCTTGAAGGCAACATCGCCCTGCATTTGCGGGTCGCCCCTGTCTGCGGGGTTCCCTGCATAGTAGTTCTTGGCGCGCTGTGGGTTAGAACAGCCCGCGTAATCTTGGCAGCAACCCTCCTTGGCAGTCTGCTGCTGCTGCCGGTAGGGCGCGCCGCCGTTCTTGGCCCTGCCTGAGCTCGGCCCCTTCTTGGCGTTCCTTGCAAGCGTTCTGTCAGACTCAGAGCCAGAGTCGTCTCTGTGAAAGACCTGTTGCCGGCGCCGTCTCTTCTTTGCGGGTGCTCTGTCGTCGTCGTCGTCGTCGTCGCTGTCGTCCTCGAACGCCGAGTCGGATGGCTGCACGTTCTCCGTCGGCGCCGGAGGCGGTACCTCTTCCTCGGGGTCGGATTCCGACACATCGATGCAGTACGGCTTGCTGAAAATTCCCCGGGCGAGCAGTTTCTTGTCCGAGCACCTCCGTTGCGACCGTGTCCGGTTCCTGACACCCTCGCCGGCAGAGGTGGTGTCCGCATTGTCGACCAGACATAGTCCCTCGAACTTCATCTTACGGATGGGCGGCGTGCCGTCGCCGCCTGGTCTGGCACTCCCACGGGCCTTGGCATTGCTGCTAGGCGTGCCACGCGGTTCTTCCCCTGCTTCGTGAGATTCTTCTTCTTCTTCCTCCTCCTCCTCCTCCTCCTCCTCCTCCTCCTCCTCCTCCTCCTCCTCCTGTGGCTCCGTCGTGTCATCGTTTTCTTCTTCGTCGACACCTGCATAGCTGTCGTCGTGAACGCCGTTCCCGTCCTCCTCCTCGACGGATTTGTACATGTCCTCGCTGTTATCACCATTATCATCCACCTTGTTCGTCCCCTTCACCACATCGTCCTCCTGGTTACCTCGTGATCCCCCATTGTCATCTGAACTAATAACCTCTTCCACATACTTTGCCTCAGATGCCACCTTTCTCCGGTCGTCGCCGTTCCGTGAACGGGTCCTTGACGAGACAGCTGCACCGACCTGCCTCGCCGGCGCAGAACCACGCCAATCCGAGCTGCCGCCTCCCTTGTGGCTGTGTCTCCCGCACCCTGCGCTCTTCACCTTGGCCGGACTGCCACTAGACCGTGATGCAACAACTGCGCCGACCTGCCTCGCCGGCGCACCGTCATGCCGACCCCTGTCGCCGCCCTTGTGGTCCTGTCTCCTGCACCCTGCGCTCTTCACCTTGGCCGGACTGCCATTAGACCGATGGTTGGAATAAGGAGGATAATCGTCATCCGCACTTCCGTCAGAGCCCACGGACGCAGGATACTTTGCAGCAGATGCCACTTTTCTTCGGTCGTCGTGCCGTGAACGAGCCCCTGATGTAACAACTGCGCCGACCTGCCTCGCCGGCGCAGCGTCGTCGTGCCGACCCCTGTCGCCGCCCCCCTTATGGTCGTGGTGTCTCCTGCGCCCTGCGCTCTTCAGCTTCTTGCGCGGAGCACCACTAGACTCGTCGTTGGAATAATGAAGCCGAGGACGGCCAGGTCCCCTGCGAATGCTCTGCTTCCCGGACCCGCCGGGATCGCCGCGGCCGCCCGCCTTGTGCGGCTTGGACTCCCGTCTCCGCTTGCTCGACTTCCTTGAGCCGCCGAGCGCGGAGGCCGCCACCCTCGCGGCACGTGCATCCTCCGGATCGCTGCCCGAATACTCGAGCGGCTCCTCCTTGAAGAGCCTCCGGCGCTCGACGCGCGGGGCTACTTTCTCCGGGCGCTCGCTGCCGGAGTCGTAGTCGTCGAGTTCGATCACCTCGTGTGGCCTCGGGGCGCGGACTACGGCCGGGGAGGACGGCGCGAGCGGGCTCTGTCGCGCCGCGTGACCACCGCCCGACGAACCACCCCGACCGCGCTCTGAACCGCCGAAACGGTCCCCCTCAGCGCGCCGCCCGCCTTGACCGCCCGTGCCGACCACCGGGCGCGACTCCCGGCCGAGGCCGCCGCTGCGATCGTCGTCATCGTGGATGAGTATGGCATTGCGGGGCCTTGGGGGGCCTACCTCGACGAGCGGCGGCGGTTTGGGCATGGAAGGCGCAGGGGCGGCGACGGGAGGCGGAGAGGCGATGCTGGTTTTGGGAGTGGGGTTTTTGCCTCTCGGTTTCTTGCTGGCCTCTCTCTGAATAGGAAACCTGGGCGCGCGCAGATTAGGAAACTCTTTTTTTTTTTTGCTCTCTCAGTAGGAAGGAGGAACGGCAAAGGGCCAGATTTGTCGCTGGGCAGTAACGAGGGCCCACCTGTCATTGGCACTGACGGTATGTATCTGGTGCCGTGAGGAGTAAATTTCCCTCACTGCTGGGAACGAAACGTCGGGGCGTAGGCGTTCAGCGCTTACCAATGAACTGTGGGACCCAAGCATCGTCGGAAATACTGGACCCAGTAGTCAGTGTTTTAAAAGGTCGGTAAAAAGTCTATTCCGCTGGGTTAGCCTACTCCACTACCCTGCTGGACTGTAAATAAAGCATTAAAAAGCCATATCTACGAACAGGCTGTCAAGATACTCTGAGCAAATACTCGTACCGGAATTAAATCACTACAATTAAAGACCAGTATATACTCCAGCCTAAAACACATAATTCCTGCATGTAAAAAAACACTGGAATTCTATGAATTTTTTACGTATGCTCCGTCGTTTTAGTTGCGTTGAAAAAGAACACATAGTTTCAAGATGGTTTTGCACCCAGTGTAATCATTTTGTAAATTGTTTTTCCTCTACCCATCTTAATGAATAAGCAACGCTCCCGGAGCTAGACCAAACATAATCAGGATGCATAACCCAGTAATATGGGGTGATTTTGATCCAGGGTGCACTAATCATGTATTAGAGAGGTGCACAAACTAGTTTTGGAGGTGATTACAAGGTTAAATATTTATTTACCCCGGTGGATGTGCACCCCCTTAGGGCTTGTTTGGTAGGAGGGGAACCCAGCATTTTTCCAGGAAAATAAATCCACTAGTAGGAAGGTGGGAAACAAAATCCCGGTGATTTTAACTGTTTTCGTGGATTCCTGGTCGGGATTTGATTCCCTAGGATAAAAATCCCGTTGCGTCCAAACAAGCCCTGATGCATGCAGCTCCGCCACCGACTCCTGCCGTGTTTTGCGAAAAAATAAAGGTTTTCTGCGTATGAATTTTTGAAAAATAGATAAGATATATGCTTGCTTTGTTGAGATCTGGCGTCGCTTTGCACACGGATTAAAAACAAACGATTATGGAAGGAAACACTATAGTATGACTTGCTAAGTTATGCGTCCTGTTTGGGATCTGTTGTTGCGTCACGCACCTATATTGAGATAAACCATAAAGCACGAAAACATCATATAAGAGGGCAAACGATGACAAATGAAAAGGAACAATGAATACACGTAGACTTACCATTACCATCCACATAGGCAGCGAGCTCGAGTGGTGGCATGAGGCAGCAGGGATGGAGGCGCGGGGACGACGCATGGGGAGCGGACGAAGAGCGACGAGATCAAGCCGGGATCTGGGTCGGCGGCCTCGCAACACGAGCAACAACGTCTACTATACAAAAGAGAGGGAGAGAGAGACAAAGACGAGCGAGCGGAAGGGTTGGTGGACAAAGACGAGCGAGCGGAAGGGTTGGTGGGAGGGGGGGGGGTGACCAGGTATAGATGTTGGATCGAAGCCCGGAAATGCAATTCTCACTGTGCCCGATACTTACCCATACACTGCAGCCAGTCAGAAGTTGCCATCTGTGGATGTACCTTTATACCCAATCTCATATTTTTCTCGTATTTAATGTGTATATGATGTATTCTTTCTAGAACAAACTTATTAGTATATTTAAAAATATTTTATTAATGGATCTTGAAAAATATTTTAAATAAAAAAATCATATATCTAGATGATTTGGGGTGATATTGCTTTCAAAAGGTTCTAAGCTGTTTTTCATAAATATTCATACACATTATAGTTATTTTATAAAATAGACTACATAGTTTTTGCAGACGTTTAATTTTTTTAGTTAATTCAATCATATGCATAGTTGTGAGAACTTTATCAAATATATGTGGTTCACATGAAACCATAATGAAATACGCACAAAACCCCTAAAATATAATATATTTTCAAATATTTCTCATAAATGTTCATACACATATCAATTATTTCACAAATATTCTACATAGATTTCACACATATTTAGAGTATTTCAGTTGTATTTCACTTACATTACATACATAGATATGTGTAACTCTTATGAAATACATGTGGTATTACAAGACACCATAATGAACAATGCAAGAAACCTCTATTATACCGAAACATATGTCGTGATAACTTATTTTTATTCAAGTCTCATCACAGTTTCACAATTAAGATTTCATATTTTTTTCCAAAATGTGTCCATGATTAATCGTGTTTTGAAGATATGGTCGCCATGCACTCAAATATCAAAATGGATAAAAATTGGTCCATTGGTTCAAAAGATAAAGTCATACAAACTTGGGATTCAAACTAAAAATGATGAGTGGGTAGGAAATTTGCACTTTTCAGTCAAAACGTATCCGTCGGTCGCAGAGGTAGGTTAGTTGAGTTGAGACAGAAATTGGTTGGTGTTAGAGCATCTCTATAAGATTCCCTATATAGCGGATCCTTAAAAGTCATATAAGGGGAACAAAAAAGATTTTTACGATATCGCGCGGGCGCAAAAAAAAGTTTATGAGATTTGTTCTGTCCAAGCCCATGCAATACTGTAACCTCTTGCACTTCCTAATGGATTCCAACTTGAGAATTAACAAAGGTTTGCAAATTAACTTGTCAATAGTTCAACTAAACATTAGTTAAACATCCAAAAGTGGTTTAACATGACAATAATTGAACTAGACAAAAGTATAACATCCAAAAGTAAACCCTCAACTTAAAATTGTTTAACATGGCAGTGCTTCAACTAGTAAACAGTTTAACATCCAAAAGTATGTGCAACCAATGTAGCAATCAATCATGAAAAAATGCGCAATCATCAACCGACGGCCTTGCGGTGATTTTAAGGTGTGGGTCAATTGTACCGGCATGAGCCGATGAAACTTGTCATTGATTCTTTGCCGATACTTTTGCTTGATTTGATCATTGTAGGTCACTACATCAATTGACACACTCTCCGATGTCCTCACTAAGCAAACATCTTCAATTTTCGTGTAACTCAAACTTCTCTTTCTTAGGATCAAGGTAGAAGCATCGAACACCGTGTTCTCCAATTTGTAACTTACATAACAGAAACCGAAATTAACAAAGTGAAATCATCCAATTTTGAACAGATTCGGAGTAGGGTGAAATTTTATACCTATTTGGCGTTTCCTTGAACACGTTGTAGGTGTTGTCAGCGTTGAATATTGGGGTGCTCACCTCTTCCATCGCAGATGGTAGAGGAGGCGTTGGGCCTAGGTGCACCTGTAGGGTTCGCAGCATAGAAGACAAAAAAATTCCTACGATGGAAACAACTATGTACCAAGATCTATCTACTAGATACAATCAATGGGCGGATATACATCCGTAGAGAACATACCCTTGAAGACCGATAAAGCTTAACGAGTCCGAACTCGTGGTTGATGTAGACGATCTCTTGCCAATCTCAAGATCGAGAGGAAGTCCTAGCACCGCAAATCAGCGGCGCATCCATGCTCGCACACACGTCTGAGGCACCGAGCAACCTCCGCCTCCTCGCTCCAGCGATGCAGCGGAAGCACAAATCTTTCTTGCCGAATAGCCACCGATAACATGTATCTCGCTAGTCCGAGATCATGAGGAATAAATACTATAGGGGGAGAGAGATCCTTCATGAGGAGGTATGAATGAGAGAGAGGAGAGGGGGCTCCTTTTATAGGAGGAGGGGGGCACCCAAGGGGGTGGCCGCCGGATATGGGGGCTGCCCCTCCCCTCCTTCATTCATGTGGGTGGACACTCCACTCACTCAAATGCCTTTCAATTCCCTCCACTCAAAAACTCACTCAGATTCCCATGAAATTTCCACCAAATTTAATGAAAACTCTCATTAAATAAAACTCCTTTTATTTATTCAGAATTTTGTCAATTACTTTAATGACAAACATTCACATATAACCCCTTGCTAGTATTTCATTTCACATGCAAAAACACTTTCTGCAATTTCACTCGAAAACCTGTTTCGGTATCTACTGAAATAAATTTCTGCGCTTGTTATTCTTTCTGGCATGAAACTTTTGCTCTAGATGGATGTCGGTGTCTCTTAAGTGTGTCACCCTACGGTTCGCGAATAATGCGGACATGATCGAGACCCCTCTCAGATCAATAATCAGAAGCGGGACCTGGAGGTCCATACTGACTCCCACACATTTAGCGATGACTTTCTTGTGATCGAGAGAACCTTTTACGCTAGTATCTTAATCCCTTTGTTTCACGATATATTACATGTCTGAGATTCGATCATCAGTATCTCCATACCTAGTTTGATCTTGTTACTGACATGTACTCTTTTCTCGTTCCCATGATATAACATTCTAGTGATCAAATCACTTGCTTGCAAGCTAACCAATGTGATATCACCGAGAGGGCCCAGAGCATATCTATCCGTCATTGGGATGAACAAATTCCACTCTCGATCCATGGGCCTCAACATAACACTTTAGTAGTACTGAACCCATCTTTATAATCACCCTGTTACGGTGTGACGTTTGATGTTATCAAGATACTCTTCCGGTGTTAGTGATTGACATGATCTCATGGTATAAGGATTAGGATCACTTCGTATGTTGTTATAGCAATATAAAATCAATGACTTTGATCGTAATGCTATACTTCGGATGAATGTTCATCGCATCATTACACTAATGTTGTGACCTTGTTATTAACAACATTCAATGTCCATGATCAGGAAACCTTGATCATCTTGTTAATCAACGAGCTAGTTTATGAGAGAGGCATAACTAGGAACTTTCTGTTTGTTTATTAAACACACATGTATTAACATTTCCGTATTAATACAATTATAGCATGCAAAATAAACATCTATCATATACTTAGAATATACATAATAAACACTTTATTATTGCCTCTCAGGGCATATTCCCTTCATTCTCCCACTTGCACTAGAGACAATAATCTAGTTATATGGTGATAAATCTAACACCCATGGAGTTCTGGTGTTGATCATGTTTTGCTCTAGGGAGAGTTTTAGTCAACGGATCTGCTACATTGAGATCCGTATGCACTTTACAAATCTTTATATCTCCATCCTTGACATGCTCGCGGATGGAGTGAAACCGGCGCTTAATATGCTTGGAATTCTTGTGAGACCTTGGTTCTTTGGCATTGGCAATGGCACCATTGTTGTCACAATAGATCACCATTGGGTCCAATGCGCTCGCAACCACACCTAGTTAGGATATGAACTCCTTCATCCAAACCGCTTCCTGAGCCGCTTCCGAAGTAGCAACATAGCCTCTGTTGTTGATCCCGCCACCACGGGTTGTTTGGAACTCCTCCAACTAACCGCTCCACCATTCATGAGAAATACGTATCCGGATTGAGACTTAGAGTCATTCGGATCGGTGTCAAAAGTAGCGTTGACATAACACTTAGCGACGAGCCCTTCTTCACCTTCGTACACAAGAAACATATCCTTAGTTCTTCGCAAGTACTTAAGGATATTCTTGACTGCTATCCAGTGTTCCGAACCTGGATCTGATTGGTACCTACTAGTCAAACTAATAGCATGTGCCACATCCGGTCTTGTATATAGCATGGCGTACATTATAGAGCCTATGGCTGAAGTATAGGGGAATTTTTCCATTATCTCTCTTTCTTCCGCCGTAGCCGGACTTTGAGTCTTACTCAATGTCTTGCCTTGCAACATAGGTAAGAACCCCTTCTTACTTCCGTCCATTTTAAACTTATTTAAAATCTTATCAAGGTATGTAATTTGTGATAGCCCTATTTGGCGCCTAGATCTATCTCTATAGATCTTTATGCCTAATGTGTATGACGCTTCACCTAGGTCCTTCATTGAAAATTTGTTGTTTAGATAACTTTTAACACTGTTAAAAGATCTATATCATTTCCGATCAATAATATGTCATCCACATATAATATCAGAAATGCCACATTGCTCCCACTCACTTTCTTGTAAATACAAGCCTCTCCAAAAGTTTGGACAAATCCAAACTCTTTATCACCTCATCAAAGCGGAGATTCCAACTCCGTGATGCTTGCTTCAGTCCATAGGTGGATCGCTGAAGCTTGCACACTTTGTTAGCATCCTTAGGATCGACAAAACCCTTTGGTTGTATCATATACAACTCTTCTTCAATATTGCCATTAAGGAATACGGTTTTGACATCCATCTGCCATATCTCATAATCGAAATATGCAGCAATTGCTAACATAATTCTAACTGACTTTAGCATCGCTACGGGAGAAATCTCATCGTAGTCAACTCCTTGAATTTGTCGAAACCCCTTTGCGACAAGTCGAGCTTTATAGACGGTCACATTACCATCAACATCAGTTTTTCTTTTGAAAATCCATTTATTCTCCATGGCCTTTCGAGCGTGAGGTAAGTCCACCAAGTTCCAAACTTGGTTTTCGTACATGGATTCCATCTCGGATTTCATGGATTCTAACCATTTGTTGGAATCCGGGCTCATCATCGCTTCTTCATACATCGCAGGGTCATCAATTTCATCAACCATGAAATTCATAACAGGGTTTCCGTATAGCTCGGGAGCTACACGCGTCCTGCTAGACCTGCGGGGTTCGGTAGTACTCTCTTTTGGAGTTTCATAATCATTATCATTAATTCCCTCTTCAATTGGTGAAGCCAACTCCGTAACGACTTTCGGTGTTGTGCTACTCGCCATACTATGAAGATAAGGTTCAATAACCTCTTCGAGTTCTACCTTCCGACCACTCACACCTTTTGCGAGAAACTCTTTCTCTAGAAAGGATCCATTCTTGGCAACAAAAACCTTGCCCTCGGATCTGTGATAGAAGGAATACCCAATAGTTTCCTTAGGGTATCCTATGAAGACACATTTTTCCGCTTTGGGTTTGAGTTTATCCGGTTCAAGTTTCTTCACATAAACACCGCATCCCCAAACTTTAAGAAATGACAGCCTAGGTTTGTTTTCAAACCACAATTCATTCGGTGTATTTTCAACGGATTTAGATGGTTCCCGATTTAAAGTGAATGCAGCGGTTTCTAGTGCATAACCCCAAAATGACAGTGGCAAGTCCGTTAGAGACATCATAGATCGAACCATATCCAATAAAGTACGATTACGACGTTCCGGCACACCATTTTGCTGTGGTGTTCCGGAAGGTGTGAGTTGTGAAACAATTCCACACTCCTTCATATGAGTGCCAAACTCGTAACTTAGATACTCACCTCCACGGTCGGACTGTAGAAATTTGATCTTTCTATTACGATGATTTTCTACTTCACTCTGAAATTTCTTAAAGTTTTCAAAGGTTTCAGACTTGTGTTTCATCAAGTAGATATAACCGTATCTACTCAAATCATCCGTAAAAGTAACAAAATAACGATATCCACCTCGCGTCGACACACTCATTGGACCACATACATCAGAATGTATGATCTCCAATAAATCTGTCGCCCGTTCCATTGAACCAGAAAACGACATTCTAGTCATCTTGCCCATAAGGCATGGATCACATGTATCAAATGATTCAAAATCAAGTGATTCCAAGAGTCCATACAAATGGAGCTTCTTCATGCGTTTAACGCCAATATGACCTAGACGGCAGTGCCACATATATGCGGATATATCATTATTAAGTTTAATCCTTTTAGCATCAATATTATGAAAATGTGTAACACTATTATCGAGATCCAATAGAAATAAACCATTCATCATAGGTGCATGACCATAAAAGATTTCATTCATATAAATAGAAAAACCATTGTTCTCGGATTTAAATGAATAACCACTTCGCATCAAACACGATCCATATACAATGTTCATGCTGAGTGCTGGCACCAGATAACAATTATTCAATTTTTAAACTAATCCCGATGGTAAGTAGAGAGGTTGCGTTCCGACGGCGATCACATCAACACTTGATACATTGTCGACACGCATCTTGACCTCACCCCTTGATAGCGGTCGCTTGTTCCGCATCCCCTGATTCGAGTTACAAATATTAGCAACTTAACCGGTATCGAATACCCAGGTGCTACTGCGAGTACTAGTCAAGTACACATCAATAACCTGTATATCATATATACCTTTATTTGCCTTGCCGACCTTATTGTCTGCCAAATACTTGGGGCAGTTGCGCTTCCAGTGGCCAGTCCCCTTACAATAATAGCACTCGGTATCAGACTTAGGGCCAACTCGGGGTTTCTTTTCAGGCACAGCAATCGGCTTGCCGCCCTTACTTCCCTTCTGTTTTCCCTTCTTGTCTTTCTTGAAATCAGTGATCTTATTGATCATCAACACTTGATGTTCTTTCTTGATCTCCACTTCAGCAGTTTTAAGCATTGACAAAAGCTCGGGGAGAGACTTCTTCATGCCTTGCATATTATAGTTCATCACAAAGCTCTTATAGCTAGGTGGCAGAGACTGCAGAACACGATGGATGCCTAAGTCAATGGAAATCGTTATTCCCAAGGACACAAGCTTATCGGCGTAACCCGACATCTTGAGTACATGCTCACTTACGGAGTTGTTCTCTTCCATCATTCAGCTAAAGAACTTTTCTAAAGCATTGTAGCTCTTTACAGCAACATGTGTGTCGAAAATCATTTTCAACTCACCCATTGTATCAAATGCATTGCCATTTTCAAAACGCTTTCGAAGTTTTGGCTCTAGCCCATACAATATGCTGCAATGAACTAAGTTGTGGTCCTCCTGACGAGTCTGATAGACATTCTTCTCCTTCTCAGGGGCATCATCGAACAGTGGGGGGCCTAGCGGCGCTTCTATCACATATTGCTTTTGTGCAGCAGAGAGGAGAATCCTCAAATTCATGGCCCATTCGGTAAAGTTGCTACCGTTCGTTGAAAGTTTCTCTTTCTCCATGAACATGTTGAAATTAAAAGCAGGTGGTGCCATCTACAACAGAATTTGTAAAGTTTAGACTAAGTTTATGATAGATTCAGTTCAACTAATCCATATTACGAATGAACTCCCACTCATTCGCATTAGGGCTTTGCAAGTTTTACCTGGCTTAGGGCTTTCGAAGATAGAACCGTTCATACCTACGAACATGAACCACAACGAGGATAACCAAATTGCTGACAACTCGTTGCAAATTAGATATTGACTATAGTAGGAGAGACAGACACCCGCTAGCCACTTATGCAAAACTAGTTGCATGTCAAGCGTGGAACAAGTATCATGTGCGAGGACATGTAAAGTTTTTACGGGATGCTTCATCCCACTATGCCACCAATATCTAAAGTACAACTAAGAAGCAATAACATGATCATCATCGCCCACATATTCATATGTGTACTACCTGTGCAAAGCATCTACGCATAGATCCGGCTCTGATACCACTGTAGGGTTCGCAGCATAGAAAACAAAAAATTTCCTACGATGGGAACAACTATGTACCAAGATCTATCTACTAGATACAATCAACGGGCGGATATACATCCGTAGAGAACATACCCTTGAAGACCAACAAAGCTTAACGAGTCTGAACTCGTGGTTTATGTAGACGATATCTTGTCGATCTAAAGATCAAGAGGAAGTCCTAGCACCACATATCAGCGGCGCATCCATGCTCGCACACACGTCTGAGGCACCGAGCAACCTCCGCCTCCTCACTCCAGTGATGCAGCGGAAGCACAACTCTTTTTTGGCGAATAGCCACCGGGAACATGTATCTCGCTAGTCCAAGACCATGGGGAATAAATACTAGAGGGGGAGAGAGATCCTTCACGAGGAGGTGTAAATGAGAGAGAGGAGAGGGGGATACTTTTATAGGAGGAGGGGGCACCCAAGGGGTGGTCGCCGGACATGGGGGATTCCCCCTCCCATACTTCATTCATGTGGGTGGACACTCCACTCACTCAAATGCCTTTAAATTCCCTCCACTCAAAAACCCACTCAAATTCCCATTAAGTTTCCACCAAATTTAATGCAAACTCTCATTAAATAAAACTACTTTTATTTATTCAGAATTTTGTCAATTACTTTAATGACAAACATTCACATATAACCCCTTGCTAGTATTTCATTTCACATGCAAAAACACTTTCTGCAATTTCACCCGAAAACCTATTTCGGTATCTAGTGAAATGAATTCATGCGCTTGTTATTCTTTCCGGCATGAAACTTTTGCTCCAGATGGATGTCTGTGTATCTTAAGTGTGTCACCCTACAGTTCGCGAATAATGCAGACATGATCGAGACCCCTCTCATATCAATAATCAGAAGCGGAACCTGGAGGTCCGTACCGACTCCCACACATTCAGCGATGACTTTCTTGTGATCGCGAGAACCTTTTACGCTAGTATCTTAATCCCTTTGTTTCGCGATATATTACATGTCCGATATTCAATCATCGGTATCTCCATACCTAGTTTGATATCGTAAGACATGTACTCTTTTCTTTTTCCCGTGATATAACATTCTAGTGATCAAATCACTTGCTTGCAAGCTAACCAATGTGATATCACCGAGAGGTCCCAGAGCATATATATCCATCATCGGGATGAACAAATTCCACTCTCGATCTATGGGCCTCAACATAACACTTTAGTAGTACTGAACCCATCTTTATAATCACCTTGTTACGGTGTGACGTTTGATGTTATCAAGATACTCTTCCGGTGTTAGTGATTGACATGATCTCATGGTCTAAGGATTAGGATCACTTCGTATGTTGTTATAGCAATATAAACTCAATGACTTTAATCGTAATGCTATAATTCGGATGAATGTTCATCACATCATTCCACTAATGTTGTGACCTCGTTATTAACAACATCCAATGTCCATGATCAGGAAACCTTGATCATCTTGTTAATCGACGAGCTAGTTTATGAGAGAGGCATAACTAGGAACTTTCTGTTTGTTTATTAAACACACATGTATTAACGTTTCCGTATTAATACAATTATAGCATGCAAAATAAACATCTATCATATACTTGGAATATACATAATAAACACTTTATTATTGCCTCTCAGGGCATATTCCCTTTAGCACTGACTTCTTCTTTGGGTCGATTGCCGATGTCTCTGGCCACCCTCCGAGACGGCATTGCCATGGCCGCCAAGGCTACCAGCGCCAACGCTGCGGGAGGGGGCCTCAAGGGAGAGTCCACCACAAGACTGGTCCCCGGAGGATGTTGTAGCCCTGGAGCTTGCATTTGCTCGTCGCTACGATCGAATTTGGCGGCGCATCGACAATGGTGGCTATAGGAGGCGTGCGATGTGTGGGAGCAACGAGCGGCTTTGACTAGGAGAAACTTGGAGGGTTTCATGGAGGCGCTTGGGAAACGCGGAGAGGATGGACAACATGTGGAGAGATCAGCGGTAGCGGCGCGGGAGCAAGAAGACTGCAGTTGAAATATGAAGGGTTCGTAACATAGAATTTTTTCCTACGATAAGAACACCAATTACGCCAAGAACTAATCTAGTAGATGCTAGTAACGAGTAATGGGGTAACCATAATAACTTACCCTCGAAGACCAAAAGCGTTTTCGAAATCAGATTTCATTAGTGATGTAGTCATTCACTTGTCAATCTCAAAATCGAGTAGAAGAACTCCGCAAACTAGCAGAGCATCCATCCTCGGGCACACGTCAGGCTCCCGACAACCTCCACTCCAGCAGAGCAATAGAAGGAGTAGATAAATATTACTCTAGAGAATCCAACAGAACATGTACACCACTAATTCGAAGTCATAGGAAAATGCTAGAGGGGAAAGAGAACCATCACGTGGAGATGGTGCAAGTGGAGAGGAGGAGGGATCCTTTTATAGGGGGAGGGGCTGCCGAAGGGGCTTGGCCGCCAGCCATGGTGGTGCTCCAACCTCTTCCCTCATTCATGTGAGTGGACTCTCCACTCACATCAATTCCTCTTCCACTCACATGCATTTAATTACCACTTAATTAAATGCATTTCTCTATTAAATAAAAACACATTTTATTTATTTTATTCAGAATTTTGTTAATTACTTTTATTAACAAACATTTTCATAAAAACCTTTGCATTATTTCGATATCACATCTAAAACTATTTTCAACAATTTGACCCGAAACACGTTCGGTGATCATCAAAACAATTTTAGCTCTAACAAAATTATTCTCGGATATGTTTTATCCACCACTTAGTGTTGGAGTACCTTAAGTGTATCACCCTATGGTTGATGAATAATGAATAAATGATAGATACACATCTCTTAACAATAATCAGAAGCAGGACCTAGAGATCCATACTGACCCCCACATATTCAACGATGACTCTAGTGATAGTGTGAACCATTAACATCGTAACCAATTCCTTTTACCTCAAGATATTTTACTTGTCGAGATCCGATCATAGGTATCGACTATACCGTAGTTTGATCTCGTTCCCAACAATTACTCTTTACTCGTTTCGTAATATAATATCTATTGGGAATATGCCCTAGAGGCAATCATGTATGATGATATTCCCTAAAGTATTCATAAAGTTATTAAGTTGTCCCTTATGTGAACATCTAATATATATCATTGAATACGTGATTCGGTTGTGGAACTATATATTCATGCTGTTCTTTCAAGATGTCCTTGGTCATTGAGGTTGTGCTGGACACACAACTTAGACTAATGTGAAGTTGGCTTGATGACTCGGTTCCACTTGTCATGAGCATGGTGATGCTATTCCAACTTGCATGGACTCGGCTAAATAGTTTAGCGAGTCGGACTGACCCATAGTTGAGATGCAACGAGCATGTTGTTATTTGCAGTCTCATACAATGGAATCCTTTGACCTAAGGTGATCGCATGATACGAGTTGTGGATCGCCAACTTAGGTTCTATCAAACGTTGTTCTTATGAACCCATAGAGAGCTAGTTGGTTAGGGTCTTTATGCCCCTCATCACTATCAACCAAAGGATACTTGTAAGATTCCTTTGACTTCAAGTAAAGGGTGTTTGAAAGGTTTTTGTTTGAATACAAGAAAGTAAATAAAACAAGTAAAAAGAAAGCAAGTAACAAGAGCGTATGGAGTGGTGGTTGAACTCAATAGGGCTAAGACGTCCTTGGGATGTAGGATACACCCCTAGCATGTTGTAATTAATCAAAATTAGGATAACCTGTTTCTTATGTCATGATATGTGTGGAGAGAGATCCGTAATAAGATGTTCATTACAAGGCTTGTAGGAATCCACTTTGTTGAGCCAAGAATGAGGTCATCTCTAAATAACCACCGCGATGTCTGAGAGCAGTCACCCATACAGACCACCACAATTAAGGGTCTCAACATGGATATCATAATTAGCCTAGTGAATATCTCTTTGTTCCCCCTTTGACCGTGCATGTTGCTAGCCGTGCTTCTAGTCACAATAGCTTAGGGCACGCTTACAAACATGTCCAAAGGGTTTCACCCTCGTCTTTATACCCGAAGGCAAATGATATGTGGCCGACTACACATACCATCTAAAGGGAGAGATCAAACACACATCATAGATGAATGGATAATAGAAAAAAGTAGTAGAGCATCTTTATTTAATTTCATAATAATGCTAGGGTTTCTCTGTCTCCCCAAGAATGAAGGAACTACTCACACATGGAAGCAATCAACAACATCATCATAATCAAATGGTTGGATAAAGGTAATGGAATGAATCTAGTGCAAACCACAATTGAATCTAGAATTACAACAAGATATAATGAATGGAATATGGGGGTAGAGATGATGATGGTGATGTAGCGGTTGATGGTATTGGGGACGATGCGTTGTCCTCCAATGATCCGTGCAGCAGCAAGGATTTTCCCTTCTTCAAGTTCCTCCTTTAGATCCCTTTCTGGTGTGGTTTTTCGTGGCTGGAGGTTTCTGTGAATGTCGGATCTGTGATCCGTCTTTGTGAGGAGGAAGTATTTGACGAGGCAGTCACGATGCAGGGTCGTATGGGCGAACGGTATGAGTGGGCTCTGCCCGTACCACTGGTCGTTACGTGGCCTGTAGTCTCCTGGGCGCAATAAATTCCTCCATGTGCGAAGGTAAATCGATAAAATGAATTTTATCACTTAAAATATCATATTACAGTATAATATGATAGTCTCAATTGATATGTTCGTAATATACTTAGTAAATTGGGATCCTGTTGAAATAAGGACAAAAGGTGCGCGCAAACACAGTAAAATACTAAAAGCTCTACTCTACTTGTACAAAAACAATAAGTAAAAATGCTCAAATTTTGGACTAATTAGTCCCCATGATAATACCCCCGTTGATTAACCATGAATTAATACGACATGTATCTCTAAGACTCGGGATTCGGTTTCTGTCAAACTCCAGCTATCCCTCATCCTATCAACATGAAACGGTGACAACTTTGTGCATCCCCCAACATATGTGTGCATTCATATGCTAGTACAACAAGATCATCATAAAAGATAACATATACTTGTATGCAACCAACAATAAACTATATCATAATTGCCATAAACAAGTCACTACTCAAACATCAACATAGAGACACAATAGATCATGGGAAAATAATATATTGCATCATACATCATGTTTTCCAAGAGATTGCAGTAGGGGTATGGACAGGATCTTGCTGTAGATGTTGATGATGAAAATGTCAGAGGGGGGTGGAGTCCACCAGAGGCGATCCCGGTAGCGTTTCCCCTTCCGATCTCCGCTACAGGTGGCCTACAAACTCTTTGTTTATGTTTTTTCGATCTCTGCCTCCATGTGTGTCGATGAAAACCACCAAAGGGTATATATAGATGTTTTTAGCTCAAAAAAAGTCGGTGAGTAAAAAATCAAGTGAATCAGACAACCAAGGGGGAAAATACCCTTGGTGGCGCGCCCTAAGAGGGTGGGCACGACACAGGGCCTTATTCTCATCCTGTTGGTCCCTTGGTGATATTATTTTCCCTGCTGGGTGCATCTCAAAATTTGTTAACAATGGCCTTTGACCTTGCCCTTTTTCGAGTCCCGTAGCCCCCGAAAACGCAAAAATACTAACAGAAGGTGTTTTCTGCTAGACAGAGTTATAACCAAAAGAAAGGGGATCATTGGTAAATCCCCATAAATCAATGTAAAACATGAATATAACATCATACATGTATGTGGTAGTTCACAACAACAAACTATAATGTTTATGTATGCATTTTACATGTATCAGATATCGCCGAGAGGGCCCGGAGTATATCTCTCCATTATTAGGATGGACAAATATTCCACTCTTGATCCATGAGCCTCTACATAACACTTCCTAAATACCTGAACCCACCTTTATAGTCACCTTATTACAGTGTGACATTTGATGTTATCAATGTATTCTTCTGGTGTTTGTGATTGACATGATCTCATGGTCTGAGGGACTAAGTCTACTTCACATATGTTTGTTGTAGCAATGTAAACTTAATGACTAGATCATATTGCTAAATCTACTTTAGGTGTATGTTCATCATATCATTCTTCTATTTAAATGATCCCATTATTAAAAACATCCAATATTCATGATCATGAAACCTTGATCATCTACTAATCAACGAGCTAGTGTAAAGAGACGTATTACTAGGAACTTTGGTTTGTTTATTAAACACACATGTATTAATGTTTCCTATTAATAAAATTCTAGCATGAGATATAAATATCAATCATAAACTTAGAATAAGATAATAACATTTTATTATTGCCTCTCAGGCATATTCCCCCTCGTCGGAGGCTTCAGTGCTACAGGACTTGCCCTCTCATGGAGTAGGAGAGGACTTTCGCCTCCGCCTATGTAAATCGTGGGAAAAATATGGCATAGATTTTCTGGCGAGATGGAGACATCTGTAAAAAGGAGGAGCCGAGGTGATGATCGTGGGCCAAGCGAGCATGGGTGGCATGCCCAGCAAGGTAGGGCACGCCACCTGGGCTCTTTTAGGCCCAGCAACTCTTATCGCTTGATTCTTTCGCTCACAGTCCTTCTCCAGGTGAAAAACTGATCATGTATTTTTCCTTTGATTTTTAGGTGTCCAGAAGGTCCCTTAAAACAGCAAAATACGAAAAAGGAGGGTTTCTGCCTCCCATAAATTAAATACCAATGAAAGGGACTTTGTAGGAAAGTCTCCTAAATCAACTAAAGATGCATAAATAATGATAGAACATGGCAAATATTATTCAAAACAGATCATATAAGTCACTATATTTATGATGTGAAATGCTCATATCAACTCCCCCAAGCTTAAACCTTTCCTCGTCTGTGAGCAAATAAGCGAATAGATCATATCATGTAGCAATGGGATTATGGTTGATAATAAAATATGAGCATGGAATCATCAACTTATGCATATTCATTTGTCTTAAAAGGTCTATAAACAAACAATCACACAAATGTGGGCTACATAGATAGGAGTGATACGTCGAAAACGTATTTATAATTTTTGATGCTCCATGCTTGTTTAGTATCTACTTTGCTTTACTTTTCTACACTTTGAGGTGCTTTTTACATGTTTTATGGTACTAACCTATTAACAAGTTGCAACAGTGCCAGATGCCTGTTTTCTGCAGTTTTTGGTTTCAGAGAATTTAGTAAAGAAATATTCTCGGAATTGGACGGGACAAACGTTAAAGTCAGTTACTTTCCGTGGGGAACAAGAAGACCAGAGGGGAGCCGGAGGGGCCGTCCAGGGCGGCCAGACCCACCCCAGGCGTGGGTGGGCCCCATCCCGCTCCTGGCTAGGGTTTGGCGCCCCTGGCCGCCGCCTCGGCCTCCCTCTTCGCCTATAAAAAGCCCCCGATGCAGAAACCCTAAGCACCCGATCAAATCTCCATGAAACTGTCTGTAGCCTCCGCCACCATCGCCCCTAGATCTGGGGGATCTGAAGTTCTTCCCGGCATCCTGCCGGAGGGAAGATCATCCCGGAGGCCTTCTCTCCGGTATGATGCGTGATTAGTTCCACCTTGGACTATGGGTCCATGTAGTAGCTAGATGGTTGTATCTCCTCCTTTGTGCTTTCATGTATAGATCTTGTGAGCTCCGTTCATGATCAAGATCTAATCTATTTGTAATCATGCATGTTGTGTTTGCGGGGATCCGATGGATATTGAGATTATTATGTTGGTTTGATTAATGGTTTTGTCTTTATGATTCTATCATGTCTGTGTTGTTTGTGATCTTGCATGCTCTCCGTTGTTAGTAGCTATCTTGGCCAAGTAGTTGCTAGTGACTCCAAAAGGGGTATTTATGCTCGATAGTGGGTTCATGTCTCTAGTTTCCAAGGGAAGTGACAATAATCTCTTCGGTTGTAGATGTGCTGTTGCTACTAGGGAGAAAACAACGGTCTCTTGTTCATGGAACATGTGGACTGTTTACCTTACACACTTTTCTTAAAGCAGTTGTCTGTTACTTGCAACTTAATACTGGAGGGGGTTCGGATGATAACCTGAAGGTGGACTTCTAGTCATAGATGCAGTTGCGTGGCGGTCTATGTATCTTGTTGTATTGCCTAAACGAATCTCATAGGATCTTTCTGACTGGTAATTGCATTGTTATTTATTCTGTCAATTGCCCTGCTGTAATTTTTTACCCTTCATGCCATGTTCTTTATCTAAGGAGAGCACCTCTAGTGAACTATGGACCCCGGTCCAATCTTTACCATTGATACATCTTCCACTGTTACTTGTTTACTTGAGCAAACCATTACCTTCCACATCATATGTTTAATCCTTTGTTACAGCAAACCGGCGAGCTTGACAACCTCACTGATTCGTTGGGGCAAAGTCTTGAGTTTGTGTTGTGCAGGTCTCCGCGTTGCTTGCAACACCTGTGTGACGTTTCCTTCCTCCTTATGGTTCGATAACCTCCGTCTCTACTGAGGTAAAACTTGTTGTTGTGCTGCTTCACACCTTGCTCTTGGGGTTCCCAACGAAGTGCTCCTACATCAACTCAGCGCTGCATCAAGGAGCTCCAGCAACTACCCCTTGCTTTTGAATAAAACTAACCATTGTATGTTGGTCAATTGAACAAGTCTCAATTTTTTATTTTTTATTTGCTAATATTATCTTGCATGGTTTTTACCTTTTTATGTTTTATCCACTCTTGCCTTTGCAATGAAGATAAAACTCTCATAGAACAACTAGTTAAAAGAAGAGAGTTAAACAGCAAGATAGACATGAAGTTTGACTTCGTCAAACACTTTCACCATTTTTCAATGGCATCAATTAATGATCTTGTCTCCTAGTTACTAGTATAAACCTTATTCATGGATCTTTCAATCATGTCATATGCTCCACTCAACCTTTGCCTTTCACTTTCCATGGCTAACCGATCCTCGGGTGCCTGCCTTTCATACACTTTCCATAGAGCATTATATGTATTGAAATATCTATGACCCTCAGTTTACTCGTTGATTACTAAATAGAACAAGAGTATCTTATGCCCCTTGTCATCATCTCTTCCTAACTATTTGTTTTACAAAACCATATCTCTACTACAAATTCAAGGTATTTCTTATATATATATTTGTAAACATCACTCGCATGGATCTTCCCTTTGTAACATTTTGTTTGTTTGAGAAGTTCTATACTTGTCCAACACACTCAAGTTAGTCTAATTCAAGACAAGATGTAACTGAAACTTATATATATGAGGCGCACATCTGCATGAGTGTTACCCATAAATCTCTAAACTAGAGAATCATGGATCACACCATACTTCATATTTCATTAAAAACCTCTCGACCAATGATACAAGATAATGCCCTAAGAGCCATTTAAGCGATGAGAAAATCGACACCTAATATATAAAATAAAAAAACCAACCTAACGAACATGACCAGAAGCAATACGATAAACTAAAAGGCATTAAAGACTTGATAAAACTCCCCTAAGCTTGAGTGTTGATGTAGATCCTTAAGCAACAACCTTCATGAACTCATCATAAGTAGTGTTCATGATCCTCACCAAGGCTACATGCAACTTCTTGTCGACTTCAACTTGCTCCTCCCACTTGGCCTTATAACTCTTGAGATCTTCCTCCAGCCTTTCAATAGTCTCCATGCAAAATGCAGAGTTTGTTTGCATGCCCCTAATATACTTTGTGTTCACCACTTCTTCATAGTCCTGCAATAATTTAATATGATGGCGAGAGCCAGATGAGCGCTTCTCTTTGTTAGCAATTTGTTGGTGAAGGAGGTCAATCCGTGCTTGAAGATATAGGTCAACCAATACCCAAAATTGAGGATCTTCAACCTTCCTCATCCTCCTTGCTCCATCTTCAAGTTGATTCCTTGAAAGGCCATTGTACCTAGGGTCTTATTCTTCCCTTTGTAGCTGACTCCTTGGTGGGGAGATCCACCATGAGGTCCTGGTGCGTGCACACGGTAATCCTCCCATTAGGGTTCTCCACCGCGAAGACATGACTAGTTACAGAGATGAGATCTGGAAAACAGGGACATAAAAAAGTTTGTTCAAAAAGACTCGATGCAAAATTATACCGATAGGGAGGGTTATATATTGACAAGTTTTAGAGTAAGACGATGCGTTTGAGACAAAACCAGGGCGAAACGGACGTCAGAGGACTGAAAGAGTCTAGGTGGCATGCCCAACAAGGTAGGGCATTCCACCTGGCCTCTTTCCCTCTCCGGGACTTTGTTTCGTCTAATTCTTTCCCTACACGCTTATTTTCCAAAAATAATGACTTACCTAAAATATGGAGATATTCCGAGACAGTTACGCACCCGAAAACCTCCGTCTATTGATTTCTAGTATCTCGTAGTTTTTTTTAATATGTCCTCGGGGCTCTGGAGGTTTAACTCTTCCACCTTTTAATGAATTTTTGGCCTACAGTATAATGTTTAAGACGTTGTCCATTAACAACATGAGGTTTAACTTTGTAATATCCATGAAGACGGATGGCTACAGAGTGATACACCTCCTGCACGATTAATGGACCTTGCCACTTTGATGCTAACTTCCCTGCAAAGAACTTGAAACGAGAGTTGGACAATAATACTTGATCCCCTACTTTAAATTCCTTTCTCTTTACTTTCTATCATGCCAAATCTTCACTTTTTGTTTAAACAACCTAGCACTTTCATAAGCTTCATTCCTTCATTCAACTAACAAGTTTAGGTCTAGAATTCTTTTCTCTCCAGCAGTTTTGAAGTCAAAGTTGAGTTGTTTAACAACCCATATAACTTTATGTTCTAATTATACGGGGAGGTGACATGCTTTACCATAAACCATTTTATAAGGAGACATATCCATTGAATTTTTAAAAGTAGATCTATAATCCCACAAATTATCATTGATTTTGGTTGGCCAATCAGACCTAGCTCTATTGACTATCTTTTCTAGAATGAGTTTGATTTCCCTATTACTTAGTTCAACTTGAACACTAGTTTGAGGGTGATATGGGGATGCTACCCTATTATTGACACCATACTTAGCTAAAGTTTTTCTAAAGACTCCATGTATAAAGTGAGAACCACCATTAGTAATTAAAAATCTAGGTACTCCAAACCTGGGAAAGATGATGTCCTTAAGCATCTTCATTGCTATATCATGATATGCACCTTTTATTGGAATTGCTTAACCCATTTTGTAACATAGTCCACTGCAACCAAGATGTGAGTGCGTTTTGTTGTTGATGACGGGAATGGTCCCATAAAGTTAAATCCCCATACATCAAATGGTTTAAGAGGCAGTGAATAGTTCATAGCCATTTCATTTCTATTACCATGTTTCCAACACGTTGACATTTCTACAAGCTTTAACATAGTTAACACAATCTTTAAATAAAGTAGGCCAATAAAACCAAATTGCAATACCTTTGCAGCAGTGCGGTCACCTGCGTGATGTCCTCCATAAGGACTATCATAACCATTAAGGTTGTAACCAATTCCTTTTGTCTCGCGATATTTTACTTTTCTGAGATTCGATCATAGGTATCAACTATACCCTGCTTTGATCTTGTTTCCGATAAGTACTCTTTACTCGTTCTGTGATATAACATCCTTGTGACCTAGTCACATGCTTGCTAGCGGTGTTGATGTGATATCACCGAAAGGGACCAGAGTATATGTCTCCATCATTAGAATTGACAAATCCCACTCTTGATCCATGAGTCTCTACATAACACTTTCGGAATACCTAAACCCACCTTTATAGTCACCCTTTTATGGTGTGACGTTTGATGTTATCAAGGTATTTTTCCGGTGTTAGTGATTGACATGATCTCATGGTCTGAGGACTAGGTCTACTTTGCATATGTTTGATGTAGCAATGTAAACTTAATGACTAGATCATATTGCTAAATCTACTTTGTGTGTATGTTCATCATATCATTATTCTAATGATATGATCCTATTATTAACAACATCCAATGTTGATGATAATAAAACCTTGATCATCTATTAATGAACGAGCTAGTGTAAAGAGAGGCATTACTAGGAACTTTGTTTTTTTTATTAAAGACATGTATTAACGTTTCCTATTAATACAATTCTAGCATGACAAATAAACATCGATCATAAACTTGGAATAAGATAATAATATTTTATTATTGCCTCTCGGGCATATTCCTTTTAAAATATCCTTTCAACTAAGCTAGTTGTGCATTACGGTGAATGGACGAAACGACCTCCAATCCGAGCTATATGTGGGATTTTGGCTCAATTTTTTTGGCACCCCTTAAAATCCTCACTTGTCTGAGATCTATACTTTGCACATCAAAGTGTTGTGTTAGAGCATTTCTACTAGATGATGTAAAATAAAACTAGTGCCCTATACATTATTTTTAGGGCACGTGGGCAAAAAATATACCCAACACATGCCCAATAGCAATTTGTGCCCCAAATGGTTTGGGTATGCCTATATTTTGGCCCCTGCTATAAATTTGCAGTACGGCGTGGATGCCACAAAATTAATCTCTCGTGCGCGGAGGTCCCAACCACTATGCTAAAATATTCCCTCCCCTCTCGCATCCCTATCGCGCCTTCCTCCCACAGCTCCACACCGTTGCTCTATCGGATCTGCCCAATTCCGCCATTGCGTCATCGTTCCCCTGCTGAATTTCTGCCTCCCCCCACCAAATTAAGCCCTCTGCATCGTGTCGCTGCTTCCACATGATGTCGTCGATCCCGCTCATGAAGGGCATCACCTTCTTCCACAACATTCAATCACGTCCAACTAGCTGCTATGCCACCGAGATTTCGTCTGAAGGCCACTTTGGATCTTAGCACCTTCGAGACACTAGAGATCCCTACGCACGTGTATGACATGTCAGTGTAGAGGTTAGGCGATAGTGGTCGGATCTCAACTTACCCGAGGTGGAGAGCTGAGCGGAGACTGAGTTCCTCGCGCCGCTGCTGTAAATGTGACTTGTGAACAAGAGGTAGAATCGTCAGGCCTTCTTGCATCTTCGTACCAACAAGTTCGATGAGATGTCCATGGAGAGGTTCTGCTGTGAACATCTAGAGCTTGTGCGTGTGGAGGTGGAGCTCTACATCGCGAATAGGCAGTGAAGAAGAATGCTGATGCATAGTCGTAGGCTGGCCCCTCCACCATCGCTGTCCACTCGGACTCTTATGAGTTGGACTCTGATTTCTCGAATAAGCCTAGGGAGTCATCCTCTGACGACGACTAGGATGATATGTATGATGTGTATGTTAGAGTCGAGGTAGGTTCTATGTTGAAGTATTAGAGTCGAGATTGTGTTTGTTGAACTATGAAGTGTCAGAGTCGATCTATGTAGTGTTGAAGTCGAAGTTGAGATCTATGTATTGTCAGATATGCATCGAAGTGTGGAAATGAAAGTTCGAAGTGTCGAAATGGAAGTTTGTAGTGTTGAATCGAAGTTTGAAGTATCGAAATAGAAGTTTAAAGTGATGGACATGTACTATTTTGTATCAATGTAAATCTCTCCATTGCCCTATTTTCCATCATCTAGTATGGCAGGAATAAATTTGGTGCCATAAAAGAAAAAAAACAGGTGTCCTATAACTTTTTCTAAATGCCCTATTTTGCATCATCTAACAGATAGTATGTCCTTACGGGCTCCATAAAATTTAATTTAGCGTGATGCAGGGCATCTGCTAGAGCTGCTTTTATCCCCCCCATTCATCTAAACCCGCTGGATTTTTTGGGTTTTGGTGTTTTCTAAGGGCGTATGGAGTTGCTCTCAACATTCAAAGTTTTAGCAATAAGCCTTTAATTGTCCTCATTTATCTTGGATATTTGGAGGCCTTTTAACATCATCTATATGTAGTTCCAAAGTAAAAAAAAACATCATCTATATGTAGTTCCAAAGTAAAAAAAAAAAGTCCATCTATGTGATTATTCATAATTGGAAATTTCCATGCCCGGATGTCGCTCCATTGAATCTTTGCGTCCTTGCCAATGTTGCAAGGAAAGTGGTACACTGCTACTATACTCGAGTTCTGAAAACGGCATTCATAATCTTCTTCCAAGGCAAGAATAGGAATTAGTTCGGGACGTCATTTCAGTCAGTTCCAGCTTTCACGATGATGGTGTAACCAAGCATTAGCCTGGCTGACTGGGAAGTCATCTGCAGCTCTGCTGCTGGCAAACTGTCCACTGACATGACGCCGATCCCTGCAGCAAAAGAAGATTTTTTTATAAATATGACCCTCTGCAATTTGCCATCGCTAAAAATACCCCTCGCACCGCAAAAGCTAAAAATGCCCCTCCCGCCACAGGGGGTGGCGGGATGTTCCTTCCGCCTTTGAGGTGGCGGAATGACGTCATGGGGCCCACCAGCGCGAGTACGAAGTCGAACCTCCCGTCGGCGCCAAGTCAAACCTCCCCGCTGGCCCGACCGTGGGGCCCACCTCATCCCGCCATCCCCCTAGGCGGAAGGAACATCCCGCCACCCCCCCCCCAGGCGGAAGGAACATCCCGCCACCCCCCGTGGCGGGAGGTGACACGTGTCGCCTTTTTAGTCTCCCGCCAGGATATTTTTGGCTTTTGCGACGCGATGAGGGTATTTTTGGCGATGACAGATTGCAGAGGGTTATATTGGTAAAAAAATCAGCAAAAGAAGGGATCCGGAGTATAATGCTGGATTTGACGCCGAGCCTACCAGAGAGAAGTTGTGGTACTTGGAGCAGAGTATCGCATCAAGAGCCTGCAGTTTCTTTGGTGGTCATTGCTTCTCTGCAGCAAAAGCGGTTCGCCAGCACATACTATTCTCGCGACGAACTTCTTGCTAGTAGAATTTTGTTTTGACGTCTAGGCGACGTAGCTAGCTAGCTAGACCTGGGTTTGCTTCAAGCGAGCATACAGAGTACTACTACTACAGTAGTAGTTCTTACTCTATCCACATGGCCTGCCCCGATTTGTACTATCTTTACAATTTTAACCAGTCAAATGTGCTCTGTGCCTGTACTAGCTAGGCAGGCTGCTACCCAATGATCGCTAGATAAAATTGCAGAAGGCAGGCAGATCGCGCATCTTTCTTTCCCTCCCGTATCTGGTCCTATACATGGGCTCCTTTCCATCCAAGGGTTTGGGTGATGCAGTAGTACTGTATTCCCTTGCATAATATTTTCGTCTTGTTTAGGTCTAGTATCCAATCCAAACTGGCATGGCCACGTGCATCACTTGATGCAATGACCAGGCTTTCCCCTTTTCGGAATAAAAATCTAATTTGGTTCAGATATTTGCACTCAAAACTGTATTACTATGGGTTGTGTCTCCTACCGGTGGTCAGCACGACTTATAATAATTTTTGGTGTATAATTAAGGAGACTTGGACTTTTGGATGAACTAACTGGTGGATTTATACGTTATATATAGTATCGATGCCAAGAAGTTTCAAGTTTAGGATCCTACCAATATAACATTTAATAAACATATCTACGGCAAACACAGATTCCATGTCCAAAGGTTGACAGTGCATGCACACGAGAGAAAGTGCTAAAAGTATATTGTTTGTCCATCTTCATCGCTTCGGATTAATGAATGGCATAATCTGGGATAGAAGGATGTCTGGTGATTATGGTCACGACCAGTCCGACACCGTGAGGTCTTGTTTCGTACCAGTGTTTTAGCGGGATTAGAGGAGATAATTTCAAAGAGATTGGATGAAACCCAATCTACACCCAAACCCCTCTAAATCTTCAAATAAAAAACCCAATCCCCATCAATTCCACTAGGTAGGGGATAGTGTATTGGATAAGAAAAAATAATACACTAAAACTTGAGAAAAAGTGGGGATTTCTAAGGATTAAATTAGTCCAATACTCTATAACCAAACATACTATTTGAAGTAAGTCGAGATTTGGGGTTTGGTGAGGATTATCCCCTCTAATTTTCACAAATACTCTAGTACCAAACAAGTCCCAAGGGAGGTCATCGGAGGTAGGTTTTGGGCAATCTCTTCGTTAGAGCGCGATGAAAACACATCACCGTGTTCGTACTCGTCGTTGGTGAGAGCTAGGTCTTATCAGGGGTCTCTCCTTGTCACCGGAGGACAAGGCGCTCATGGACTCCCCAATATGGCGGAAGAAGTTGAACAAGAGATTGATCCAGAGGAAGGCGGCACTATAGTTGGCTACTTCATCACCGGAGGTAAGTCGCGGTCTTGAAGATTGATATTCTTCTCAAGCGTCGGTGTGTATTCGCGCCATCTACTTTCTACCTTGATCACTTTGACATGTCGGAGTGGGTTAGGGGTGCAACGGAAGGGTATGTTGAAAATATAAGCAAAAATCCAAATGATTTAATCTGAATAAATAATTGATAAAGTATAATCATATAAATAGCAATTAAATAGATCATGCAAACTAATAGAACAGATGGACATATTGCGTCTAAATATGATAATCTAATTACATCTACTCCAAACGCTAGAACAAGTAACTCTGACAAAATCTAAAAGAGAAAGTTCAGGGTCATGTATGGTGCAGGATGAGCAGCAGCGGCGGTAGTAACGGTAGCCGCAACGGTGGCAGCATCATTTTCGCCGATGTTGAGGTTGCCAAATAGGTCACTGACATCTGGAAAAAAATCGTTATTGGGGAACTCATCATCGGACAATGTTGTAGTTACTAGTAGTCACGCTTAAGCGCTTCCTAGAAACATGATCGCCCCTCACCCATATAGGTTCACAAGAGGCGGGGTTCCAGAGGCCTACTGTCTCGATTTACGGTACACGCAACAAGCTGGGATGGGAAAGACGAAGGCGATGACAAAAGGTTTTAAAAGTAGGTGCGTGTAATTCGTCCTTTTCACGTAGGGTTTGCGTCTTGGTTTATATAGTGTAGGTCGGGTAGGTAATGGACGTCGGATTCACCACATCCCACAATCCATAAAATCTTAAAGTGGCTAATTTACGCATCCGTTAATGACTCATAAATAATTTCTTGAACAACAAAAATATAAACGAGATGCATAGACATGACCTCTGCTCGGCTCATTCCTGTAACCCGCGACATGTCGTGACGAGACGTGGCGTCGGATGAGGAGTGCATGAGAGCTGCTTCGCTTCTCATTCACTTAGTAGTGCTAGAACAACCTCTTATATAAGGTGCTGCAACTCCCTCTCAACTAGCAATGTGGGCCTAAACTTTAGCTCTACTAGCATAGTCATATGCTTCCATGCATAAATGAGCCAAAGAGAATTTTTAAATTTGCCTTATGGGCCAACAACCCAATAATCACCAAATTCCAACAATCCACCACAAAGTCTCATTAGAACATCACATAAATTTTGTTCCAGAACATTGTTTATATACCGATATGTAGTGAAGACTGTTAAGTTAAACTTCAATGTTAAACTTCATGCTACACTAGCTAGCAACTTGAATAGTGGACTATTTATTGAACTACGAGTTTTATACACATTATTTTCACACAAAGTCTAGACCGATACGGGGCTTCCGTAGGGCTTTCCCGCGGTTTGGAGCTTATGCGTCATACTCCAGGGCCTTTCATGAGTTTATTAGAGAGCACCCAATTCTCAGGGACTACGATGTTTGACAGTAAGACTCATATAAATGTGTTCTTCAAGAGATGTTTTGCAGGACAACATCTCTGCTCGGATAAGTTTCTTAGAATACAATAAGATATATATATCAACCTGTCATGCAGAATAGGAGAGTACAACATCTTCACGGAGATATAAATCCCGTATAAGGGATACTCTCTTCCTAGCTATCCAGCAGCTTATCTCCGAACTCTAATTCCCTGGATCTTCGATCACATAGAGTGGTTTACTACTATGAAAAAATCATAGCGTGGGTCTCAAACCCATATCCCTCGATGTATTATCTATCACATTGCATTATAAACCCTTTGTGAAGGGATCTGCCAAATTCATAGATGTTTGGATATAATCTAATGCAATATCTCTTGGGTTTCTCAATTTTCTGACAAATTTTAATCTCCTCTTCACATGTCTTGATGACTTCATATTATCCTTAAAACTATTTACTTTTGCGATCATAGTTTGATTATCATTGTTCATTAGGATAACGGATATTGGTTTTTCAACCACAAGTAAGTCCATCATGAGCTCAGGAAGCCACTCTGCTTCAATAGTTGATGTGTCTAGTGTTGTGAGTTCTATTTCCGTTGTTGACCTCGTTAAGATGATCTTCTTGCAAGACTTTTAGGAAACAGTGCCACCACCAAGTGTAAACAAATAAACCACTCATGCCCTTTATCTCATCAGCATCAGATATCTAGTTTCAGTCACTATAACCCTCAAGTACCCGTGGATACCTAGTATAGTGAATACCATAATTTGTAGTGACTTTCAAATAGCGCAAAACTCTCTCAAGAGCATGCCAATGATCATCTCCAGGATTTGACTCAAATCAACACAGTTTTATTATAGCAAAGGACATTTCAGGACTCGTAGCGCTGGATAAATACATGAGCGAGCGAATTATCTAAGAATATCTCGATTGAAATTTAGGATTCCTTTGATTCTTTTCAAGTAGCACACTAGGATCATAAGGTGTTGGAGAAGATTTGAAGTTGCTATACCCGAAGCGACTCTATATCTTTTCCACATAGTGGGACTGAAGCAGTGTAATCCTACCATTTTTATCCTTCGGTGGCTTGATGTTTAAGATTACATCAGACACTCACAAGTCCTTCATCTCAAAGCAGCAAGATAGGAAATCTTTGACCTCCTCAATAACAACGAGTTTGGTTTTGAATATCAATATGTGATTGACATAGAGACACATAATAACTCCCTTGCCCCCACCATGACGATAGTACACACACTTATCAGCTTCTTTTGTAACAAATCCTTTAGCGGTTAAAGTTCTTTCAAACTTCTCATGCCACTGCTTAGGAGCTTGTTTAAGACCATACTAATAGTTCACTAACTTACACACCTTTCCTTCTTGACCATCTACAGAAAATCCATCAGGATTCTCCATATACATTTCCTCATCCAACTCTTCATTCAAAAAAGTTGTCTTAATGTCCATTTGATGAACGAGAAAATCGTGTGAGGCAGCCAAGGATAGTAGTACTCGAATAGTGGTCAATCTAGCTACAGGTGAGTAGATATCAAATAAGTCTTCACCTTATTTGTAGGTATAACCCTTGGCCACAAGACGTGCCTTGTACTTTTCAATAGTACCATCAGGTCTAAGCTTTTCCTTGAACACCCACTTATATCCTACATGTTTGCACCCATAAGAACGATAACTGACCTCCCAAGTTCCATTAGCTAAGATGGAGTCTATCTCACTTCGGACAGCTTCCTTGAGATGCATAGGCTTCTAAAATAGAAGTGAGAGTATCATCCATAAGATACACAAATAAATCATCACCAAATGACTTTGTAGTCCTTTGTCTCTTGCTCCTTTTGGGAGCTTCATTTTTCATCCTCCACAGGATCATCATAGTGTTCTAGCGGCATAGTGGGTTCAGAAAATATATAGCAAATTCGTGACAAGATGAATTAGTCATCTCCTGATTTGATGAGCTAGACATACCTTCCATAAGAAATATGTTCTCAAAGAAAGTCACATCATTCGAATCCATAATTGTACCAACATGCATGTCCGATACCTCAAAGTTTAATATAATAAATCTATAGGTAATGCTATGAAAAGAATATCCTAGAAAAACACAATCCACGGTTTTTGGTCCAAGCTTTCGCTTCTTGGGTATTGGAATATTGACTTTCGTCAAAGATCCCGAAGTTCGTAAGTAAGAGTGTTTATGATTTTTCTTCTCCCATTTATTAAATGGAGTCATGGTTTTATACTTTACAGGAACACGGTTAAAACATCACACACAATCATTAGCGTCTCCCCACCACTTCTTGGAAATACCTGATGTATCAAATATGATGTTAACCAAATCAGTCATAGTACGGTTCTTTCTTTCGGCCATCCCATTTGACTTATGTGTGTAGGGAGGCGTCCTCTCATATATAATACCATGTTCCATATTGTGGCAGCCCGCAAAACCACTACTAGAAAATCGCGTTGAATTTGTGCATTGCATCGTCATCATCATACGTTGTTTGCCAAGAACTAATTTCGTAACGCCCGATTTGTTTCCAAACGCCCTATCTTAATTCAACTGCAAAGCCCGGTCCCCGGAATATTTTGTTTTAATTTAAAATGTTGTGCAAACGGTCTGTTAAAATAAATAAATTATTTTATTATTTCTGTAGGGGCAGTCGAACGGGCCAACCCGACCCGAACGACCACCCCTGTTTTATTAAACGGTCCAGCTGAACCGCCCTTCTAATCCTAAACTCACCCAACTTCCTACCCACCCCTACCCTCCACATCACCCCGCCCTATAGCTACGCGCCACCTCACCACACTCCCTTTCCCCAACCACTCACGCGCCGCCACGTCACTCCCTCTCTTCCCCTTTTCCCACCAACCACACCACACGCCACCTGGCCCCGCAGCGGCCCACGCGGCAGGCACGCGCCCGGCACGCGCCACACGCGGCAGGCACGCGCCGGCACGCGCTCGGCACGCGGCCGCCACACGCCCACCTCCCCTCCTCCCGCTGACCCTCTGACCCCACCGCGCGGGCCCCAACCGCCAGCCCCGCGCCTGGTCACCCAGTCACCAACCGCCCCGCGGGTCCCACCCCGGCCCCACGCGGGACCCGTCCCCCACGCCAGCGCCTCTCCCACCTCCCTCACGCACGCGACCCTCCTCCCTCAGTCCCCTTTTCCCCCTGGCGCCGCTCAGACCGCGCCCCGCCGGCGACCCCCTCCCTCGCACCAGGACCCGTCCCCGACGCCGTGCGCCTGCAGCCCCGCAACCCCTCCTCCATCTCCGCCGCCGTCGCCCCTTCTCCGGCGAGCGCGCCGCTCGCGCTCACCTCCCGCGCCCGCGAGCACCGCGCTCGGCCAGCGCCGGTCACCTCCGCCCCTCCTCGCCGTGCGCCCCGCTCGCACCCCCTCCCCCCCTCAAGCTCTCGCCGGCCTGCGCTCTGCCTCCCCTTCGCCCTCCACCACCGCCAACCTCCGCCGCCGTCAGGCGCGCGCCCGTGCCGTCGTCGCCCCCAGCGTGCCCCGCCTCCGTCGACCCGCCCCCGCCTCCACCTCGTCTCCGGCCACCGCGCGCCCGCCCCGGCCCCCTCGAGCCGCCGCCAGGCCCCCCGAGCCGCCCGCTCATCCCCGTCGGCCCCCGTTCTTCCCCCCAGCGACCTCGCCGTCCGCCGGCACCGCGCCGTCGCGCCTCGCCCCGAGCGGAGCCGCCTCGCCGCCAGGGAGCCTCCCCGTCGCCCCTCCGCGTGGCCTCCCTAGACCTCCTCGAGCCCCGCGCCCCTCTCAAGCCCCTCGAGCCGCCGTCCTGCCCTCACCTCCGCAGGCACCATACGAGCGTCATGTTGCAGAGGATGTGTTCCGTGTTGCTAGCCCAAGTACCACAACATCCTTTTGGAGATGAACCCGAGAGTTTCAAGAAAACACCGACGATGGCTCCACAAAGTTTTCGGATGAGACAAGAATCCCTCGAGACCGCCCACATCGTCATCGAAACCACAAGACCGATGCAGTGGACTCGACAAGAACTACACATGTAGACCGTACCGAACCGGTGACCCTCGACAGATCTCCGGCAAGAACTTTGACGCGGAGCACCAAGATCGCCTCCACGGAGCCCCGAGCTTTCCCTGAACGCCAAGTTCGCCGACACGGTTGCAACAAGTGCTCCTCGAGGATGCCAAGCACTTCTTCCCTCGCCAAGACCGCCTCGATGGCACGGACCCGACAAGACCCTCGCCCGGCAAGACCGACCCCGTCGAACCCTAAACCCTGGACCCTGACCCCGAACCCCGGAACCTCAGGATCTGCCGAACCCTAAAGTGTGACCCTTATCCGAGAACCCTATTTTAAAACATAATAACAACTTGTTGCATATTGAATTGCCATCCTCGCATGCCTATCTGTGGTTTGGGGGCCTTAGGCCGATTCACCTAATAATTAAATATGGGGCCCATATGCGGGCAAAACTAGTCTCATATTGGCCTCATTTAAATTGGTGTAGCGAACCCGGTACTATCTTTTGCCATGCTAAAACCACATTTAAATTGCGGGGTAGCTAAACAACATGAACCCTCTAATTAATTGTCGGGACCCCGGTTCCGCTTAATTTGACCTAATTGCATCGCACCCTTTGCCATGTCATACATCATACATGCATCATGCCGATCTTCTGCCGTTTTATTAAATATTGCATCCGGTGTTCTTCTAGTGATTTGGTTCTTCGCGGATAAGGCCGTCGAGTTGATGTGAGCTTCGCCCCAATCTTCGGATGAACCCTTCGACAATGTTTTCAGGCGAGCATCTCCCCCCTTTCTACCTATCTTACTTTTATAGTCTTTATTCCCTCCTGTTGATCTATTGCTATCTGTGTTGCGATGCTCTAGATTCCGTACCCTGGATATCCCTTGCAGCCATATATTGCCTCGGACACACCCTATTGCCTGTTGTTTGGTAGCTAGTTGGTCTTGCGTGTCGCCGTCGCTTGTTATATTGCTGTTGTGTGTCGTCATATACCACAGTTGCTGATGTAATGCCGCATGCTGATGTTGGAGATGATTCTAGTTTTACTTATCGTCACTTTAATTTCTGTTTAACAACTAAAATTGAATAAGCAGAGGCATCGGTGGGTGATAGATAATATTTGGTTTCCGAACGCCCACTTGTGTCCCGTAAGACCCCGAGTACTTGATACCTGTTCCTTGATTTATCGCGCTATCCACATCCGGGAGGTATATGGGACCCCCCTCAGCCAGAGCTTGATTCCGTCTTATTTCTTGGGGCCACAAACTAGTTTGGGGCTTTATTACTATCCTGTACTTATGCCATGTTTTACTGCTTTATTTACGATTGTGCGAGGTACTGCACACTGTACTGTTTAGGATCTGTGACCCGTTTACGTGGTATCGACAGTCCCCGTTTGGGGATCTGCTGTCGTTTACCGCCGGCCCCACAAACTTTTGGGTCCGTCTCGGAGCTAGCTTACTTCGTTGCGGGTATACTCCAAGGGGTGGCCCCCTGAAATATTTCTGAATCTTGTGATTGCTTTGTCGTGAAAGCCTCGTTGGGTTTTGATTTGGTTTTTCCGAGGTTGATCGAGTGTGTGTTGCTATTGGTGCACCCCGGCCGGGTAAAACTTTCTGAAAGCCGTGTCCGCGGATATGGACGACTTGGAGCACAGTTTCTTGATCATAGACAAGCATAACTAAAGTTTACTGCTATAAATTTGATTTATAATGACTAGTAATCAGCTTCACTATAATGGAATGGCTAATTAATACTGCCCACAATTGCTTGTTTGGGTCGTCGCCAGCGACCATTGTACCTGACTAGTAAATCTTGCAACTACAACGGAATGGCTGAATAAAAGTACCAACAACTGCTGGGTTTTGGGTTTATCTCATGCTATCTGTACCTGATTAGTAATTGTTGCAACTATAACGGAATGGTTAACTAAAAGTGCCCACCGCCTACTTTATCAGGATGATTATCTATACTTGACTAGTAATTGCTGCAACGATAACCAAATAAGTAAAACTGCCAACTGTGTGAGTCCCTCGGTTGACTTCCTCGTTTGGTCTCGAGGGGGAAACGCCAGGATGGGTTTGTTTGGTGATAGCTTCAGGTTGGATCCGGTTAGGTCATACTTATCCCTCTCTGATATCCGCCAGTTGTATCGAGTCTCTATAGGTTGTTTAGTGCATGCTGCCGCTGCCGCTCAGTCCACCATACCTATGTAGGCGAGGACCGCCGAATTCTAGCCTCGCCGTGTACTGGCCTCAGTACTGACGCTCCTTCTTTGTTTTTCTGCTTTGCCCTTTGTCGGCACCCCTTTTGTTAAGCAGGTTTTGAGATCGACGCCGTTAGCAGGGTTACCTTCCGGCTTGGCCTGGGCAGGGTTATGGACGCCATTGGTTATTCTTCAGGGCTCTTAGCCCCATTTGCATCTTGTCCGTAGTCGGACGCTCCATCGTTTTCGAGGTGATTTGGATCTTTGTACATTGTATTTGTATTCTTGACTCTTGGAGTCGCTATTATATATATCTGTTCTGTGGGTCCCATCGAGGACTGTTGTGTAATGTTATTACTTCGTTTTCCACCCGCACGAAAGTGCCTGGTGGGCACCTTTGAATCGTTTCTATGCGGGTTTGGCGAATTTTGCTCAAACTTGCATAGGTCCGATTCTGAGGGTGTTACAGAGTGGTATCAGAGCTCAGCAGTTGCGATACCCCACAAGTCCAGCCTGTAGGATAACCTAGCTAACGGCCGAAGTAGAGAGTCAAAACTATTTTGCCAAATCGGTTGGATAGTTCTGATTAGGTCTGATTTTACTCCTTACCCCTCTGCTGTTCTCCTCTTACCTCTACGCGTTTTGAATCCGCTCTCTTCTCGTTCTTTGAGTCCAGGATTTCTCGTGGTTGGGTTTCCGTCGTACCTTCAGGGTTTCGTTTTCTCCCTTTTGTAACGGAGGTGCTACGATCATCAATCTGCAACTGTTCTGTTGTGCCGTCATCCGATCTTTTGTTCTTGAGATCTTTATCTATGTGTGTTCCTTGCTGGATATCAGTGTCGTTGAAAAACATATGAGAAAGACGAGCATTGGTGAAGTTGGAGTATACCTTGAGCATGTGTTGTTCATGCCAATGGAACCATCGCGAAACCTAATCATTGTGTCCTTCATACGATTTCTGCTGGCATTATCCCTTTGTTCCGGATACCGACTATGAAGATCTTCAGTCTGATTCCGAGAGTTGGTTGCTTAATCCGCCTATTCGTGTGCAGAGTAATGGTTTGAGTGCGGGATGGATTAGCTACCCTACCACTGCTCTATCATTCGCTCTTGTACGTCGAGGCAGTGGATCCAGCAACTTACTCCGTCCATGGAAGTTAGAGGTGGCCTTACCTTCAACTTCGTCTTTTGTTTCCCCGGAGTGTTCTCCCGACGATCAAGAACAACGAACCCTTGTTAGTGGTGTCGCCGCTTTCAAGATGGAGGATGAACCCTTGTTAGTGGTGTCGCGAGGATCTACACGAAGCGAGAAGACGGAGAACGCCGACCTTCCTTCCGGTACCATGAGGCGGATCTCGAGGGCGAGATCCCTTGTTAGTGGTGTCGAATTGTGGCAGCCCGCAAAACCACTACTAGAAAATCGCGTTGAATTTGTGCATTGCATCGTCATCATCATACGTTGTTTGCCAAGAACTAATTTCGTAACGCCCGATTTGTTTCCAAACGCCCTATCTTAATTCAACTGCAAAGCCCGGTCCCCGGAATATTTTGTTTTAATTTAAAATGTTGTGCAAACGGTCTGTTAAAATAAATAAATTATTTTATTATTTCTGTAGGGGCAGTCGAACGGGCCAACCCGACCCGAACGACCACCCCTGTTTTATTAAACGGTCCAGCTGAACCGCCCTTCTAATCCTAAACTCACCCAACTTCCTACCCACCCCTACCCTCCACATCACCCCGCCCTATAGCTACGCGCCACCTCACCACACTCCCTTTCCCCAACCACTCACGCGCCGCCACGTCACTCCCTCTCTTCCCCTTTTCCCACCAACCACACCACACGCCACCTGGCCCCGCAGCGGCCCACGCGGCAGGCACGCGCCCGGCACGCGCCACACGCGGCAGGCACGCGCCGGCACGCGCTCGGCACGCGGCCGCCACACGCCCACCTCCCTTCCTCCCGCTGACCCTCTGACCCCACCGCGCGGGCCCCAACCGCCAGCCCCGCGCCTGGTCACCCAGTCACCAACCGCCCCGCGGGTCCCACCCCGGCCCCACGCGGGACCCGTCCCCCACGCCAGCGCCTCTCCCACCTCCCTCACGCACGCGACCCTCCTCCCTCAGTCCCCTTTTCCCCCTGGCGCCGCTCAGACCGCGCCCCGCCGGCGACCCCCTCCCTCGCACCAGGACCCGTCCCCGACGCCGTGCGCCTGCAGCCCCGCAACCCCTCCTCCATCTCCGCCGCCGTCGCCCCTTCTCCGGCGAGCGCGCCGCTCGCGCTCACCTCCCGCGCCCGCGAGCACCGCGCTCGGCCAGCGCCGGTCACCTCCGCCCCTCCTCGCCGTGCGCCCCGCTCGCACCCCCTCCCCCCCTCAAGCTCTCGCCGGCCTGCGCTCTGCCTCCCCTTCGCCCTCCACCACCGCCAACCTCCGCCGCCGTCAGGCGCGCGCCCGTGCCGTCGTCGCCCCCAGCGTGCCCCGCCTCCGTCGACCCGCCCCCGCCTCCACCTCGTCTCCGGCCACCGCGCGCCCGCCCCGGCCCCCTCGAGCCGCCGCCAGGCCCCCCGAGCCGCCCGCTCATCCCCGTCGGCCCCCGTTCTTCCCCCCAGCGACCTCGCCGTCCGCCGGCACCGCGCCGTCGCGCCTCGCCCCGAGCGGAGCCGCCTCGCCGCCAGGGAGCCTCCCCGTCGCCCCTCCGCGTGGCCTCCCTAGACCTCCTCGAGCCCCGCGCCCCTCTCAAGCCCCTCGAGCCGCCGTCCTGCCCTCACCTCCGCAGGCACCATACGAGCGTCATGTTGCAGAGGATGTGTTCCGTGTTGCTAGCCCAAGTACCACAACATCCTTTTGGAGATGAACCCGAGAGTTTCAAGAAAACACCGACGATGGCTCCACAAAGTTTTCGGATGAGACAAGAATCCCTCGAGACCGCCCACATCGTCATCGAAACCACAAGACCGATGCAGTGGACTCGACAAGAACTACACATGTAGACCGTACCGAACCGGTGACCCTCGACAGATCTCCGGCAAGAACTTTGACGCGGAGCACCAAGATCGCCTCCACGGAGCCCCGAGCTTTCCCTGAACGCCAAGTTCGCCGACACGGTTGCAACAAGTGCTCCTCGAGGATGCCAAGCACTTCTTCCCTCGCCAAGACCGCCTCGATGGCACGGACCCGACAAGACCCTCGCCCGGCAAGACCGACCCCGTCGAACCCTAAACCCTGGACCCTGACCCCGAACCCCGGAACCTCAGGATCTGCCGAACCCTAAAGTGTGACCCTTATCCGAGAACCCTATTTTAAAACATAATAACAACTTGTTGCATATTGAATTGCCATCCTCGCATGCCTATCTGTGGTTTGGGGGCCTTAGGCCGATTCACCTAATAATTAAATATGGGGCCCATATGCGGGCAAATCTAGTCTCATATTGGCCTCATTTAAATTGGTGTAGCGAACCCGGTACTATCTTTTGCCATGCTAAAACCACATTTAAATTGCGGGGTAGCTAAACAACATGAACCCTCTAATTAATTGTCGGGACCCCGGTTCCGCTTAATTTGACCTAATTGCATCGCACCCTTTGCCATGTCATACATCATACATGCATCATGCCGATCTTCTGCCGTTTTATTAAATATTGCATCCGGTGTTCTTCTAGTGATTTGGTTCTTCGCGGATAAGGCCGTCGAGTTGATGTGAGCTTCGCCCCAATCTTCGGATGAACCCTTCGACAATGTTTTCAGGCGAGCATCTCCCCCCTTTCTACCTATCTTACTTTTATAGTCTTTATTCCCTCCTGTTGATCTATTGCTATCTGTGTTGCGATGCTCTAGATTCCGTACCCTGGATATCCCTTGCAGCCATATATTGCCTCGGACACACCCTATTGCCTGTTGTTTGGTAGCTAGTTGGTCTTGCGTGTCGCCGTCGCTTGTTATATTGCTGTTGTGTGTCGTCATATACCACAGTTGCTGATGTAATGCCGCATGCTGATGTTGGAGATGATTCTAGTTTTACTTATCGTCACTTTAATTTCTGTTTAACAACTAAAATTGAATAAGCAGAGGCATCGGTGGGTGATAGATAATATTTGGTTTCCGAACGCCCACTTGTGTCCCGTAAGACCCCGAGTACTTGATACCTGTTCCTTGATTTATCGCGCTATCCACATCCGGGAGGTATATGGGACCCCCCTCAGCCAGAGCTTGATTCCGTCTTATTTCTTGGGGCCACAAACTAGTTTGGGGCTTTATTACTATCCTGTACTTATGCCATGTTTTACTGCTTTATTTACGATTGTGCGAGGTACTGCACACTGTACTGTTTAGGATCTGTGACCCGTTTACGTGGTATCGACAGTCCCCGTTTGGGGATCTGCTGTCGTTTACCGCCGGCCCCACAAACTTTTGGGTCCGTCTCGGAGCTAGCTTACTTCGTTGCGGGTATACTCCAAGGGGTGGCCCCCTGAAATATTTCTGAATCTTGTGATTGCTTTGTCGTGAAAGCCTCGTTGGGTTTTGATTTGGTTTTTCCGAGGTTGATCGAGTGTGTGTTGCTATTGGTGCACCCCGGCCGGGTAAAACTTTCTGAAAGCCGTGTCCGCGGATATGGACGACTTGGAGCACAGTTTCTTGATCATAGACAAGCATAACTAAAGTTTACTGCTATAAATTTGATTTATAATGACTAGTAATCAGCTTCACTATAATGGAATGGCTAATTAATACTGCCCACAATTGCTTGTTTGGGTCGTCGCCAGCGACCATTGTACCTGACTAGTAAATCTTGCAACTACAACGGAATGGCTGAATAAAAGTACCAACAACTGCTGGGTTTTGGGTTTATCTCATGCTATCTGTACCTGATTAGTAATTGTTGCAACTATAACGGAATGGTTAACTAAAAGTGCCCACCGCCTACTTTATCAGGATGATTATCTATACTTGACTAGTAATTGCTGCAACGATAACCAAATAAGTAAAACTGCCAACTGTGTGAGTCCCTCGGTTGACTTCCTCGTTTGGTCTCGAGGGGGAAACGCCAGGATGGGTTTGTTTGGTGATAGCTTCAGGTTGGATCCGGTTAGGTCATACTTATCCCTCTCTGATATCCGCCAGTTGTATCGAGTCTCTATAGGTTGTTTAGTGCATGCTGCCGCTGCCGCTCAGTCCACCATACCTATGTAGGCGAGGACCGCCGAATTCTAGCCTCGCCGTGTACTGGCCTCAGTACTGACGCTCCTTCTTTGTTTTTCTGCTTTGCCCTTTGTCGGCACCCCTTTTGTTAAGCAGGTTTTGAGATCGACGCCGTTAGCAGGGTTACCTTCCGGCTTGGCCTGGGCAGGGTTATGGACGCCATTGGTTATTCTTCAGGGCTCTTAGCCCCATTTGCATCTTGTCCGTAGTCGGACGCTCCATCGTTTTCGAGGTGATTTGGATCTTTGTACATTGTATTTGTATTCTTGACTCTTGGAGTCGCTATTATATATATCTGTTCTGTGGGTCCCATCGAGGACTGTTGTGTAATGTTATTACTTCGTTTTCCACCCGCACGAAAGTGCCTGGTGGGCACCTTTGAATCGTTTCTATGCGGGTTTGGCGAATTTTGCTCAAACTTGCATAGGTCCGATTCTGAGGGTGTTACACATATAGAATAAATCAATTTTGTTTCAAAAGTACTCTCCACCATGATCCAACCTTAGCCCCTTGATTTTAAGATCAAGTTGATTTTCTGCTTCAGCTTTATAGATTTTCAAGTAGTTCAAAGCTCCATCTTTAGATTTCAGAAGATAAACATAGCAGTATGGAGTCATTAATCAATGTGATAAAGTATTTTTTCCACCTTTTGTAAAAACACCATTCATGTCACATATATATGAATGTATAAGTTCTAGTGGTGCTAAGTTTCTCCATTTCGCAGACATATGGGACTTTAGGGGTTGCTTTGCTTGTACGCAAACTTGACACTTAGAACCTTTGAGAGTAGTGAATTTTGGAATTAAACTCATATTGGATAGCCACGTCATGCAACCAAAGTTAATATGACAAAGTCATGAATTCCAAATATTGGATTCATTATCATTGCAAACATGATTTATAACTTTAGTATATGAGTCTGACAAAGATCGGCAGAACAGACATTCGCACTCATAACCTTTTCCAACAAATTGTATATATTTAGAAATTATAAATTTATTGGACTAAAAAACCAACTTAAAACAAACTCGACATAAAAGCGATCCGCTGACAAGATTCTTATTGATAGAGGGAACGCGCCGCACATTCTTCAGATGTAAAGTCTTTCCAAAAGTAAACTTCAGATTCACCATACCAACACCATGAACAGAAGCACGTGAGTTATTTCCCATCAGTATGAAAGAAGTCCTTGCAACCTGATAAGAAGAAAACATGGAAATATCAGAACATAATGTTTATTGGCACCCGTGTCTATCTACTATTCAAGGGATTGATATACTGAAAGGATAGTAGGTAAAATACCGTTTCCAGCATCCTTCATCTCAATATCACCAATGACAATATTATCGATCTTGCTACTGTTTCCATTTTTTTGTACTTGTCAAAGCGATTAGCACAGCTAGAAACCCAATGATCAAGATTACCACATACGTGGCAAGAGTTTTTTTCTTATCATTTTTCTTCTTTAAGTTGGTTGAGTGCGTGGCCTTATTCTTGCCATCAAAATTCCCTTTGCCTTTAGATTTGTTCTTATTTTTGAACTTATGGAATGAAAAGTTTTTCCTCTGCACCAAGTTGGCACTTGAAGCTCCCTCAACTCCTCGAGCATGTGTGTCTTTTTCTCTTGCCTTTTTCCACATGAAGAGACCCAATAAGATCTATAACTAAAAATTATTGTTTCTTATGTTTCAGAGAAGTAGCAAAATTTCTCCATGTGGGAGGAAGCTTGACAATGATGTCTCTAGCAACAAACTTGTCCAGTAAGACACACTTAAACTTCTCAAGTTCTTTGTCAAGTGATTACACCTCATGAGCTTGCTTAATGATGGAGCACTCATTAACCATCTTGTAGTCATAGAATTGCTTCATGACATACAACTCGGTGCCAGCGTCCGAGAACCCACACTTGGCCTCAAGAATATCCCACGTGTGCTTGCCATTATCAAATGACATATACATGTCAATAATGTTGTCCTCAAGAACACTAAAAAGAGCCGACATAAACATGTCCTCGGCTTTCTTAAAAGCCTCTTCCTAAGCAGTAGAAAAATCTCATTCAGGTTTGCCAAAAATGACACTATAGCAATTCAAGTTTTAAAACCATAGAACTGTTCTCATGCGTCATCTCTCATAGTGGATACCGTCAAAAGGACCGGACTAGTAGCCGCGACTATTCTAATTTAGTTTCCTATAATCAGTTTTTTGGATTGTTGAAAAAATAAGAAAAAGTCCATAAAATTTAATCTTAATAAACAATTGATAAAGCATGATCATACCAATAACAATTAAATAGATCATGCAAACTAACAGAGCAGATAAACAAATTGCATCTAAACATGATAAACTGATTACATCTACTCCAAACACTAGAACAAAGATGTCTAGCAAAATCAGAAAGAAAAAGTTTAGGGTCACGTACGGTGCAGCCTAAGCAGCAGTGGCGGCAGCAATAGTAGCCACATCGGTAGCAGTATCATTGTCACCCATGTTGAGGTTGCTGAAGAGGTCGCTGACGTTCGAGAAGAAGTCGTTGTTGGGGACCTTGTCGTCGGACGATGTTGTGGTTACGAGTAGTCGCGCTTGAACACTCCCAAAGACCTGATCGCCCCTCACCCATACTAGTTCACACAAGAGGCGGTTTTTCAGAGGCCTACTATCCCGATTTGTAGTGCACACAGCAAGCCGAGATGGGAGACAAAGGCGGCGACAAAAGGTTCTATAAGTAGGTGAGTGTATCATTCGTCTTTTTCGCGTAGGGTTTGCGTCTTGGTTTATAGTGCATGTCAGGTAGGTCGTGGGACGCATCCCACGTCCGAGTCACCACATCCCACTATCCAGAAAATCCGGAAACGACCGTATTAACGTGTTCGTCAATGACTGATGAATAATTTTCCCGATCAACAAAACTATAAATGAGATGCATAGATATGAGCTCGACTCGGCTCATTCCTGCAACCCGCGTCGTGGCGAGGCCAGGCGACGCATGATGTGGAGTCGTCAGAGGAGTGCGCGAGAGCCACTTGTCTTCTCACTCACCTAGTAGTGTTAGAACAACCTCCTATATAAGGTGGTGTAACTCTATCTCAACTAGAAATATGGGATTAAACTTTAGCTCTACTATCACAACCATATGCTGTCATGCATAAATGAGCCAAATAGAATTATGAATCTGTCTTATGGACCAACAACCCAATACTCACCCAATTCCAACATGTTAATCGGGGGCATGCATGTGAAGCGGGGCCACCTCAACCTCCTTCCCCGCCGTTTCCATCCTCGGGTGGGATGACAGAGGAAGAGATATGAGGACATTGAATCCATCTCGATGAAGCGAGCCAACTCTCTCGCCCAAGTGTAGCAACGATTCACACTATGTGGATGGAGGCGACACTGAGTAGGGTAGGGAAGGAGGAGGCGACAACAATAGCTTGGGCATGGTAGAAGGTCGTAGCATGCGACAGATGGTGATGTGGCTCCTTGCGCTAGGAGTTCCCTGCTACGGTCTGCGGAGGCTGCTACGACGCCTGATCTCGGTAACCCACTGTAGGAGTTCCCCACTAGGTGCCTATCCGGCGGCGAGGAGGCCTACCACAACGTGCACAGTGATGAGAATTGAGATCCTTACCCCTTTTGTCAACTTTGCAATTTAGCCCTTTCTTTCTATTTTTATTATTAGGAAATGGTCTATATGAATGGTAGGGGTTTGCTAGACGGTTCGGCAAGCTGCCACGTCAGCAAAATACGTACATCTACCTTCGCCAAGTGACCTAGATGGCCTCTTACTCCGGTGACCGTAGATTGTATATAGGGCTCGTTTGGCTCCCATCATTTGAGGCCAAAACCGTAGAACTCATTTGACAATTCCATGATAAACTTGTTTGGTTGTCCCGAGATTGGACATATTATTTTAATTGAAATTTCTAGATAGTGGGCTCTTGAAATTCAATCCAGATTCCATAAAAAATGTGTTTGGCTATCGCGGAATTGAAACCATCATTTCAGTTGGAAATTCTAGCAAATGAGTATGATATGTTAAGTCGATTCTTGTTTCTGACCCAGTCATTTATCTACAAATCATTTTATTTCATAATTCCGTGCAGCTACTAAACATGATTCTTAGATTGAAATTTCAATTGGGCAAATGAAATAATAACAATAAGATGATTTTATTTCATTTCTGCCAAATAAAATAAAATGATGGCTTCCAAACGAGTTATCATGATCATGGCAAGTAATGCCCTTTAAGTCTTCAAAAAGAATTGTTCATGTGGGTGGTTGGCTAGCAGATCGGCAGAGTGATAGTAATGTGTTGGAGCACTTGAAATAAACAATCCCTGCAGAGTTATTTAACCAAGTACTAGTTTGATCTTGAGGAGGTATGGCAAAGTTTGTGGTACGTATAAAAACAAAGAATTCGCAAGGAAGCACGTGGGGCCAAAGCTATCCCGATTTGCAAGGGCAACTCCCACCCACCCTTCTCCTCTCCTGTCGCCTTCGGAGCCCACTTCGTTTGACTCGTAACAGTCATGCCTGCCTGGTTTTCTTCTTATAATTTTGTTCAGAAACTTTAGGAGGCACGTAAATTCTTCACGCACATCTTTTTTCCGCCTCCTTTCTGCTCCATTTCTTCTCAGCATGCTGTCGGATAAGATCGTAGGAGGCTAAGCACTAGAAGGAATGTTGGTGAATCCGTTGTTCCTCGGGTAAAAAAAGTAGAGCTTCCCTCCCTGTTCTCATGGTCCTACTTGGTGTCCTGCCATTCTCTTCTCGATCGCGTCAAGCTATTCCGCGTCAGTTCCATTGACTTCTGCTTGCCGCGGTCTCCCGCTGCGTAGAGGTAGAGCCGTGGTTATCGTGCTCTCTCTTCTTTCCCTCGCCAAAAGTTGCTGCTTTCTCATCGTGGTTTGAGCTGTCGTTGATGTGGAAGCACATGGAGAAACCCACCGCGAGCTAAATCCCAGCCATCGCTCCGGGGAAATGGGTTGCTTCGGCCGCTTCAGGAGCAAGGGACCGCCTCCGCACGTGGGGTCCGCGGCGCCGGCCGCGCGCTCCGACCTGTCCACGGTGTCCTCCTCGGCCGCGGCCACGAGCCAGTCCCAGTCCCAGGACTCGGGCGCGACGGTGAGACAGGCCGGGAGCAAGTCGTCGGGGTCGGCCTCGTCGGCGAGGAGCATCCCGGAGCTGTACGAGGAGAGGGGCGCCAGCAGCCTGCGGGAGTTCGGCCTCCGGGAGCTCCACGCCGCCACCAGCGACTTCAGCCGCTTGCTCAAGGTCGGGGAGGGTGGGTTCGGGAGCGTCTACAAGGGCGTGGTAAGGCTGCCCGGTGGCCCCGCCGGGGGCACGGTAGTCGCCATCAAAAGGCTCAATACCAGTGGCCACCAGGTACTCTTCTTCCCTGTGGTGTCTCTGTCTCGTTGGGCTGTCGTTCGTGTTTGTCCAGCGTAGGTTGAAAATTACTCAGTATTTTACCTTTGCAGTTTAGTGCTTGCAAATTGCCTTTTAGTATGATTCTGTTGACTGGTATGGTAGCATTTGCAACTGATCTGTCATATTGAATTCCTAAATTTCGACACGTTTTGGCGGTTTGCAGTACTGTTTTAGATTTAGTTCATTCATCTTTTGTGGCCTAACGCTGGAAGACTTCTGATAATATGCAGTGTGATAATACTATATGCAGTCTGTTTCTACTAATTATATACTGTACATTGTTGCATGCTTCTGTATAGTATCAATAGATTGACTTGCTACTTTGCTAGGAGCAAAAGTTTCAGTATTTAACATCCTTTTGGTCACTACCTTACTACCAAACCTTGATCAGGGTCATAAGCAATGGCTGGCAGAAGTCCATTTCCTAGGGGTTGTAGAGCACCCGAACCTTGTCAGGCTCATCGGGTACTGTGCCGCACGTAGCGAGCGAGGCCCTCAAAGGCTGCTGGTCTATGAGTTCATAACGAACAAGACCCTGGACGACCATCTATTCAATCGAGCGTACCCTGTTCTTCCGTGGGACGTCAGGCTGGAAATAGCGTTTGGTGCTGCGGAGGGTTTGCTGTATCTCCATGAAGGGTTGGAAGTTCAGGTATCAGCTTTGCAACACTCCACAAAGAATTTAGCCTTTCCTTATGGCGCATACTGCACTATATCTCCGTGAAAATGATCGATGGTCATGAATATTTTTTCCTGTTTGTTCAGGGCTTAAGTTTTTTTTTTTTTTTTAAAAACGTTGTCTCCAATCTATATGATTTTAATTTTCTTAAGGAAATAACATACACATATATTTCGTCATCACAACTTCATGGTTTATTGATTTTTTATGTAGGTCATATATCGTGATTTCAAAGCTTCCAATGTACTGCTAGATGAGGAGTTTAGACCAAAACTTTCAGACTTCGGCTTAGCAAGGGAAGGACCAACAGCAGATCAAACTCATGTGTCCACAGCGGTATGTGCTGATTTTACTTGAGGGCAAGATACTGTAATTTGCTCATGAGAACTACATTCGCTCTGTCGTAATCAGGTTATGGGGACCTACGGTTACGCGGCTCCAGACTACGTCGCCACAGGCCATCTCACCACCAAGAGTGATGTCTGGAGCTTTGGAGTGGTACTCTACGAGATCCTCACCGGACGGCGTTCAATGGAGAAGAACCGACCCAAGAAAGAGCAGAGGCTGCTGGAATGGGTGAAGCAGTACCCCGTAGAAAGTAGGCACTTCAGCAAGATCATAGACACGAGGCTCGAAGGCCGCTACTCCAGGAAGGGGACTACAGAGATCGCCAAGCTGGCCAACCGCTGCCTCGCGAAGCGCTCGAGGGACCGGCCGACGATGAGGGAGGTGGCGGAGGGCCTGAAGCAGGCGATGCAGCACAAGCAGCTGGACGGCGAGAGCGGCGCGCCGGGGGACAGCTCGAGCTCGCCGCCTCGCGACGTGCAGGGTAAGCCGACGGCGGACGACATCGCTGTGGCTTCGGCGAGGCGCCGGATGCTTCACCTTGCTGCCCTGGGTGAAAACGGGAACAGCATTGCGAGGAGGAGATTCATGTTCATGAGGGCTGCCGCTGCTTCGCCAACTCCATCGTGATCTTTCTTCTGGGCGTGTTCATGTCCTTCACTCCCTGTAATGTACAGTGGTGGTATCACGGCAGATGCCATGGTAGGCTAAAGTATGAGGCCAATAGATACTAGAGGGATCTAGGGAGGGAAGATGTAGTTGATTCTACACACAGAAGATTAAGTCAAAGGTCTTTATTTCTTCCTCCTTGGGCTACAAGTGCTTCTTGAGCTGTATACAGGGAGAAGAGAAGAACTTTACCAGCCTAACGGCTCTAACTCTAGTCGATGCCCCCTTCTGAGTCCAAGCCACTCCTTATAAAGGAGAGCCCTGGGTTCCTTTAGGGCTGACGTGGCAAGCATATTCGAGGAATATGCTTGTCCCAATATAGCAGTTCGGCGCCCCCCTTTCCCTGTCGCCCCTCTAATGACGGCAAGGTTCCAGAGAGCCCCTCCTGTGCGCCTCGGTCTTCTGGACTGTCAACTCCGTGACCTCCTCCTGCCTCTCTGTCGCTCTGCGCCTTTGTCCGTAGCGCTTGGCTCTGCTCAGATTCTCCCTATCTTGCAGCTAGGGTTTGACTTCAGGCTTCTCCTTCTCCTGCAAGCTTCATATCATTCGGTCCTTCCTTACATATCTCGGATCGTCCTTCACCTGCATCAAGATCACTCTGGCTAACCCGGCCGACTTACGCAATATCTCGGCCGGGTAATGTCTTAATATACATATACGGGTCTCTCGCCTCCGTATGTCGGCCGACTTCTACAAGATTCGGCCAACTTAAACTATAACTCGGAAACCAGACGGGGATCGTACCCTTGTCTTTCCCCGTCTTTACCCTATCCGGGGTCACCCCCCCAACATTAGTCCTCGAAGCTGGTGTGGCCCTGCCGTTAACCTCGGCCGGGTCGTATCAGCTTTAATGCATTTTTCTGTATTGTTTCCGAGTTATCTTTTTCTCGTCCGAGGTACCCACGTTCCTTCTCTTGTACGCCTTGTCCTACGTGTCACTCCCATCATTGTTCTTCTAGTTTTTTGTTCCTCTACAGTATTTACTGACAGGCTATAGTTAACACTGTACCTGTCGCGCCGTCACTACGACGCCTCGTGTGCCGTTTCCCTGGGGGATCGCAACCTTCTTTGCTCCTGTGTGGCCGTTGGTGCGGTTCCACTTACCGTCGTGCGTTCGTGCCGCACCCACGATCTACACGGTCAACTGCTGCACCCACGATCTCACTACCTTGTCTGTGGCTCGATTATAAAGAGGGGCGCGGCGTCTGGGAATTCACTTTTCCCCTTCTCGCTCGCCTGTGCCCTTCTTCTTCCTCTCGCTTCCGCGCCCTCTTGCAGCTCCGCCGCCGCGCGCTCTTTAGTACTTCCGACGGCGAGGACTCCGCCGTGCTGTTCGGTCCGCCTCGCCTGCGCTCTCCAGTTCCTGCACTGTCGCCGGTGAGTTCTTTCCGGCCGCATTGACTAGGTTTTATCCTAGATTTCTCCGTTTCGATCTTGTATTCGTGCGGCGGTTCCTCTGCTCCTCCACCGCTGCTTCCGTGCAAAATCACGACGGGGCCTCGTAGCTCTAAACTTCCCTCCGCCACCAGCTCTTCTTCCGTCGATCTCTCCAGCGTACCCATGTCTAGCTCCTTTAGTGGTGCTCTGGTAGAGGATGATGACGCTGGCTCTGGGCCCGAGCGAGGCTCGTGGCAAGGTTCTTCTGTTACACGCCGTGAGATTGAGTGGCTTATCCGAACTCGGAGGATTCCCGCCGAGGTCTCCTGTCGCTTACCCAGCAGCGAGTCCTCTCCGGATGTTAGGGAGGGCGAGTATGTAGTTTTTATGTCGCACTTCGCGCGAGGCTTTGGTCTCCCTCTTAGCGATTTTGCTAGGGAGTTTCTCGACTACTTCGTCCTTCAGCTGCATCATCTTCCTGCGAATGCCATCGCTTCTCTTTCTGCTTTTATCTCCGCCTCAGAGGGATACTTCGGCCTATGGCCGTCTGTGCACGTCTGGTCGAAGTTCTTTCAGATTCGTTCCAATGTAGTCCCTGACAAATCTCTGCACCCTTCCGAGAAATTGCTTACTCAATGTGGGGCAGCGTCCATCACACCTCGGAGGAAATCCGTATTTCCTCGTGTCACCGGGTTAGAGTCGTGCAAGAAGTGGCACAAATCCTTCTTTTACGTCAAGAACAGAGGGACAAAGGACAAGATTCGGCTCCCTGCCTTCTCAATTGGTCCGCCTTCTAAGGTGAATTGGCTTTACAATCCGAGGAAAAGTCATGCCTTGGCCGAGGCTTTTGAGATTCGGCTTAAAGAGCTGATCCGCGCCGGGTTATGCGGCGAAGACCTGATGGCTACCTTTATTAGTAGCCGGATCTGCCCATTCCAGAAGCGGACTCATAAGCTGTGCTACATGAGTGGTCCTCTTGACCCTAACCGAGTCTCGACCGTGGAGCTGGACAATTACCTTATCTATAAGCGTGTCCGAGCTATCTTTAAGACGGAGATGCCTGAGGATTGGGCTTGGGGATTGAAACCGTTCACCCGCGAACGTCCGCCTCCCGAAGTAAGCTTAATCAATAACGCTCTGCTACTCCATTTTTTTCGTAACGGATTCCGCTAACTTTCTTTTTCCTCGTCTTGCAGAGGTTCGCAGAGCAGAAGAATGAGGATACCGAAGTTTTGTTGCTTTCGTGGCCCGCGGACCGGAGCACCCCGGATACTGGTGAGCCGGACTCGGAGGAGTTCGTCCCTAAGTCGGATCCTGCCCCGGCTCGAGCTCGTGGCAAGACCTCGGCGCACGAGGAGGAAGGTGATTCGGACGAGGTCCAAATTCTTGAGATAGTTGCCGCGATGCCTATTTCTTATGCATTTCCGGCTTCTACTTTCCCAGCTAATCCGGCCGGTCAGGTTCACGACGCCGAGCCTATTGCTTCTCGACCCCCTGTTACCTCGGGGAAACGCGGGGCTCCTGCTAGTGCCTCGGAGGCGGTCCCCAAAAAACGAACGAAGAAATCCGCTCCGAATCCTCCTAGACGCAAGGTTATGCCTGGGGTCGCCGGGTAAGTTCCTTTTGCTCGTATTTCTTGTTTCTCTCTTTCTGTTTTTCATACTGACACTCTTTTTTCTTTCTTATTTTTGCAGTGCTCCGCTTTCTGTTAAGCCCGGCGGTCCTAGCATGACTAGACGCCCGACTCGGCAGCCGTCTCCTCCGCCCGTCGATGATACTAGGATCCCCAGTCCTGCTCGTGCTGCCTCTCCTCCAGCTCCGAATCCATCGCCTCCTCGTCGCGACGTGCCTGAAACTCCTTTTGTCCACACTGACTCCAATCGGCCCTCCGAGATTTCCATCGAACCCGTTGCCTCTTCCGTGGGTCCCAGCGCCGCCATTGAGCCTCTATCTGCCCCAGCAGCTTCTACAGCCATTCCAGCCCCGGCCGAAGAAGTCGTTATCTCGGCGCCTTCTGCGACCGTGACTCCTGCTGCTCTTGAAGACACCGTCCCCACTACCGAGGTATCGCTTCCTGCTGATACCTCTTCTAAGGCGAGAAAAGCTGTTGCCACCAAGGCTTCCTCTTCCCAGAAAGGTCTTGTTGGCTCTTCTCAGCCGAGTATTGCCGACATGCTGCGCAAGGGAACTGCGCCTACCAAAGCCTCCGTTGCCTTGGCTGCCGGCACCCATCTTGCTCTTCATAAGAGCCCTGCGGCCGTAGTGGTTACACAACATGTCCGGGGTAAGGTCTTAACTCGGACAGCTAGTGGGAACAGCCTCGGCACGCTGGTGGAGTATGCCAATAATTGGAATGCTGCTGATCAGTTTGAGGGTAATCCCATCAACCAGCCCTTTTAGCTTTCCGATATCAGCGGCCGTTTCGACCAAGCTGCCAAGTTCTTCCTTGATACCAACAAGATGAATGAGGTAATTACCATTTTGCGGAGTTTTTAGATTAGTTGCCCAGATGTTACTATATGCTCTAGTCCCCGAAACTTGCAAGGAAATAACTTGTTATATGCTTGGAAGTTTAATGATGTTTGACTTAATCTAACTTCATTTCTAGGGTTCGAGTTTGCGGCCACTTAGATCCGAGTTAAGTTTTACTTGACTCGGATCTGATTTAGCTTCGAATATCCAACCACCTAGATCCGAGTTAAGTTTTGCTTGACTTGGATCTGATTTCGAATATCCAGCCACCTAGATCCGAGTTAAGTTTTGCTTGATTCGGATCTGATTTAGCTTCGAATATCCAGCCACCTAGATCCGAGTTAAGTTTTGCTTGACTCGGATCTGATTTAGCTTCGAATATCCAGCCACCTAGATCCGAGTTAAGTTTTGCTTGACTCGGATCTGATTTAGCTTCGAATATCCAGCCACCTAGATCCGAGTTAACTTTTGCTTGATTAGAATATGATTTAGCTTCGATTATTCATTTATCGTTTTGCTCCATTGTTCAGGTTGCACATGACCGGCGAACTGCCGAATTTCAGAGGTTGCTTTTCTCGCACCGCAAACTGGAGGAAAAGTATGAGAAAATCCTTCCTGTGGTAAAAAAGGCTGGTAAGTTGATAGTTCCTTTTCGTTATTCTCGACGTTCTTATTGATTTGTCCGTTAGATGCCGACTCACTTTTATGGTGAACAGGTAATATTAATAACCTCAACATTCGGCTTGAGAAGAAAGTCAAGAGCTTGGAAGGTTAGTTTCCCTTTTATCTTATACCTTTTTCCCTTTAACATGTGTACTGAGCTTGTTTATTTCGTTTGGCTTTGGTAAAGCCGAGTTGCAAACCTTCTCAGTATCTCATCAAGACTGCACGCCCATGCCTGACGTGATGCTGCATTTTTTAGAACAAAACGCTACTTATTCGGCGGAGCTAAAAGAAAAAGACGATGAAATAGCTCGCCTACGGGCCGAGGTGGAGACCCTTAAGCTTTCTCAGAAATCCGAACTAGAAAAGGTCGATCAGGAATTCTCCGAAGAGAAGAATCGGCTGGCTTTGGAGCTGCAGAAGAATAAAGAACTCCTCGAGGCCGCCGAACTGAAAACTCAGGGATTGAGCGAGGAAATTGCTCGTTTTGAGAAGAGCAAGGTCGATTGGGCCAAGGACCTTCAGATAATGATGAGTTACATTCATCGTAAGCTTCTTAGCACAGCAGAATTATATTTTTGTCTTTGTCCCTGCTGCCGCCTGACACACTCGTGTTTTGCACAGATCATTTTCCCGAAGCTAAGCCCGTGAGTTCTAAAGCGGTTCCTGCAGCTCGTGTGCGCCGAGGTGTTCCTGTTGCCGCTGACTCAGAGTATTCAATGGAGGATTTCTTGGTTGCCGTTGGTGCTGCAGTTAGTCCAATGAAGATTATGGGCCGGGATTTGGTGCAAGCAGCTATTCGAGCTTACCACGTTCTTTGGCCGAACACTTCTGGGACTCCTGATATCAACGAGGTCGAATTACTGGTGAAAAGACTGATGGCATCTGAGAGGCAACTAAGTCTCTGGAGGGAATCAGCCGGGCGCGCTGGCGCTGATATGGCCCTTACTGTTATCATGTCATGGTATGAAGACATTTCTCTTGATATCCTGAGAAACTTGCGCACTGGTTCCCGCTGGGTTGAGGATCCCACTTTTGTTGCTCTTCGGCAAGCTCGTGCCTTCCAACTCGTCGAGTATGCCGACGTGCATACCTGGAATGAAGGGCCGAGTTTTCTTCCAGACCCGGATGAGGAGGTCGTAGTTGAGGATGCCTCGGATAACAATTTGGCTGAGCAAGGGGAGGGTGAGGATGACTCGGCCACATCTGGCAGCTCTAGTTCAAGCTCAGACAACGGCGACGATGCGCGGTCCTCCTCTAAAGGTATTGGGCATTCAAATGCACAGACTGATGCTCCTGATCAGCCTCGGGCTTCCGCTGAAGTTGCACCTGGGTCTATGGAAGGCGAGGCAACCTCGGTCGAAGTTCCTCCTACGTCGGAGTGCCCGGCGCCTGACCAAGTTGCTGCCTCTCCAGCGAACAACGCTTAAGTTATTTCTCATCCCTGGCATGCCGGGCGTATGATGTACGCGAAACATTTGTCCGCTCTCTGTATGACTCGAATTTCTTTTGCCGTATACTGCTGTGACAGATACGCTTGTAGTTGTTATCATTTTGTTTAAGTGGGTGTTCGTCCGAGATCTTGCTTTGGTGGCCCGCAATTTCCTGATTTTTAGGATGTATCCTTGCCTTCGTTTTCCCGTGGTTTAGCCGAGTTGTCTAGGCGTGAGCTCTGAATATCATATAATATTGATCTGTTCTGAACAGAGGTTTACTACCACCTTGGAACAGTATATGGCAATCCCTGTTAGCATTAATTTTGATTAGGAAAGTATGGGTCTTGAGTTTCTGTGTGGCAGCCGTATACACCAAGTTTGAGTCTAATTAGGTTTTTTAATTAGGTATTTTCTAGTCTAGTTTTAGTCGGTTTGGCTTGCATGCCATATAGGTGTGTCCTAGTACGAGTAGATATAGGACATCGGGTTAGTTGGCCGTGTATATATACACAGCCTTGGACGTTGAGTTTTGTAACCGTGAGTTGAGAAGAGAAGAAACAAAGAAAATTCAAGGGCACGATACGTGCCCGTGGCCACAAGATTTTTCGAGCGTGTTTGTTTGTCTAGTTTGATGTAGTCGATCTGTGGACAAATTCCAACAATTGGTATCAGAGCGAGGTCAAAGTTTTGAAGCTTGCCCCGGGGAGGCGACCCGACTAGCGCCTCGGGGCGGGCTATATTGTCACTCGGCGGAGCGGCAAGGAGGAAGATGGCAGGCGATATTGTCGCTCGGTGGAGCGGCGAGGACGAAGATGGCGGGCGGTGGTGGTCCGACGGTGCGACACGAGGGAGGCGGCAGGGCACTAACATCGGAAAAGTGGTGGAGGTGGATGATCGTTGATGGGAGAGGAGGTGCTGAGGTGCGGTGCCGGGAGTCTCGTCAATATCGTCAATCGGGGAGTTAGAGAGTCAAGGAGTCATGTGCGTACGGGTTGACACGTTGAGTCGGCGTCATGTTCGTGAGTCGTTGTTGTGTCCAAGTGCTCGTCTCTGTGAGGATCCGTTGCAGTGGAAGCGTGTCACGTCGTGTTGCTGTCTGGTGCTAGGTGCGACCAAGGGTCTCGACGGGGAGGATGATGCTCAAGCGTATAGTGGGACAATGACCAGTGAAGGGGAGCCTCTTCAATGAGGACCTGTCTCTACATGGGACGATGTGGTGATCATCGTTGGTATGTATTGCGTTAGGGGTGGCCGATGGTGTCGCCTGGCAGCGTGACTGGGAGTCTGGATCATACTTTGAGTTGAGTCAAGATGTCGTGAAACTGCAAGGAGTCAAGATCAGGGAGAGCGCGAGGAGACGACAATTCAAAATTAGGGGGAGATTGTTAGCATTAATTTTGATTAGGAAAGTATGGGTCTTGAGTTTCTGTGTGGCAGCCGTATACACCAAGTTTGAGTCTAATTAGGTTTCTTAATTAGGTATTTTCTAGTCTAGTTCTAGTCGGTTTGGCTTGCATGCCATATAGGTGTGTCCTAGTACGAGTAGATATAGGACATCGGGTTAGTTGGCCGTGTATATATACACAGCCTTGGACGTTGAGTTTTGTAACCGTGAGTTGAGAAGAGAAGAAACAAAGAAAATTCAAGGGCACGATACGTGCCCGTGGCCACAAGATTTTTCGAGCGTGTTTGTTTGTCTAGTTTGATATAGTCGATCTGTGGACAAATTCCAACAATAAGGTCACTGCTTTGGATGCCGAGGTTCGAGGGTTCTAGGGTTGACTATCATTTCTAGGGTTCTGAACCAAATTTTAGAAATAATATAAGCCAAATATCGAGGCGTTGCTCAAGGTAGTGCTTAACATAAAACTAGGGCAGGATATGGCAGTCCCCGAGTCGCTGCTTTGGACGCCGAGGTTCAAATATATAACATGATATTGAAATAACACACGGCAGTCCCCGAGTCACTGCTCTGGGCGCCGAGGTTCAAATACATAACATGAAATTAAAATAACATTTGACAGTCCCCGAGTCACAGCTCTGGGTGCCGAGGTTCAAACACATAACATGAAATAACATATGGCAGTCCCCGAGTCACTGCTCTGGGTGCCGAGGTTCAAATACATAACATGAAATTGAGATAACATATGGCAGTCCCCGAGTCACTGCTCTGGGTGCCGAGGTTCAATACACCATTGGTTCTTGACCTTGAGATACAATGCTACGAGTAAAACGGTCGAAGCAAAGCTACATTCCACGGACGCTTCGTTTCTTCGCCGGCTTTGTTTGCCTTGTTCTCTCCGGGAGGCTGAGCGTCGATTAGATAATAGGCATTGTTATGCAATGCTTTGCTCACAATGAATGGTCCCTCCCACGGAGGTGACAACTTGTGCATGCCGGCCGTACGTTGCACCAGTCGGAGGACTAAATCTCCTTCTTTGAATACTCTTGGATTCACCTTTTTGCTGTGATATCGTCGCAGGTTCTGCTGATAAATAGCTGATCGTGATAGTGTCAGTTCTCTGGCTTCTTCTAGAAGGTCTACAGCATCTTGCCGAGCTATCTCATTTATCTCCGAGGTTGTATACTGAGTAACTCTTGGCGAGTCATATATTATGTCGGCTGGAAGTACGGCCTCAGCCCCGTATACCAGAAAGAATGGTGTATAACCTGTTGATCTATTCGGAGTAGTCCTGAGGCTCCATAGTACGGCTGGGAGTTCCTCAATCCAACATCCTGTCGACCTTTGCAATGGTTCGACAAGTCGTGGTTTTATTCCTGATAGCACCAGTCCATTAGACCTTTCCAATTGCCCATTGGATGCTGGGTGAGCCACAGAGGCAATATCTAGTCTTATGTGTTTCTCTCTGCAAAATCTGGCGAAGGCTCCTTCTGCAAAGTTTGTGCCATTATCTGTAATAATACTGTGCGGATACCCATATCTTAAGATAATATCTTTGAGAAATTTCACTGCCGTGGACCCATCGCATTTTTTTATTGGTTTCACTTCAATCCATTTTGTGAACTTGTCCACCATAACCAATATGTGGGTCATTCCTCCTCGTGCCGGCTTAAATGGTCCCACCATATCTAAACCCCATACAGAAAATGGCCAAGTGATGGGTATTGTTTTTAACTCGGCCGATGGCATGTGTATTTTGGTTGCGTATCGCTAACATCCATTGCATTTTTTAACTAATTCTTTTGCTTCTTTCAATGCCGTCGGCCAATAAAATCCATGCCTGAATGCTTTGTCTACCAAGGCACGAGATGAGGCATGGTGCCCACATTCTCCTTGGTGTATATCTAGGAGGATCTCCTGGCCTTCTGCCGAACTCACACACTTCTGCAACACGCTTGTGACGCTCCTTTTATATAGCTCATTGTTTATGATTTTATAAGATTTTTATCTCCTTATAGTTTGTCTAGCTAATACCTCATTACTCGACAGCATCGAGTCTTTTAAGCAAGAAAATATGGGTTGCGCCCATAGCGGTGTGACTTTTTCTGGTGTGATTTCACTGTCTATTTCCATGTTTTCTGCCGACATACCTATCTCGGCTCTTCCCATGATTGTGCTTACTTCGGCTGTCCTCCTCTTGGGGGGTTCCGAGTTATATTGCTGATCTACTTCCATCGGCGCGTTATCTTCTGCTGAATTCGCCGGGATAAAGATAGATTCGGATTCTGGTGATGGGATTATTGATGGTTTCCTGAGGTGTTCCAGGGCAATATCCGGGGGAATTGATTGCCGGGTTGATCCTAGTTTTGACAACGTGTCTACGACATCATTTTCTGCCCGAGGTATGTGGTGAAATTCACATCCTTCAAAGTATCCACTGATCTTTTGCACGTGAAATCTGTATAACGCCATATTAGCATCTAATGCGTCCCAACTGCCTGAGACTTGCTGTACCACCAGATCCGAGTCGCCATAGCACAAGATTCGGCGTATGCCAATTTCTTTTGCTAGTTTCAATCCGTGGACCAGTGCTTCATATTCGGCTACGTTGTTGGATGCAGCAAAATGTATTTGTAGCACATACTTCAGTTGGTCTCTTTTAGGCGAGGTTAACACTATTCCTGCCCCCAAACCATTCCTTAGTTTGGAACCATCAAAATGCATAGTCCAATAATTTGGGTCCGGTAATGGTGGCTCATACTGCACCTCGGCCCAGTCTACGAAGAAGTCGGCGACCGCCTGAGATTTGATTGCATCTCTCCTATTAAATTGTGGAGCGTATGGTGATAACTCGATTGCCCATTTTGCTATTCGGCCACTTGCGTCTTTGTTGCTCAATATATCGGCTATGGGTGCCTCACAGATCACTTTGATGGGATGCTCTTCGAAGTAATGTTTAAGCTTTTTCGCCGACATATATACCCCATAAGCCATCTTCTGATAATGTGGGTAATTCTGCTTTGAAGTGGATAACACCTCACTTAAATAATACACCGGCCTCTGAACCGACTTACCATCTTCAAGTCGTTCCACTACGACTACAGTACTCACTACTCTGTTGGTGGCCGCTACATAGAGTAACATAGGCTCTTTTGATAATGGAGAAGCCAAAATGGGTGCTGTGACCAACATCTTTTTCAATTCATGAAATGCGATGTCCGCTTGTGGAGTCCAAATGAATTTATCTGATTTCTTCATCAGCTGATAGAGTGGTAGCGTCTTCTCTCCTAGCCGACATACAAACCGACTAAGGGAGGCCAGACAACCCGTGAATTTTTGTACATCATTTAAACATCTTGGCAATTCCATTCTTTCTACTGCCTTTATCTTTGTTGGGTTGGCCTCTATACCTCGGCTAGAAACAAGAAAACCGAGTAATTTTCCTGCCGGCACGCCAAACGTGTATTTTTCTGGATTAAGATTCATTCGGAACCTTCTCAGGTTCGCGAAAGTCTGCCGTATATCTTCCAGTAATGTTTTGCTTTCCTTGGTTTTGATGACCACGTCATCTACATATACTTGTACATTTTTTCCTATCTGATCGTGTAGACATTTTTGCATGCATCTCTGGTATGTCGCTCCTGTATTTTGCAGGCCGAATGGCATTGTGCGATAGCAATAAGCCCCGTACGGGGTAATAAACGCGGTCTTTATTTGATCGGCCGGATTTAACGGTATCTGGTGGAAACCAGAATACGCGTCAACAAATGACAATAACTCACAACCAGCGGTCGAATCAATGACTTGGTCTATTCTAGGCAATGGAAAAGGATCTTTTGGACACGCCTTGTTCAGGTTGGTGTAATCGATACACATTCGCCACACAATGGCTACATTGGGATCATCTTTCTTCTTTTCTACTAGCACCAGATTTGACAACCAATCCGGATACAACACCTCCATGATGAACCTGGACGCGAGGAACCGAGCTATTTCGTCTCCTATTATTTTTCTCCTGTCTTCGGCGAAGCGGCGGAGAGGTTGCTTCACCGGCCTTGCTCCTGGCCTTACGTTCAAAGAGTGCTCAGCCAACTCCCTCGGGACACCTTGCAGATCCTGAGTTGACCATGCAAATATGTCCCGATTCTCACGGAGGAAGTTGGTGAGCTCGCTTTCCTATTTAGCGTCCAGGCCTGCACCAATAGTAACAGTACGCTCTGGGAATTGCTCATCGATCTGAAATTTCTTCGTTTCTTTAGTCGGCTGAAAAGAGACACTGCCATGCGGGTTGGCAAGCGCCGGCATGTTTAGCTGTGCCGACTGAGCGAGGGCTGCTACCTCTTGAATCCTTCTCTTTTCTCTTGCTATAACCAATGACTCGGCCAAATTTGACCCGGCCGAAGCACACTCCATTGACTTCTTGTAATCCCCTGCAACTGTTATTACTCCTCGTGGTCCGGGTAGTTTCATCTTCAGATAACTTACATGACAACTGCCCATGAATTTGGCCAATGCTGGCCGTCCGAGTAAAGCATGATAGCAACTTTCTAGATCCACCACCTCAAACTCTAAGTTTTTCTGCTCTGCAGTTATCCCTTGTGCCAAATAACACATCCACTCGGACCTTACCAATGGGTTCACATGAAAGTCCTGGCACTATCCCATGGAAAGTGGTCCTCGTGGATTGCAACATGTTCTGCGATATTCCGAGTTTATGCATGGTATCTTTGTACATGATGTTGATACTGCTTCCGTTGTCAATGAGTACTTTTGAGAATTTCACATTGATGCTCGGTCCAACAAATGTTGGGTCTAATACAAGTGCATATGACCCAGGATTCGGCATTATCTTGGGATGATCCTTTATGCTCCAAGTTACTTCTTGATCCGACCAAGGCATATATCTTGGTACTGCCGGCATAACTGCATTTACTTCCATATGCCGGCGCTGCACACTCTGCTTGTCTTGTTGTTCCGTTGTGAACACACAATAAGACTGATGATGTTCTCTGTAATCATTGCGTCCAGTATTCGCCTGATTTGTCCTTCCATCCTGGACTTGGTTCATCACTTGATGTACCGCATCTCTCCGATCCGAGTTATCGTACCTCGGGGGAGGAGGCGGTAACATCAGTTGCTGTGCATTTGCTCTAGTCAATTGTGGTTGATGCTGTTGATGTACTTGATGGGGCGCTGCCTGAATGCCTACGGGGTTTCCCATTGCATTTTTCATCCATGCACATTGGCGGGTCGTATGGTTTGTTGGCCTGGATGGGTTTGACGTGTGAAACTTACACGGCTGATCTAACATAGATTCGAATGTGTACTTCGGCCTCTCCTGCCACTGCTTCTTTTGTTCTGGGGTCCACTGTCTTTTACCCTCATTCCTTGGTGTCCACTGCTGAGGACCATTCTTCTGCCGTTGAGTCGCTCTGTGACTCGACGGATCCTGTGCTACTGCTGCCACTTGGGCTGAATTATATCTATAATCCGGCCTTTCTTCTCTTCTTCTTCCTCTGAAGTCACTGCGCCTGGATGACCCGGCCAAATCTCTTGCATAATGGTCCTGTTGCTCGCGATGATCCACCGACATTAATTCTGGTTGCGTTGGGTCCCCTAATGCATAGGAGTCTGCTATTCTGATAGTTTCTGCCAGTGTGGTCGGCATATCTCTTTGCAGACGTTGCCACAACACGCTGCCATAACGGCAGCCTTGCGCGAACCAAGCTATTGCTTGCGATTCTATAACCCCTTCACATGAGTTTCTCAGGTTACACCATCGAGTTAAAAACTCTCTATCTGTTTCATTCGGCCTCTGCTTGCACATGGCTAACTGTTGCGGCCTGTTTGGCCTCTTGTATGTGCTGGTAAAATTGCTGATGAACATTTCTTCAAAATATAACCAACAGTTGATGCTGCCCGCTGGTAGATTATTCAGCCATACCCTAGCTGGTCCTTCCAACATTTGTGGGACATACCGTACTGCCCATCGTAAGTTCCCTCCCGCTATTTTCACAACACTGGCATAGTCAATCAACTAGTCTTGTGGCTTGGTACTCCCATTATATGGTTTCGTGCCTCTCGCTAGCTGAAAGTTCGGCACAGGTGGTTCGCCCATGATCCGTGGTCCAAAGCATGTCGGACCTGGAGGACCCTGTTCTTCCAACAACTCGGACCGGTATAGCCGGTCCAGCTTCACTCTTGCATCATTTGAGGGCAAATATCTGTACAGAATTCTGTCCTGCATTCCATAGTGGTTATTTCCACCATGGATCGCATATTCCATCTCGGAATAACCATCATTGTACCTTTCATTCACTTGATTGTGGCGAGCTGGCCTCACTTCTCTTTCCTGCCGGGGTTCATGCCTTGGTTGCGGGTTGAGCGGCAGCTCTCTCCTTACTTCGACCGGGGTATCGTTCTCATGATTGCCTCTTGCGGGTTCTCTTCTGCCGAGATGTCCATTGCCTCGGCTTCCGCCGTCTTTTTCCACACGGCCATGGTTCCTCTCCCCACTGTTACCTCGGCTTGCGTTGCCTCTGTTCTCATTTGCCTTTCCAGCCATTGCTGGATTATATGGAACAATTTGCTTGTTCCTCTTTCCTGAGGTTACTGCTTTGTCCCTTCGTGCATTATTTCCGGGTGAAGATGCTGCTGGCGCGGATAAGGAAGGTGCTGCCCCTGCCGAGTGAACCATTCGCGAGGCTCCCGACCTCGCCGGGTTTGTTTTGAGTATTTCTTCATTTTGCTGGTTCGCGATGCGCACCAGCTCATTCACTCTTTCCTGCTGTTTCTGCCGGGCCTCTCCGGTCAACCCCTCTAATTCCAATGCTGCGGCATTTGCCGCTCTCAGGTTCTTTGCCGGGGTACTGTACCTCGGCAAACCCAAGTCACCTGACTCCGCCCTATGAGCATCATGCTCTTTGTTGATATCATCCATGAGGTTTTCCCCCCTTAATCTTAATTCGTCCACCCGCTCGGGTGCGACATCAAGCTTATTAGCTTTGGCATATTCTCTCAGGGTCCTGTTCAGGGACTCCCGCAAGGCCGATACCTTTTTGGCCTCTACCAGCACCTTTTGCCTGGTTTCTTCTAACTCAGCCTGAGCATTTGCCGGATCAAGTATCGGCGCTACAGGTGTAGTCAAGTTTTCTATGGTCGCCTGAAGAATGTTCTCTGGCCTTTCCAGAGGTGGCCCTCTTACTCTTGGTGCTTTTGGGGTGGTGTCCTGCACCTCGGTCGGGTTGGTCATTGGCGGGATTACCTCGGTGGGTTGTGGTGCGGTCTGCCTGGGTGCGCCTTGTACGCCTGTGGCGGGTTCCCTGCTTGACCCGGCTGCTGCTGCTCCAGTTTGCACTCTGGCAGCGACCATCACCTCGACGCTGCCCGCAGGATGTGCTCCGGGCGGACGGATCGCTGTGTTAAGAGGTGGCTCTCCTGCAACAACAACTCGGTGAGGATAAACGACGGAGATGTCGACGCCGACGTAAACCTTGTGCCCGCCCAGGCTGATGAAGACACCATTACGCGGGGGAGTTTTCCCCCTGAAGCTCCCTGCATTGTCGCTGACATAGTCACAGAGAGCAAATCTCTGGACCAAGCCAGAAACAACGCGCTCGCCCGTGTTGATGAAGTTTCCCGTCCGGATCATGACTCCAGCTAGCACCGCTGCTGGCCCCATGGTGGGCGCCAACTGTCGTGGTGGTATCACGGCAGATGCCATGGGTAGGCTAAAGTACGGGGCCAATAGATGCTAGAGGGATCTGGGGAGGGAAGATGTAGTTGATTCTACACACAGAAGATTAAGGCAAAGGTCTTTATTTCTTCCTCCTTGGGCTACAAGTGCTCCTTGAGCTGTATACAGGGAGAAGAGAAGAACTTTACCAGCCTAACGGCTCTAACTCTAGTCGATGCCCCCTTCTGAGTCCAAGCCACTCCTTATAAAGGAGAGCCCTGGGTTCCTTTAGGGCTGACATGGCAAGCATATTCGAGGAATATGCTTGTCCCAATATAGCAGTTCGGCGCCCCCCTTTCCCTGTCGCCCCTCTAACGACGGCAAGGTTCCAGAGGGCCCCTCCTGTGCGCCTCGGTCTTCTGGACTGTTAACTCCGTGACCTCCTCTTGCCTCTCTGTCGCTCTACGCCTTTGTCCGTAGCGCTTGGCTCTGCTCAGATTCTCCCTAGCTTGCAGCTAGGGTTTGACTTCAGGCTTCTCCTTCTCCTGCAAGCTTCATATCATTCGGTCCTTCCTTGCATAGCTCGGATCGTCCTTCACCTGCATCAAGATCACTCTGGCTAACCCGGCCGACTTACGCAATATCTCGGCCGGGTAATGTCTTAATATACATATACGGGTCTCTCGCCTCCGTATGTCGGCCGACTTCTACAAGATTCGGCCGACTTAAACTATAACTCAGAAACCAGACGGGGATCGTACCCTTGTCTTTCCCCGTCTTTACCCTATCCGGGGTCACCCCCCCAACAATCTATCAAGATAAATCCTTCAGGGTACATCTTTTTATTTGTCGGGGTCAGAGTACATCCTTCAGGAGATCCAGTGTTGTATTTCCAGAGCGTCTGTGTTAACCCCTTCAAAGGCCTTCATGGTTAATTCCGCATACCGGGCCCTTTTCAGCTGGTCTACTCTACCTTAGACCAAACATTTTTGAAGGCCCCGATTGACATGGGTATCACTTATCGGGTTTCTATAATTAGTTACCCTAGGCATACGAAGCCTACGATCCACGAAGCCCATGAAGAACAAGAATGCCACATTCATGATATGATTCCTTAGCTCATGTTATTGATTTTATAGACAACGTCTGAAGGACAAAATCCATGCCAAATCATATACTCCCTCCGCCCCATATTAGTTGACTCAACTTTGTCTAGATTCATATGTATCTAGTTAAGTATCAAGTCTATATTTATCCGTATCTAGACAAAGTTGAGTCAACTAATATGAGTCAGAGAAAGTATCTATTTCACAATTCCAGTTTGTTGGTTGCAAATGTCATACAAGGTTGAAAATTTTTCACAAAGGGAGAAATCTCCACACCATTGATCATGTCAGAAGTCAGTCTCATTCCCACCACCAATGGGCATGGTTCTTCCATCCAAGTAAATCTGTCTGATTTTCAGCAAATCTATCCAAGCTGTAGAGTTTAACTTTTTTCTTAATCCTCCAAACCCCATTAATGACCCCATATTTTGCCTTTACCAGCTTCTGCCATACACCCTGCTCACTTTCCAACTTCCACCACCACTTACACATTAGACAAATGTTAAAGAGTTTCAAATTCTTATTACCTAATCCACCCTTTTCCCGGGTCTACATATAATGGCCCATTTCACAAGATAGTATTTATTCTTGTTTTGAGTTCCCTCCTAAAAGAACCTTCTAATGATTTTAGTGAAGCTTTCCAAGTTGGAGTCCGCCATCAAATACATAGACATCTGATAAATGAGTAAGCTACTTAGAGAGGATTGAACCAGAGTAAATCTGCCTCCAATCGAAGAGGAGTTACCTACCCATCCATCAAGCTTTTTCTTTAATTTATCAGAAAAATGAGCCAAATATGCACATGAAGTATGGAACAACAAATAGGAACTCCCACATACTTTATGGGCCATCAACTCAATTGGCATCCAAACATGTCAGCAAACCTCAATCCGTTTTCACTATCATCAATAATCATCTTGAGTTCAGTCTTATTGAAGTTGATTTTAAGCCCATACATGGCCTCAAATATATAAGGATTATTTCGAGGTGAATAATTTGTTCCAAATCATCCTAAACTAGCATGATCGTATCATCAACATACTATAGGATTGCAGCCCCATTTTCAACAAGGTGTGGGACCAAACCTGGCAAAAATTTGTTATTATGAGCTTGGAAAATCATTTTACCAAACCTTCAGAAGCTAAGTTAAAGAGGAAGAGTGAGAAAGGATTGCTTGTCTCACTCCTCAATGACGGGCAAAATCCTTGCTCTCCTATTATTTGTTTTGGCACACAAAGTCCCATTTCTGACAATCACCCCCACAAACTTGCACTAGAAATCACTAAACCCTTTTTGAGCAACACATATTAACAAATAGTTCCAATCTACCTTATCATAAGCTTTTTCAAAATCAAGCTTCAAAACCAACCCTTGTTATTTTTTGCTTTTAGATTCATGCAGAGACATTACACTATCCATAATATTCCAACCTTTAATAAAGCTATTTGGCAGCTAGAAATCAACTTATCCATATAAGATTCAACCCTAATAGTAATCAACTTATACAAGACATGTCGCATGAAAATGTGTCTATATTTGGAAATCACATCAGCATCAAGAGTTTTCTGGAGTAAAATAATCATGCCAAAGTTTATCCTATACAAATCAAGCTGCCATTATGTAAATCACAGAAGAGGGATATCACATCATATTTTATAATGGGCCAACAAGTCTGATAGAATTCAACAGGAATCTCATCATGACCAGGTGCTTTATTTATAACCATGAGATCCAAAGACACTTTAACTTCTTCTTTAGAAAAAGGACAACAGTTCTACATTATCCATTGCTGATAATTTTTCATCCTGAGATCGACCAAACAGAGGGGTCCAAACAAACCAGATTCCTCTCACCATGCCCAAACAAAATTTAAAGTATTCAGCGGCATGATCCACGAGATTAGAGGTCCCCTGGATAAGAAGATCAGTGGCATGATCTAGGAGATCACAGCTCGTGGATGGATTAATTCACTCTTCATTCACCATCACACTAAACGTTGGATCACCAACTTTCTTTGCGACAAGTTGTTCTTTCCTCACCTTACAGCCACAAGTTGTTAAATCTATTGCCAACCATGGAGGTCGTGGAAATGTTTACCACCATAGTTAGAACAAAATTACTAGCAAATGCGTCTAATTTGTGTTTAGCCGGTATTTTGGTTAGCATCCTATAGACATATATAAACTGGAGGTCTTTCTTAATCAAGAAATTGCATAGTCAACAAGCCCGATTGGCTGGCTTACCATTTGACAGCCATTTCATGAAATATAACGTGTCCCCTTGTACCCCAACGATATATGATACGAATTGCTAACATACCATCACTATCTTCTCTCTCTCTCTCCCAATAGCTGATTAAATCAAGCCAAACAATGGCCCTTGCTGCTCAAACTAAAAGAAACTGTTTTTCTTTGTCCAAAGTCAAGTGCAATACAGCTGTACTACTTCCCAAAATCATCGTCGCAGAAGCAACCCAAATAAAGCGGCATGAACTAGGCGTATCATCGTTCTCCTCTATCCGTGCAAAGCACCATACCAATTCCAAGCTGTGTCAGGAACAATTTTTTCTCGTTGACTTCCTAAAATACTGACAGTACTAAGTTATTTTATTAAACGCATTACTATTTCTCCCAACAACCGCCAACGTACGTGGCCTAAATGACCGTTGACGGTAGCAATCTCCAGCACTAAAGCACCAATAATGCTATACCTACGGGCAATTGCTACGGAAAAAGACTTACAGGATGACGTGTGCGTAGTTAGTTGGTTCTGATTTTTTCCACTCCCGTGATTGAAGGACTCTGCTCAGCATTACTGCTAAAGCACACCCAATTTTGGGGAATTCTTATGAGTTTTTCTTTTGAAAAATGAACCTCGTGAAACAATTAGCCCCTCCAAGCATAGCAATAGTTTAACTTTCACCCCGCAAAGGAAAAAAGGTTAATTATTTAATAATTTGCACCCTCCAAACCTAAGAACAATAGGTTTCCTTTCTCCTGTCCTCCATGATCCGTACAGCCAAATACTGGCTCTAGCCTTGTCCTGAGAAGGCATGTTAAGTACTCCCTTCGGTTTATATTAATGATCTTAACTTTATATAGATTCGTTATATCGAGTTAAATATTTAGACTATATGCATTTGTATCTAAACAAAGTTAAGGACATTAATAGAGACCGAAGAAAGTATTTTTCTAGAACTTCATGTTAACTTCATAGCTAGAACATGATTTATTTTTAGCGGTAACTGGAACAGGATCTTAGGTACATTCACACCTTCACGTCTGGTTTTTAGTTCAAGGCTGTCCTGATCCTGTAAATTACTTTTGAAATGAAGTCACTCACTATCATCATGTGGCACGAAAAGGGCCGCCGCGCATAGTCTTCCCGCCATCCTTTATATCTTTATTTAAGCACTCTTTGAGTATCCATAGTCAAATGCTCCAAGTAATTCAAGAAAAAAAAACTGATTGCCCCCCCAATATGATAGCAAATAAAACTGCCAATCAGATTCTGCTGGGTTACATGATTAACGAAGAAGATTGAGATGCAGCCAATTGAGAATTTGGATTCGTCTGTACTTGGGCGGGCATTCTCTTACGACATCTTTAATAAAGAAAATAAAATACTCCGAAACACAAGAAAATGACAGAGACAGTTCTTGAATTAGCTTACAACATGCAAGGAAAAGTAAGAGAGTGGACTTTTCCCAAATGATTCCCTATATAATTCCATAGCATCCGCAATCACCAACATCACGATCTCATCCCCGACTTGCATAGTTGCTGCAGGTCGCCTCGTGAGCAAATACGGGGAGAGGCAAGGAAGAGGCAGAGAGAGTTGCCATGGACGTCCTGGGCCCTGACCGCACGCGGATCGCGCCGGAGATCGAGAAGCACGCCGCCGCGGAGGGCGACAGGGAGTCTGACCCGGCGCTGGCCGCGGCGCGGGAGCTGGAGCCCGTGGGGCGGTGGCAGGACGAGCTGACGGTGCGTGGCATGGTGGCGGCGCTGCTCATCGGGTTCATCTACACCGTCATCGTCATGAAGATCGCGCTCACCACCGGGCTGGTGCCCACCCTCAACGTCTCCGCCGCGCTGCTCTCCTTCCTCGCGCTCCGCGGCTGGACGCGCCTGCTGGACCGCTTCGGCATCGTGTCCCGCCCCTTCACGCGGCAGGAGAACACCATCGTCCAGACCTGCGGCGTCGCCTGCTACACCATCGCGTTCGCCGGTCAGTGCCATATCCTGCCACGCCGTCCGACTAGCTACTGTTCTTGCAGTACCTGACTGAATGGTCGTGTGATCGAGTGGTGCATTATATTACAGGCGGCTTCGGGTCAACCTTGCTGGGTCTAAACAAGAACACGTACGAGCTGGCCGGCGAATCGCCGGGCAACGGGCCGGGGAGCTACAAGGAGCCAGGGATTGGCTGGATGACGGCATTCCTCTTCTCTTGCAGCTTCGGGGGGCTCCTCACCTTGATTCCCCTTAGACAGGTAGGTGCCTCTCTCACTTCTTGCATTGCTTGCTCATTTTAGGCCACGCACTGAAATAAAAGGAAATACCAAGCAACCAATGAGTAGCAACATAATCCTGTGTTATAAAATTGGGCCTGATTCATGCATGATCTGTCTTTGTCACTAAGCGTTGAACATAATAATATTTTCAGGTATTGGTCGTGGACTATAAATTAGTTTACCCAAGTGGGACGGCAACTGCTGTTCTTATAAACGGGTTTCATACCACTCAAGGAGACAAGAACTCCAGGTATATTGTGGCCTGACTTACGCTATCGTTGCATTAATTGTCCTTAATTTCAGTCGTTAAACTGAGCAATAATGTACGGTGGCTACTTCATACTGTATATCTGAATGCATGAATTGATCTTACCATCCATGATAGGAAGCAAATCCGTGGGTTCTTAAAGTACTTCGGGGGTAGCTTTCTGTGGAGTTTCTTCCAGTGGTTCTACACAGGGGGCGATGCTTGTGGGTTTATTCAGTTCCCAACTTTTGGTCTCAAGGCCTGGAAGCAGACGTAATCCTTCTCACGATTTCTGTTTCTCACCGTGGATCGCCAAAATCTTAACTCTCGGTGTTTTGTTTTGTCAGATTCTTCTTTGACTTTAGCCTGACATATGTCGGTGCCGGGATGATTTGCCCACATATAGTAAATATCTCCACCCTCCTTGGTGCAATTCTTTCTTATGGGATATTGTGGCCACTCATCAGTAAGAACAAGGGTGATTGGTACCCTGCAAATGTCAAAGAAAGCAGCATGAAAAGTCTGTATGGTTACAAGGTGTGTACTGTAGCATAATGACCTCTTTATTCTTAGTGGCATTTCCATAAATTATTGGCCGCATAGTTATAATTTTTATGTCAGTAAATACTAAATTTCTTCACCATCCAGGCCTTCATATGTATCGCTCTGATCATGGGGGATGGACTCTACCACTTCACCAAAATTATTACCATCACTTTCAAGGGCATGTATCGACAGTTTACTCGTAAACGTGCTGACAACCGAGGTGAGGACAGAAGGACAGCATAAATCTAGCCCATGTCTTTCTCGACATTTATCGCTTAATTAACAAGTATTTAATTTTTCCAATGCTGACTGAATCAATTACAGAGAAAAATGTGGACAATACGGTCTCGCTCGAGGATCTGCAGCGCGACGAGGTCTTCAAGAAGGGCCATATCCCCGCTTGGATGGCGTACAGTGGGTACGCCGTGTTGAGCGTCGTTGCAGTGGTGACCACGCCTATAATGTTCCGACAAGTGAAATGGTACTATGTTGTTATAGCCTATGTCGTCGCCCCGATGCTTGGATTCGCCAATTCCTACGGGACGGGGCTCACCGATATCAACATGGGCTATAACTATGGCAAGATAGGACTCTTCGTCTTCGCCGGTTGGGCTGGCAGGGACAATGGTGTCGTCGCAGGACTTGTCGTCGGTACATGTGTGAAGCAGCTGGTGCTGATATCTGCAGATCTGATGCAAGACTTCAAGACGAGTTATCTCACTCAGACATCCCCAAGATCCATGATGGTGGCACAGGCCATTGGGACAGCCATGGGCTGCGTTGTCTCTCCACTTACGTTTATGCTCTTCTACAAGGCGTTTGATATTGGCAATCCAGATGGTACCTGGAAGGCACCGTATGCACTGATATATCGTAATATGGCAATACTTGGCGTGGAGGGCTTCTCAGTGTTGCCGAAGTACTGTCTGGCACTCTCTGGTGGGTTTTTCGCATTCGCAGCAATCCTCAGCATAGCAAGAGATGTCATGCCACACAGGTACAGGCAGTATGTGCCCCTGCCCATGGCGATGGCAGTTCCGTTCCTTGTCGGCGGGAGCTTTGCGATTGATATGTGCGTCGGGAGTTTGGTGGTTTATATCTGGAACAAGATAAACAAAAAGGAGGCTGGCTACATGGTCCCTGCAGTTGCATCCGGTTTGATATGTGGGGATGGAATATGGACATTCCCTTCGTCCATACTTGCTCTTGCCAAGATTACACCACCAATTTGCATGAAGTTTACACCTGCACCCTAGGGAATTGTTTCGTTCATAAATGTGGGGTCAGTTATACAACCGAAAATTATACTACTAGGTGGCCAAAGATACATTGAATTTTCATAGGCGTGCCTCACTGAACCATATTTGCAGTGTGCTGTTTTATTTCAAATGCTTCAGTACAGGGAGCTGTGTAGAGATGATATGATAGTGTTTGTGGTTTTACCATGTTACAACCTAAGATGTTGCATACGATATGATGTTTGTTGGGTGGTTATAAATTCAATCATACATGTCTATTGTATTGATATGAATACGTATGTTGTATATACCTGTACATTTCTCCGTAACTTGAATTATTTTTGTTATTTGTACGACTCCTAGTGTATACCTTATATTTTACTTACGAAGAACCAATAATTGGTAAGCATGTATAAACGAAAATCCAATCACTTTTACCTAAATGTGCAAACTAATTGAGTGATCAAAATCACTTTGGAAACCAAAGAGGATTAACAGAAATAGTTGGCAAGGACAAGTTTGATACTATGATGCAAATGAACATGATAACTGATGGGTATTTGACTGGTCAAGCTAACACTAGTAGGAAAAATCATACTAGTGGCGTGTCATTTTGCTACCGGTGGCGTTGGGTCAACACGCACTAGTAGTTCGTCGCTAGTAAAATTTGCTGGTGCGCGAGTGGGGCACGCAACCGGTAAGTCACCTAGTGGTGGGGTGGTTCGCATGTCTACTGGTAGCGTGTCACTGATTTAGCACGCCACCAATATGATTAAGATTTTAAAAAAAATTGCTGCTTCTATATTAAATTAGCAGTAATAATATATGTCAAAACTCAAATATCGTTTATAAACAATAAAAAGAATATATCACATCATCCACAACCAATAGATTAATAAGAGTAGTATGTTATTGAAGTTTTATCGACTAGATAATGTCTAACTTACTGAAGTTCGACTAGATAGTAGCTACATACATATCTAGCTAGCTTATCGAAGTTCAACTAGTTCAGGGTGCTATGGGTTAGAAGGGGAAACATCATTGTAGTGCATGTTGATACTTCCATAATTAGATTCATAATGACTCATCTAGAGCGCTTCACTAGCGTGAAACCCGCACACTTAAGCAAGGTCTGTCCAAGCCGGACAACTGAAAAATCTTCTATTGGCTTCATTTACGATAAGAACTGTAAAGACCTAGTCATTCTATATGATAGTGTGTGTGGTTTTACCATGTTACAACCTAAGATGTTGCATACGATATTTGTTGGGTAGTTATAAATTCAATCATACATGTGTATTGTATTGATATGAATACGTATGTTGTATACACTTGTACATTTCTCGGTGACTTGAGTTCTTTTTGTTATTTGTACGACCCATAAAGGATACCTTATATTCTACTAATTGAAGAACCGATAATTGGTAAGCATGTATAAATGGAAATCCAATCACTTTTAATGAAAACTAATTGAGTGATCACAATCACTTTGGAAACTGAAGAGGATTAAACAAAATAGTTCGCAAGGAAAAGTTTGATACTATGATTAGTTTATTTGCACTCGTGAGTCGATTGTTCTACATGGTCACAGGACTAGTTTACCTTGGAGTACAATCAGATTCTAGAGGTGATGTGCAATGTTGCTCTGATTCGCCAGCCTCCTTATTCTTTAATTGGTGAGCCATCTTGATCTGCACAACCCCTTAGTTTTCTCGGTTTCGGCTATAGAAAGAGGAGAGAATGATGGTGTTCGAGCCAGCCAATCAGCCCTTAGGACAGTAAGTCCTCAATGGGAAGGACAAGTATCTGCCGGTCAAGACTGCAGAACCCGGAAGGGACTTCTAGAAATACGCTAGATCTAGGCACCCGGCCCAGATCCGACACCCTTGCCACACATGTCCAAAGGGTGGGCTTCCAATCGTGCTAGGAGCCCCAAAACCCTCTGCGGTGACCCAACATACCACCGCATGATGTAGTAAACTATAGTCGTTGATATAACACCGTTCCACTAGTATTAGATCCCTCAGAGTGGTACAATAGAAACATAATAGGTCCAAGACATGACTATAGATTACAACTCGACTATTTACAAAAGATCTAAAGAACACTCTAGGATAGAAGAGAAATCAACTTCTTACAAAGAAGAACCAAAAATAATAACTCATAACTATCATACTAATAGACTAGTATCTAAACTACTTGGCTTGCAAATGCTGCTATTGCATTGCTCAACAAAAGTAGGTTCTATGGCTAGATATTATACTCCTACCTAATCAACAAGTTCGTATTTACTTTGGTTGATGTATATATTGTAACTACCTCGGTGAATTACGCTCCTAGTTACAAGCCTGGATGAGCGGTAGTGGTTGAAATAGTACGGTGGGGCCCTAAAAGCCACTCACGGGTAGACCTTTCGGCCGTCCCAACCACTTCCATCTCATCGGGACCTGTACGGGCGGCGTAATCGGCAGGCGAAGGGATCAACTACATACACAAGTAGGTATGTATGCAAGCCACCATACAAGAGTACATCAGAGCCATACCATCTAGAAAGAAAGGAAATATAGCAACGCCATACGGCAAGATTCAAATGACCTAGATAGATCTAATATTTTAGGATACTTCCTCATACAGCACACATCAGAGTATCATGCGGAAGCGGCAAACAAAGTCCGAGTACGGATAAGAAGCAAATCAGCATAAGATGCCATAGAAATAAGCACATCCCAACCACAGATCTTACGGATCCCCGTTCCCGGAATCTCTACACCGAACGATCGTTGCCCACATCATCAGCCTCTTCCACCCAGTATCCGTCCTGCGAGGGTACTTGTTCATCTGAACCAATAATTTATCGTGTGAGACCCTAAGGGTACTCAGCAAGTCTTAATGCCTCTAAAGGGGACACAACCTGGGGTGACGCAATTGCAGCGAAAATAAACCCTAACAGTTCTACAGATAAATGCTAACCATCCGCCTAACCAATGATAGACGGATGTCCGTGAATTAAGACAACAGTTATAACAGTAATTTCCACAGATCCATCCTCCTCCCCGCTTACCAACGAGGAAGCGGACGAACAACCCCCCATCCGTTGGCAATTTTATTAACCATTCCATCAGTGTTGCACGATTTACTAGTCAAATTACTTAGTCAGATTAAAGCGGTACTTTAGTTATGCTTGTCTATGATCGAGAAACTGTGCTCCAAGTCGTCCATAACCGCGGACACGGCTTTCAGAAAATTTTACCCGGCCGGGGTGCACCAATAGCAACACACGCTCGATCAACCTCGGAAAAACCAAATCAAAACCCAACGAGGCCTTCACGACAAAGCAATCACAGGATTCAGAAATATTTCAGGGGGCCACCCCTTGGAGTAGACCCGCAACGAAGTTAGCTGACTTCGAGACGGACTCAAGGTTTGGGTGGACGGCTGTAAACGACTGGGAACCCGAAAGTGTGGCTGGGCTTGTCGATACCGCGAAAACGTGTCCCAATCCTAAACAGTACAGGTGCTCCTCGCACAATTTAAATACAGAAGTAGCATGGCATAAGTACAGGATAGTAAATAAAACCTCAAACTAGTTTGTGGCCCCAAGAAATAAGACAGAATCAAGCTCTGGCTCAGGGGGGTCCCATATACCTCCCGGATGTGGATAGCGCGAGAAATCAAGGAACATGAATCAAGTACTCGGGGTCTTACGGGACACAAGTGAGCAGGAAAAACCAAATAGCAGATGTTGCTCACCGGTGCCACTTTCATTAGTTATCCCATTACTACTCAGGTTAAGTTGTTTAGGTACCTCGTTATCCAACAGACTCTCACATACCCTACACATGCTGTTCTACGACTCGCATGGCTCAAACAACTCCTGTAGTAATGGCTCATGGGATGGGGGAACAAGCTTGGTGGGGTGTAAAAGTAAAGGCTATGCATACTTGGGATTCAATTTAATGCAATCGCGACTCAATGATGCAAGAATAAGATAGAGGCAATAGGTACTGTATGTATGCAAGTATGTGGTAGTGCTTGCCTGGCAACTCAGTTGAAGCGAGAGACGGATCTGGGTAGTGCTCCTGGTTCTCTTGATATATCCCCTGCTCAGTGTCTATCCGAGAAAAACCAAACAAACAAGGCCAACATGAATATAGAGCACAAGCATATGAATAAGATGCGTCAAACAAACAATCATGCCATGATGAATGATGCACAATTTGCATGGCATTAAAGTAGCATGGCATAGGTGAGGTGTGGAAGACAAGAATAAGATTTTAATGGGGTTTTGGATCACATTTGTTGCCATAATAGTTGCTGTACACTATATTTTTATATGATGCATGCTGCAATTGAAGTCATGGATAGCATAAACAGAAAGGTCTCGTCGAGCTGATCATTTTAGACATATCATTTGTTAAATTTGGAATTATAAATCAAAAGTTATTAATTATTTAAGTTCTAGTGGCATTTGTGGTAATTTAATTCAACTTGGAATTTAAAATGTGCAACAGGCAATTTGAATGGCATATTTGAATTCCTCACATTTTTCTGGTTCAGAAACATATAACATTTGCATCATTTGGATTTATGAATGAAAAGTTATTTAAAAACAGAATTATATTTGTATTTGAAATAATTAGAAAAAGAGATTTGATTTTAAACAGAAACAGAGACATTTTACACTCAGCTAAACCCAGCCCTAGTCGCAGCCAGGTGGGGTCACAGGGCTGACTGGGCCACACGACAGCGCGCGCGGCCAGGGGCTGACAGGTGGGGAGGAACATGGGACCGCGGGTTATTTTGGAAAAAGGTGAGGAGCCTTTTTAGAAAAGACCACTGACGCTGACAGGTGGGGAGCCGAGGGACGGCGGGTTTAGGCGGGAGAAACTGCGAGGGCGTAAGCGCAAAATAGCGGCGATCTGCCGGCGTTCAGACGACGATGGCGACGCCGTCGCTGATCTAAACGACACGACCCCAAAACGAAAAATGAAAAGGGGAGCACGGCCTACAACTTCGGTTCGGGGTGCTAGCGCGGAGGAGGACCACGGCGCGCGGGGCTGGGCGACAAACAGAGGCGGATCGCGCGACTGCAGGTGCCTGACTGCGCACGCTGGCGGCGACGCGCGCGCGCGCAGGGTGCTCGACGGAGTGCGGAGGTGCTACGGCGGACTAGAGAGGGGAAGGGGGTGTCTAGGGGCTGGAGGAGCTCACCGCGGTGTCGTCGACGGTGAGAGGCAGGCCGGAGAGACTGCTGATCTGCGACGGGGCTGGAACCCTGGAGCTGCTGGTACTCGCGGGCGCGGCGGCGGCGGGGCTACTCCGGCGGGGTCCGGCTGGTTACTCGCGTCCTGGGCGGTGCAGTGGAAGCAGGGGAGACTCCTGGGGGCTCTCACCTGCCTTGGCGCGCTCTGGAGCGAAGGGGAGCAGAGGGGGGGCCGATCTAGGGTTGAGGGGGCATGGTGGAGAGGGTGCTCGTTGGGGAGGAAGAAGGGAGGCAGGGGAGGAAAGGAGGCCTGGGGGGAAACTGGGGGAGGCTAGAGGCGAGGGGGAAGGATAAGAACGAAAGGGGGGGGAAGGTAGATGGCGTGGGGGAAGGGAGGTGGCTTCGGTCGCTTTTGCACCCTCCCTCACGTGCATGGTGCGGCCAGGAGGGGAGCTGGGCACGGGCTAGCAGCCAGGTAGGGCCAGGGGGACTGCAGGTGGGCCAGGGTAAGGGGAGCTCGGGGTGGGACCAGGTCGAGCAGGAGGTGGGTCGGGTTGGAGGGAACTTGTGGCCGAGAGAGGATGAGAGAGCTAGAGGGTCGAGCTAGGGTTAGATAGGAGGGTAGATAGCTGGGGTGGGGCCTGCATGCTAGAGGGACGGGGAGAGAGGGAGTACTTTGGGTTTTGCTTAGACTAGGTGGGGTTTAGGTTTAGCTAGGATGGGGTTTGGGGTGGCTTAGGGTTTTAGGTTTTTGAGAGGGGAAGGATAGATGGAGTGGTACTTGACAAGATCAAGCATGCTCTAGACAAGCTCAAACAAGATCAAGACAAGAAAAAAAAAAAAAGAGAGAGAGAGAGAGAGAGAGAGAGAGAGAGAGAGAGAGAGAGAGAGAGTGGTGATAGGGTTTTAAGCAAGATCAACATGGTTCAAGCCAAAAGAAGGGTAGAGCTAGAGGTGTTCCACCCAAAAACCAAATAAAACCAAAGACAAGCACAAGATGGTACTTGCATGGCCCATGCAGAATATTTAATGCCCTGTTGATTCTTGTGAAAACAATGTTATTACATGGCATTATTATTTTGCATCTCCAAAAGTGGAGTAAGGACAAGCAAAAGATTATGGGTGGAATCCAACCAACCAACATGAGCTAGAGGTAACTCACATAAAATTCCAAGCTCATATTAATTGGATGGTGGAATTATAAGGTGGTGAAAAGAAAAGGTGGTGGAGTTAATAAGAGATATGCCCCCAAATCAACTTGGGCATTTCACAACATATCAAGAACCAAATACAATATCAAGAGGCAACTACAATTAATAATGCATATGAAATAAGAACCAAAGCAAAGAGGGGTTTTGTATGATGCTCAAATGCAAGGTGGCATGATGACATGAGCATGATATGATGATGATGCAACAATTGTATGTAGGAAGAGGCCCTTTTATTACTAGAACAAGTAGCATTACAGGTGTTAGACAACTGGGATGCTACAACTCTCCCCCACTAAACAGGAATCTCGCCCCGAGATTCTAGGAAGAAGAGGACACAAAGAGGGTAGGATGGTTGGCACGGAGTTCATCTTCACGCTCCCAAGTGGCTTCGTCCACAGAATGGTGTGACCACTGCACCTTGCAGAACTTGATGGACTTGTTGCGAGTCCTTCTTTCTGCGGTCTCAAGGATTTTGGTGGGGTGTTCTTGATAAGACAGGTCTTCGTGGAGATCGATTAGCTCATGATCCACGGTCCTACCGGGATCTTTGAAGCACTTCTTGAGCTGAGAGATGTGGAAAACATCATGAACCTTGAGTTTTTCCGGGAGCTCTAGGGCATAAGCAACTTCTCCTCTTCTACCACGAATCTTGAAAGGACCGATGTATCTAGGAGCCAACTTTCCTTTGATACCGAAGCGGTGTGTTCCTCTCATGGGAGTGACACGAAGGTAGACGAGATCACGAGGGGCATACACCATATCCGTGTGCTTCCTGTCATAGTTGCTCTTCTGACGACTTTGAGCAATCTTCAGGTTCTTAAGAATGATATGCACCTTCTCCTCTGCTTGAGTTACAATGTCAGGGCCAAACCAGATTCTCTCTCCTGCACCTGACCAACCAATCGGAGTTCTGCACTTGCGACCATAGAGAGCCTCAAATGGTGCCATCTTCAGACTCTTCTGGAAGCTGTTGTTGTAGGAGAATTCATCATAAGGAAGACATTCCTCCCACTTCATGCCAAAAGAGATAACGCAAGCACGAAGCATATCCTCCAGAATCTGGTTGATCCTTTCAACTTGTCCTTGCGACTGAGGGTGGTAAGCAGTGCTGAAGTTCAACTTTGTCCCCAAAGCCTTTTGGAAACTCTCCCAGAACTTTGAAGTGAAGATGCTTCCACGGTCTGAACTGATCTCAAGCGGAACCCCATACAGAGAGACAATTCTGTTGATATATAGCTCAACCAACTGAATTCCAGAAATGGTTTCTTTGACTGGGAAGAAATGAGCCACTTTAGAAAGCCTGTCGATGACAACAAAGATTGCATTGTTGCCCTTCTGCGATCTAGGAAACCCAGTGATGAAGTCCATGTACATCTTTGTGCTGCCAGGATGGATAGAAAGCACCGAATCATGCGCCTCCTTGAGAACTTGCTCTCGCAAACCCGGGTAGTTTGGAACAAACATCCGGTGTTCAAAGAAAAGCGTGCCTTGATCATCAACGTGGAAGGACTCGTACTTCGGAAGCTCAAGTTTAGAGATGAGCTTTTTGGTGTGCGGATCACCCAGCTGACGAGAGCGAATCTTTTCTTCCAATAGAGGAGTAGCCAGAAGGTTCAGGAGATGCCCTTGTTCCACAATTTCCAGGTTGAGCTGACGGAATTCCTCGCACAAGAGAGGTTGCTGCTCTTCTATCATGAGGTTGTTGACATAAGCTTTGCGGCTGAGAGCATCGGCCATGACATTAGCTTTGTCGGGTGTGTAGTTGATGGTCAAATCAAAATCATTGATTGCTTCGATCCATCTCCTCTGCCGAAGGTTGAGATCAGGCTGAGTGAAGATATACTTCAAACTTTTGTGGTCAGAAAAGATCTCACAACGGTTACCAAGCAAGTAGTGCCTCCATAGCTTCAAAGCAAAGACAACTGCTGCTAGCTCGAGGTCATGTGTGGGATAGTTGATCTCATGCGTCTTCAACTGTCGAGAGGCATAAGCAACAACTTGTTTCTCTTGCATAAGGACCGCACCCAATCCTTGCAAAGAGGCGTCACAGAATATCTGGAAGGGCTTAGATGTATCCGGAGGAACCAAGACTGGTGTGGAAGTGAGCTTCTCTTTGAGTGTCTCAAAACTTGCTTGACACGCAGGAGTCCACAGGTATTTCTTGCCTTTCTTGAGGAGATCGGTAAGAGGCTTCGCTATCTTCGAGAAGTTCTGAACGAAGCGACGGCAATAACTAGCCAAACCAAGAAAACTCCGCACTTCTTTGACATTAACAGGAGGAAGCCATTCAACAATTGTCTTCACAGTTTCCGGGTTGACTGCAATGCCCTTGGCAGAGATAACATGACCCAGATAGGTTACTTCAGGCAGCCAAAACTCACACTTTGAGAACTTTGCATACAAGCGGTTCTCACGAATCTTGTTTAGGACACACCGCAGGTGTTCTTCATGCTCTTCCTTAGACTTGGAATAGACCAGGATGTCATCCAGATAGACCACAACGAACTTATCAAGGTACTCCATGAAAACCGAGTTCATAAGCCTCGAGAAGGTAGCAGGTGCGTTGGTGAGACCGAAAGACATGACCGTGTACTCATACAGGCCATAGCGGGTGGTGAAAGCTGTTTTGGGCACATCTTCCTTGCGAATCTTGATTTGGTGGTAACCACTTCTCAAGTCCAGCTTAGAGAACACCACAGCTCCAGCTAGCTGATCGAACAGATCATTAATCCGCGGAAGGGGATATTTGTTCTTGATGGTTTTAGCATTGAGAGCCCGATAGTCAACACAAAGTCTATCAGTCCTGTCACGCTTCTTCACAAAGATTGTTGGGCTACCCCAAGAAGAAGTACTGTGTTGAATGAAACCCAACTTCTCTTGTTCATCAAGCTGTCGTTTGAGTTCAGCCAACTCAGAAGGACCCATTTTATAAGGCCGCTTGGATATAGGAGCCGTTCCAGGTTCAAGCTCAATCACAAACTCAACCTCACGATCCGGAGGCATACCCGACAACTCTTCAGGAAAAACATCTGGGAACTCACAGACCACCGGTACACTCTGAATAGCTTCCATAGCATCATCATTCAGAGCCGCCAAAGAGAAAAGCTGGACAGCAGGAGTCAGACTTGGAGAAAAGACTATATGGCCTTCAGGAATCTTCAGAGAAACTGAGCGTTCAGCACAATCAATCACAGCTGCATTCGCCGTTAACCAATCCATGCCCAAGATGACATCAATGTCAGAATTGCCCAGAACAATTAAGGAAGCCGAGAACAAAGAGCCACCAATCTCAATTTGATTGCCATGGCTGATATGAACAGCCCTCATGTTTGAACCAGGAGATTGTACCACCAACCGCTTGAGTAGAGGAACCATAACTAACTCATTCTCATTTGCAAACTTGTGAGAAACAAATGAATGCGATGCACCAGAATCGAACAAAACTCGTGCAGGGACTGAGTTAACGGAAAGCATACCCATCACGACTCCCGGTGCATGCTCGGCTTGAGCGGCGTTGACACAATTGGCACGAACAACCGCAGACCCGGGCTTGGTGTTGATGTTGAGAGCCCGAGGTGGTGGTGCACGAACCAAAGGAGAGCTTGCTGCAGATCTTGGCGGGGGTGGAGGGAGAGCTTTGTTCTTCAACGGACAGTTCCAGTTGGGATGTCCATGATCTCCACATGTGAAACAAGCACCATGTGGACGTGGAGCAGAGTAGCCAGGGACTCCGCCAGGCGCTCCAGGGTAGTTGTGGGTGTAGCCCCTGGGAGCCGCAGTGGTGAAGTTTGGTGGCCTTGACGCGTAGCTTGAAGGTCTTGGTGAAGCCGGGAGGGACGGTGGGGTGTTAGGAACCCAGACACGCCGCTTAGAAGGAGCTGCCATAACTGCAGAGCTTGATGCATCCCTGTTGTGTTTCTTGGACTCCTCAAACACTTGTCGACTTGCCTCCTCTTGCAAAGTTGTGTGTTGTAGTTCCAGGAAAGATGCCGGCCTTGCATGTGTAATCGCATACTTGATCGATGCATTGAGCCCTTGCCTGAACCTCTTCTGCTTCTTCTTGTCATCAGATACCTCATCACCACCATAACGAGAGAGATTCATGAAGTTCCTGATGTAGGTGTTGACGTTATCATTTCCTTGCTTCAGGTTGAGAAAAGCCTCCTTCATCCTTTCCATTACAATCTCTGAGAGAAACTGCTCCTTGAACGCTCCAGTGAACCTTTCCCAAGTTGGCTGGAAACCCGTGCAGCTTGCCTTCAAGTAATTCTCCCACCAAAGAGCTGCATCTCCCTTCAGAAGGTGAGTAGCACACTTGACCCACTCCTGCTCCGGAACATCAGCAGTCTCGAGCAACCTTGACATCTCACGCAGCCAATCATCCGCGTCCAGTGGGCGATCGGAAACATCAAACTGACGAGGGTTGAATTTCAGGAAGCTCTTGATGTCTCCTCGCTTGGGAGGTGGAGGGAGTGGAGCAAACTCATTTCTTCTGACGCTTTCTTCCAGACGCTGCTGGTTCTGCTGCATTGCTGCCAAGGCATTTGCTATGTTTGACAATGCGGCCCCAAGTTCTGGTGGTATATCCTCATCTGAACGGCGTGGTGGAGCCATCCTGAGATTGATATAAAACACAAGTCAGTACTATAATGGAGAATGATAATAATCCAACATAGTACCAAGATGGAATTAACCAAGATTAAAGGATACAAATTACTAAGATGATATTAAAATATCAACAAAGTTCAAAGCACCTAGAAGATATTAAGCATATCGCACACGACTTAAAAGGAGTGTGGTACACAGTTATATCAAAGAAAATTTTTCCACAAATTTCGGCATTAAAACACCAATAGATGCGCAAAATTACTTAACGAATCAAGATTAGTGACTCTACCGATTCAATATACAAAAGCGAATGATAAGAGTAGTGGTATGGTCGCGACTCCATCCCGCACTCAAATCATTACTCCGCACATGAACAAGTGGAACACATATCCTAACCCCTTCTTCACACGACGAAACCTAAAGATTGGTAACTACGGAAACGAACACGCCAAACAAGATAGCGTCGGATACAAAGAGTAAGACAGATGGTGTCGGTTTGCAAAAGCCTGTCGGTATGGATTGTACCAACAGTTGATAGCCAAAGGCAGATTAGATAACAACTTGGATGCAACAGATAGACAAGGATTACACACACACACACACACACACACAACCTATGGTACTACGGAAACCCAGAACACGTGAATCCTAGTTTGAATTTTGAGAAGAGGATTGAAAACGTTGCACTTCCTTACCAGAAAAGGGTGGGTGGGTGGGTAAGGAGAAAAGTGGAAGCAGTCCTACTCTCGCGTTTTGTTTTTCCCTAGTATACATAACTACCAAAATACTTGCTAGACTGACAACGACCATTTGGCTGAGACCCTGAAGGTCGGGATGGCTCTGATACCAATTGTAACTACCGCGGTGAATTACGCTCCTAGTTACAAGCCTGGATGAGCGGTAGTGGTTGAAATAGTACGGTGGGGCCCTAAAAGCCACTCACGGGTAGACCTTTCGGCCGTCCCAACCACTTCCATCTCATCGGGACCTGTACGGGCAGCGTAATCGGCAGGCGAAGGGATCAACTACATACACAAGTGGGTATGTATGCAAGCCACCATACAAGAGTACATCAGAGCCATACCATCTAGAAAGAAAGGAAATATAGCAACGCCATACGGCAAGATTCAAATGACCTAGATAGATCTAATATTTTAGGATACTTCCTCATACAGCACACATCAGAGTATCATGCGGAAGCGGCAAACAAAGTCCGAGTACGGATAAGAAGCAAATCGGCATAAGATGCCATAGAAATAAGCACATCCCAACCACAGATCTCACGGATCCCCGTTCCCGGAATCTCTACACCGAACGATCGTTGCCCACATCATCAGCCTCTTCCACCCAGTATCCGTCCTGCGAGGGTACCTGTTCATCTGAACCAATAATTTATCGTGTGAGACCCTATACTCAGCAAGTCTTAATGCCTCTAAAGGGGACACAACCTGGGGTGACGCAATTGCAGCGAAAATAAACCCTAACAGTTCTACAGATAAATGCTAACCATCCGCCTAACCAATGATAGACGGATGTCCATGAATTAAGACAACAGTTATAACAGTAATTTCCACAGATCCATCCTCCTCCCCGCTTACCAATGAGGAAGCGGACGAACAACCCCCCATCCGTTGGCAATTTTATTAACCATTCCATGAGTGTTGCACGATTTACTAGTCAAATTACTTAGTCAGATTAAAGCGGTACTTTAGTTATGCTTGTCTATGATCGAGAAACTGTGCTCCAAGTCGTCCATAACCGCGGACACGGCTTTCAGAAAGTTTTACCCGGCCGGGGTGCACCAATAGCAACACACGCTCGATCAACCTCGGAAAAATCAAATCAAAACCCAACGAGGCCTTCACGACAAAGCAATCACAGGATTCAGAAATATTTCAGGGGGCCACCCCTTGGAGTAGACCCGCAACAAAGTTAGCTGACTCCAAGACGGACTCAAGGTTTGGGTGGACGGCTGTAAACGACTGGGAACCCGAAAGTGTGGTTGGGCTTGTCGATACCGCGAAAACGTGTCCCAATCCTAAACAGTACAGGTGCTCCTCGCACAATTTAAATACAGAAGTATCATGGCATAAGTACAGGATAGTAAATAAAACCTCAAACTAGTTTGTGGCCCCAAGAAATAAGACGGAATCAAGCTCTGGCTCAGGGGGGTCCCATATACCTCCCGGATGTGGATAGCGCGAGAAATCAAGGAACAGGAATCAAGTACTCGGGGTCTTACGGGACACAAGTGAGCAGGAAAAACCAAATAGCAGATGTTGCTCACCGGTGCCACTTTCATTAGTTATCCCATTACTACTCAGGTTAAGTTGTTTAGGTACCTCGTTATCCAACAGACTCTCACATACCCTACACATGCTGTTCTACGACTCGCATGGCTCAAACAACTCCTGTAGTAATGGCTCATGGGATGGGGGAACAAGCTTGGTGGGGTGTAAAAGTAAAGGCTATGCATACTTGGGATTCAATTTAATGCAATCGCGACTCAATGATGCAAGAATAAGATAGAGTCAATAGGTACTGTATGTATGCAAGCATGTGGTAGTGCTTGCCTGGCAACTCAGTTGAAGCGAGAGACGGATCTGGGTAGTGCTCCTGGTTCTCTTGATATATCCCCTGCTCAGTGTCTATCCGAGAAAAACCAAACAAACAAGGCCAACATGAATATAGAGCACAAGCATATGAATAAGATGCGTCAAACAAACAATCATGCCATGATGAATGATGCACAATTTGCATGGCATTAAAGTAGCATGGCATAGGTGAGGTGTGGAAGACAAGAATAAGATTTTAATGGGGTTTTGGATCACATTTGTTGCCATAATAGTTGCTGTACACTATATTTTTATATGATGCATGCTGCAATTGAAGTCATGGATAGCATAAACAGAAAGGTCTCGTCGAGCTGATCATTTTAGACATATCATTTGTTAAATTTGGAATTATAAATCAAAAGTTATTAATTATTTAAGTTCTAGTGGCATTTGTGGTAATTTAATTCAACTTGGAATTTAAAATGTGCAACAGGCAATTTGAATGGCATATTTGAATTCCTCACATTTTTCTGGTTCAGAAACATATAACATTTGCATCATTTGGATTTATGAATGAAAAGTTATTTAAAAACAGAATTATATTTGTATTTGAAATAATTAGAAAAAGAGATTTGATTTTAAACAGAAACAGAGACATTTTACACTCAGCTAAACCCAGCCCTAGTCGCAGCCAGGTGGGGTCACAGGGCTGACTGGGCCACACGACAGCGCGCGCGGCCAGGGGCTGACAGGTGGGGAGGAACATGGGACCGCGGGTTGTTTTGGAAAAAGGTGAGGAGCCTTTTTAGAAAAGACCACTGACGCTGACAGGTGGGGAGCCGAGGGACGGCGGGTTTAGGCGGGAGAAACTGCGAGGGCGTAAGCGCAAAACAGCAGTTCCTGTCGGAACGGCAGCGGCGCGCCGCTCTGCAGGCAGCGGCGATCTGCCGGCGTTCAGACGACGATGGCGACGCCGTCGCTGATCTAAACGACACGACCCCAAAACGAAAAATGAAAAGGGGAGCACGGCCTACAACTTCGGTTCGGGGTGCTAGCGCGGAGGAGGACCACGGCGCGCGGGGCTGGGCGACAAACAGAGGCGGATCGCGCGACTGCAGGTGCCTGACTGCGCACGCTGGCGGCGACGCGCGCGCGCGCAGGGTGCTCGACGGAGTGCGGAGGTGCTACGGCGGACTAGAGAGGGGAAGGGGGTGTCTAGGGGCTGGAGGAGCTCACCGCGGTGTCGTCGACGGTGAGAGGCAGGCCGGAGAGACTGCTGATCTGCGACGGGGCTGGAACCCTGGAGCTGCTGGTACTCGCGGGCGCGGCGGCGGCGGGGTTACTCCGGCGGGGTCCGGCTGGTTACTCGCGTCCTGGGCGGTGCAGTGGAAGCAGGGGAGACTCCTGGGGGCTCTCACCTGCCTTGGCGCGCTCTGGAGCGAAGGGGAGCAGAGGGGGGGCCGATCTAGGGTTGAGGGGGCATGGTGGAGAGGGTGCTCGTTGGGGAGGAAGAAGGGAGGCAGGGGAGGAAAGGAGGCCTGGGGGGAAACTGGGGGAGGCTAGAGGCGAGGGGGAAGGATAAGAACGAAAGGGGGGCAGGTAGATGGCGTGGGGGAAGGGAGGTGGCTTCGGTCGCTTTTGCACCCTCCCTCACGTGCATGGTGCGGCCAGGAGGGGAGCTGGGCACGGGCTAGCAGCCAGGTAGGGCCAGGGGGACTGCAGGTGGGCCAGGGTAAGGGGAGCTCGGGGTGGGACCAGGTCGAGCAGGAGGTGGGTCGGGTTGGAGGGAACTTGTGGCCGAGAGAGGATGAGAGAGCTAGAGGGTCGAGCTAGGGTTAGATAGGAGGGTAGATAGCTGGGGTGGGGCCTGCATGCTAGAGGGACGGGGAGAGAGGGAGTACTTTGGGTTTTGCTTAGACTAGGTGGGGTTTAGGTTTAGCTAGGATGGGGTTTGGGGTGGCTTAGGGTTTTAGGTTTTTGAGAGGGGAAGGATAGATGGAGTGGTACTTGACAAGATCAAGCATGCTCTAGACAAGCTCAAACAAGATCAAGACAAGAAAAAAAAAGAGAGAGAGAGAGAGAGAGATGTGGTGATAGGGTTTTAAGCAAGATCAACATGGTTCAAGCCAAAAGAAGGGTAGAGCTAGAGGTGTTCCACCCAAAAACCAAATAAAACCAAAGACAAGCACAAGATGGTACTTGCATGGCCCATGCAGAATATTTAATGCCCTGATGATTCTTGTGAAAACAATGTTATTACATGGCATTATTATTTTGCATCTCCAAAAGTGGAGTAAGGACAAGCAAAAGATTATGGGTGGAATCCAACCAACCAACATGAGCTAGAGGTAACTCACATAAAATGCCAAGCTCATATTAATTGGATGGTGGAATTATAAGGTGGTGAAAAGAAAAGGTGGTGGAGTTAATAAGAGATATGCCCCCAAATCAACTTGGGCATTTCACAACATATCAAGAACCAAATACAATATCAAGAGGCAACTACAATTAATAATGCATATGAAATAAGAACCAAAGAAAAGAGGGGTTTTGTATGATGCTCAAATGCAAGGTGGCATGATGACATGAGCATGATATGATGATGATGCAACAATTGTATGTAGGAAGAGGCCCTTTTATTACTAGAACAAGTAGCATTACAGGTGTTAGACAACTGGGATGCTACATATATTGACTGCCTAGACTTTATTGAAGAACTTGAGCTTTTGGTGACAATTCCCTTGAGCATAACTTGATGTAAACATCGTCTTTATTGGCTTCAAAATCTAGCAAGGGTTAAGAAGGTACGGTTGAGTATACTCAGCAAGTTCACTAAAAAGGAGTGTATGATGCACTATCTACAACCACAGATCGTAGGTCGTAGGCTATGCAGGTTTTCGTAAACATTTCTTTAAAGGTTGATTTTATTCTGAAAATCTATGTCTGTCATTCTTCACAGGTTTACCAGAACTTAGGTGGAGTTCCTTTCCTGCCGCGTTTGCAGCTCCTTCCCGGAACAAGGGGTAACATATCACAATTTTTACACTCTACAGAGGTGCGTTACTTTACCCATAAGAGATCTTAGCCTTGTTGCACATCCGGACCGCGAATCCCGTTCACACTTTCTTGGTATGAAGCATGGTATAATATCCAAGCCATTCGCTGCCCTTCTTCGCGACCCCGCTTACCTGCAATTGTTGTACTATCAGACTCATGGCAGACTTCTCCCGATAATACGGCTTTACCCTAGTCTGATATGCACGACAAACATTAACACTAGAAATCTGTATTTTGTATGCCCGGATCCACGGTAGGCTTCTCCCGAATACACGGCTTTACCCATGATCTATAACTTACAAAACACCCAGAACAGTGCCCATGGCATGCAAAATGAAGAAGATCTAGATGGCTTTCCCTTCCTATTCCAAGTCTTGTGGTTAACGCGTATCACTAGAGATGTTGGTTTTTTATGAACATAGTGTTTTCTGATCTTTTTGAAATGCAGGTGATGACAACATTGGATTTGCAAATACTTGATAGAAAATAATCAAAGAACATGAGCAAGTGTGAACTTGCCTTTTGTGATTGCAAGATTATGCACTCACGGTCTTCGAGACAATAGAAGATCCAATATCTGAAAACAGCATCATTGGTCCGGTAAGGACTAATCTTTAAAGAAGCAAGATGCAATTATGCATAAGTAATATAATGCAATTTGATAAACTCGAATCCCCGGAATAAACGTCAATGATCTAGGGGTTTGGGAATTGGAAATAGTTTATGTAGAATGTGTTGCCCTTTTAGATTTGTTTCAAACGTGTGCTTCTTATAAAGTCTTGTGAGAGTGTGTGAAACAACATGTAAGTATATTAAGTAGTATACACTAACAAAGCATTCAAGTGTAGAATGGTACCTAAAGACTTCTTATATAGAGATTGTTAATCAATTAGATGTAGGGGTTCGTATCATGGAAAACAAAAAATTTCTACCGCATGAACACACAATCAAGATCTAATCTATGATCAAGCCAAGATCTATCTACTAGATTGTAGCAACGAGTCAATAGAGTACTAACCCTCGAAGATCCAAAGCGGTTAACGAGAGCAGATTCTCGTGGATGATGTAGTCGTACACTCCCGATCTCAAGATCGCGCAGACGATCCTTCCGGCGCTGCGTTCTGGCAGCGCTCCCGCAGTCGGTCACACGTTCGGTACTCGACGAAGACCTTCCTCTCCCTTGTTCCAGCAGGAAGCGGAGGTTGTAGCACTCTCCTCGTGATTCCGGCAGCACAACGACGTGGTACCGGAAGTAGAGGGGAGATCTCGCAGGGCTTCGCCTTAAGCCGGAGCGAGTATGGTGGACTATGAGAGAGCCCTCGACGATCTAGGGTTTAGACACGCCGAGGAAGAGGTGCTAGAGCCGGCGGCTAGGGCTTGGTGGTGCCCAAGACGGCGGCAAGGAGAACCCTGGGAGGCGGCGGCAGCTGCAGGAGGTGGTGGCGCCAAGCTAGGGTTTAGAGGTAGGAACTTGTGTGTCTAGGAGGGGAGCCCTGCCCCTCCTCTTATAGGTGGAGGGAGGCGCGCCTAGGGAGGGGAGTCCCTCCCCAACTCGGACCCAAGGTGGGCCGACGGTGGGAGGAGGAACTCCTCCCCCAAGTCGATTTCAAACCTCCTTCTCCTCTTTCCCAAAACTAGCCGTTTGACTTTCAAACTAGCCGTTTGACTTTTTCAAACTAGGATTTGAATAAACCCTCTATTTTGGTACAGAGATGACACCTAGTACATGATGCAATCACATCAACTTGATATAACACATTCATGTACCCTTTTCCCTCCGGAGTGTCGGACATTCCGGAACCTTCTAGAACATTCTCGATGAAAACACCAGAACCATTCTCCAACTCCGAAACGGGAGTTTCCTTATATGAATCTTATTCTCCGGACCATTCCGGATCTCCTCGTGATATCCTGGATCCCATCCGAGACTCCGAACAACATTCGGTCTCTTACTCATCATTCCATAACTACTCAATAACATCGAATCCTTAAGTGTGTCTCCCTACGGTTCGTGAATTATGCGGACATGATCGAGACACTTCTCCGATCAATAACCAATAGAGGAATCTGGAAATTCATATGGCTCCCACATATTTCTACGATTACTTTGCGATCGAATGAACCACTTACATATGATACCAATTTCCCTTTGTCTCACGATATTTTACTTATCCGAGGTTTTGATCGTCGGTATCTCTACATACCTAGTTCAACCTCGTTACCGATAAGTACTCTTTTCTCGTTCCTGTGATATGTGATCCCTTTGTGAGCCAGTCACATGCTTGCAAGCTAATTGGATGACATTCCACTGAGAGGGCCCAGAGTATATCTATCCGTCATATGGATGGACAAATCCCACTCTTGATCCATATGCCTCAACCCATACTTTCCAAACACTCAATGCCACCTTTATAGCCACCCAGTTACGGTGTGGTGTTTGATGTCATCAAAGCATCCTTCCGGTGATGGTGATTAACATGATCTCATGGTCGAAGGAATTAGGTTACTATGTATCAGAAAGCTTATAGCAAATGAACTATATTAAATGACTTGATCTTTATGCTACGCTTACTATAGGAGTATGTCCATCACATCATTCTCCTAATGATATGACCCTGTTGTTAATAACATCTCTATGTTCATGATCAGGAAACCATGATCATATATTAACCGACAAGCTAGTTTAACAAGAGGCTTTACTAGGGACTCTTTTATGTTTACAAATAACACAAGTATTAATGTTTCCTATTAATACAATTATAGCATGGTATGTAAACATTTATCATAAGTATGAAGATATGATAATAACCACTTTATTATTGCCTCTTGGGCATATCTCCAACAGTCTCCCACTTGCACTAGAGTCAATAATCTAGTTTCAAACCTTTGTGTATTCAACACCTATGGCTTTCTGGTGTCGTATGTACACGATTGGTAGTGGTCAACTGATCTCCGGATCTGACACTTCCAGGTCCGTGTGTAATTGCATGTCTTTGCGTCTCTACGCATCACTCATTCTCTAATGAGATGGCTTCGTACTAATTTGGTCCATTGGTGTGACCTTTATTTCTTTGGGGTTAAAACATGTTGATAATATTGTCGTACAATATATCTTCATAGTACTATCCCACTGTGAACTACACCTAGTTTGATAACAAACTACTTGACACAAATGCCCTCTTTTGCTGCTATAATTGCAGTCATATACTTAGCCATTTTGTTGTAGTATCTGTCACAATGTCTTAACTTTGGAACTCATCCAAATCCATTATGGAACTTTCTTTCCATTATATTGTGCCACCCTTAGTTTAGATTGAGATAAACTTAATTTGTACTTTGTGACAAAACTAGTATCAACGTAGTACTTTTACAATGAACTAACCATCTATTTGTCACTTTTACAAATAATATACTCTTAGTTCTTCCAAAAGATCATAAGAATATCCTTACTATTGTCCAATGATCATTTTATGAATCATTCTGGTATATGCTCATAACATTTAGAGCATAGGACATATCTGGATTTGTACACATCACAGCATGATTGATATAAATACTCTTTGTGATCAAGTATCAATCTATACTTGAATCTTGTTTCACTTACCAAATGTCAATACATTTGAATATATCATAAATATTGAACTCATTCAATCCTTTCTGTGCGACAAGAAACTTTCTTGTAGTTTCTATATTGAACTCATTCAATATCTCGTCTATGTACTTCTGGCATAACCATATTAGCGTCTATTCATGCCAAATATTTGGGTTTTGCCTAAGTCTTTCATCGGGATGAAATTCTTAATATGTGTTAATAAAAGATACATCATTTCCAATCAACAATATGTCTTCCACATAACGTATTAGAAACATGTCTTACCGCTCCCACTTAATTTCTTGCAAATGCAAGCATCTTCATTGTCTCTGATGAAATTAAACTCTTTTAACAGTTTCATCATAGTGAAGATTCCAACTCCGCTATGCTTACTTCAACCATTGAAGTTTGCATATGCTTTTAGCATCCTTTGAATTAACAAAACCCTATGGACTGTGTTATGCACATGTCCTAGGTAACAATTCTATTAGAAGAACTTGTTTTGTTTATTCAACTACCACATAACAAAATTATATGTAGTGGTTGCTATATTAATCCGTCTAGACTAAATATTGCTATGAAAGATCAGATCTTGTCATAGTCAACCTTTGAACATTGTTGTGAACTCTTTCCCAACATGTCGACTATTTCATAGATGTGCAACATCCATGTCTATTTATTTATAGATCCAAACACAAATGTAAGGTCTTACACCTTTTTCGAGGGTCCTTCAAGTTCAAAACTTGATTTCTCGTGTATGGAACTATCACGGATTTTATGGCTTCAAGCCATTTTACGGAGTCAGGGCTCATCATCGCTTCTTTGCATGTAGTCGGATCATTATTGTCAAATAATGATTTAACTCTCAAATCTTGGTATTCGATTGTTCATCCGACCTACTTGTTTCAATAGGAACTTGGATCTCCGTGACCACAACCTTTGAGGTACGTGAGCGATGAGCATTGTTGCTACCTCCGGAACACTTTTCGGCGCTGCGCAACTTTGCACATATAGCTAAGGTTCTTTTAACCTTATCAAAGTTCTATTGTCCTCCCACTTAACTTTTCACGAAAAATTCCTTCTCAAAGAAACTTGACGTTCTAAGCAACAAACACTTTTCTCTCCTGTGTTTATGGAGGAATACTTAACAGTTATACAAAGACAGGTTCATCCGACTTTGGTTGCACACATCTTTCTTATGCATAGAATACCAATGTTTTAAGAAAGGACTACTTGGGTTTTATCCCAAACCACAACTTTATATGGTGTCATTTCAACGGATTATGATGAAGCTCTTTTCAGTGGAAAAAACGGTAGTCTCTAAAGCTTTTAATCTTTAAAATATAATGGCAGTTTTATGAATTATACCTTTGATCTTACCATGTCAAACAAGGTTTAATTACATATCTCGAATGCTCCATACTCTTATGGTGTTTCGGGAAAATGCAAATCCACGGAACGATTCCTTAAATCTTAGGTATTATGCTAAACTTGTAACTCAAATATCTTCCTTTATGATCTTATCATAAACTATTTATATTCTTGTTACAATGATTTTGCACTTCATGTTGAAAGTCTTTGAACTTTTCAAATATTTCACACTTCATCCTTATTAAGTAAATATTCATATATTCACTCACATTTTCGGAGAAAGCATATTAAGTTGAAATCCATCGCTCTTGACTACACATAATGGACTTCGTACAACAATATGTACAAGTTCCAATAAGCTAGTCATTCGTTCCCTTTTGGCCTACGAACGAAGTTTTAATTATCTCTGGGAAAGTTTCACAAGCGTCATGTGATCAAAAATCAAAAGACTCCAAAATTCCATCCACATGGAGTTTCTTCATGTTTTCTTTCCAATATAATTTAAACGGCGATGTCACTTCCTAAGTGATCTTTCAATCAATTTGTCTTTCGACATTTTTAGCACTAGTTTTATGGATGTGATTACTCCAACGAGATTTGTGAATCATCCATCTTTTATGGATTATGGCAATTATTTGAACAACCCTTTTGTTCTCATAATACCTGATAAAACAAATCTTGAAGGCAAGCTTTGATGTTTAACGAGCAACACAATAACCTTTTATTTGTTCTCGATGAACATCATCACATATTCTTTTGCTAGTTACTTAGGCCATTGTAGTTCATGAATTGTGTTGTTTCGTATGACGATTCACACCAACAAATTCAGTATCAAATACTTAAGAACCACATTGTTTAATAAGCAAAGAATATAGCCATAACATGTATATCATCTATATACTTAAGCTGAACAATTCTAGTCTTTTCTTTTCTGCCATATACTTATGAGATTCTCTTTCAGTATTTCATTTTCTGTTTGAAAGAATCTATCAACATAAATAGTGGAGTCATACATATGACACATAGTCCAAAGTGTGTATAGTTAAATACCAATGTCTTTGGACTTGCACTTTGAAGTAGATTACCATCATCAAATGTTTGGTGTTCTTTCAAATTCCTTTCTTTAGTAATCTCTTGGTGTAATAAACATTTTACCTACATCAAATATTCACCCTTATCATGGAATCATCCATAATCAAGCTACTTTTAGCTTATAACGGTGAATCACGAGTATAATGTTGCTCTTCAAAAACTTTGGAGGATTTTGGACAACTACTGTCTCCAACCTTTTGCAAATTCTCATCAAATATGAGAACATGACTTTTGCCATATTATACTCTATCATGTTGCAACCAAAACTTTGTTTTAGATATCACAATATCTTCCACACATCATGGTTTCTGAAACAACTCTTTCAGATCCTAGATAACCTTGATATTAAGACAATCCTTTGAATATAGAGAATCATGGAGACAAACATGATACTCATACACTAACACTTGGAATTTTCACTCTCGTTTTAATACCAATTATTAAACTTCATGGAGTGACCGGAACTTACTGAAAGTTTGCAATAGGACTTTTAAACTTTAGATTAACACTTCAAAACAATACGATACCAGTTCGTAAAGTAACTAACCAGAATTATATAGTTCTATCATCTCAATTAAAACTAAGCGCAAGGTGGTAAACGGATGCCAATGACTACAACAATTATGCAAATTCACTTTGAGTTAATTTATGATAAATAGTGTTCAACTTTTAATCATATTGCTGTTAAACTCCCACTCAAAACAATATCCCTCACATTGTTTTAGTGATCACATGAACCAAATCCACCATATCAAAACCGATCATCACGAGAGTTGATGTAGCTTCAATGGCGAACAATCATCATGTTCATCATATCTGCTATATGACTCATGCTTTACCTTTCGGTGGTCCGTGTTCCGAGACCATGTCTGTACATGCTAGGCTCGTCAAGATCAACCTTAGCTTCCGCATGAGCAAATCTGGCTTGCTCACGTTGTATACACTCGCAGAATCTAACACACCCGATCATCACGTGGTGCTTCGAAACAACGAATTTAGCAACGGTGCTTACTAAGGATGAACACTTTAAAACTTGAAATTTTGTGCATGAGGGATCATCTTATAATGCTACCGTCGTGAACTAAGCAATACAAGATGCATAAAAGGATTAACATCACATGCAATTCATAATATGTGATATGATATGGCCTTTCTTCTTTGTGCTTCCGATCTCCATCTTCAAGCACGGACATGATCTCCATCATCACCGGCATTGCATCAAGGTCAATGACGCTGCTCCATGGTTATCGTCCACCAGCTTCAACTATTACAACTAGTTTGAATAGACACGCGGGTCTTAACAGAATTTAAAGACAACCATATGGCTCCTGCCGGTTGCCAACTTACAATAAGGAACATTGCATACATCATATATAATCATAATCTTGGCCATATCACATCACAGCACACCCCTGCAAAACAAAGTTAGATGCCTCTAATTTTCTTTGCATATTTTACGTGGTTTGGGGCTTTCAATAAGTGTCGCTCTAACTTACGAACAAGAACCACAACATTGATACTAGTATTGTCAATCACCCGTTGTAAATTGAATCTTAACTATGTTGGGAGAAACAGGCACCCGCAAAGCCACTTATGCAATACAAGTTGCATGTCAAGCGTGGAGCAAGTCTCATGAACGATGTCATGTAAGGTTAGCCCGGGCCGCTTCATCCCACCATCCCGCAAGATGCAAAGTACACAAGAAGCAATCGACAACAAAAGCATCAATGCCCACAATGACCATTGTGTTCTACTCGTGCAACAGATCTACATATAGACACGGCTCTGATACCACTGTAGGGGTTCGTAGCATGGAAAACAAAAAAATTCTACCGCATGAACACACAATCAAGATCTAATCTATGATCAAGCCAAGATCTATCTACTAGATTGTAGCAACGAGTCAATAGAGTACTAACCCTCGAAGATCCAAAGCGGTTAACGAGAGCAGATTCTCGTGGATGATGTAGTTGTACACTCCCGATCTCAAGATCGCGCAGAAGATCCTTCCGGCGCTGCGTTCCGGCAGTGCTCCCGCAGTCGGTCACACGTTCGGTACTCGACGAAGACCTTCCTCTCCCTTGTTCCAGCAGGCAGCGGAGGTTGTAGCACTCTCCTCGTGATTCCGGCAGCACAACGGCGTGGTACCGGAAGTAGAGGGGAGATCTCGCAGGGCTTCGCCTTAAGCCGGAGTGAGTATGGTGGACTATGAGAGAGCCCTTGACGATCTAGGGTTTATACACGCCGAGGAAGAGGTTCTAGAGACGGCGGCTAGGGCTTGGTGGTGCCCAAGTCGGCAGCAAGGAGAACCATGGGAGGCGGCGGCAGCTGCAGGAGGTGGTGGCGCCAAGCTAGGGTTTAGAGGTAGGAAATTGTGTGTCTAGGAGAGGAGCCCTGCCCCTCCTCTTATAGGTGGAGGGAGGCGTGCCTGGGGAGGGGATTCCCTCCCCAACTCGGATCCAAGGTGGGCCGGCGGTGGGAGGAGGAACTCCTCCCCCAAGTCGGTTTCAAACCTCCTTCTCCTCTTTCCCAAAACTAGCCGTTTGACTTTTTCAAACTAGGATTTGAATAAACCCTCTATTTTGGTACAGCGATGACACCTAGTACATGATGCAATCACATCAACTTGATATAACACATTCATGTACCCTTTTCCCTCCGGAGTGCCGGACATTCCGGAACCTTCTAGAACATTCTCGATGAAAACACCGGAACCATTCTCCAACTCCGAAACGGGACTTTCCTTATATGAATCTTATTCTCCGGATCTCCTCGTGATATCCCGGATCCCATCCGAGACTCCGAACAACATTAGGTCTCTTACTCATCATTCCATAACTACTCAATAACATCGAATCCTTAAGTGTGTCTCCCTACGGTTCGTGAATTATGAGGACATCATCGAGACACTTCTCTGATCAATAACCAATAGAGGAATCTGGAAATTCATATGGCTCCCACATATTTCTACGATTACTTTGCGATCGAATGAACCACTTACATACGATACCAATTTCTCTTTGTCTCACGATAGTTTACTTATTCGAGGTTTTGATCATCGGTATCTCTACATACCTAGTTCAACCTCGTTACCGATAAGTACTCTTTTCTCGTTCCTGTGATATGTAATCCCTTGTGAGCCAGTCACATGCTTGCAAGCTAATTGGATGACATTCCACCGAGAGGGCCCAGAGTATATCTATCCGTCATATGGATGGACAAATCCCACTCTTGATCCATGTGCCTCAACCCATACTTTCCAAACACTCAATGCCACCTTTATAGCCACCCAGTTACGGTGTGGTGTTTGATGTCATCAAAGCATCCTTCCGGAGATGGTGATTAACATGATCTCATGGTCGAAGGAATTAGGTTACTATGTATCAGAAAGCTTATAGCAAATGAACTATATTAAATGACTTGATCTTTATGCTACGCTTACTATAGGAGTATGTCCATCACATCATTCTCCTAATGATATGACCCTGTTGTTAATAACATCTCTATGTTCATGATCAGGAAACCATGATCATATATTAACCAACAAGCTAGTTTAACAAGAGGCTTTACTAGGGACTCTTTTATGTTTACAAATCACACAAGTATTAATGTTTCCTATGTTGGAGATATGCCCTAGAGGCAATAATAAATGTAGTTATTATTATATCTTTGTGTTTATGATAAATGTTTACATTCATGCTATAATAGTATTAACAAGGAGACATTGATACTTGTGTGATTTGTAAACTTAATTTGAAGTCCCTAGTATAGCCTCTATACTTCACTAGCTTGTTGGTTGATTAATGATTGTGGTTTCCCTATCATGAACATTGAGATGTTATCAACAACAAGATCATATCGTTAGGAGAATGATATGGTGGACATACTCCTATAGATAAGCGTAGCATAAAGATCAAGTCATTTCAATAGTTCAATTGCTATATGCTTTCTGATACATAGTAACCTAATTCCTTCGACCATGAGATCATGCATATCACCTTTACCGGATGGATGCTTTGATGACATCAAACACCACACCGTAACTGGGTGGTTATAAAGGTGGCATTGAGTGTTCGGAAAGTATTGGTTGAGACACATGGATCAAGAGTGGGATTTGTCCATCCATATGACGGATAGATATACTCTGGGCCCTCTCGGTGGAATGTCATCCAATTAGCTTGCAAGCATGTGACTTGGTCACAAGGGATCACATATCACGGGAACGAGAAAAGAGTACTTATCAGTAACGAGGTTGAACTAGGTATGCAGAGATACCGACGATCATAACCTCGGATAAGTAACATATCGTGAGACAAAGGGAAATTGGTATCATATGTAAGTGGTTCATTCGATCGCAAAGTAATCGTAGAAATATGTGGGAGCCATATGAATTTCCAGATTCCTCTATTGGTTATTGTTCGGAGAAGTGTCTCGATCATGTCCGCATAATTCACGAACCGTAGGGAGACACACTTAAGGATTCGACGTTGTTTGAGTAGTTATGGTATTATGAGAAAGAGACCGAATGTTGTTCGGCGTCTCGGATGGGATCCGGGATATCACGAGGTGATACGGAATGGTCCGGAGAATAAGATTCATATAAGGAAAGTCCCGTTTCGGAGTTCGGGAATGATTCCGGTGTTTTCATCGGGAATGTTCTAGAAGGTTCCGGACTGTCCGGCACTCCGGGGGGGAAGGGGTACATGAATGTGTCATTTGTAGGGGTTCGTAGCATGAAAAACAAAAAATTTCTATCGCATACAAACAAACAAGCCAAGATCTATCTACTAGATTGTAGCAACGAGTCGATGGTATAACTTACCCTCGAAGATTCCAAAGCGTTTAACGAGAGCGGATTCTCGTGGGTGATGTAGTCGTACTCTTTCCGATCTCAAGATCGTGTAGACGATCCTTCCGGCGCCACGTTCCGGCAGCGCTCCCGCAGTCGGTCACACGTTCGGTACTCGACGAAGACCTTCCTCTCCCTTGTTCCAGCAGGCAGCGGAGGTTGTAGCACTCTCCTCGCGATTCCGGCAGCACAACGGCGTGGTACCGGAAGTAGAGGGGAAATCCCGCAGGGCTTCGCCTTAAGCCGGTGCGAGTATGGTGGAGCTTATGAGAGAGGCTATTAGTGGTCTAGTAATTAGACACACCAATTAGAAGGCTCTAAACCAATTAGAAGGCTCTAAACCGCTGGCTAAAGCAATTAGAAGCTCTAAACCAAAACGGCTCTAAACCGGAGATTTAGAGGTAGAAAGTTGTGTGTCTAGGAGGGGAGCCCTGGCCCTCCTTATATAGATGGGAGGGGGCTGGCGCGCCAGGGGAGGGAGGGAGTCCCTCCCCAACTCGGCCTAGGGCTGGCCGCCGGCTTGGAGGAGAGAAACTCCTCCTCCAAGTCGGTTCCAACTCCTCTTGCTTGTTTCCCACAGTTTCTTGTTTTAGTCGTTTGACTTTCAAACTGGACATTTGACTTTTCTGTTTTAGGATTCAATTTAATCCTTTATTTGGGACAGCAAGAACACTTAGTACATGATGCAATCATTCCAATATGTAATGACACATTCATGTACCCCTCCCCCCCCCCCCCGGAGTGCCGGACAATCCGGAACCTTCTAGAACATTCCCGATGAAAACACCGGAATCATTCCCGAACTCCGAAACGGGACTTTCCTTATATGAAACTTATTCTCCGGACCATTCCGGATCACCTCGTGATGGTCTATTCTTATTGAATCTCGATAGTGGAAATACACATATCAACAACATTGAGGCTAAACGTTTGAAATCAAGCGATAATTCGACCTATATGTGGCACTGTCGTCTTATCACATTGGAGTGAAACGTATGAAGAAACTCCATTCCGATGGACTTCTTGAATCACTTGATTTTGAATCACTTGAAAGATGCGAAGCATGTCTGATGGGAAAAATGACTAAGACTCCATTTTCTTGTATGATGGAGCGAGCTACGGACTTATTGGAAATCATACATACCGATGTGTGTGGTCCAATGAGTGTAGCATCGCGTGGTGGTTATCGTTATGTTCTTACCTTCACGGATGACTTGAGTAGATATGGGTATATCTATTTCATGAAACATAAGTCTGAAACTTTCGAGAAGTTTAAGGAGTTTCAAAGTGAGGTAGAGAATCAACGTAACAAGAAGATTAAATTTCTACGTTCTGATCGTGGAGGTGAATATCTAAGTTACGAGTTTGGCGAGCATTTCAAGAAATGCGGAATACTTTCACAATTGACACCGCCGGGAACACCACAGCGTAATGGTGTGTCCGAACGTCGTAATCGAACTCTCTTAGATATGGTTCGTTCTATGATGTCACTTACAGATTTACCGCTATCATTTTGGGGTTATGCATTAGAAACAGCCGCATTCACTTTAAATAGGGCACCATCTAAATCCGTTGAAACGACACCGTATGAATTATGGTTTGGGAAGAAACCTAAATTGTCGTTCCTTAAAGTTTGGGGATGCGAAGCCTATGTAAAGAAGTTACAGCCGGACAAGCTTGAACCCAAAGCGGAAAAATGCATCTTCATAGGATACCCGAAGGAAACTATTGGGTATACCTTCTATCATAGATCCGAAGGCAAAATCTTCGTTGCCAAGAATGGATCCTTTCTAGAGAAGGAATTTCTCTCGAAAGAAGTGACTGGAAGGAAAGTAGAACTCGACGAGGTTGTCGAACCTTCTCTCGAAATTGCGAGTAGCGCAGCACCGGAAGAAGTTCCTGTGGTGCCTGCACCAATAAGAGAGGAAGCTAATGATGGTGATCATGAAACTTCGGTTGAAGTTGCTATAGAGCCTCGGAGGTCAACGAGAACTCGTACCACTCCAGATTGGTATGATTCCGTTATGAATGTCATGTTGGTGGACAACACCGATGACCCCGAGACATATGAGGAAGCGATGATGAGCCCAGATTCCAATAAATGGCAAGAAGCCATGAAATCCGAGATTGGATCCATGTACGAAAACCAAGTATGGACTTTGGTGGACTTACCGGATGGCCGAAAGGCTGTCGAGAACAAATGGATTTTCAAGAAGAAAACAGATGCTGATGGTAATGTTACTGTCTATAAAGCTCGACTTGTCGCAAAAGGGTTTCGACAAATTCAAGGAGTTGACTACGATGAGACTTTCTCACCGGTAACGAAGCTAAAGTCTGTGAGGATTATGTTAGCAATCGCTGCATATTATGATTATGAGATATGGCAGATGGATGTCAAAACAGCATTCCTCAATGGAGACATTGATGAAGAGTTGTATATGATGCAACCCAAAGGTTTTGTCGATCCTAAAGATGCTAACAAGGTATGCAAACTTCAACGGTCCATCTATGGATTGAAGCAAGCATCCCGAAGTTGGAATCAACGTTTTGATAAGGTAATCAAAAGTTTTGGTTTTATACAAACTTATGGAGAAGCTTGTATTTACAAGAAAGTGAGTGGGAGCTCTGTAGCATTCTTAATACTATATGTGGATGACATATTGTTGATTGGGAATGATGTAGACCTTCTTAATAGTGTCAAGGAATATTTGAATAATAGTTTTTCAATGAAGGATCTTGGCGAAGCAGCTTACATATTAGGCATAAAGATTTATAGAGATAGATCGAAACGCCAAATATCATTGTCACAGAGTACATATTTGGACAAAGTTCTAAAGAGGTTTGGAATGGAAGAAAGCAAGAAAGGGTTCTTGCCCATGTTGCCCAATACGACCTTGAGTAAAACTCAAAGTCCGACATCGGCAGAAGATAGAGAAAGGATGAGTAAGACTCCCTATGCCTCAGCCATAGGATCTCTAATGTATGCCATGCTATGTACTAGACCCGACATTGCATATGCTGTTAGTTTAACTAGCAGATATCAAAGTGATCCAGGAGTGGATCATTGGACAGCGGTCAAAAAACATCCTTAAGTACTTGAGAAGAACTAAGGATATGGTTCTTTCTTATGGAGGTGATGAACAGCTCGTTGTTAATGGTTACACCGATGCTCGTTGGAACACAGATCCGGATGATTCTAAATCACAATCCGGATACGTATTTATTTTGAATGGTGCATCAGTTAGCTGGAGGAGTGCAAAGCAAAGCGTTGTGGCGAGATCTTCAACTGAGTCGTAATACATGGCTGCTTCGGAGGCTTCACAAGAAGCGATATGGATGAAAGAGTTCATTACAGAGCTGGGTGTGGTTCCTAGTGCGCTGGACCCAATGTCTATCTACTGTGATAACATGGGCGCCATAGCCAATGCGCAAGAACCAAGGTCACACAAGAAGCTGAAGCATATCAAGCTACGTTTTCACGCTATTCGAGAACATATCCAGGATGGGGATATAAAGATTTGCAAAGTACACACAGATCTGAATGTGGCGGATCCGTTGACTAAACCTCTCCCGAGGGCAAAACATGACCAACACCAAACTGCCATGGGTGTTCGGTATATTACCATGTAATCTAGATTAGATGACTCTAGTGCAAGTGGGAGACTGTTGGAGATATGCCCTAGAGGCAATAATAAATGTAGTTATTATTATATCTTTGTGTTTATGATAAATGTTTACATTCATGCTATAATAGTATTAACAAGGAAACATTGATACTTGTGTGATTTGTAAACTTAATTTGAAGTCCCTAGTATAGCCTCTATACTTCACTAGCTTGTTGGTTGATTAATGATTGTGGTTTCCCTATCATGAACATTGAGATGTTATCAACAACAAGATCATATCGTTAGGAGAATGATATGGTGGACATACTCCTATAGATAAGCGTAGCATAAAGATCAAGTCATTTCAATAGTTCAATTGCTATATGCTTTCTGATACATAGTAACCTAATTCCTTCGACCATGAGATCATGCATATCACCTTTACCGGATGGATGCTTTGATGACATCAAACACCACACCGTAACTGGGTGGTTATAAAGGTGGCATTGAGTGTTCGGAAAGTATTGGTTGAGACACATGGATCAAGAGTGGGATTTGTCCATCCATATGACGGATAGATATACTCTGGGCCCTCTCGGTGGAATGTCATCCAATTAGCTTGCAAGCATGTGACTTGGTCACAAGGGATCACATATCACGGGAACGAGAAAAGAGTACTTATCAGTAACGAGGTTGAACTAGGTATGCAGAGATACCGACGATCATAACCTCGGATAAGTAACATATCGTGAGACAAAGGGAAATTGGTATCGTATGTAAGTGGTTCATTCGATCGCAAAGTAATCGTAGAAATATGTGGGAGCCATATGAATTTCCAGATTCCTCTATTGGTTATTGTTCGGAGAAGTGTCTCGATCATGTCCGCATAATTCACGAACCGTAGGGAGACACACTTAAGGATTCGACGTTGTTTGAGTAGTTATGGTATTATGAGAAAGAGACCGAATGTTGTTAGGAGTCTCGGATGGGATCCGGGATATCACGAGGTGATCCGGAATGGTCCGGAGAATAAGATTCATATAAGGAAAGTCCCGTTTCGGAGTTCGGGAATGATTCTGGTGTTTTCATCGGGAATGTTCTAGAAGGTTCCGGACTGTCCGGCACTCCGGGGGGGGGGAAGGGGTACATGAATGTGTCATTACATATTGGAATGATTGCATCATGTACTAAGTGTTCTTGCTGTCCCAAATAAAGGATTAAATTGAATCCTAAAACAGAAAAGTCAAATGTCCAGTTTGAAAGTCAAACGGCTAAAACAAGAAACTGTGGGAAACAAGCAAGAGGAGTTGGGAACCGACTTGTGGGAGGAGTCTCCTCCCCAAGCCGGCGCGCCACCCAAGGCCGACTTGGGGAGGGACTCCCCTCCCCTGGCCGCGCCTCCCCACCTATAAAAGGAGGGGCAAGGCTCCCCTCCTAGGACACACAAGTTTCCACCTCTAAATCTCCGGTTTAGAGCCGTTTTGGTTTAGAGCTTCTAATTGCTTTAGCCAGCGGTTTAGAGCCTTCTAATTGGTGTGTCTAATCTCTAGACCACTAATTGCCCTCTCTCATAATCCACCATACTCGCTCCGGCTTAAGGAGAAGCCCTGCGGGATTTCCCCTCTACTTCCGGTACCACGCCGTTGTGCTGCCGGAATCGCGAGGAGAGTGCTACAACCTCCGCTGCCTACTGGAACAAGGGAGAGGAAGGTCTTCGTCGAGTACCGAACATGTGACCGACTGCGGGAGCGCTGCCGGAACGCAGCGCCGGAAGGATCGTGTACACGATCTTGAGATCGGGAAGAGTACGACTACATCACCCACGAGAATCCGCTCTCGTTAAACGCTTTGGAATCTTCGAGGGTAAGTTATTCCATCAACTCGTTGCTACAATCTAGTAGATAGATCTTGGCTTGTTTGTTTGTATGCGATAGAAAATTTTTGTTTTCCATGCTACGAACCCCTACATCCTATTAATACAATTATAGCATGGTATGTAAACATTTATCATAAGTATGAAGATATGATAATAACCACTTTATTATTGCCTCTTGGGCATATCTCCAACAGTCTCCCACTTGCACTAGAGTCAATAATCTAGTTTCAAACATTTGTGTATTCAACACCTATGGCTTTCTGGTGTCGTATGTACACGATTGCTAGTGGTCAAGTGATCGCCGGATCTGACACTTCCAGGTCCGTGTGTAATTGTATGTCTTTGTGTCTCTACGCATCACTCATTCTCTAATGAGATGGCTTCGTACTAATTTGGTCCATTGGTGTGACCTTTAGTTCTTTGGGGTTAAAACATGTTGATAATATTGTCGTACAATATATCTTCATAGTACTATCCCACTGTGAACTACACCTAGTTTGATAACAAACTACTTGACACAAATGCCCTCTTTTGCTGCTATAATTGCAGTCATATACTTAGCCTTTTGTTGTAGTATCTGTCACAATGTCTTAACTTTGGAACTCATCCAAATCCATTATGGAACTTACTTTCCATTGTATTGTGCCACCCTTAGTTTAGATTGAGATAAACTTAATTTGTACTTTGTGACAAAACTAGTATCAATGTAGTACTTTTACAATGAAGTAACCATCTATTTGTCACTTCTACAAACAATATATTCTTAGTTCTTCCAAAAGATCATAAGAATATCCTCACTATTGTCCAATGATCATCTTATGAATCATTCTGGTATATGCTCACATCATTTAGAGCATAGGACATATCTGGATTTGTACATATCACAGAATAATTGATATAAATACTCTTTGTGATTTCATACATCAAGTATCAATCTATACTTGAATCTTTGTTTCACTTTCCAAGTGTCAATACACTTGAATATATCATTAATATTGAACTCATTCAATCCTTTCTGTGCGACAAGAACCTTTCTTGTAGTTTCTATATTGAACTCATTCAATACATCATCTATGTACTTTTGGCACAACCATATTAGCGTCTATTGATGCCAAATATTTAGGTTTTGCCTAAGTCTTTCATCAGGATGAAATTCTTAATATGTGTTAATACATCTTTTCCAATCAATAATATGTCCTCCACATAATGTTTTAGAAATATGTCTTAGCGCTCCCACTTAATTTCTTGCAAATGCAAGCATCTTCATTGTCTCTGATGAAATTAAACTCTTTTAACAGTTTCATCATAGTGAAGATTCCAACTTCGCTATGCTTACTTCAACCATTGAAGTTTGCATATGCTTTTAGCATCCTTTGAATTAACAAAACCCTATGGACCGTGTTACGCACATGTCCTAGGTAACAATTCTATTAAAAGAACTTGTTTTGTTTATTCAACTACCACATAACAAATTTATATGTAGTGGTTGCTACATTAATCCGTCTAGACTAAATATCGCTATGAAAGATCAAATCTTATCATAGTCAACCTTTGAACATTGTTGTGAACTTTTTCCCAACATGTTGACTATTTCATAGATGTAAAACATCCATGTCTATTTATTTATAGATCCAAACACGACTGTAAGGTCTTACACCTTTCTCGAGGGTCCTTCAAGTTCAAAACTTGTTTTTTCGTGTATGGAACTATCACGGATTTTATGGCTTCAAGCCATTAGACGGAGTCAGGGCCCATCATCGCTTCTTTGCATGTAGTCGGATCATTATCATCAAATAATGATTTAACTCTCAAATCTTGGTATTGTATTGTTTTACCCGACCTACTTGTCTCAATAGAAACTTTGACTATTGTAACCACAACCTTTGAGGCACGTGAGCCATGAGCATTGTTGCTGCCTCCGGAACACTTTTCGGCGCTGCGCAACTTTGCACATATAGCTAAGGTTCCTTTAACCTTATCAAAGTTCTATTGTCCTCCCACTTAACTTTTCACGAAAAATTCCTTCTCAAAGAAACTTGACGTTCTAAGCGACAAACACTTTTGTCTCCGGTGTTATGGAGGAATACTTAACAAAGACAGGTTCATCCGACTTTGGTTGCAAACATCTTTCTTATGTATAGCATACCAATGTTTAAGAAAGGACTACTTGGGTTTTATCCCAAACCATAACTTTATATGGTGTCATTTCAACGGATTATGATGAAGCTCTTTTCAGTGGAAAAACGGTAATCTCTAAAGCTTTTAATCTTTAAAATACAATGGCAGTTTTATGAATTACACCTTCGATCTTACCATGTCAAACAAGGTTTAATTACATATCTCGAACGCTCCATACTCTTATGGTGTTTCGGGAAATGCAAATCCACGGAACGATTCCTTAAATCTTAGGTATTATGCTAAACTTGTAACTCAAATATCTTCCTTTATGATCTTATCATAAACTATTTATATTCTTGTTACAATGATTTTGCACTTCATGTTGAAAGTCTTTGAACTTTTCAAATATTTCACACTTCATCCTTATTAAGTAAATATTCATATATTCACTCAAATTTTCGGAGAAAGCATATGAAGTTGAAATCCATCGCTCTTGACTACACATAATGGACTTTGTACAACAATATGTACAAGTTCCAATAATCTAGTCATTCGTTCCCTTTTGGCCTATGAACGAAGTTTTAATTATCTCTGGGAAAGTTTCACAAGCGTCATGTGATCAAAAATCAAAAGACTCCAAAATTCCATCCACATGGAGTTTCTTCATGTTTTCTTTCCAATATAATTTAAACGGCGATGTCACTTCCTAAGTGATCTTTCAATCAATTTGTCTTTCGACATTTTTAGCACTAGTTTTATGGATGTGATTTCTCCAACGAGATTTGTGAATCATCCATCTTTTATGGATTACGGCAATTATTTGAACAACCCTTTTGTTCTCATAACACCTGATAAAACAAATCTTGAAGGCAAACTTTGATGTTTAATGAGCAACACAATAACCCTTTATTTGTTCTCGATGAATATCATCACATATTCTTTTGCTAGTTACTTAGGCCATTGTAGTTCATGAATTGTGTTGTTTCGTATGACGATTCACACCAACAAATTCAGTATCAAATACTTAAGAACCACATTGTTTAATAAGCAAAGAATATAGCCATAACATGTATATCATCTATATACTTAAACTGAACAATTCTAGTCTTTTCTTTTCTGCCATATATTTATGAGATTCTCTTTCAGTATTTCCTTTTCTGTTTTGAAAGAATCTATCAATATCAATAGTGGAGTCATACATATGACACATAGTCCAAAGCGTGTATAGTTAAATACAAATGTCTTTGGACTTGCACTTTGAAGTAGATCACCATCATTAAATGTTTGGTGTTCTTTCAAATTCCTTTCTTTAGTAATCTCTTGGTGTAGTAAACATTTTACCTACATCAAATATTCACCTTTATCATGGAATTATCCAAGATCAAGCTACTTTTAGCTTGTAATGGTGAATCGCGAGTATAATGTTGCTCTGCAAAACCCTTTTGTAGGATTAGGACAACTAGTGTCTCCAACCCTTTGCAAATTCTCATCAAATATGAGAACATGACTTTTGCCATATTATACTCTATGATGTTGCAACCAAAACTTTGTTTCAGATATCACAATATCTTCCACACATCATGGTTTCTGAAACAACTCTTTCAGATCCTAGATAACCTTGATATTAAGACAATCCTTTGAATATCAAGAATCATGGAGACAAACATGATACTAATACACTAACACTTGGAATTGTCACTCTTGTTTTAATACCAATTATTAAACTTCATGGAGTAACCGGAACTTACTGAAAGTTTGCAATAGGACTTTTAAACTTTAGATTAACACTTCAAAACAATACGATACCAGTTCGTAAAGTAACTAACCAGAATTCTATAGTTCTATCATCTCAATTATAACTAAGCGCAAGGTGGTAAACGGATGCCAATGACTACAACAACTATGCAAATTCACTTTGATTTAATTTATGATAAATTGAGTTCTAATTAATAATTAAATTAATCTAGGTGAACTCCCACTCAAAACAACATCCCTCACATTGTTTTAGTGATCACACGAACCAAATCCACCACATCAAAACCGATCATCACGAGAGTTGATGTAGCTTCAATGGCGAACAATCAACATGTTCATCATATCTACTATATGACTCATGCTTTACCTTTCGGTGATCCGTGTTCCGAGACCATGTCTGTACATGCTAGGCTCGTCAAGATCAAACCTTAACTTCCGCATGAGCAAATCTGGCTTGCCCACGTTGTATACACTTGCGGAATCTAACACACCCGATCATCACGTGGTGCTTCGAAACAACAAGCTTTAGCAACGGTGCTAACTAAGGGTGAACACTATATGACTTGAAATTCATGCGCATGAGGGATCATCTTATAATGCTACCATCGTCTACTAAGAAATACAAGATGCATAAAGGATTAACATCACATGCAATTCAATATATATGTGATATGATATGGCCTTTCTTCTTTGTGCTTCCGATCTCCATCTTCAAGCACGAACATGATCTCCATCATCACCGGCATTGCATCAAGGTCAATGACGCCTCTCCATGGTTATCGTCCATCGGCTTCAACTATTACAACCACTTTGAATAGACATGCGGGTCTTAACAGAAATTAAAGACAACCATATGGCTCCTGCCGGTTGCGGACTTACAATAAGGAACATTGCATACATCAAATATAATCACAATCATGGCCATATCACATCACTGCACACACCTGCAAAACAAAGTTAGACGCCTCTACTTTCTTTGCATGTTTTACGTGGTTTGGGGCTTTCAATAAGTGTCGTTCTAACTTACGAACAAGAACCACAACATTGATACTGGTATTGTTAATCACCCGTTGTAAATTGGATCTTAACTATGCTAGGAGAAACAGGCACCCGCAAAGCCACTTATGCAATACAAGTTGCATGTCAAGCGTGGAGCAAGTCTCATGAACGATGTCATGTAAGGTTAGACTGGGCCGCTTCATCCCAACATACCGCAAGATGCAAAGTACACAAGAAGCAATCGACAATAAAAGCATCAACGCCCACAATGACCATTGTGTTCTACTCGTGCAACAGATCTACATATAGACACGACTCTGATACCACTGTAGGGGTTCGTAGCATGGAAAACAAAATTTTCTATCGCATACAAACAAACAAGCCAAGATCTATCTACTAGATTGTAGCAACGAGTCGATGGAATAACTTACCCTCGAAGATTCCAAAGCGGTTAACGAGAGCAGATTCTCGTGGGTGATGTAGTCGTACACTTGCCGATCTCAAGATCGCGTAGACGATCCTTTCCGGCGCTGCGTTCCGGCAGCGCTCCCGCAGTCGGTCACACGTTCGGTACTCGACGAAGACCTTCCTCTCCCTTGTTTCAGTAGGCAGCGGAGGTTGTAGCACTCTCCTCGCGATTCCGGCAGCACAACGGCGTGGTACCGGAAGTAGAGGGGAGATCCCGCAGGGCTTCGCCTTAAGCCGGAGCGAGTATGGTGGAGTATGAGAGAGAACTATTAGTGGTCTAGGGTTTAGACACACCAATTAGAAGTCTCTAATCCGAAGGCTAGGGCAATTAGAAGCTCTAAACCAAAACGGCTCTAAACCGGAGTCTAGGGCTAGGATTTAGATTAGAGGATAGGAACTTGTGTATCTAGAGGAGGAGGCCCTGCCCCTCCTTTTATAGGTGGGAGGGGCGGCCAAGGGGAGGGAGTCCCTCCCCAAGTCGGCCTTGGGTGGCACGCCGGCTTGGAGAGGAGGGACTCCTCCCCAAAGTCGGTTTCAACCTCCTCTTGCTTGTTTCCCACAGTTTCCTGTTTTAGCCGTTTGACTTTCAAACTGGCCATTTGACTTTTCAGTTTTAGGATTCAATTTAATCCTTTATTTGGAACAGCAAGAACACTTAGTACTTGATGCAATCATTCCAATATGTAATGACACATTCATGTACCCCTTCCCCCCCCCCCCCCCGGAGTGCCGGACATTTCGGAACCTTCTAGAACATTCCCGATGATAACACCGGAATCATTTCTGAACTCCGAAACGGGACTTTCCTTATATGAATCTTATTCTCCGGACCATTCCGGATCACCTCGTGATATCCCGGATCCCATCCGAGACTCCGAACAACATTCGGTCTCTTTCTCATAATACCATAACTACTCAAACAACGTCGAATCCTTAAGTGTGTCTCCCTACGGTTCTTGAATTATGCGGACATGATCGAGACACTTCTCCGAACAATAACCAATAGAGGAATCTGGAAATTCATATGGATCCCACATATTTCTATGATTACTTTGCGATCGAATGAACCACTTACATACGATACCAATTTCCCTTTGTCTCACGATAGTTTACTTATCCGAGGTCATGATCGTCGGTATCTCTGCATACCTAGTTCAACCTCGTTACCGATAAGTACTCTTTTCTCGTTCCCGTGATATGTGATCCCTTGTGAGCCAGTCACATGCTTGCAAGCTAATTGGATGACATTCCACCGAGAGGGCCCAGAGTATATCTATCCGTCATATGGATGGACAAATCCCACTCTTGATCCATGTGTCTCAACCAATACTTTCCGAACACTCAATGCCACCTTTATAGCCACCCAGTTACGGTGTGGTGTTTGATGTCATCAAAACATCCATCCTGCAAAGGTGATATGCATGATCTCATGGTCGAAGGAATTAGGTTACTATGTATCAGAAAGCATATAGCAATTGAGCTATTGAAATGACTTGATCTTTATGCTACGCTTATCTATAGGAGTATGTTCATCACATCATTCTCCTAATGATATGATCCTGTTGTTAATAACATCTCTATGTTCATGATCAGGAAACCATGATCATATATTAACCAACAAGCTAGTTTAACAAGAGGCTTTACTAGGGACTCTTTTATGTTTACAAATCACACAAGTATTAATGTTTCCTGTTAATACAATTATAGCATGGTATGTAAACATTTATCATAAGTATGAAGATATGATAATAACCCACTTTATTATTGCCTCTTGGGAATATCTCCAACAGGGAAGTGCCCCCGGAGCCATCTCCATCGATCTCCACCACCATCTTCATCGCCGTTGCCGATTCCCATGATGAGGAGGGAGTAGTTCTTCCTCGAGGCTAAGGGCTCTACCGGTAGCTATGTGTTCATCTCTCTCTATGCATGATCTTGTTGTGGTCATGAGCTTTGTAATCAAGTAGATCTACCTTGCTACTCAAGTGCTTCAATAGATCTCTGCTCTCCCCATGTGTGTGTGAAAGTTACAGCGTGCATGCCATGGTGGCACTTAGGCTAGAGTCTACATAAATACTCATTGTGCTTTAATAGATCTATGCTTTTCCCCACGTGTGTGAAAGTGACAGCGTGCACGGCGTGTGTGGCACTTAGGCTAGACTACATATATATTTGTTATGAGTTATATTTGGAGTTTGATGCTTTTATGAAATTGTGGTGTTTGTTGGAACCATCTAGCGCTCAAGGTGACAGTGTGGGGTTATCTAGATTGGGAAAGGCCCTATTGTGGATTAGAGTGTCCAACCGGAGAGTAGTTAAGAGTAGTATCATGAAGAGAGGATATTTATATGAGAGAGTGTTCACTAGTGAAAGTATGATTCATAGGCCTTGTTTCTAAGCATTGAAACACCGTTTGCATCTAGATCTATTGCATGTTTGCTTGATTCCATCTCTATTTCAGTTTCACACATATTACCCCACGTCAACAAAAAGTCAGAAGCTATTTTCCGGAACCGTTACCACTTGTATTTCACTATCTCTTCGCCGAACTAGTGCACCTATACACCTGACAAGTGTATTAGGTGTGTTGGGGACACAAGTGACTTCTTGTATCTTGATTGCAGGGTTGCTTGAGATGGAATACCTTTGACCACTTCCTCCCTGAGTTCGATAAACCTTGGGTGATCCACTTAAGGGAAACTTGATGATGTTCTACAAACCTCTGCATTTGGAGGCCCAACAACTGTCTACAAGAATAGAATTGCGTAGACATCAGGCAACCGGAGAAGCAGAAACGGCGAGCTCTTACAGCGGCGGCGAGCGGCACACGACTGAGGCAAAATATTAGAAGCAATTGAGGAAGGGAGGGGCACTGGCATGCTCGGAAGCTCACCAGGGGCATGATAAGACGGTCGGAGAGGCAAGGCGGGGTCTAAAACGACGTCAATGTCTGTGATGGTCGGTGGGAAGTCGATCTTGATTCTAGACCAAAGCTACCTCCCCGACTTGCGTGGCTAGGGTACAGCCGAGACATCGAGGAGCTTCTCCGGGTCTTCACATCAGAGCGAGGGGAGGCGTGAAGCGACGACATGAGGCGGTGCATGTGGCTAGGGTTCCACCAAAAAAGGGAGAAGTTGCAAGAGAGTGAGGGAGGAAGGAAAATGGGAATAGGGAGATAGACGAGGATAAGGGAGTCGGCGTGGTGATCTTATCCTCGCAGGATGACCTCGACGGCGGCGGGATTCGCAGCGACAACGGCGGACGGGATCAGCGCTTCCCACGCAGGTGCTTGACTCAGGAGGAGGACGACACACGAAGGGTTACCTGGGCCTGGGCCATGACTAGGTCGTAGCAGAGTGAGCGGAAAGATAAAAATGTAGCACTGAGCGATGGTTAAGGAAATGTGGGCCACAAGCTAGTTTCCATTTTTCCTGATTCTTTGTTTTCTATTTCTACTTCTTTTTCAAAACCTTTTTCAACTAGAGTTTCTATAAGATTTAAAATACCAAAATATTTTGTAAGTATCCTAATTATTTCAGAGGTCATTCTTGTCAAGTGATTCCCATACTTTTTGTTATTTTCAAAAAATCATTTTTATTGGAGATATGCATATATGTAATGAGAATACATAGGACTTAGGTTTTTGGTTTATTATTTAGAGAATCATCCAACTAAGGAATTTCATATCTATTTATGATTAATGAAAATTTAAAGTGTTTATAGGGATTAATATTAGACATAAAATCTTTTACACATGACATCCCACCATGGTGATTTTTTTTAATATTGTTTTTTTAATATTAGAATCCATCTATTTAAATCCCTCTTGGTTTTAGGTTTACAATTATTCTTTTAGAAATTCTCTAGTGACTTTCTAGAGATAGTAAATGATTTCACTATCAAAGATGTATTAGTAATAGGGTTTTAATAAGGTTTCAAATACATATTCTTTCTAATATGTTAGTCATAAAAATCACACTAGAAAACTTAGTGTGACTCAAAGTTAACATTCAATATTAGTAACTCACTACCTTTTTAGGTTTGGTGGATTTCTTGGTAAAAGTTGATCATATAAGGATTTGTAGCAAGTATTACTTAAGTGATCAAGATGATTTAGTGTCATGTATCAAGCCATGGTTTTGAGCTACAAATACTTTCTATGAACTCTAGAGGATTTTCTATCCTCCTGTTTACTCTTGAACATTACTATAGATGAAGGTTTAAGGACACTACTTATACATTTATGATTATCAATGATATCTAACTTAGAGTGAGGTATTAAGATTGCTTTCTAATGTGATCTTCATAGTTCCATGGCACTACGTTTTTGTTAGGGTTTAGAAGAATAAGATAGACATGGAATTTAATATGATTTTATATAGTCTTGGTTGATAGCTTCTCAGGAATTCCTACCTTCCCTACTTCATAATTCTTGATTCCTATTTAAGGAATTCCTTTCCTAGATATACTATTGCTTCACATCCATCATCATACCTTAACATGGTAAGCTTACTTCACATATATACCCCCACTAATAACTTATCTACTTAAATTCATCTGCAATTCCGATGAGCTTGACACTAAAGCTCTACATAGGCATAACTCCAACTTCTAGAATGCTTCTAATGAACCCCAATCCACTTGAATGGTTACTATCTTTCTTAATGAATTACTTTGTAATCTTTACTTATGAACCTCAAAAGCTTATCACTGAAGCTTTTCATATACTCATCATAGTTATACTTTCTTAACTCTAGCTACTAATGATGACCTCCAATTCATCAATTAGTTTATTTTTGACTCCACCCATAATTTCATTTATCATCCATCACTAATATTCCTCCAATAAATGTCTATAACAATCCCTACTTCACCTCAAGTGTTTACTATTCTCTAAGAGGAATAATACTATTTCTATAACTCAATGTTGCTCTAGTATAAGCTTGGTTATACTATCTTAATTTTAGTTACCTCCAGTAACTCACACTTCCACTTCATCTTACATCACTGTAACTTGTCATGACTAATCTTAAAATAATATATCTACACTAGGATTTGATCATGTTCTACCCTCCAATGTCACTTATGCATCATACAATAAATAACTCTTAGTGACTTAAGCATGATCATTATAATCCTTTGATCATTTATGGCTAAGGCTTCTACTTGGCTAATCAAGGCTTTCATTAATACACCATTACAGTTGTATTATAATTATCTTCTTAGAATTTCCTTTTGACTAAGAGGTATTATTCAATGACTATGTCTACTTGATCTAATAAGATTACTCCTTGGTAACTATATCCTCAAATTCATCCTTATGATTCTCTTTGTTACCACATATATCTTTATTTCAGATAACTCTTCTATCCATTCAGGAGTGAGTTAACTCCACCATCTATCTTATTGAATTGATTTCTTCAAACACTCTCATCATATAGATGATATCTAAAACTATCATAACTACTTATCTCTTCTTACTTCTTCCTTTAAAGGCTTTAAATGAATACTATGTTAATACAAGAGTTGATATATCAAGAATCGATAGGTTAAGAATGGATAAATCTATAGTTGATCACTCAACATTGATGTTCATCAAATATTAGAACACGATTCCATAGATATGATAAGGATTAGTATGGAAAGAAAGATATGTGTTGAATGGTCTTGACTTGCTTTCCGTCCTAGTCAATATAAATAGAGAGTTAGGTTTAAATATTACCATGATGCTCATGGTAGAAATAGATAAGAATAAGGTAGATCAAAATTTAGTTATTGAATTCGTGTTACTTGAGTTATATCCTTAGCTTGGTATCCTTGAGTTATTATATTGAATACCATGATATGATCTATAAAAGATCTGGTATTTATTGATAAGTAATGTGTTGCGTGTTTAGTTTTATTCCATTTGATCTACCCTTAGATCAAATCATCTTTACCCAAAAATAAGGTTTTAACAAAGGTCATATTGAAACTTATCGCAATTAACTTGATGATCTACTTCAGTTCAATCACTTTGACAAGTTTTGTTTAAAAGCGCGAAAATAATCCAGATTTTCTATGCATGAATACAATGCACATACCTGAGCTTACCTTATTTATAAGCTCTAATGATGGGATGTTACACCCTCACAAGACCAGTGTCGTGAACCACTATCCTTGTGCTTCGTGATTCAGAGCGTCGTCGTAGATGCCCGGGACGTGCAAGCAGCCATCCACCTACGGCATACATGGGCACTAGCTGGTGCCCGCCTAACCCAGACCAGGCACAAATGAGCCTAGATCTAAGCTTGAACGCCCTAGACACCGAGGAGCACATGCTGTCGCATCGTCACCATCGCCGGCCAGGCCGCTCCACCACCGTCTACTCCTTCCATTGTCACCAGAGGCACCCATGACGCTTACCCACGCCGCCTCATCAAGTCATCATGCGCGGAGCTCCTCCATCCGCAGGTCGCCGGCCGTCCTATGCCAAATTCCATCGAGCTCCAGCCGAGATGCACTGCCCCCAGTTCGCGCCGTCCCGCGCAACCGACCTAGGAGTCACGAGAATGGAGACCGTTGAGGCGAAGTTTTTTTGTGATCAATACTGAACCGATTGGAGTTACTCTCTATCTAACCATCTAAACAACCAATCATACATAGTATGAGCACATATTTTATGATCAGTCTAATATAATTGTTTGTTGTTATAGGTGTTGATATATTTTCTATAGTTTTGGTTAATTTAAAAAAGTTCGACTTGAGACAAGGCTAATAGCACTGCAAGTTAGCGAGTTAGTACAAGATCGAATGAAAAACGCTTCGCTTGCGTCGCCCCCTCCCCCCGCGAGCGACCCGAGCAATGAACCCACTGCCCCTTCAGACCTCCCTCCTCCCCGCCGCAGCAGTAGGGCAAAGCCCGCGCGGTGCCTGCGACGGCGGACTGCTTCTTCCCGAGCGCTAAGCGACCTAGACAGGGCCGACTCGCGCTGGTGGTGGTGTGCCATGGCACTGCGGTGGTGCTGGTTGTTCCCGGCAGCAGCTACGCGGGTCCTTGCACGCGACAGAGATGGCCTACGTGAAGGAGCAGGGCGCGGTGGATCTGGTGGCCAGTGGTGATGTGGCCATGGGGGGCTGGCATCGGCTAGATCTGGGTAGTTGGGCCTAGGTCTAGGCCAACTGGAGGGCTTGTTTGGGCTTTCCAGGTTGTGTGGGTGGCTTGTGGATGGCGTGGAGGCGCCGCGTCCATCGACCTCGTCGTCTTACTACCATGTACTCCCCTCCATCTGATGCGTTTGGGCTAGATTTGGGCCAGGCGGGCTCAGATCCAGCGTGAACATGGCATCCCGGTCTATTGTGTGGGCTTTGGCCTCTCCTCGCGTGCAGGTCGTGGCGGTGTCGCATGGAGGCCAGCGGTGGTGCTCTCCAGACTGGCGGCGGCCCCGCGGGCCTGGGTGAGCACGATGGCGACAACGCTGCTACTTGGCGGCGGGGATCTATGGTGGTGGATCTTCTAGTAGGAGTAGGGACTAGTGTTGGGGTTGGCATGGACGGTAGCACCCTTGCTGCAGTGCGGCGGTGGGGCTTCACGCGCCCATTCAGGCTCGAGTGGACCAGTGAGGGTCTGGTTTGCCCCTGCCACTACATCCGGTCGGTTACCGTTGGAAGGCGGTGGAGGCAGTTCCCTCCCGTGTGTTGTTGTAACGCCGACTCTCACCGAAATTCCTCTTTTTCGGTCTTACCAGCCTCACAACATGGGTCGCAGTGAGACAGCGGTGATGACTTCAAGGCCATGGTGGCATATGCTAGTGGACAGCGAGCTTGGTGGAGCCATACGAAGGGTCCGGAAGTGGTTTTTTTGAGGGGTCGGGAGAAATCCTTGTCATCTAGACACCGATGCGGTGACGCCTGTGAGTGTCACCTCCCTTTCTGAAGGGCGTCGGGTGTACCTCATTCCCACCTCCTGCAGGAGGCAAACCTAAGAATAGTTCGGGCAGCAACATCGTTGTCGTCGCTTCCCTTATTAAAGGTGTTGCTTGGTACGCGACACTTTGGAGTGCTAAGACCATGATGGTCATTCTGTTGCGAGTCATTTTTATTTTTGTCGAGCCATTATTGTCGTTTTTGTTTTCTTTCTGATCTTCTTTTTCTCCTTGTTGGTTCTTTTGGGCTTGATTTGTACTCGGTTGGTTGTTATATTAAATATATAGCTGGGCGAGTTCAGTTAGAAAATATAGACGGTCAGGCGCGTCAATCGCCCAATTACGGTGCAAGCTCGATTAGAATTTAGATAGGTGCAGTATATTTTAAACGAGGTAAACGTAATCACAAATTTACAGAGTATCTAATCTGCATCTACTAGTTGGGTTTTAAATGGATGTCGGTTAGATTTTTGTCCTTCCTACCCTGTTGCGGTGCCCTAGAGATTAAACGGATCGGACGCACGAAAATCTTGAATAAATTCAGATGCGAATGTTTCCATGGATCCTGAGTAAATTCAGATTCTAACTAAAGGCGACGTGGCGTGGTGGTGCTGCTCTGGTTTCGTCGGCATTCATCTTGATCTGCACAACCCCTAGTTTTCTCGGTTAGCGGCCAGGCTGGTGCCAGTGCCGCCGGTCTCCATGGAAGTCGCTCTCGCGCGGGGCCCGGCGACCGAGATGGACAAGTACGACGCCGATGGCGGCGACGTGGAGTCGTCCGAGCCGGTGTCTGCCGCGGCCGCGCGCGAGCAGCAGCAGCACGAGGAGCGCGTGCCGCCGTGGCGCGAGCAGGTGACGGCGAGGGGCCTGGTGGCGGCGCTGCTCATCGGCTTCGTCTACACCGTCATCATCCTCAAGCTGGCGCTCACCACGGGCATCATCCCCACGCTCAACGTCTCCGCCGCGCTGCTCGCCTTCCTCGCGCTCCGCGGCTGGACGCGCGTGCTGGGGCGCCTCGGCGTCGCGTCCCGCCCCTTCACCCGCCAGGAGAACACCGTCGTCCAGACCTGCGCCGTCGCCTGCTACACCATGGGATTCGGCGGTGCGCCCCCACGCCACGCCCCTGTCTCTCCCCCTCTCGGCACTACTCTGCTCATCATTATCCGAGCCGAGTCTTTCTTAATTAGTTCATGGCTTGATTTCCGCATCTGAAATACAGAGGAGGGGAATATTTGTGCGCGCAGGTGGGTTCGGATCGTCGTTGCTGGCTCTGGACAAGAAGACGTACGAGCTTGCCGGAGTGAGCACGCCGGGAAATTCGCCGGGGAGCTACAAGGAGCCCGGGTTCGGCTGGATGGCCGGATTCTTACTCTCCATTAGCTTCGTGGGGCTCCTCAACTTGCTTCCGCTCAGAAAGGTGCCTTCTTTGCTAAAAACGTTCAACGGATCAGCTTGTTTTGAGTTGGATTGGGAGTTCTACATACTAATTTAGTACTCCATGTCACGCTTTCGTTATCATTAATCCACTTTTCATCTCTTCGCTTTTTTTAAAGAGTAAAATCTATTCAAATTTTCTCCGATTACCACTATATATAGTAAAATCTATTCAAATTTTCTTCAGTTACCACTAATTTTTCTTCAGTTTTGCACCTGATGATTTGCTGTTACAGGTTTGAAGGCATAAATGTTCTTTGTGGAATTTTTTTACTGCTTAACTGAACACATACAAGTAACCACCATTTATGCCCCCTTTTTGGTTTTGCATCTGATGATTTGCATGGCATTTCAGGCTTTGGTTATAGATTACAAATTAACTTATCCAAGCGGGACTGCAACCGCTGTACTCATTAACGGATTCCATACCCCTCAAGGAGAAAAGAATGCAAAGTAAAACTTCTTGTCCCAAATATGTTAATTAACCATCCATTTCCAAAAAAAAATGTTATTTAACCATGTAGTCATGATACATGATGAATTCATGATCTAACTTCATCTCTCATGTCAGAATGCAAGTTCGTGGGTTTCTGAGGAGCTTTGTGGTCAGCCTTTTGTGGAGCTTCTTTCAGTGGTTCTACACAGGTGGCCAGAGTTGCGGGTTTCTTCAGTTCCCTACTTTTGGTTTAAAGGCTTGGAAACAGACGTATGCCCGATCGGTTGCTCATTGCTCATAGTTATATTCTCATGCTAATTTGTCAGTCACGCCTAATTCTCCTAACTCTCGAGTTTCGACTCTCAGGTTTTTCTTCGATTTTAGCCTCACATATGTCGGCGCGGGGATGATCTGCTCACACCTTGTCAACCTTTCCACACTCGTTGGTGCAGTACTTTCCTGGGGAATAATGTGGCCACTCATCAGCAAGCAAAAGGGTATTTGGTACCCGGCAAATGTGCCAGAAAGCAGCATGACAAGCCTGTTTGGTTACAAGGTCTGGTTGATAAATCAGTTGGTCCTTTTCAGATGTATCTACACAAAACCAAGTATCTGTGCCTGACCTTTTGATGTGCTGTGTACGCAGTCCTTCATGTGTGTAGCTCTGATCATGGGGGATGGCCTCTACCACTTCATCAAACTCACAGGTATCACCGCTAAGAGTCTGCATAAACAAGCCAGCCGTAAACATGCTAAAAGAGGTAAATCTGCACTCAGAGTTGACTGCATCGTCATTTCTTCCACATTTTCTTACCAAACCTGAGATAATGCTGGGTGAATTGCAGCGGCAGCTGAGGATGCAGTTACAATTGATGATATGCAACGCAATGAGGTCTTTACAAGGGAATACATTCCAAACTGGCTAGCATATACCGGATACGCCTCGTTAAGCATCATTGCGATAATTGTCTTGCCGATGATGTTCCGACAGGTGAAGTGGTACTATGTCGTTGTAGCTTATGTGCTTGCTCCCGTGCTGGGGTTCTCCAATGCATATGGAACTGGGTTAACTGACATGAACATGAGCTATAATTATGGCAAGATTGCTCTCTTCACCTTTGCTGCCTGGGGAGGCAAGGACGATGGTGTTATTGCTGGCCTTGTTGGCTGCGCAATAGTGAAGCAGCTAGTACAAGTCTCTGCTGATCTGATGCACGACTACAAGACAGGTCATCTGACCTTGACATCGCCAAGATCGATGCTCGTTGGGCAGGCCATTGGTACAGCCATGGGATGCATCATCTCGCCGGCTACGTTTTTGCTCTTCTACAAAGCGTTTGATATCGGGAACCCATATGGATACTGGAAGGCCCCTTACGCGCTGATGTTCCGAAACATGGCCATTCTCGGTGTCGAGGGCTTCTCTGCACTGCCAAAGCATTGCCTTGAGCTTTCTGCCGCTTGCTTCGCATTCTCTGTGCTCATCAACCTTATCAGGGACTTCTCGCCGCAAAAGTACCGGAAGTATGTTCCGCTGCCGATGGCGATGGCTGTGCCGTTCCTAGTTGGTGCCAACTTTGCCATTGACATGTGTGTGGGAAGCTTGGTAGTCTTCGTCTGGCACAAGATGAACAGCAGGGAGGCTACGCTGCTGGTCCCTGCAGTTGCCTCTGGTTTTATTTGTGGAGATGGTATATGGATGTTCCCTTCTTCCTTGCTTTCCCTTGCCAAGGTTAGTCCTCCGATCTGCATGAAGTTTACACCGGGAAGCTAGAGAAATGGGCGTCTCATGTCATGGATGGAGAGATGGATGTACAAATAGGGGAATATAGGAATATCAGTGAGACACTAGATTTGATCGTTGTTGCGCATATATTAATCAAGTTTTTTTAATGTGGCACCGCTTTGTCTTCGTTATCTATGAACTCGCACTTCCCTATTGGTGTGTAAAACTTGAGTTGCATTTGGGCTTTAGAGTTTAGACGAGTCTAAACAAAAACATCATTTGATATAACTTGTTGTTTCTTTTGCGGGGCATTTGATGTACTCCCTTCGTTTTAAAATATAAGATGTTTTAACTTTGTGAAACAAATATATCTAGATTTGTTTTAGTAGTTTTAGTATATAGATTCACTCAACTTTGAGGTGAATCTAAACACTAAAAAAAGTTTAGATTCATTTTCTTCACAAACCTAAAACATCTTATATTTTAAAATGGAGAAAGTACTATTCAACTTGTTAGTCAGCAGACCCCTCATCTCGCCCCCGCGACACCCTCCCGCCGCCGCTACCCCCGGGCGCAGCCAGGCCATTGCCGACCTCCTTGAGCCGGGGTGTGGTGCGTCCAGGCACCATGGCATGGTGGCTCCTCCGATGTGTCTGGAGCAGTTGTGGCGCGGAGAGTCGGCGCAGTGGTTTGAGCTATGGAGGCGCGGCGGCTTCGACCCTGATCTCTGGGCGGCAAGGAGGTGGACGGCGCATGTTGTGGGATCGCTGGCCGCTTTGGTGGAGGCGGTGTTGCGGCGGCATCGAGATCCAATTAGCCGAGTATGGGTTTATGTGGCTGCCGATGAAAGCCAGGATTGACGATGACGACGTCTCTCTTGGTGTCATTTTTCTTGTTGAAAACATCGTTTTTGCAGTCCACATTCCTTGCTCGGGTGCTTTGGGGAAACCCCTAGAATCGGGTCTCCTGGATCGGAGGACGTTGGCGACTCTATGGTGTTGTTATCCGTACTGGAGGTCTGGAGCACTATCTGATGGGAGTGGTTTGGAGGTGGAGCGGTAGTGCTCTTATCACATCAACGACGATGAGTTTGGAGGTGGAGCAGTATTGCTCCTATTCTTTCAGCTCCTTTAGAACGACCGGAAGATAGGGTCATCGTCAGATTAGTGGCGTTCACAACTACTGCAGGAGTATCCGGTTGTTCTCGTCATCACGGTCACCTCTGTCTCATCACCGACTGACGACTGTCCAGGAGTCGTGTTTAGTCGCCGACGCTGATACTAACACGGCATACCCCACTGGATAACACCGCACTGCTTTTAGGATCAATCTCAACTCCAGTGCATTTAGTCCTAGTGCACATCGGTGTCAAATACTTGGAAGAGAAGGCAGAGCTGAAAAGGGTGACTTCGACATCATATATTAGACTATTAGTTTTTTTTAACCATCATATATTAAGACTTATTAAAACTTGCAGCCATTAAACAATTGTTACATCGTCTATAAGTTTGCCAACGATATAGATAGGGGATTCATCGACCCAATTACAAGAAATTTTGATAACAAAACAATTTCTAGCTAATTCCTAAGCCACTCCATTTGCTTCCCTCAGATAATATTTAAAAGAAATGCTTTCAATCAGCAAACACCGCCGAATTTTCACCCCACCGGGGTCCTTCACCAGCACATGCATCAATAATCTCCATAGCATCGGATTCAGCAACAATATTGTTACATCTAAGACGCTTAGCTAAGAGCATCTCCACTAGCATTCTCAAATGGGCCTCCCCGGGCCGGGTTTTTTCATTCGAACGGAGAAAATCACTCGGTAGCGTTCCCAAACGCCCAGTTTTTGCCGGATTTAGCCCATTTTATATCCGGGGTTCCCAGGCCGAACCCAAGGTGCCAGGAACCGTCTGGGAACGGCGGATGAAGCGAAAAGAGGGTGGGCCAACCCTGTCGGCGACACAACCTATTCCCTACCGCGATTCAGCTCTCCTATCGCACAGAGCTTTCTCCCAGCTACCCCCTCGCCGCCATGTCGTCGCCAGCGAAGCCCCACCCCGCCCAGCCGAATCCACGCCTATAGAAAGGTCCGTCACCGCCGCATCCTTTCCCCTAGGTGTAGGCCTTGTTTCTCCTTCTCCAGCCTTCGCCGTAGCTCGGCTTCATTCCGAGCTCTCGCCCACCTCGCCTGCGAAGTGTCCGGCGTTTTTTTTCAATTCGGCCATGGACTTCGACGACAAGGAGATGTCCGCCCTATTGCTGGAGGAAGAGACCGCCGCAGCCGCCAAAGATGAAGAGAACTGCAGATCCTCGGCTCTCAGGCCCGACTGTACACACAGAATGCAGAGCGTGGAGGCTCAACGAAGGGTCGCCGGAAGTGCAAAGCAAGGTAACGGATGGAGGGATACTGCATGTCATACGCCGACTACTTCACCGACGAGCCTCTATATGAAGAGGCCATGATTCGGTGTCGTTTCAGGATGAGCCATAAACTCTTTCTCGAGATCGTGCATGCCATCCGGTAGTTCGACCCCCATTTCGTATGCAAGAAGGACAATACCAGCATGGTAGGGTTTTCCTCACTGCAGAAGTGCACAGTAGCGATGAGGTTGCTCACATACAGAGCTTTAGGTGACAGTACCGATGACTATCTCCGCATGGTCGAGTCCACTGCCATCGATTGCTTGTACAAGTTCTGCGGGGCAGTGATTGTAGTGTTTGGACCATAATACTTGAGAACACCCAATGCTGAAGACACTGATCGGATCCTCGCAGTCAATAAAAGTAGAGAATTTTCTAGGATGCTTGGAAGCATCGACACATGCATTGGCACTATAAGAACTGTCCATCTTCTTGGCAAGGAATGTACAAAGTCCACAAAGGAGGTTGCATTGTGATACTCGAGGCAGTTGCTACACATGATCTTTGGATTTGGCACTCCTTTGGCATGGAAGGATCTGAAAGGGTAAGATGGTTAACCTATAGGGAGGTGAATAGGTTTCTACAAATTTCTTTATAATATTTTGCAAGTTTTAGGCTTTGCGGAATATAAGTTTGCCCAAATGCAAACTAGGTGAAAGTGCAATGGACGTCGTCTAGAGGGGGATGAATAGGCTTTTAAAAATTATTACGGTTTAGGCTCTAATAAATGCGGAATAAAACTAACATTTAATTTATAGAGCACAAAACCTAAAACCACTAAGTTCACATAAGTACACCAACAACCTATGCTAAGAAAGACGAGAAACAAGGAAATAGCAAGATATAATACTTTAAGCACGAAGGCTATCACAATGTAAAATGCATAAGTAAAGGGCTCGGTTGAGAGATAACCGATGGACGCGGAGACGATGATTTTTTATTCCGAAGTTCACTTCCAAAGAAGATACGTCTCCGTTGGAGAGGTGCGATGGCGCAATGCTTCTCGAGCGCCACAAATGGCTCACCTTGAGGTGTGGTGGCTCGATGCTCACCCAACGCCACACAAGGCCTCACCACAAGATGTGAAGGCACGCAACTCACCGACGCCACAAAAGGCTCACTCTATTATCCCGTGAGCTCGCTACAAAGTCCTACTCACGATCCACTAAGGGCACTTGAGGGTGGTCACCAAACCCGTACAAGGATGGGGATATCTCCACAACTCAATTGGAGGCTCCCAACAACAAAGCCACAAAAGGCTACAACGCCACAAAAGGCAAAGAAAGCCATAAAAGGCAAAGAAATCCACAAAAGGCTACAAGACCACAAAAGGTCACAAGAAGTCAACAATCCAACCACACAACCGTCTAGGGTTCCAAGAACCCAAGAGTAATAAGCCCACAAGCTTGAACTCGCCGTATCTCCGAGGAGAACTTAAACCTATGCAACATATGCAAATGCAAGTCCTTCACTCCTAAACTCCAACAAATCTACAAAATCTATTGGAGGAATAAGGGAGAAAGAACACAAGTGGATAACACAAAACTCTCCAAGATCTAGATCCTAATGGTTCCTTCACAAAGAAGGGATTTGGCTTGAGGGAATTGTAGATCTAGATATCATCTCTCAAATCCCTCAAAAAGGTGCAAGAATCATAGGAGGGAAAAGGGAGAGGGAAATATCTTCAAGGTCAACAATGGAGGAGAGAGAGAAAGCCAAGAACTAAAAAAGAGCTGTCTCCACGAAGGGGGAGAGGAGCCCCTTTTAAAGGGCTCCCAGGTCTGCCTGTTATGGTAATTTACGACCCTGGCCGGAACATCCGGTGGGAGGCCAGAATTTCCGATGGCACTCAGCCAACAGTCCAAAAACTGTAATGCGAAAGAAAGAAAAAAGAGTCGGTCAGAACTTCCGCCGGTTCACCGGAACTTCTACCGAGAGCGGTATTACCGCTAGAGATTCCGACCGAAGATCCGACAAATAGAGCACAAAGAACAAAGAGAATATAGTATGTGAGAGGAACAAGAGCCGGAATTTCACCCGGTACTACTGGCGGCATTTATGCCTGAGCGGTATTACCGGTCCCTGGCCAAAACTTCCGATGGGGGCGGTATTACCGCCTTAACTTCCGATCCAAATTCCATCAAATACAAAAAACCAAACAGAAGAATAACCGGATCTTCCACCGAAACTACCGGCGGCAAAATGCCCTAGCGGTACTACCGGTGGCTAGCCTGAACTTCCGGTTAGGGAAACTCCAAAAACCAAAACTGCAATAACTTTCGCATCCGAACTCCAAATGAGATGAAACCAATTTTGTTGGAAATATTGGGTATCACCAAGGGAGAAAATACCATGAATATACATGTGATGTATCTCACAAGGTGTGGAGCCGGATATACTCGCAAGATCAACAACCACAATAAGATATGCAAGGAAAATCCTTATTTGATGAACTAGAGCTTGTTATGATGATAACCACAAGCTCTAGATCCTCTCATGGACAAGAACCAACTAACAACCAAGAAAGATGATGCTATGAATGCAAAGGTTTGAGCTCTCTCTGAACGATGCGATCGAGACACCTGCTTGAGAGCCCCTCTTGATAGTACGGCTATCTATCCTAAACCCGGTATCCCAACTAACAACATGAGACCGGTAAAAGAGAAACCATATCAAGGTCATACCTTTTCCTTGAGCATTCCACTTGAGCTTGATTTAGACCGTCTTGACCTGCTCAAGATGGAACACATTTCTTGATTGCTCTTGCTTGCTCTTGCTTGATGAAGACTTGCAAATTTCTCCCCCATACTCCATGGGGAAACCTCTTCTTTGAACTTGTCTTCATCACTCCATGATCATCGAGGATGGGAAGATTCAAGCATGGGATTTTCTAGAGATGACGCATCTTGAGCTTGCCCTTCATCATCCCTTCTTGAGGTTGATCTATCTTGATGCAACTCTTTGCACTTGTGTTGATCAACCTTCAAGCTCCTTCTTTCTTCATAATTCCAATGGGCACAAAGCCCTTGGACATTTCTTCAACTTTCAATATTGAGACCAACACATGGCCCAAGCGATGCCAATGGAAAAACCTACAAGTAAAACTCAGTTTACACATTAGTCCATAGAGATTGTCATTAATTACCAAAACTACACATGGGGGCATACATGCCCTTTCACTAGGTGAGGCAACCCAGATGATGCTACAAGATACTTCAAGCATGAAGTCTATCACAAAGTAAACAACACAAGTAAGAGGTTTGGTTTAGGAATAACCGGAGCACACAGAGACGAAGATGTATTCCCGTGTTCACTCCCTTTGGGAAGGGGGCTACGTCATGTTGGAGAGGTGTGAGGTTCCACAAAGGAATATCCAACGCCACAAAGGCTCACATTCTTTTCCGAGACTATTCCACGAAGAAATAGCACACTTACTCGTGGTAGAATTTAGGGTAGTCTCCAAACTCTCACAAACTTTCCACAAGGCAAATCACAAGCTGAATGCCTCCGGGTGACCCTAGCCGCCTAGGGTTTCCCACAAACCCAAGAGTAACAAGCAAACTCGATGAACTCGAGGGGGAATGAACTTTGTCCTGGTGGAAACGTAGATCGGGACCTCCTCTTCCTTTTTACCAAAGGAATTTGGATTTGGTTGGGTAGAATGGGAGATCCTCAAGCTTTTGGTGTTTCAACAATGGTGAGAGAGATAGAGAGAGATCTCAAGGTTGAATATGAAATGGAATGCCTAACCTCTCGGTGGAGAAGAAAGGGGTTATATATAGTCCAAGGGAAAAAAGTAGCCATTTAAAGGAAGTTGCGTGCAAGTTGGCAGGAAGTTTGGCGCTGCTGGACCGTGCGTCGGATGAGTCGGCGGCAAGTTTGACGAACCGGAATGTGCGTCGAGTCAAACCGGTGCAGAGCCAAATGAACCTACGCCCAGCCAAAGTAGTCCTCGGACTACCTGTTCGGCATAGAGGCCATTCATTCCGGCGGCCCACGGTTTGATCCAGCGCCATGTCCGGTGGTGCCGATTTGCCCGCCGGTTTGCAAAATCCTTAAACATGGAATTTCTCCTTTTGACTCAAGGCTTTTTATTTGGTGGGTGTGATAACTATATGGTGATAGGATGTGTATATGTCAGAAAAACATCCCCAACAAGCTCATCGAGATAGCCCCTCTTAATAGTGCGGTGTTTTCTATAAGACTCAAATAAAAAGAGAGAGAAATAAAAGAAAACACTTGTTCTTTTCTTGAGTGGCGAATGGGGGGTCTCACACCACGTCTCATCATTACTTGTGGACTAAAACCTGTATACATATTAATAAATAAACATTAGTCCACACTCTAGCATTAGTGTGATCATTTAACCAAAATAATGAATATGGGCATATTGCCCTTTTAGGATCGAACAAACGACATCAACGTCCTCTAGTCCTCAAATGTCTTCGCAAAGCTTGTTGAGGGTCATGCTCCTCTGGTGGACTTTGAGATCAACGGGAACCACTACAACAAAGGATACTATTTTGCAGGTGACATCTATCAAACATGGCCAACATTTGTGAAGACTATCTCAAGCTCCATGCTCTCCAAGCATGCTCAGCTTTTCAAGGAACATGAAGCTTGCAAAAAATACATGGAGTGGAAATTTGGTGTGATCCAACAGAGGTTTGCAGTTGTTCGGTTCCCTACTATGATTGTAACATCCCAGCATTAGAGCTTAGAAATAAGCTGAACACAGATGTGTGCATTGCATTCATGCATAGAAAATCCAAATAATTTTCGCGCTTTTAAATAAAAACCTGTCAAAGTGATTGAAGCTTCTCTTAACTTGATGGAATTGAAGTAGATCATCAAGTTGACTGCGATAAGTTTCAATATGACCTTTGCTAAAACCTTATTTTGGGTAAACATGATTTGATCTAAGGGTAGATCAAATATAATAAAATTAAACCCTAATACATTAGTTAATGATTTATGTTTGATCCTTAGGTGATCATATCATAGTATGCATTACACAACCCATGAATACCAAATTATAAATATAACTTAAGTAATAGGAATGTAACAACTAAATCTTGATCTATCTGAATCTTATCCACTTATACCATGAGTATCATGGTAATATCTAACCTTAACTCTTTAGTGAGATTGAGTAGGAAAGAAACCAATTCAAGACCATTCACCATATATCTTTCTTTCCATATAAATCCTTATCATCTCTATTGAATCCTATCCTTATATTTGTTGTTCATCAATGTTGAGTAATCAACTATTGATTCACCAATTCTTAACCTATCAACTCTTGACCTATCAACTCTTGACCTATCAACTCTTGTCCTTATTATAACATTCACTTAAGGCCTATAAAGAAAGAAGTAAGAAGAGGTAGATGGTAATGCTAGATTTAGATATCATCTATAGAGAGAGATCTCAAGGTTGAATATGAAATGGAATGCCTAACCTCTCGGTGGAGAAGAAAGGGGTTATATATAGTCCAAGGGAAAAAAGTAGCCATTTAAAGGAAGTTACGTGCAAGTTGGCAGGAAGTTCGGCGCTGCTGGACCGTGCGCCGGATGAGTCGGCAGCAAGTTTGACGAACCGGAATGTGCGTCGAGTCAAACCGGTGCAGAGCCAAATGAACCTACGCCCAGCCAAAGTAGTCCTCGGACTACCTGTTCGGCATAGAGGCCATTCATTCCGGCGGCCCACGGTTTGATCCAGCGCCATGTCCGGTGGTGCCGATTTGCCCGCCGGTTTGCAAAATCCTTAAACATGGAATTTCTCCTTTTGACTCAAGGCTTTTTATTTGGTGGGTGTGATAACTATATGGTGATAGGATGTGTATATGTCAGAAAAACATCCCCAACAAGCTCATCGAGATAGCCCCTCTTAATAGTGCGGTGTTTTCTATAAGACTCAAATAAAAAGAGAGAGAAATAAAAGAAAACACTTGTTCTTTTCTTGAGTGGCGAATGGGGGGTCTCACACCACGTCTCATCATTACTTGTGGACTAAAACCTGTATACATATTAATAAATAAACATTAGTCCACACTCTAGCATTAGTGTGATCATTTAACCAAAATAATGAATATGGGCATATTGCCCTTTCAGGATCGAACAAACGACATCAACGTCCTCTAGTCCTCAAATGTCTTTGCAAAGCTTGTTGAGGGTCATGCTCCTCTGGTGGACTTTGAGATCAACGGGAACCACTACAACAAAGGATACTATTTTGCAGGTGACATCTATCAAACATGGCCAACATTTGTGAAGACTATCTCAAGCTCCATGCTCCCCAAGCATGCTCAGCTTTTCAAGGAACATGAAGCTTGCAAAAAATACATGGAGTGGAAATTTGGTGTGATCCAACAGAGGTTTGCAGTTGTTCGGTTCCCTACTATGATTGTAACATCCCAGCATTAGAGCTTAGAAATAAGCTGAACACAGATGTGTGCATTGCATTCATGCATAGAAAATCCGAATAATTTTCGCGCTTTTAAATAAAAACCTGTCAAAGTGATTGAAGCTTCTCTTAACTTGATGGAATTGAAGTAGATCATCAAGTTGACTGCGATAAGTTTCAATATGACCTTTGCTAAAACCTTATTTTGGGTAAACATGATTTGATCTAAGGGTAGATCAAATATAATAAAATTAAACCCTAATACATTAGTTAATGATTTATGTTTGATCCTTAGGTGATCATATCATAGTATGCATTACACAACCCATGAATACCAAATTATAAATATAACTTAAGTAATAGGAATGTAACAACTAAATCTTGATCTATCTGAATCTTATCCACTTATACCATGAGTATCATGGTAATATCTAACCTTAACTCTTTAGTGAGATTGAGTAGGAAAGAAACCAATTCAAGACCATTCACCATATATCTTTCTTTCCATATAAATCCTTATCATCTCTATTGAATCCTATCCTTATATTTGTTGTTCATCAATGTTGAGTAATCAACTATTGATTCACCAATTCTTAACCTATCAACTCTTGACCTATCAACTCTTGACCTATCAACTCTTGACCTATCAACTCTTGACCTATCAACTCTTGTCCTTATTATAGCATTCACTTAAGGCCTATAAAGAAAGAAGTAAGAAGAGGTAGATGGTAATGCTAGATTTAGATATCATCTATAGAGAGAGATCTCAAGGTTGAATATGAAATGGAATGCCTAACCTCTCGGTGGAGAAGAAAGGGGTTATATATAGTCCAAGGGAAAAAAGTAGCCATTTAAAGGAAGTTACGTGCAAGTTGGCAGGAAGTTCGGCGCTGCTGGACCGTGCGCCGGATGAGTCGGCAGCAAGTTTGACGAACCGGAATGTGCGTCGAGTCAAACCGGTGCAGAGCCAAATGAACCTACGCCCAGCCAAAGTAGTCCTCGGACTACCTGTTCGGCATAGAGGCCATTCATTCCGGCGGCCCACGGTTTGATCCAGCGCCATGTCCGGTGGTGCCGATTTGCCCGCCGGTTTGCAAAATCCTTAAACATGGAATTTCTCCTTTTGACCCAAGGCTTTTTATTTGGTGGGTGTGATAACTATATGGTGATAGGATGTGTATATGTCAGAAAAACATCCCCAACAAGCTCATCGAGATAGCCCCTCTTAATAGTGCGGTGTTTTCTATAAGACTCAAATAAAAAGAGAGAGAAATAAAAGAAAACACTTGTTCTTTTCTTGAGTGGCGAATGGGGGGTCTCACACCACGTCTCATCATTACTTGTGGACTAAAACCTGTATACATATTAATAAATAAACATTAGTCCACACTCTAGCATTAGTGTGATCATTTAACCAAAATAATGAATATGGGCATATTGCCCTTTCAGGATCGAACAAACGACATCAACGTCCTCTAGTCCTCAAATGTCTTCGCAAAGCTTGTTGAGGGTCATGCTCCTCTGGTGGACTTTGAGATCAACGGGAACCACTACAACAAAGGATACTATTTTGCAGGTGACATCTATCAAACATGGCCAACATTTGTGAAGACTATCTCAAGCTCCATGCTCCCCAAGCATGCTCAGCTTTTCAAGGAACATGAAGCTTGCAAAAAATACATGGAGTGGAAATTTGGTGTGATCCAACAGAGGTTTGCAGTTGTTCGGTTCCCTACTATGATTGTAACATCCCAGCATTAGAGCTTAGAAATAAGCTGAACACAGATGTGTGCATTGCATTCATGCATAGAAAATCCGAATAATTTTCGCGCTTTTAAATAAAAACCTGTCAAAGTGATTGAAGCTTCTCTTAACTTGATGGAATTGAAGTAGATCATCAAGTTGACTGCGATAAGTTTCAATATGACCTTTGCTAAAACCTTATTTTGGGTAAACATGATTTGATCTAAGGGTAGATCAAATATAATAAAATTAAACCCTAATACATTAGTTAATGATTTATGTTTGATCCTTAGGTGATCATATCATAGTATGCATTACACAACCCATGAATACCAAATTATAAATATAACTTAAGTAATAGGAATGTAACAACTAAATCTTGATCTATCTGAATCTTATCCACTTATACCATGAGTATCATGGTAATATCTAACCTTAACTCTTTAGTGAGATTGAGTACGAAAGAAACCAATTCAAGACCATTCACCATATATCTTTCTTTCCATATAAATCCTTATCATCTCTATTGAATCCTATCCTTATATTTGTTGTTCATCAATGTTGAGTAATCAACTATTGATTCACCAATTCTTAACCTATCAACTCTTGACCTATCAACTCTTGACCTATCAACTCTTGACCTATCAACTCTTGTCCTTATTATAGCATTCACTTAAGGCCTATAAAGAAAGAAGTAAGAAGAGGTAGATGGTAATGCTAGATTTAGATATCATCTATAGAGAGAGATCTCAAGGTTGAATATGAAATGGAATGCCTAACCTCTCGGTGGAGAAGAAAGGGGTTATATATAGTCCAAGGGAAAAAAGTAGCCATTTAAAGGAAGTTACGTGCAAGTTGGCAGGAAGTTCGGCGCTGCTGGACCGTGTGTCGGATGAGTCGGCAGCAAGTTTGACGAACCGGAATGTGCGTCGAGTCAAACCGGTGCAGAGCCAAATGAACCTACGCCCAGCCAAAGTAGTCCTCGGACTACCTGTTCGGCATAGAGGCCATTCATTCTGGCGGCCCACGGTTTGATCCAGCGCCATGTCCGGTGGTGCCGATTTGCCCGCCGGTTTGCAAAATCCTTAAACATGGAATTTCTCCTTTTGACTCAAGGCTTTTTATTTGGTGGGTGTGATAACTATATGGTGATAGGATGTGTATATGTCAGAAAAACATCCCCAACAAGCTCATCGAGATAGCCCCTCTTAATAGTGCGGTGTTTTCTATAAGACTCAAATAAAAAGAGAGAGAAATAAAAGAAAACACTTGTTCTTTTCTTGAGTGGCGAATGGAGGGTCTCACACCACGTCTCATCATTACTTGTGGACTAAAACCTGTATACATATTAATAAATAAACATTAGTCCACACTCTAGCATTAGTGTGATCATTTAACCAAAATAATGAATATGGGCATATTGCCCTTTCAGGATCGAACAAACGACATCAACGTCCTCTAGTCCTCAAATGTCTTCGCCAAGCTTGTTGAGGGTCATGCTCCTCTGGTGGACTTTGAGATCAACGGGCACCACTACAACAAAGGATACTATTTTGCAGGTGACATCTATCAAACATGGCCAACATTTGTGAAGACTATCTCAACCTCCATGCTCCCCAAGCATGCTCAGCTTTTCAAGGAATATGAAGCTTGCAAAAAATACATGGAGTGGAAATTTGGTGTGATCCAACAGAGGTTTGCAGTTGTTCGGTTCCCTACTATGATTGTAACATCCCAGCATTAGAGCTTAGAAATAAGCTGAACACAGATGTGTGCATTGCATTCATGCATAGAAAATCCGAATAATTTTCGCGCTTTTAAATAAAAACCTGTCAAAGTGATTGAAGCTTCTATTAACTTGATGGAATTGAAGTAGATCATCAAGTTGACTGCGATAAGTTTCAATATGACCTTTGCTAAAACCTTATTTTGGGTAAACATGATTTGATCTAAGGGTAGATCAAATATAATAAAATTAAACCCTAATACATTAGTTAATGATTTATGTTTGATCCTTAGGTGATCATATCATAGTATGCATTGCACAACCCATGAATACCAAATTATAAATATAACTTAAGTAATAGGAATGTAACAACTAAATCTTGATCTATCTGAATCTTATCCACTAATACCATGAGTATCATGGTAATATCTAACCTTAACTCTTTAGTGAGATTGAGTAGGAAAGAAACCAATTCAAGACCATTCACCATATATCTTTCTTTCCATATAAATCCTTATCATCTCTATTGAATCCTATCCTTATATTTGTTGTTCATCAATGTTGAGTAATCAACTATTGATTCACCAATTCTTAACCTATCAACTCTTGACCTATCAACTCTTGACCTATCAACTCTTGTCCTTATTATAGCATTCACTTAAGGCCTATAAAGAAAGAAGTAAGAAGAGGTAGATGGTAATGCTAGATTTAGATATCATCTATAGGTTGGGAGTGTTGGAAGAGAATGAGATCAATGTGATAATTGATGGAGTTAACTCACTCCTAAAGTGAATAGAAGAGTTATCTGGAATATATAGTTGTATGGTAACAAAGAGGATTACAAGAATGAATATTGAAGATACTTACAAGGAATAATCCTATTGGACCAAGCGGATATAGTCAATAAGTAATATCTTCTATTTAGTTAGAGGTACTGAGCAGATAATCATAATACAACTGAAATGTTGTATGGATGGAAGCCTTGATTAGCCAACTGTAAACCTAAGCCATAAATGATCAAAGGATTCTAATGATCATGCTTTAGTCACCAAGATTGAATGCTTATATCATGTATAAGTGACATTGGTGGATAAAACATGACTGAACCCTAGTATAGATCTGTTATTCTAGGTAAGCCATGACAATTCACCATGATATGATGTGAAGTTTGAATATAAGATATTGGAGTTAACTAGATATAAGATTGTATGTCTAAGATGAAGTTAGAGCAACATTGGATTATTGAAGTAGTAGTTCCCTCTTGGGAAATATTAAACACTTGAGGTGAAGTAGGATTTGATACATATATATATATATATCTACTAGAGTAATGTTGGAGATGGATGTTTAAGGAAGATTATGAATGTAGTTAGAAGTAACCACTTGTTGGATTGGAGGTTATCAGCAGTAGAGTAGTTGATATAACTAAGTATGGATATGGGAAGATTATGAAAGCTTTAATGTCAAGCTCATTGGATTTATAAATGGATTAAGAAGAATAAAAGGTGGACAAGTATATTTATGTGAAGTAAAGCTCATCATGTTAACACATGATGATGGATATGAAGGAGTAGTATATCTAGGAAAGGAATTCCTTAATTAGGAATATTTTTGGTAAACACTCAGCTTTAAATCTTGGTAGGAATTCTTGGTAAACACTCAGCTTTAAATCTTAAACCAAACATAATATTCATTTCATATTATGGATCTATCATCTTATTTCCACAATGCTTTATAGGAATATTTTCCTATAGCAAATCACTTAAGAACATCTTTGTCATTTTCAATTATCATAACCACATGTGCTTAGGGGATATATTATTCAATTCTTTTCTATATGATATTCTAGAAAATAACTTTCTATTCTAAAGGGTGATATCATTAAAGATCACAAACATAAAGACAATATGTTTGGCCATTAATCTTTATTCACATCAACAAAATAATATAAATATATTAAGAACCCTAAACCCTAGGGTAAGCATTTACAATTCAAACCCTAACTCTTCTATTAGTTATAATAAAATATATATACATTATTAATCCCTAGATTTATGGGAGTAATATTAACCAGATGATTTCCTTTGTATATCATACATCAAATAATGATTTATGATCATTATATAAAAATTTCTCTCCAAACTATAAGCTAACTAAAATTAAATCCCATAAACAAATAAGGGAATATCCTAATATAAATCCATGGTTTATTGTGAAGAGAAAAATTCATCACAAAACTATTTACAGAATATAAGAAGGATAATTACTTGTTTAAAGAAAATAAAGAAACTCTAAACAATATATAATAAAAGCTCACAAAATGACTTTAAATACATTCATTGTTGCTGCAATTGTTTAACAAATACATTCTATAAAGAAAGATTCCAAAGTAAATGAAAAATACAAATCTTAAAACAAAGGTGTAAATACAAAACAAGAAAGGAAAACAGAAAAGAGAAAAAAAAATGGATTCAGTCCAGAAACGACCCACGACCCATTTCCTCTTCGCCTTTTGTCGCTCGCGAGCTGCAGCTAACCCTCTCCGCTTGCTCCGCATCAGCCCATGTCGGTCCAATGCCGGCCCACGTACCCCTTCGCTTCTTTTCCCTTTTTCTTCCTCCCGGCAGAAGGCAATGCCGACGCAAGCTACTGCCTAGCACATCGTCTGCCGTCGCTTGCCCGCAGACGCCAAGATCTGCGCCGCCGCTGTTCGTGGCCTATAAGAAGACCACTGTCACGCCAAAGAGCCTTATCCTCTTATCCTCCCCAACTTGCTCTCTGACCAAAAACCTAGCCTCGCCGGAGCAGCTCATCGTCGTCGTTCCCCGAGCCCCCTGGCCTCCCTGAGGGTGTCGTTGGACTCACCTCGTTGCCCTCGTTCTCCCAAGCTAGGTCATGGAAGCCCGCAAATCTTCTGTCGAGCCAATCGACATCTCATGGTCGCCACCAGTCACTGATGCTCGTCGTCGATTTTGACCTCGCCTCGCCCTATCGACCGCACCATCGTGTCCCTGGTGAGTCACCGAGTCTCGTCATATGCTTAAAAGCTTCGTTTGCTTCCTAAATCCATACCACCATGATCGTCTGCAATAACAGCCGCATGAGTTCGTCGCCGGCCGTCCTCCAGCGACCAAAATAGGGCGGCGCCACCACCAATAGGTCCCTCGGGCACCCTCTTTCCAACGAGCCTAGGTACTACCCCGCGCACGCATGAAATCGCTCGATAGATCACCAATCTGAGGGTTTTCGGCGGGGTGACGTCAGGATGATCTCATCCTTGACCAAGTCCACGGTTGACTAGTCCACTGCCCGTGTGGCATCCGACGTGGTCCTGACCCCACGGGTCAGTGACCAGGGTAGAGTTGGTCTAGGTAAAAAAAGTAAAGCAGTTATTTAAAAAAAATAGAACATGATTAAATCTAGTAAATTTAATAACTTTTGTTTTATAATTCAGAAAAATATGTGTAATATATGAAAATTTTCAGAAAAATAAAATTTGTAACATTAAACTATTATCAAATATTATTATGTCAACAATTTAAATAATTATTATATAATAAAGATTTTATAAGTTTTAATACTTTGATAAATCATATTTTAATATTACTAAATGTTAAAAATATAAATAAAATACCAAAAATCTTAGAAAATAAGAATTATAATTCAAAACTATAATCATGCATTATTATTTCACTTAATTAAATATTTGTTATTTATTAATTATTTATAAAGTAACGAATATTATCAAAATCATATCTTATTATTTATAAACCACAAAAATAAATGTAATATACCAAAATGATCACAAAAATAGTACCTACATGCTAAAAATATAATATTCCACTTTTGAGACAAATCAAAATTTAAATACTTTAACAACTTGAATTTAAACCTATTTCTTTAATTGATAATTAAGATAAGGATAAATAAAAATTGCTAATATTTCTAAAATTAGCCAATTAAGTCTAATAAATAGTATTAGTCTCAAATACTAATAATATGAAGTCAAAATGGTTCAACGCATTTTAAATATAATTCTATTTGATTTATCATTCAACCTTAAGTGTAGATTACTATTCAAATGGAGTTATCAAAAATTAAATTCTCAAGATTATTAGTTTGACTTGATAAAATCTATTAACATTGTTTTAATCACAAGTGTATAAATATACCAAAACACTATAGTAAATCCATAAGTAGTTGAGTAATATTATTCCTTAGATACAAATCATAACCACACCTTTATAAGGAGATAAAAGCTTCTATTCCATTATAGAATTAAGAAACCACTACTCAAATAGAGGTAATGCCATTCTTAAGTAACTTTAAGGAAACCATATAAAGTAAACAAGAAACAAATATCATAAACATTACACCCTAAGTCCATCTCTGTCTTTAAAGTTAACTTTAGTCTACAAGACTTTAAGTATAATGCTAAAGACCTTATTATATGTTTTATAGTTAACTTTGGTCTATTATAATTAAGTTAAAAGCATCTCAAGTCCAGACTATTCAAGCAAGCATAAACAACATCAATCACATTCTATCAACCATATCTAAAAACTACCAGGATTGTTTAAACCTTAATAAAAATATCTTTTCTTCAAATGTTATTCTTTTTGCCACTTCAGTCAACAGATAACAATTAATTGTAATCACATTACTTTATACTTTACTTGTATACTTAGAATTGATAACACTTAAGTTCTTTATAAGTGACATTACTTGTAAAGTAAAATTTGAAGATAAACAATTATAGTACAAGCAATCTTGAGTAGCGTTTCACATTTGTGTGTATCTCATTGTTTTATGATATTATAATTACATGTTGTTTCACACACAATCACAAGCCTTAATAAGAAACACCAATATGAAACTTATTTAAAAGGACAACACATTCTAATAGTGACCATTTCAAGTTTCCAAACCCTAGATCAACGTTATCCCCGGGATTTGAGTTACGAAATTGCATTACATTACTTATGCATAAAAGCATCTTGCTTATTTAAACATTAGTCCTTACCGGACCAATGATGCTGATTTCAGATATTGGATCTTTTATATTGTCTCGAAGACCGTGAGTGCATAATCTTGCAATCACAAAAGGCAAGTTCACACTTGCTCATGTCCTTTGATTATTTTCTGTAAAGTATTTTGCAAATCCAGTGTTGTCATCACCTACATTTGAAAAGGGTCAGAAAACACTATTTTTGATAATAATGTGAACTATTGGTTACTGATCCAGGGTGATCAGCTAATCTATTAAATCTGGTAGTTGGAATACCACTGTTCAGGACTATATCACCTAGGATTTAACAACCAATGTCGCCAGTGATTCTTGCGCCGTATATTACGCGTTGACCATGAGTTTTGGAATGGGACGAAGAAGTCAGCTGTATCTTTTCCCTCTCGGATGGAGCCGGATGTGCTGGTCGTGGCTGTTATCACTCGTAGCATGCATATTAATTGGTAATTCGTAGAGGATATGCAGCATATGGGTGGGAGCCCTCAACGTCCCACGATAGTTCTGACATCTGAACGTTCTGTACTGCCAATTGCTGCAATTCAATAGGTGGGCAGACGTACACCAAGGAGACATGCGGGGTCACGGGGAAGATAGTGATTGGTTTGGATCTTAGTCTGGACCTCACACCAAGGAAATGTGAACAAGCCTATAACTCGGATGTGCAATAAAGCTAAGATCTCTCATGGGTAAAGTGACGCACCTCTGCAGAGTGTAAGAACTGTAACTTGTTACTCCCTGTTCCGGGAAGGAGCTGCGAACGAGGCGGGAAAGGAACTCTATGAAAGTTCTGGTAAACCCGTGAAGGCTGATGGAAATAGTTTTTCAGAATAAAAGCAACATTTAAAAAAATATTTACGAAAACCTACATTGCCTACGACTTATGGTCTGTGGCTGTAGATATAGTGCATCAAACACTCATTTTCTAGTGAACTTGCTGGGTACGCTCGTACTCAACGTATCTTCTTAACCCTTGCTAGATTCTGAAGCCATTAAGACGACGTCTACATCAAGTCATGCTACGGGAATCATCATCAAAAGCTAAAAGCTCTTCAATGAAGTTAAGAAAGTTAACATATACACCAACTCAAGTGAAGACGAAGTTACTGATTATATAGGAATATAATCTCTATCCATAGAACCTATTTCTGTAGTGTATTGCAATAGCAGCAATGCCATACCATTAGTTAAAATACTAGTCTTATTAGTATGATAGTTTCTGAGTTGTTTATTTCTGATTCTTCTTTGTAAGAAGTTTCTTTCGCTCTCTTTAACCTAGAGTGTTCTCTGGATCTTGTGTAAAGAGTTGAGTTGTAACCTATAGTCATGTCTTGGATCTACTGTGTTTCTGTTGTACCACTCTGAGGGATGTAATACTAGTGAATGGTGTTTTATTGGTGTTATGTCAACGACTATAATGTACTACATCATGCAGTGGTATACTAGGTCACCACAATAATCTAGTTGAAAGATCAGATGTGGGAAATGATGAACTGACGTGTGACCTTGCACAACATGATTATTAAGGAAGAGCGGAAGCATCCAGTGGATTTGGTCGAGCAGGACGAGCCATACTACAGACAGGGGCCTCTTGCAGACCCTGATCACCAGGTGTCGGCATCGTGGGCTGCCTTTATCATCACGCGTCAGGAGATTCGAGACCCGGCAGTGCATCAATAGCTGCAACATGATCTGGTGGAGCACATATGAATATACAAGGGCAACACATAGCAGCTATGCCTAACATGATCTGGCCAAACTATGTTGTGTTTCAATCTATGGCGAACTATGCCACACTTTGTTTGTTTAATTTTATGTCGAACTATGCCGAACATTTCTTTGTATTCATATTTATGCCGAGTTGTGTGAATTTGAGCCGAATTCAAGTGAATAGTCGTCGATTTTGCCTTGGCTAGGAACCACGCCTGGGAACGTAAGTGGAAAACTGGCCGTTCCCAAGACAAAAGTTACATCCATCCGACGCTAAATAACACGAAATTTCGGACTGAAAATTCCAAGCGAGTGGAGATGCTCTAAAGTTAGACCTTCTCTCACAGCGATGGCCTCCGCAGTTGATGCTCCAATATTAGGTAGATAGATAGTAGATGCAGCTATGAAACGACCCTCACAGTCTCGTATAACGGTAGATCCATCTCCTGTGTAATCATACAAAAGAACCATCAACATTAACCTAGCTTTGTCGGATTGTTAGGGCCGTCAAAACCAAAGAATGAGCATCGCTAAAGTTTTCTCCTACCGAACCGGTACGTACGGGGTAGCCGCAAGGACAGGCGATAAGAGAGCCAGCTAAAACCCATATAGGGTTTCGTCCCCCTCACGGCGACTTCGTTGTTCGTTCCGCCTCCGGTGGCCTTAGGGTCATAGAGGTGTGACGGACCAAATCCTTTCGATGGCGAGAGGTTTTCGTATTTTGTTTAGCCTGCTTTTCAGTGTCTTCTTCGAGGTGTTGAGGCGACGTCTATGTCCCGAAGTTAGAATAAGGTCATCCTCGCTCTATCCTTGTCTGGTGGTGCATCTAGCCCCGACGGAAGGTATCTGTCATCGTCACTAGGTGGTCCAATAATCTATTTATAATTTTTATTACTTTTAATTTTTTTATACAAGTGTGATTATTAATAGATCGGTGGATTTTCAGAATTAACCTGGGGATTCGAAACCTTCCTCCGTAGCAACGGAGGCCAGCGTGTGGCGCGTTGGAGTATATATCGCGTACTATCAAATTATAGGTTTGTAGTGCAACGTGTGGCGCGTCGTCGGGGTACGTGACGCCAGCCCGCGCGCGCGGTGCGACCGTGTGGCTGTGTTGTCCGTAGCAACGGAGGCTCACTTCTGCGGTTGTGGAGCAGTGGACGCCCACCTCCTGATCGTCTTTAGTCGTCTTGCAAGATTTTCCTGAAGAAATGGTTTAGTTTCCTTGCGTTTCCAACGCACCTTTTGTCTTTACCAGTCTTCACCAACTCTTTTTGAGTATATGTACTACAATCCTCCAAAGGGGTCACGCGTGACGCATTGGCACCAAATGTTAAAACATCTTCAGCGGGTCAATCCAAATCAGCGACCCAAACGTCCAATTCTGTCCGGATAAATTGGCTCACGGACAGAACTTAGATCACGGTTCAACTGCCTGGCAGTATGCCAGCGGCCCGCGGTGAGCATATTTTGGCCATCACTGTGACCACCGGTGCCAAAGCCGGTGTGTTTTTAGCGCCTTCCTGATATCCTGTCATTTCTTGTTATTTTTTTTCGCCGCTTCTCGACGCTTCGGGACGTTTTGCCTCGGCTGCAGGCAACAAAAGAAGAGGCTAGCGAAGGTGGATTCCCCCTATCCTCCCAACGACTATCATGTCTGGCCTCCGTCTTCCTACAACTGGCGCTTGCAACCGTGGCGGGGGAGAGCCGGGGGAGTGGTTGGCGCCGGACCAGCGGGCGACCCAATCGGCACAAGGGCGGTCACGAGCGTTTGAGGTACCACGCAATAGGACCATCGGCGAGCGTTTCTCACACAACGTCCACGACAACGCCATGTTGCCAGAGTTCCAACGGCGGTAAGCACTCGAACAAGTTCTCACTGAGGTCACGGAAGCGGCACACGCTAATCCCAGCGACACGGCCTTGCGTGCCTGCTTCGCACAAGCTGTAGAGGACCTAGAGACGCAGAGGGCGGTCTACCGCTCTCTCCAAGAGGAGTGGGGTCTTGTCCTCCCCTCCCCACACCCCCACCCCTACCACCAGCGTCATAGCTAACGCAAGTTTAGATTGTTGTATCGCATTTAACCGCTTGTAATATGCCTACTATTAATGGAAGTTTTTTCATTGCAGTGGACGCCGCCTCACTTGTCTGACCATTGCAAGCAAAGTGCATACATGGTTCGGAGACATTGAGCAAAATGATGCGGAAAAACATAACATAAACTAGGATACCATGGTCTTCTTCTTGTCCTCATCTACTCATTAGAGTCGAAATGGTAGTAGCGACGGGACATGGTGTGGTCTATGACACTGACGGTGAGCATAGCTTCGCCATCGTACTTGAAGACGAGGAGGTGCTCGACTTTGATTTGGTGCACATGGGCGAACTCCTTCCAACTGTCGGTGAGGTACATATGGCCATAGCACCTCCACAGACCACTGGTCGGTCGCGTCGCTCTTGCCGTCTACCACTGATGCGAACTTCTAGGGGAGGCGCATCCTATCCTAGTTCATGCCCAAGTGCATGGTCACGGCGAACTGGAATCCGTCAGGGTTGATGCCGACGGGATCGAGCTTGGGTGCCGACAGTGGTGGCGATGGAGGTGATGGCGGCGAACCGCTCTGGCCACGCACCCCACATCTTCCTCGATAGCCTTGGATACGAACAGAGGCTGGTGATTGTCCAAGATGCCCTCCTGTTATGGGGTAACCCGGGGGTTGGCCCGATCTTTCACGAATTCCACGAGAAACAAGGGGAAAGCGGTGGTCGGGGGATGAAATCGAGGATGGGGATGAAAACCACGAACACACGCACACCAAAACACGATACACGCCTACTCCTCATGCCGGTGGCAACCGGTCCAACATAATCCCTAGGATCGGTGTTGGGCGAAGCTCGCTCTCCACGCCAACAACGGGGGACGAGGTGCTTGGTGAGATCTTGACGACTTGGGGCGAGAAACCGAGAACCCAAGGCCTTGTACAACTTGAACGCACTAGGCAAGATCCAAGAGGGGGGTGGATAATCCGGTGCTCCTTGGTAGGAGCATGAGACCAATAGATATAAGTTCCTCAAAGGGTTTCCTTAATATCTATTATTATCCAAGTCTAGGGTTTACAATGGAGGGTGGGGGCTATATATAGTCCAGCCACAAAACAGGGGTAGTTTCGGAACGAAAAGGCAAATTATAGTAAGGGATACAAGGCACTGGGCCGAATTCAGGCGTTCAGGGTCAGTCAGGACCGGTAGTACCGGTCCGACAACCGGTAGTACCGGTCGCAACCGGTAGTACCGCTTCGGGGGCGGTAGTACCGCTGGCGGGCCTGGAGCTTCTGTCGGAGGTGCCTGTAGCGAGCGGTAGGAGGGGGCGGTAGTACCGCTGACCGGTAGTACCGGTTGCTGGGCCGGTAGTACCGCTAGCGTCTGGGGCGTGGAGTGGTTCTTCCTGGAGCGTCCGGTAGCTGGGGCCGGTCGGACCGCTTGGAGCGGTAGTACCGGTCGGCTCAACCGGTAGTACCGCTGGCGTCTGGTAGCGACTGGTTGCTTTCCCTCCATTCCTTGGGTCCTTCTCTTCGTACCTGATGATGCACAGTGTATGCGTATGAAGTAGCAAGCCATCCAAGGGTGTGTCGAAGTCACACAAGGAGAGGAGCGAGTTCACCTTAGCTTGAAGGAGTTTGGCTTGGGCGCGAGTCATGGGTCCACTTGGGGAGCTCGTGGGAGTAGATGTAGTAGCGGTCGTAGGACGGGCTGCATCAGCTCCCCCCCCTTGGGAAAGAGTCGTCCTCGACTCTTCAACCGTCACCACTTCCTCTTCTCCATGGTAGGGTGAGAGGTCCTTGACATTGAATGTCGAGCTCACAAGATACTTCGATGTTGGTATATCGATGACATAGGCGTTGTTGTTGATTCTCTTGAGCACCTTGAATGGTCCATCGCCTCTTGGCTTTAGCTTGGAATCGCGTTCCTTGGGGAAGCGGTCTTTACTCAAGTGGATCCACACAAGGTCGCCCTCATCAAAGATCATCTCTTTCTTGGTCTTGTTTAGCCTTGATGCTTGGCGAAGGACTTGTTGCTCGATAGTAGCTCGTGTGTCTTCATGGAGTTTCTTCATTGTTTGGGCACGCTTGACAACGTCCATATTGGCACGTTCATGAAGTGGAAGTGGAAGTATATCGAGCGTGGTGAGAGGCTCGAAGCCGTAGACGATCATGAACGGGCTCCTCATGGTGGTGGAGTGCTTGGCGCGGTTGTAGGGGAACTCGGCGTGTGGAATGAATTCCTCCCAGTCTTTAAGGTTCTTCTTTATCAACACCCGGAGGAGCTTGCTCGTTTTGTGGACGCGGTTGAGGACGAGGAGGAGGTTGATGGTCCTCACGACGAGCTTGGGGAGCTTGCTCTTGTTCGTGTCGTGGTTGATGTCGAGGAGCATTGTCTTGCGCCCTGTGGCGAGGAGGACGTCGAGCCGCATGCGCAATGGGCTGCTCCTCTTCTTCTTGATGTGGAGGAGGCTCATCATGACCATCATATTGCCGACTTGAACGATCATGTCGATGGTGACGCCTTGGAGGATCTTCGAGTGCTTCCCGTCGACGGTGATCTTGTTCGTCCTCTTCGGATGCTTACTTGTTGATTAAGGGGCATGTCGGCCTTGGTGGTCCATGTGAGGTTTCTCTTGTTGAATCACAAGTGCCCTTGGTTGTGGCCGGTTTGCTTCACGTCGTGGAGGTCTTGCGGAGAGGTCACCATCTGTGGCATCCCGCAAAACCACTACTAGAAAATCGCGTTGTTTTTGTGCATTGCATCATCATGACCGCATGCTCATGTCATCATGCCGCATTGCATTTGAGCATCGTCATCATCTTGCATTTGCTTTCATAAAACTATTTCGGAAAAACCCAGTTTTGTTTTCTAAACGCCCCGCCTTTGTTCAACACGCAAACCGGATCGCCGGAATATTTTACTTTGTCTGCTATTAGTTTGCAAAAGGCTTGTTTGAAATAAATAAAACATTTAATTGTTTTTGTGGGGGCAGTCGAACGGGCCGGATCCACCCGAACGACCACCCCATTTTCAAAACGGTCCACCCCTTATTCCTAAGCCTACCAACCTATCTACCCAGCCCTCCCCTCCACCTCACCCCGGCCAACCCCGTCGTGCCACCTCACCTTTTTCCCCTTCCCCACCCAACCAGCAACTGCCACCTGTCCAACCCCCTCACCCTCTCTCTCCTCTCTCTCCCCCCACCCACCTCACCGTCGGACCCACCCCACCCCAGCACCCGCACGCGCCACAGCCTCCCCACTCCCCCTGCACGTGGGCCCCGTCCCCCTGGCCCACCAGTCCCCACCGCGCTCGTCCCTATCCTTCTCTTCCTCAGCCCCTCTCCTCCCACATCCTCCCGCTCAGCCCCGCGCCCCCTCCTTCCCCTACCTCTGCCCCGCGCCTCCCTCCACCGCCGCTCCGTCCACCTCACCCCTCCGCCGCTGCGAGCTCCGTCGCCCTCCCGCTCAGGTCGCCGCCTCCGAGCCGCCTCCGAGCCGCCTCCGCCCGGCCCCCTCCGCTCCCGCCGGCCTCGACCTCCCCGCAGTCCGCCGCTCGTCCCCGCCCTCCGGCGAGCCTGCGCCGCCGCCAGGACCCTCCCCTTGCGTCCTCGAGCGCGCCACCCCGAAGCCGGCCCTGCGCGGACCCGCCCTGCCCCGAGCCGAGCCCCCCGCCGCCGACAGCGGGCCCGTGTCGCCTCCACCCCGCGCGGCTCCGCCGCAGGCGCTCACCGTCCGCCCCGCTGCCTGCGACGCCGCCGGCCTCCACCCCGCCTCCGGCCGCGAGCCGCCGCACCTCGCTTCCCCGGCCACGTTGCCCCATCACCGCCCCGCCCTCCGCGTCCTCAGCGCCGGCAGCCAGAGCCGCCGTCGGCCGCGCCGCGCTGCCCCGAGCTCCCTGCGCCGCCTGTGGCCGGCGACCCTATGCGCCCCGTGCCCCGACGTCGCCCTGGACCCCCTGGGCCTCGCTCTCCTCACCGTCCCGTGCCTCCGCCCTCCTCCGGCCGAGCCGCGTCGGCCCTGCAGCTGCTCGCGCGTGTCTCCCTCATCTCGCGTGTCCCTGTGGTTGTGTGCTAGAGACGAGGCCCGGATGTGTTCCTGTTGTGGTGTTGTTACCATGAAGACGAGCCCGAGAAGATTGGGTGGTAGTGTTGTTGCGATGCGATTGCACTTCCAAAGACAAGATCGACACCGACAATCAAACCCCGAAACCCCAAGTTCACCCCTCGCCAAGATCGTCATCGAAACCCGGTGATCTCTTATGTGGACCTGAGAACGAACCCGAAGGCCACCGACGGCGAACCCTGAGGCCCTCGACGCGATGATGCCTGCTTCCAAGATCTCCGGCATGGATCGAAAAGTTCCCCGAAGACCGATCCCGATGTACCGGAGACCGGACCCTCGACACGCCAAGATCTACCCTCGAACGCCAAGACCCGAACCGGGAGGACGCAAAGATCGCCACGAGTACGACAAGCACGTCACCCCGAAGCCAAGACCGACCCGACTTAAGGACCCGACAAGATCTGCGCAACGACAAGAACGGCACCGACCGAAACAAACCCGATGCGCCCCGACACGGAACCAAGCCCTTCATCCCGGCTGCGCCAAGATCTACCCAGTTATCCGAGAACGACCTCGCCGATCCCGTCAAACCCTGAACCCTGAGACCAACCCCGAACCCCGGCACCCCAAGTTCGTCGAGACCCCCTAATGTGTGACCCCTTTGCTCGAGCCCTATTTTATTAATGAAATACAACTTGATGCATATTAAATTGTCATACCCGCATGCATATCATCATGTGGTTTGGGGGCCTTATGCCGATTCACCTAATAATTAAATATGGGGCCCATATGCGGGCAAATCTAGCCTTATATTGGCCTCATTTAAACTTGTGTAGCGAACCGGTATCTTATCTTGCCTTGTTATAACAACATTTAAATTGCGGGGTAGATAAATAACTTGAACCATCTAATTAATTGTCGGGACCCCGGTTCCACTTAATATGACCTAATTGCATCGCACCTTTGCCATGCCATACATCATTCATGCATCATGCCGATCTTCTGCCGTTGTATTAAATATTGCATCCGGTGTTTATTTTAGTGTTTTGCTTCTTCGCGGATAAGGCCGTTGAGTTGATGCGAGTGTCGACCCGATCGTCGGTTGAACCTTCGACAATGTTTTCAGGCGAGCATCTCCCCCTTTCTACCTATCTTACTTTTATAGTATTTATTTCCCTCCTGTTGATCTATTGCTATCTGTGTTGCGATGCTCTAGTTTTCGTACCCGTGATATCCCTTGCAACCCTATATTGCCTTGGACACACCCTATTACCTGTTGTTTGGTAGATAGTTGGACCTGCGCGTCTTAGTCGCATGCTCAAGTGCTGTTGCGTGTCGTCAGTTGCCACAGTTGTTGGAGCCTTGCCGCATGTTTGTTGTTGGAGATGATCATAGTTTTACTTATCGTACACTTTAATTCCTGTTTAACAACTAAAATTGAAGTAAGCAGAGGCATCAGTGGGTGATAGATAATATTTGGTTTCCGAACGCCCACTTGTGTCCCGTAGGACCCCGAGTACTTGATACCTGTTCCTTGATTTATCGCGCTATCCACATACGGGGAGTATGGGCCCCCCTTAGCCAGAGCTTGATTCATACTTATTTCTTGGGGCCACAAACTAGTTTGAGGTTTTATTTACGATCCTGTACTTATGCCATGCTACTGCTTTATTTACGATTGTGCGAGGAGCACACTGTACTGTTTAGGTAAGCGGAGTGTTTTCGTGGTATCGACAAGCCCAGTCACACTTTCGGGTTCCCAGTCGTTTACAACCATTGTCGCAAACCTTGAGTCCGTCTCGGAGTCAGCTAGCTTCGTTGCGGATCTACTCAATGGGGTGGCCCCCTGAAATATTTCTGAATCTTGTGATTGCTCTGTCGTGAAGACCTCGTTGGGTTTTGATTTGGTTTTTCCGAGGTTGATCGTGTGTGTGTTGCTATTTGTGCACCCCGGCCGGGTTAAAACTTTCTGAAAGCCGTGTCCGCGGTTATGGACGACTTGGAGCACAATATCTCGACCATAGACAAGCATAACTAAAGTTTATTGCTATAAATTTGACTTTACAATGACTAGTAATCAGCTTCACTATAATGGAATGGCTAATTAATACCGCCCATAATTGCTTGTTTGGAGTGTCGCTTGCGACCATTGTACCTGACTAGTAAATATTGCAACTACAACGGAATGGCTAAATAAAAGTACCAACAACTGCTGGGTTTTGGGTTATCTCATGCTAATTGTATCTGATTAGTAAGTGTCGCAACTACAATGGATTGGTTAACTAAAAGTGCCCACTGCTTAATTTATCAGGATGATTATCTACACTTGACTAGTAATTGCTGCAACGATAACCGAATAAATAAAAATGCCAACTGTGTGAGTTCCTCGGTTGACTTCCTCGTTTGGTCTCGAGGGGGAAACGCCAGGATGGGTTTGATTGGTGGTAGTACCAGGTTGGTTTCGAATAGGTCCTTCATCCCCCTCTCTGATTGTCGCCAGATGTATCGAGTCTCTATAGGTTGTTCAGTGCATGCTGCCGCTGCCGCTTTAGTCCACCATACCTATGTAGGCGAGGACCGCCGAATTCTAGTCTCGCCGTGTACTGGCCTCAGTACTGACGCTCCTCTTTTTCCTTTGCCCTTTGTCGGCACCCCTTTTGTTTAAGCATGTTTTGAGATCGACGTCGTTAGCAGGGTTACCCTTCCGGCTTGGCCTGGGCAGGGTTATGGACGCCATTGGTTATTCTTCAGGGCTCTTAGCCCCATTTGCATCTTGTCCGTAGTCGGACGCTCTATCGTTTTCAAGGTGATTTGGATCTTTGTATATTATATCTGTATTCTTGACTCATGGAGTCGCTGTTATATATATCTGTTCTGTGGGTCCCATCGAGGACTGTTGTGTAATGTTATTACTTCGTTTTCCACCTGCACGAAAGTGCCTGGTGGGCACCTTTGAATCGTTTCTATGCGGGTTTGGCGGGTTTCGCTAAAACTTGCATAGGTCCGATTCCGAGGGTGTTACACCATCATAGCTTGACGTTGCGACGTGACGCGGAGATGGTACCGCTTGCGAAGAGCTCATGGATTGAAGAACGGGTCCATCCCGGTGCCTTGAAGCGTGACGGCGAGGTGCACTTGATTCACTTGAGGAGTGCCGATATGAGCTTGATTCGCGCGAGCGTGGCCTTGCGAGTCCATCGATGAGGCATTGAAGCTTCTCATCCGTTGAAGCGAGTGCACGACCAAGAGCTTCATTTTGATGTCCGAGGTTGTGTTGCATGGCATGCATTTGGCCACGGACTTCTTCAAAGCGGTTGTCGATGTTCTTGAATTCCACACGGGCCTCGCTAAATTGTTCATCTTGGCGCCGCTCAAGAGCTTCACAACGGTAGTTGAATTCTCCTCGGACCTTCCAATGGTCCCATCTTGTCATGAATTGTGTGTCATCCTCCGGAGGTTGTGGTGGTTGGGATGGCTCTCCATGCCTTTCCATGATGAAAAGCCAACAAGGGTTGCATATGGAGAAAAAGGGTGCGGAGAGTTAGCCTTTTACCTCACCTTGGAGATTATATCAAACTAATTGCCACACAAATGAGTGAAAAGCGTGCAAAGTGAAATGGGCAAGAAACTCACACCCAAATATGCTACAACTCTCACAAGCTTTTGGTGGAAGGTTAGGATTGTGGAAAACCAAACGAAACGATCAAAGCAAAAAGGTTATTGTTCTACGTGGTAAAGAACCAAAGATCAAAAGCAAAAGGATATGATCTACAAAAACACGGAAAACACACACGTGGAGAAAAACGGGGTTAGCACGACTATGAAAATGAGCACAAAAGGTCCTAACAAAGACTACGCTCGGTTGTCGTGCCAACACAAGGAGAGACCACAACTCGTTTGCCAAAAGAGGATAAGCAATAGATTTGTGCACTTGCCTCGGTGCGCTATTTCTTCTCTCTTTCTTGGCTTACAAGCTTGGTATGCTCTTTGTATTGGGAGACTATGTATCTTTTTTTTATTCTTTTTCTCCCTCTCTATACTGCTATGTTAGCTTTTGTATTTGGCCTCACACTCTCACTTTCCGAAGGCAAGTGCACAATGCTTAGACAAACACAAAATGAGTTGCTCTCATAGGATAGATACACACAAAGGAAGATATGGGGCTGTCAAGGTGGTGCAAGTTATACCTTTGGTAATGTTGACGACTTGCAACCGTTGGTGGGGGATGATGTTCGAGTGTCGCGGTGTCGTTGAGCGCTGGGTGACTTTGATGCGGAAGCTATTGTGAAAATGGCGACAAACACGCGGAACACGAAAAAGAGAAGTGGAAAAGTCAGCAAACGAAATTGAGGCGTCAAAGGGCAAGGAAGCACGGTCAGAGGCAAGCGGTAGTACCGCTTGCAACGACCGGTAGTACCGGTGAGCCGTAGTACCGCTTGTACTACCGGTAGTACCGGTTACTTGCGGTAGTACCGCTTGCACGGCCGGTAGTACCGCTTGGCACAGAACTGGAACGAGATGAACTTGCCAAAAACCTCAAACTCGTGAAGATCTGACCAAAAGGCTAGGCTAGAAACAACAGGGGCTATAGATCGACTCCCAAAGCAATAGATCTATGGACCAAAACCATGAAAAACTCACCAAATCCAAAGATCGATCCGAAGGAAAATTGGGGCTCTTTTTGGTGGGATTTTCGATTTTAAGGTGGTTAAAAGAAAAATTGGGGGGAAATTCATGATCAACCGTGCTCTTGATACCAATATGTTATGGGGTAACCCGGGGGTTGGCCCGATCTTTCACGAATTCCACGAGAAACGAGGGGAAAGCGGTGGTCGGGGATGAAATCGAGGATGGGGATGAAAACCATGAACACACGCACACCAAAACACGATACACGCCTACTCCTCACGCCGTTGGCAACCGGTCCAACATAATCCCTAGGATCGGTGTTGGGCGAAGCTCGCTCTCCACGCCAACAATGGGGGACGAGGTGCTTGGTGAGATCTTGACGACTTGGGGGCGACAAACCGAGAACCCAAGGCCTTGTACAACTTGAACGCACTAGGAAAGATCCAAGAGGGGGGTGGATAATCCGGTGCTCCTTGGTAGGAGCATGAGACCAATAGATATAAGTTCCTCAAAGGGTTTCCTTAATATCTATTATTATCCAAGTCTAGGGTTTACAATGGAGGGTGGGGGCTATATATAGTCCAACCACAAAACAGGGGTAATTTCGGAACGAAAAGGAAAATTATAGTAAGGGATACAAGGCACTGGGCCGAATTCAGGCGTTCAGGGTCAGTCAGGACCGGTAGTACCGGTCCGACAACCGTGTTGGAATTATGCCCTAGAGGCAATAATAAAGATGTTATTATTATAATTCTTGTTCATGATAAAGTTTATATTCCATGCTAGAATTGTATTAAGCGGAAACTTTAATACTTGTGTGGTTTGTGAACAACACCGTGTCCCTAGTACGCCTCTATGGACTAGCTCATTGATCAATGATGGTTAAGGTTTCCTAACCATATACATGAGTTGTCAATTGATAATGAGATCATAACATTGGAGAATGATATGATGGACAGACCCAAACTAAGCAAAGCAATTAGATCGTTTCATCGTGTTCATCTTTGCGAAGATTTTCCTATGTCAAATATTGTATTCCTTAGACCATGAGATAATACAACTCCCTGGTATCGGAAGAAAGCTTTGAGGTCATCAAACGTCATCCTATGAGAGGGTGATCATAAAGGTGTCTCTCAGGTGATCGGAAAGTATCTGTTGAGTTGTATGTATCGAGATGGGATTTGTCCCTCCCAAGTCGGAGAGATATACTTCGGGCCCACTCGGTAATCGATATCAACACCGCTTGCAAGCATGTGATTAAGGAGTTAATCACAAAGTGATATCATATTACGGAACGAGTAAAGTACTTGCTGTGAACGATATTGAACTAAGTATGACGGTACCGACGATCGAATCTCGGGCAAGTAAAATATCGCGAGACGAAGGGAATATATATATGGGATTGTTTGAATCCTGGCATCGTGGTTCATCCGATATGATCATCGATGAATGTGTGGGAGTCAATATGGGTGCCCAGACCCCGCTGTTGATTATTGATAGAAGATCATGTCTGCATATTCTCGAACCCGCAGGGTCACACACTTAACGTGTCTCGACGCTAGGATAGATTGGATAATTGGTTTATGAATTTTTGTTCAGAGTCTCGGATGGGATCCGGGACATCACGAGAGGTTCCGGAGTGGTCCGGAGAATAAGATTCATATAAGGCAGTGCAGTTTTTGGAGTTCGGAATTGTTCCGGGTTAATCGGTATTGTACCGGAAGCTTCTAGAACCTTCCGGAAGGGGACCAACGTGGCCCCACCTTCCGGGAGGGGGCATGGGCCTATGAGGGAGTGTCCTGGACGCATTGGGCTAGGGCACAAGGCCCCATAGGGCCCAGCCGATCCTATAGGGTTTAAATCGTTTAAACTAGAGATAGGGTTTCTAGAAGAGGGGAGAGTCCTTGCCCCCCACTCCTCCCTCCCTTGGCCGCCGGCCCAAGGCTTGGAGGAGGGGCAAGGGCTGGCCGCCCTCCCCCCCTCTATATATAGAGGGCTGGTGCGCCCCCTCCCCCCTACACCTACACCTTGCCTCCAACCCTAGTTGCCTTGCTGCCTTCCTCTCTCCCTCCCGACTGTTTGTAGGCGAAGCCCTGCTGCAGAAATTCTCCACCATATACACCACGCCGTCGTGTTGTAGATCCAATCTATCTCTCCACCATACTTGCTGGTCCAAGGAAGGAGGAGACGTCGAGGTGCTGCACGTGTGCATCTCACGGAGGCACCGCCACTTGTGGTGCTAGATCGGATCGGATCGCGAGGAGGAGAAGCGAGTACGACTACATCACCCATGTTCCGACGAACGTTCCGCTGTGCGAATCTTCAAGGGTATGAAGATCTAATCCAATCTCTCTCGTTGATTGCATCTCCTAGATTAGATCTTGGCTTTCCCTCTGTTCGCATCCGTAGAAAATTTGGATTTACTATGCCGCGAATCCCTTCAGTGGTATCAGAGCTAGATCTATGCGTAGATGTGTTTCACGAGTAGAACGCAACATGGTTGTTGCGGGCGTTGATGTTTTCTGTTGCAAGCCTCTTGTTTGTGTTCTTCTTATGACGCGGGATAGTGAGATTGAAGCGGTCTAGGCCAACCTTACGCGACGTCGTTCGCGAGACTGGCTCCGCACTTGACGTGTGGCTTGTTCCACACATGCGGCTGGTGGATGTCAGTTTCTCTCACTATAGTTGTCATGGGATTAACAACGGAGTTTGGCAACCATAATATCACCGTTGTGGCTTTCCGTAGGTAAGAATCGTTCTTAGCATCTACTCCCATAAGCCACGTAAAACATGCAACAACAAAGTAGAGGCGTCTAACTTGTTTTTGCAGGGAGTGTTTTCTGTGATATGGTATGGCCCAAGATGTGATGTGTATATTGTATGCGATGATCATGTTTTGTAATGTTTCACGACTTGCATGTCGATGAGTACACAACCGGCAGGAGCCATATGGTTGTCTTTATAATTGTGTATGACCTGCGAGTCAACTTCTTATACGCCATGTAATAGCTTTACTTTATCGCTAAGTAGTTAGAAATAGTTGTAGTTGCTATTCGTGGTGGAGGCAATCATGGTGGAGTGATGGAGATCATGCCGGAACGCACAAGATGGAGATCATTGCGCGAAGATTGGCTATACCATGTCACATAAAGTTATATGCATGTGATGTTTATCCTTTTGTGTATCTTATTATGCTTAGATCGCGACGGTAGCATTATAAGATGATTCCTCACTTAAAGATCAAGATATAAACTGTGTTCTCCCCAAGTATGCACAGTTGCGAAAGTTCGTCGTGTCCAAGCATCACGTGATGATCGGGTGCTATAGACTCTACGCTCACATACAACGGGTGCGAGCCAGTTTTGCACACGCGGAAATACTTGGGTCTAGCTTGACGAGCCTAGCATGTACAGACATGGCCTCGGAACACAAGAACCGAAAGGTTAAGCATGAGTCATATGAATGATATGATCGACACTTTGTTGTCCACCATTGAAACCACATCTCTTCTCGTGATGATCGGATTAGGTGTGGTGAATTTGGATCGTGTTCACTAAACAACTTGAGGGATGTTGAATTTAGTGGGAGTTCATCTAGTAATTTGATTAAGTTGAACTATTTATCATGAACATAGTCTAAATTGTACTTGCAAATACTGTAGATCACATGGCCAAATCCAACTTCAACTTCAACGTTTTTGCTGAGAAGGAAAAGATTAGAAACAATGGGTCTAACTTCACCAATTGGTTCCGCAATCTAAGAATCATTCTGTCTGGCGGACAAAAGGACTATGTCCTTGGGAAAGCGTTAGGTGACCCCCCTGCTGCAACTGCGCCGGCTGATGAGAAAGTTGTCTATCAGTCGCGCAAAGATGATTATGGTGTGATTAAGAGCACCATGTTGTTTGCTATGGAACCGGAACTTCAAAATCGTTTTGAAACCTATCCCGGGCCCTTTGAGATTCTCGAGGAGCTGAAAACCATGTTTCAGACTCAAGCCCGTTCTGAGAGATATGAGATCTCTGAGAAGTTCTTTAACTGCAAGATGGAGGAAGGGAGTTCCGTTAGTGAGCATGCCATAAAGATGTCGGGCTACACTCAACGCCTTGAGCAACTGGAATGCACGATTCCAGAGGAGCTCAAGATTGACAGGGTTCTGCAATCACTCCCTCCCAGCTACAAAAGTTTTGTAGTGACTCATAATCAGATTGGCTCCACTGATACGATCACCGAGCTCTTCGCAAAGCTGAAGGCTGCGGAGGTGGACATCAAGAAGGATAATCATGTGTTGATGGTCAACAAGCCCTCCTTAATAAAGGTAAGGGAGCAAAGAAGCCCTTCAAGAAGGGCGGCGGCAAGCGCAATGCTCCTGCTGAGAAGAAGCTCAAGTCTGGTCCTAAGCCGGACACTGAGTGCTTCTATTGCAAGGACAAGGGTCACTGGAAGCGCAACTGTCCGAAGTACTTAGCGGACAAGAAGGCTGGGACCATCAAAGGTATATTTGCATGTTATTGATGTTTTCCTTACTAGCCCTCGTTGTAGTGCCTGGGTATTTGATACCGGTTCAGTTGCTAATATTTGTAACTCGAAACAGGAGCTACGGAATAGACGGCGACTTGCGAGGGATGAGGTGACGATGCGCGTTGGCAACGGATCAAGAGTTGATGTGATGGCCGTCGGCACGCTCTCCTTAGTTTTACCTTCGGGATTAGTTTTGAACCTTAATAAATGTTATTATGTGCCTGCGTTGAGCATGAACATTATTTCTGGATCGTGTTTATTGCAAGACGGTTATTCATTTAAATTGGAGAATAATGGTTGTTCTATTTATATGAGTAACATCTTTTATGGTCATGCACCTCTTGTGAATGGTTTATTTCTTCTAAATCTCGAAAGGGATGAAACACACATCCATAACATTGAGGCTAAGAGATGCAAAGTAGATAGTGATAATACTACTTATTTGTGGCACTGTCGTCTAGGTCATATTGGTGTAAAGCGCATGAAGAAACTCCATTCTGATGGACTTTTGGAGTCTCTTGATTTTGAATCATTTGACACATGCGAACCATGCCTCATGGGCAAGATGATCAAAACCCCGTTCTCCGGTATGATGGCGCGAGCAACGGACTTGTTGGAAATCATACATACCGATGTATGCGGACCGATGAGTGTTTCGACGCGCGGTGGATATCGCTATTTCCTCACTTTTACCGATGACTTAAGTAGATATGGGAATATCTATTTAATGAAACATAAATCTGAAACATTTGAAAAGTTCAAGGAATTTTAGAATGAAGTGGAGAACCATCGTAACAGAAAGATTAAGTTTCTACGATCCGATCGTGGAGGTGAATATTTGAGTTATGATTTTCTCACGCATCTTAAAGCAAGTGGAATCGTTTCACAACTCACGCCACCCGGAACACCACAGTGCAATGGTGTGTCTGAACGCCGGAATCGAACCCTATTAGATATGGTCCGATCAATGATGTCTCTTACTGATTTGCCGTTATCATTTTGGGGTTATGCATTAGAAACCGCTGCATTCACTTTAAATAGGGCTCCATCTAAATCCGTTGAGACGACACCGTATGAACTGTGGTTTGGTGCTAAACCTAAGTTGTCGTTTCTTAAAGTTTGGGGATGCGAAGCTTACGTCAAGAAGTTGATGCCGGACAAGCTCGAACCCAAAGCGGAGAAATGCGTCTTCATAGGATACCCTAAGGAAACTATTGGGTATACCTTCTATCACAGAACCAAAGGCAAAGTGTTTGTCGCAAAGAACGGTTCCTTTCTTGAGAAGGAGTTTCTCTCGAAAGAAGTGAGTGGGAGGAAAGTAGAGCTTGACGAGGTTATTGAACCTTCTCTTGAATTGGAGAGTAGCGCAGCACCTGAAATTGTTCCAGTGCCGCCTGCACCAACAATAGAGGAAGCTAATGACAAGGATCATGAAGCTTTGGACGATGCTGCTACTGAATGTCGCAGGTCGAAAAGGTCGCGTGCCCCTCCTGAGTGGTACGGCAACCCTGTCTTGACTGTCTTGTTGGTAGAAGACAGTGAACCTACGAACTATGAGGAAGCGATGATGAGCCCAGACTCTGAGAAATGGCTAGAAGCCATGAAATCCGAATTGGGATCCATGAGCGAAAACCAAGTATGGACTTTGGTGGACCCTCCTAGCGACCGAAAGGCCGTTGAGTGCAAATGGATCTTCAAGAAGAAAATAGACATGGATGGTAATGTTACCGTCTATAAAGCACGGCTTGTCGCGAAAGGTTTTAGACAAGTTCAAGGTGTTAACTACGATGAGACTTTCTCTCCCGTAGCGATGTTTAAGTCCATTCGTATTTTATTAGCAATTGCTGTGTTTCATGATTATGAAATATGGCAGATGGATGTCAAGACTGCTTTCCTCAATGGCAACATTGATGAAGAGTTGTATATGATGCAACCCGAAGGTTTTGTCGATCCTAAGGATGCTGATAAAGTATGCAAACTTCAACGTTCCATTTATGGACTGAAGCAAGCATCTCGGAGTTGGACCTTCGTTTTGATCAAGTGATCAAGAGCTTTGGATTTGTTCCAAATTGCTACGAAGCTTGCATCTACAAGAAAGTGAGTGGGAGCTCGGTGACATTTCTGGTACTATATGTGGATGACATATTGATTATTGGAAATGACATTAACATGCTTAACGATGTGAAGAGTTATTTGAAAAAGTGTTTTTCAATGAAAGACCTAGGTGAAGCTGCTTATATATTGGGCATCAAAATCTATAGAGATAGACAAAGACGCCTGATAGCTTTAAGCCAGAGTACATACCTAGACAAAGTTCTGAAAAGGTTCAGAATGGATAAGGCAAAGAAAGGTTCAGTGCCTATGTTGTCAGGTAAGATATTGAGCAAGGCTCGGTGTCCAGCTACGGTAAATGATAGGGAAGCTATGAGCAAGGTGCCTTATGCCTCGGCCATAGGTTCCATCATGTATGCCATGCTATGTACTAGACCGGTGTCCAATGCTCTTAGTTTGACGAGCAGATATCAAAGTGATCCAGGAGTGGAACACTGGACAGCCGTGAAGAACATCCTAAAGTACCTAAATAGGACTAAAGAAATGTTCTTAGTCTATGGGGGTGATGAACAGCTTGTCGTAAAAGGTTACGTCGACGCTAGTTTTGACACCGACAAGGATGATTCCAAATCTCAGACAGGATAAGTTTATATTTTGAATGGAGGAGCTGTGAGCTGGAGAAGTTGCAAGCAAAGCGTGATCACGGGATCTACAGTGGAAGCGGAATACATGGCTGCTGCAAAAGCGTCAAGTGAAGGAGTTTGGATCAGAAACTTCATCACTGAGCTTGGCGTGGTTCCAAGTGCATTGGACCCACTGGAGATATTGTGTGACAACACTGGCGCCATAGCACTCGCTAAGGAACCAAGATATCATCCAAAGACCAAGCATATCAACCGCAAGTTTCATATAATCCGAGATTATATTGCAGATGGATATCTGAAGATTAGCAAAGTACATACAGATCTGAATGTCGCAGATCCATTGACTAAACCCCTTCCACGTGTAAAACATGATCAGCACCTCGGTGCCATGGGTGTGAGATTGTTGCCAAATGTAAACTAGATTATTGACTCTAGTGCAAGTGGGAGACTGTTGGAATTATGCCCTAGAGGCAATAATAAAGATGTTATTATTATAATTCTTGTTCATGATAAAGTTTATATTCCATGCTAGAATTGTATTAAGCGGAAACTTTAATACTTGTGTGGTTTGTGAACAACACCGTGTCCCTAGTACGCCTCTATGGACTAGCTCATTGATCAATGATGGTTAAGGTTTCCTAACCATAGACATGAGTTGTCAATTGATAATAAGATCATAACATTGGAGAATGATATGATAGACAAACCCAAACTAAGCAAAGCAATTAGATCGTTTCATCGTGTTCATCTTTGCGAAGCTTTTCCTATGTCAAATATTGTATTCCTTAGACCATGAGATAATACAACTCCCTGGTATCGGAAGAAAGCTTTGAGGTCATCAAACGTCATCCTATGAGAGGGTGATCATAAAGGTTTCTCTCAGGTGATCGGAAAGTATCTGTTGGGTTGTATGTATCGATATGGGATTTGTCCCTCCCAAGTCGGAGAGATATACTTCGGGCCCACTCGGTAATCGATATCAACACCGCTTGCAAGCATGAGATTAAGGAGTTAATCACAAAGTGATATTGGATTACGGAACGAGTAAAGTACTTGCTGTGAACGAGATTGAACTAGGTATGACGGTACCGACGATCGAATCTCGGGCAAGTAAAATATCGCGAGACGAAGGGAATATATATATGGGATTGTTTGAATCCTGGCATCGTGGTTCATCCGATATGATCATCGATGAATGTGTGGGAGTCAATATGGGTGCCCAGACCCCGCTGTTGATTATTGATAGAAGATCATGTCAGCATATTCTCGAACCTGCAGGGTCACACACTTAACGTGTCTCGACGCTAGGATAGATTGGATAATTGGTTTATGAATTTTTGTTCGGAGTCTCGGATGGGATCCGGGATATCACGAGAGGTTCCGGAGTGGTCCGGAGAATAAGATTCATATAAGGCAGTGCAGTTTTTGGAGTTCGGAATTGTTCCGGGTTAATCGGTATTGTACCGGAAGCTTCTAGAACCTTCCGGAAGGGGACCAACGTGGCCCCACATTCTGGGAGGGTGCATGGGCCTATGAGGGAGTGTCCTGGCCGCATTGGACCAGGGGCACAAGGCCCCATAGGGCCCAGCCGATCCTATAGGGTTTAAATCGTTTAAACTAGAGATAGGGTTTCTAGAAGAGGGGAGAGTCCTTGCCCCCCACTCCTCCCTCCCTTGGCCGCCGGCCCAAGGCTTGGAGGAGGGGCAAGGGCTGGCCGCCCCCCCCTCTATATATAGAGGGCTGGTGCGCCCCCTCCCCCTACACCTACACCTTGCCTCCAACCCTAGTTGCCTTGCTGCCTTCCTCTCTCCCTCCCGATTGTTTGTAGGCGAAGCCCTGCTGCAGAAATTCTCCACCATATACACCACGCCGTCGTGTTGTAGATCCAATCTATCTCTCCACCATACTTGCTGGTCCAAGGAAGGAGGAGACGTCGAGGTGCTGCACGTGTGCATCTCACGGAGGCACCGCCACTTGTGGTGCTAGATCGGATCGGATCGCGACGAGGAGAAGCGAGTACGACTACATCACCCACGTTCCGACGAACGGTCCGCTGTGCGAATCTTCAAGGGTATAAAGATCTAATCCAATCTCTCTCGTTGATTGCATCTCCTAGATTAGATCTTGGCTTTCCCTCTGTTCGCATCCGTAGAAAATTTTGATTTACTATGCCGCGAATCCCTTCAAACCGGTAGTACCGGTCGCAACCGGTAGTACCGCTTCGGGGGCGGTAGTACCGCTGGCGGGCCTGGAGCTTCTGTCGGAGGTGCCTGTAGCGAGCGGTAGGAGGGGGCGGTAGTACCGCTGACCGGTAGTACCGGTTGCTGGGCCGGTAGTACCGCTGGCGTCTGGGGCGTGGAGTGGTTCTTCCTGGAGCGTCCGGTAGCTGGGGCCGGTCGGACCGCTTGGAGCGGTAGTACCGGTCGGCTCAACCGGTAGTACCGCTGGCGTCTGGTAGCGACTGGTTGCTTTCCCTCCGTTCCTTGGGTCCTTCTCTTCGTACATGATGATGCACAGTGTATGCGTATGAAGTAGCAAGCCATCCAAGGGTGTGTCGAAGTCACACAAGGAGAGGAGCGAGTTCACCTTAGATTGAAGGAGTTTGGCTCGGGCGCGAGTCATGGGTCCACTTGGGGAGCTCGTGGGAGTAGATGTAGTAGCGGTCGTAGGACGGGCTGCATCGCCTCCCCTCGATCCAATGCCACCGTACATGGCTAGCTAGCGCGATGCATGTGGTGGTGCTGAAAACTGGACAATGGGAGGGAGGAGGAGACTGTGGAAGAAGATGGCCGCGCGCGGTGGCCTATTAAAATGCCACGACATTGGATGCTGGTGGGAACGCTGAAACGACGGCATTGATGTAGCCGCAGCAGGAGCGTAGTTGTCGGGCATCGCGGCCAGCCTTGGAGTATCCTACCTCCCTCCAATGATAGCTAGTAGAAGAAAACTGTTTGGTTGCTGCCATGCGGGTCCTTGGCCCATGCGGAAGGACATGGGAGGACGCGCCTGCCGCCTGCTTTCCATCCCAATGCAAACATTTCCCAAACTTGGTGCGCCAATGGGTCGCACTGGACACGTCAGTCCGGATGGGTCGCACCATTGGAGGGGTGCAGCCATCGCTCAGGTCTGATCGGACCATTTGGGTCGTGTCGCTGGAGATGCCCTTAGAGCATCTCCACTCGCCCACCCTAAAGGCCTCCCAAAGGGCTATGGGGGTGCCGGCGTAGAAAAGCATGCCCAGCCGCACCCTCCCAATTTGGTTTTGGCATCAGCGCAGTCCAACTAGTTATCTGTCTCCCCAGGCCGAACCTAGGCCACAGGAGGCTAGCGAGGGCGTCGGATAGATCAGAAGGCGATGCGAGCCATACCTGGCAGTGAGATAGACGGCTCGTATCCCGAGTTGCGCCGCGTCCCGTCGACGGTCACGCGGCGATGAAATTTCCTGCCACCGAGTTCTCCCGCCATGCCCTTCCTACATTTTCCGCCGCTTCCCGCCCTTTTCTTGCTATATGTAGACACGGCCATCGTCACTACAGATATACACTCACTCTCTCACCATGGCCACACCTCCCTTCCACACCCTCTCCCGCTATATCTAGGGCGGCGGGCAGAGGTGTTGCTTTCACCAGTAGGAGAGGCGCACAGCCATGCCTGGCCGATGTCTCCCTACAGAAGAGCCGAAGGCGCCTATCCATGGCCCTAACCACACCGACTCCAAGGACGAGGACATAATCCCCTCTGTCGTGGTGGTGGCACGGCAGATGCCATGGGTAGGCTAAAGTATGGGGCCAATGGATGCTAGTGGGATAAGGGAGGGAAGATGTAGAGATTTCTACACTCAACTGACTAACAAGTAGATCTTTATTCCTCCTCTCAAGATTTACAAGTGCTCCTAGAGCTGTACCACGGAGAAGAAGAAAACTACTACCTGAGCCCTTCGGTCTCAAATGAATCGATCCCCCTCTCAGGAGCCCGCGTCCCTCTTATAAAGGGGTTCCTTGGTTCCTTCTAGGGATGACGTGGCAAGCATAACTCGGCGGACTCCTTTCCGTGTCCCCCTTCTATCAGCGGCAAAGACCCAGAGATCCTCACATGTGTGCCTCGGGCTTCCTCACTGTCACCTCCGTGACGTTTGTCTGCCCCTCTGCTGCTCTGCTCTTTTTCCTTAGTGCTTGGCTCTGTATAGATTCCTCCTAGCCAGCAACTAGGGTTTTACTATAGGCTCCTTCTCCTGCAAGTTTCACGTTACTCGGGCTCATCTCGCATAACTCGGCTTGGCCATCACCTGCATATAAGTCAATCAACCTTATTCGGCCGACTTTGCCTTTATGTCGGTTGAGTAATGTGTTACTCACTCTATACTTGTCAAGCCTCATCTTACCTCGGTCGGATCTCGCATGATTCGGCCGACTCAGTTAGTAATTCAGCTTAAGGTAAAGGATATTGCTTTCTTCTTTCCCCTATATTGACCCTATCAGGGGTCACCCCCCCCCCCCCAACACCCTCTAACAACTCCGGCGCAGTCGATTCCGAGGAGTTGGCCAGGGGAAGCTCTGATGCTGATTCCGAGGAGTCGGAGGTGCCTCCATGGGTTCCACTCAAAGATAGGGTGACCTACCGATACATTCGAGATGAGCGCTGACGAGAGCATCCGTGGCCGCCACCACCCAAAGGGACAGTTAACCGGAGCACCGGTGAGCCTTACGGGCGGGACGTCCTCAACCACGTTTTCCTGCTGGAGCACCTCCGGCTGCAACATCTCGACAACGCCCACATGCGTCTCGTCCTTGCGTCATGTAGATACCCCGGGGACACGAACTTGTGTGTCCCTCGCATCCGAGGTAAGGAGGAGGCCGACACGCAAATAGCGATATGCAACTCCCTGTTTGAGTTGTGGGGGTGTCGACAGAGGGACGCCGCCGCGCCCTCCTAGCGAGAGTAGTGCCTCCTGTCGCCAAGGACCTTAGTTTTAGTTCTTGCCTTTTTTTAATTTTCTCGTCAAACGTACCCGTATTGTATAAACATTTTTGAACTATCTATGGAATCACCGTTAGTTTCGTATTTTAACAAAATTTCAAATATTTGGAATTTTCATATGGAAGACAAGGCTGGGAGCCAGCGCCTCCTCCCCCTCCCTTTGATCTATCTGGCGCGCCCATGTAAGATCTAGAAATCGGCTTCACCGGATGTCGTATTGGGCGTAAGCGTGGAGATGCTCTTAGGCTTATGGCATTTTCACCGGACCGATCCATATGGTTGATCTAAGTGGTTCGTTTCTGTCCGATTATGTCGGAACGTGGTCGCTTTTGGGTCGGGGTCTGGCATGTCCGGCTGACCGTGTCCAGTGATGCGCCCCATCTGTCTGTGCTTGGTCATCGCCAACGCCGGCATATTTTCAGTGGCTTCTCTCTGCCACGTCGTCTCCCGCCTTTCTTTCCCACTACTTCCCGCCAGTTCTGGGCGTTTCCCGCCGCGTCCAGACGCCGCCATAAAAAGGGGGTCGTCGAGATATCTTTGACCAGACCCGCACCACTCCTAGGGGGCCCGACGAGCTCCGTGCAAACCCCGGCGCCGGCAGAGAAGCGGTGCCTGAGCGCCCGCTTCCCTCGTGGTGGACGAACTCGCTGGAGTTGTCGGACGTATTGTCGCCTTCGGTTTCGGGGCGCCCGCAGATTTACACGATGTGCCCCCCACCGTGTCGCCCTTTCTACAACTTTCACATGACCACCGACGAGCCTTTCACGATGGAGGTGGCGGAACGCGTCTTCCTGCCGAAGTACCTCCGGCGATGGTACCAGCTCGCATTGGTGTGTGGCGACCTCTGGGAAGCGGTGCGAGCCAATCCCGATGACACTTCCCTGCGTGCCCGCCTCGATCGAACTGAAGAGGAGACGCATACGCAAGAGGCGATCATCTGGTCTCTCTATGACGAATGGTGTATCTGATTCGTCGCATCCACCGCCCCTAGCGCCGACGGCGGCGTGTAGTTTTAGGTGTGTGGTGTGTTTGTACCAAATGTATTAGACTTGAATAAATACTTTTATTGCAAATGGCCAATGCCTACATTGATACATCGTACATGGCGCGCGCACAACCTAGCCTACTCGTCGGAGTCGGAGAAAGAGTCGGAGCGGTAGTAGCGACGACACATGGTGTCGTCGAAGACGCTGGCGGCGAGCATTGCTTCGTCGTCGTACTTGAAGACAACGTTGTTGTCCGCTTCGATCTGGTGCGTGCGGGCGAAGAACTCCTAGCCGTCGCCGAGGTGGTCGAACATCAAATCCACCGGGTACCTAGTGGTCCTGAAGCCATTCACCCGCAGAAAAACAAGATGGGGCGGTGGGTCGGCGACCAGCGACGCGAAATTGCGAGGGAGGAGCAGCCTGTCAGGCACCATGCCGAAGTGGATGGCCACGACGAACTGGACGCCTGGGTCGACCTTGTCGGGTGACGACGTTGATGAGGGTGAGCGTGGTGGCCCACTGCTTTGACCGCGTCCTCCGCATCTCCCTCGACGTCCACTGCCGGCATTGCCCACCCCTCGATCCATTGTCGTCGTCCATGGCTAGGTACCGGTAGTGGAGAACGAAAAGGAGAAGTAGAAGAATGTGGTGTGGTGTGGCGCGGGGCGGGGGAAGATGGCCATGGGCGGCTAGTTTTAAAAGACCGGCATCGGATGCCGACGCGGAAAGACCGGCATCGGATGCCGACGCGGAGGTCGAAGAGACGATATTGAAGTGTTTAGTCAGTCAGTACGCCGTCTCATCGCTATTGGTGGCGCAGGCTGCCGCCGATCAGCCTTCCGCCATCGCATCTGAATCGTTGTCACGATTGCGTCTAAATCGGTGCCGCTACGCGCATCTGAACGAACGTCGCGATGACTGACGGGTGGGCCAGCTATGCTAGCGGGCAAGACACGCTTTGCGTCCGTGTCCGGACTAACGCAACCGTTTCCTAGATTTGATACACGGATGGATCGAACTGAACGCGTTTGTCCGGTGGGTCGGACCGCTGTAACGCCGCGCATGTCCCACGTGTCTGCGTAGACGAGTTTGGACACACTCGGACGGGATGGATCGATCCGATGGAAATACCCTTAGGGTTTGGGTGTGAAAACAACTTGAGCGGACCGACACTGGTCAGTCAGTCTTCATTTCCACTTTCGAAGCGGGGATTTATCTGGTCTGCTCTTGCAGCTAAGTCCACCGGGCGATTTCCCTCCTACTTCTCACGCAATGCACAACGGGTTTATATAATCTTATTAAAGCAAAAGGAGTGACGACGCGCCATATCTTCTTACTGGCCGTGTAGTATGGTAAATGCAAACGATGACGAGCCAGGAAAGAGGCTTTTCCATCGGAACGCATGACTTCTCGCCAATTTCCATCACCAAGTCTCCTCTGCCGGAGCAAAAATGTCTTGCCGTGCCAGGGCCTCCAGTTAGAATGCGCGGGGCATGCTGGTCTGGTCAAAATCAAACGGCGGATCTCCAACACGTGTCGAGACTGCCCTGCGTCGACGACGGTCGAGACAGTATATATTACCAGTCAGCATCGGCGGAGGCGGATGTGTGGGCGGCACAAAACGGTGGGACGGCTCAAGCTTGAAGACAGAACCCGTAAGCACCTTCTGCCCCCCAACTCCATCTTTCCAAACTGCTACTAGTTTCTTGATCTGATCCCGTTTAATCCCGACGATCCAGTTTCCTGGGTTGTTCGCCTGATTCTTGGAAGCAAGGGAAAAAAGGCTAGCTGCGGCGATGGCTGGAGGGAAGGTGTACGCGTTCGAAGAGGTGCGGAAGCACAGCGATCGGAAGGATTGCTGGCTCATCATGCACGGCAAGGTTCGTTGTATCCTGTTATCATCATCTCTACATCTCTGTTGCTCTCTTTGTATTCACTTGAAAAGGATGCTTGTGTATGGTCCATGAACCGTATGGTTTGGGCCATTATTCGGGCATGTTTCCTCCCGGACTCACCGCTGCTAGCCGTTCCAGGTGTACGACGTGACGGCGTTCATGGAGGAGCACCCCGGCGGCGACGAGGTCCTGCTGGCGTGCACCGGTGAGAGCCATCCTTCTCTGCTCTTCCACATGCTCTCGATTTATTAGACCAGAAGTAGTACGTAGTTTCACATGCTCCTTCCTCCCGCTGTGTCCCAGGCAAGGACGCGACGGCCGATTTCGAGGACATCGGCCACAGCAAGTCGGCCAAGGAGATGATGCTGCAGTACTGCATCGGGGAGGTCGACGCCGCCACCATCACCGCCAAGCCCGTCGCCGCCTTCACCGCCAGCGCCAAGGGAGCGGCTCCCAAGCCTGGCGCCAGCACCACGGGCGTCTGGCTCACGGTGCTGCAGCTCGCCGTGCCGCTCCTGCTGGTGGCCATGGCCTTCGCGCTCCAGAACTTTGCCAAGACCAAAACAGAGTAGTAGAGAAAAAAAAAAACAGATGCCGTCGCCGATTCCGTACGTGGCCTCTTGGAAGTATCTGCGTCCAAGTAGCTGTCGCACGTCAAACGTGATGACGAGTGTTCCGTCTCAAACACTCCAATCGTATATTTGTGGTTCTGTTCTATCTATCATATACGGGAGAGGCAGAGAGGGTGTGTACTGCCTACCTACCGTGTGATATATTATTGGTCGATTTCCGAATAATAAGATGTTTCTCAGCATTATCTAGGATCTGATATATACTTTTCTCATTTTTGGTGTCACATTTTTCTTCCATTGCACGTTTAACATAATATGTGTAACAATAGGGCTGCTCGATGTCACGCCTCCTCTCCCTCTGCCTCTATTTATATACACAAGAACTTGGAGTCCAAGTCGAGATTTACAAGAATTGTTATACAAGAAATATCTCTAGCTAATTCTAGTTAGCCGCACGGGAGGATGTCTCCCTAACACGCCCCCGCAGTCTGAACTCGGTGCTTCGCCAACGTGAAAACTGGACCGAAACTCATGAAATAAGGCGGACGGTAGACCCTTGGTGAAGATGTAAGCAAACTGGGAACTGGAGGGAACATGGAGCACACGCAGAGCACCAAGGGCCACCTTCTCACGCACAAAATGTATATCAAGTTTGATATGCTTGGTACGTCGATGTTGTACTGGGTTGGCAGAGAGGTAAACAGCGCTCACGTTATCACAGTAGACAATCGTAGCACTGTCAAGGGGCCGCAGGAGCTCCTGCAGAAGATTACGAAGCCAACAGGTCTCGGCGACGGCAGTAGCAACAACACGGTATTCAGCCTCAGCACTAGAGCGCGACACGGTGGGATGCCGGCGAGATGACCAAGAGACCAAGTTGTCACCCAAGAACACACAGTACCCTGACGTAGACCGGCGAGTATCTGGACATCCTGCCCAATCAGCATCCGAGTAGGCAATGAGAGAGTGAGAGGTGGAGGAGTGAAGAGTAAGACCATGATCGAGAGTCCCTTTGAGGTAGCGAAGAATTCTTTTGACAATGAGGAGGTGGGTTTCACGGGGATCGTGCATGTGAAGACAAACTTGTTGGACAACATAAGATATTTCAGGCCGAGTTAGAGTCATGTATTGAAGAGCGCAGGCTAGACTGCGGTAGAGAAAGGGATCGGCCACAGGAGAACCAGTAGAGGCAGGAAGTTTTGCTTTGGTATCGACAAGTGTGGAGGACGGATGGCAGTCACTCATGCATGCACGGTTGAGGATCTCAAGTATATATTGTCGTTGAGAGAGGTGAAGAGAATGAGGGTGACGAGTGACAGAGACGCCGAGAAAATGATGAAGAGGACCGAGGTCTTTCATGGCAAATTCACGGCTAAAAGTGTCAATGATAGAGTGGAGAAAGGAAGTGATGGATGTTGTGAGAACGATGTCATCGACATAGAGAAGTAGGTAAGCGATTTCGGAGCCGCGATGGAGAGTGAAAAGAGAGTTGTCAGATTTGGATTTAAGGAAACCAATGGAACGAGCAAAGGTAGCAAATCGTTGAAACCAAGCCCGAGGGGCCTGTTTGAGACCGTAGAGTGATTTGAGGAGACGACACACGTGACTGGGACGAGAGGGATCGATGAACCCCGAGGGTTGCTGGTTGTAGACTTCTTCGGAAATATTGCCGTGAAGAAAGGCGTTTTTGACGTTGACTTGATGAATAGGCCAATGTTGAGACACAGCGAGAGAGAGAACGACACGGATGGTGGCTGGTTTGACGACGGGACTGAAAGTCTCGTCGAAGTCAATGCCAAGTTGCTGTGTGAAACCACGAACGACCCAGTGTGCCTTATGACGAGCAAGAGATCCATCGGAATTGAATTTGTGACGGAAAATCCATTTGCCACTTACCATACTGGCACCGGGAGGGGGAGGAGCGAGAGTCTAGGTTTGGTTTTGGAGAAGAGCGTCATATTCTTCCTGCATGGCTTGGCGCCAGGAGGGATCACGAAGCGCAACTAAATAATTATGAGGAATAGGGGAAGAGACGATAGCGGGGAGATTTAGTTTATCGACGGGAGGTGGGAGTATACCAGTGGTGCTACGAGTAAGATGGATGATGGGTGGTGGTAAGGAGGTAGAGGGCGGCGGCACAGGAGGGCGTCGAGTGTACACATGAGGGAAGCTAGGCCGTTGTGCTTCCGCGTTAGGAAATGAGGCGGTGGCAGGCTGTCATGGGGGCGCGGCAGGAGAAGGGGCTGCCGCGGCAGGAGAAATTGTGGCGGCAGGCTGCCGTGGGCTTGCGGCGACAGAATTTTCTGCCGTGGCAGAGGGTGGGGTGGGAGGTGGTGGTGCTGACGTGGGTATGTTGGGAGGGATTGGGAGGAGTTGGGGATCTATGGGGAGGAGTTGGGGATTGGTAACATGGCGGGATATTAGGATGCGTCAGGAGGACAAGTCGAGACACCGATAGCCTTTGTGACGGGATGGATAGCCGATAAAAACACATTTGGTGGCGCGTGGGGCGAGTTTGTTTGAACTAGTGGAGGATACGTTTACGTAGCAGAGATGACCGAACACGCGCAGGTGATCATAGGATGGATGTGTACCATAAAGGGTGAAGTGTGGGGGTTTTTCTACGGAGGGTTGCTATGGGACGAAGATTGAGAAGGTGAGTGGCGGTGTGGAGGGCCTCGGCCCAAAAGTTGGGAGGCATGGAGGCTTGAAAGAGAATGGTGCGGATAACATCATTGATGGTGCGAATGGCTCTTTCGTCTTTACCGTTTTGTTGGGAAGTGTAGGGGCAGAAAAACGAAAAAGGGTTCCATGGGATTGAAAGAATGAATTTAGTTTAATGTTGTCAAATTCTTTTCCATTATCGCATTGGATAGTTAGAATAGGGAGATTGAAATGAGCGGTAACGAAGGCATGAAAAGTAACGAATGTGGTAAATACATCGGATTTCTTACGAATAGGAAAGTTCCAGAAGTAATGAGAAAAATCATCGATAATGACTAGATAATAAGAAAAACCAGACATGCTGAGAACTGGGGATATCCACAGATCACAATGTAAAAGTGTTGGAATTATGCCCTAGAGGCAATAATAAAGATGTTATTATTATAATTCTTGTTCATGATAAAGTTTATATTCCATGCTAGAATTGTATTAAGCGGAAACTTTAATACTTGTGTGGTTTGTGAACAACACCGTGTCCCTAGTACGCCTCTATGGACTAGCTCATTGATCAATGATGGTTAAGGTTTCCTAACCATAGACATGAGTTGTCAATTGATAATGAGATCATATCATTGGGAGAATGATATGGTGGATAGACCCAAACAAAGCAGAGCAATTAGATCGTGTCATCGTGTTCGTCTTTGTGAAGCTTTTCCTATGTCAAATATTGTATTCCTTAGACCATGAGATAATGCAACTCCCTGGTATCGGAAGAAAGCTTTGAGGTCATCAAACGTCATCCTATGAGAGGGTGATCATAAAGGTGTCTCTCAGGTGATCGGAAAGTATCTGTTGGGTTGTATGTATCGAGATGGAATTTGTCCCTCCCAAGTCGGAGAGATATACTTCGGGCTCACTCGGTAATCAATATCAACACTGCTTGCAAGCATGTGGTTAAGGAGTTAATCACAAAGTGATATCGGATTACGGAACGAGTAAAGTACTTGCTGTGAACGAGATTGAACTAGGTATGACGGTACCGACGATCGAATCTCGGGCAAGTAAAATATCGCGAGACGAAGGGAATATATATATGGGATTGATTGAATCCTGGCATCGTGGTTCATCCGATATGATCATCGATGAATGTGTGGGAGTCAATATGGGTGCCCAGACCCCGCTATTGATTATTGATAGAAGATCATGTCTGCATATTCTCGAACCCGCAGGGTCACACACTTAACGTGTCTTCACGATAGGATAGATTGGATAATTGGTTTATGAATTTTTGTTCGGAGTCTCGGATGGGATCCGTGATATCACGGGAGGTTCCGGAATGGTCCGGAGAATAAGATTCATATAAGGCAGTGCAGTTTTTGGAGTTCGGAATTGTTCCGGGTTAATCGGTATTGTACCGGAAGCTTCTAGAACCTTCCGAAAGGGGACCAACGTGGCCCCACCTTCCGGGAGGGGGCATGGGCCTATGAGGGAGTGTACTGGCCGCATTGGGCCAGGGGCACAAGGCCCCATAGGGCCCAGCCGATTCTAGAGAGATTTGACTCGTTTAAATCTCGGGATAGAATTTCTAGATAAGGGAGAGTTTAAATCGTTTAAACTAGAGATAGGATTTCTAGATAAGGGAGAGTTTAAATTGTTTAAACTAGAGAAAGGCTTGGAGGAGGGGCAAGGGCTGGCCGCCCCCCCTCTATATATAGAGGGGTGGTGCGCCCCCTCCCCCCCCCCCACACACCTTCCTCCAAGCCCTAGCAGCCTTGCTACCTTCCTCTCTCCCTCCCGACTGTTTGTAGGCGAAGCCCTGCAGCAGAAATTCTCCACCATATACACCACGCCGTCGTGTTGTAGATCCAATCTATCTCTCCACCATACTCGCTGGTCCGAGGAAGGAGGAGACGTCGAGGTGCTGCACGTGTGCATCTCACGGAGGCACCGCCACTTGTGGTGCTAGATCGGATCGGATCACGAGGAGGAGAAGCGAGTACGACTACATCACCCACGTTCCGACGAACGTTCCGCTGTGCGAATCTTCAAGGGTATGAAGATCTAATCCAATCTCTCTCGTTGTTTGCATCTTCTAGATTAGATCTTGGCTTTCCCTCTGTTCGCTCCGTAGAAAATTTTGATTTACTATGCCGCGAAACCCTTCTGTGGTATCAGAGCTAGATCTATGCGTAGATGTGTTTCACGAGTGGAACGCAATATGGTTGTTGCGGGCGTTGATGTTTTCTGTTGCAAGCCTCTTTTTTGTGTTCTTCTTATGACGCGGGATAGTGAGATTGAAGCGGTCCAGGCCAACCTTACGCGACGTCGTTCGCGAGACCGGCTCCGCACTTGACGTGTGGCTTGTTCCACACATACGGCTGGTGGATGTCAGTTTCTCTCACTATAGTTGTCATGGGATTAACACCGGAGTTTTGCAACCATAATATCACCGTTGTGGCTTTTCGTAGGTAAGAATCGTTCTTAGCATCTACTCCCATAAGCCACGTAAAACATGCAACAACAAAGTAGCGGCGTCTAACTTATTTTTGCAGGGAGTGTTTTCTGTGATATGGTATGGCCCAAGATGTGATGTGTATATTGTATGCGATGATCATGTTTTGTAATGTTTCACGACTTGCATGTTGATGAGTACACAACCGGCAGGAGCCATATGGTTGTCTTTATAATTGTGTATGACCTGTGTGTCAACTTCTTATACGCCATGTAATAGTTTCACTTTATCGCTAAGTAGTTAGCAATAGTTGTAGTTGCTATTCGTGGTGAAGGCAATCATGGTGGAGTGATGGAGATCATGCCGGAACGCACAAGATGGAGATCATTGCGCGAAGATTGGCTATACCATGTCACATAAAGTTATATGCATGTGATGTTTATCCTTTTATGTATCTTATCATGCTTAGATCGCGACGGTAGCATTATAAGATGATTCCTCACTTAAAGATCAAGATAAAAACTGTGTTCTCCCCAAGTATGCACCGTTGCGAAAGTTCGTCGTGTCCAAGCATCACGTGATGATCGGGTGCTATAGACTCTACGCTCACATACAACGGGTGCAAGCCAGTTTTTGCACACGCGGAAATACTTGGGTCTAACTTGACGAGCCTAGCATGTACAGACATGGCCTCGGAACACAAGAACCGAAAGGTTAAGCATGAGTCATATGAATGATATGATCGACACTTTGTTGTCCACCATTGAAACCACATCTCTTCTCGTGATGATCGGATTAGGTGTGGTGAATTTGGATCGTGTTCACTAAACAACTTGAGGGATGTTGAATTTAGTGGGAGTTCATCTAGTAATTTGATTAAGTTGAACTATTTATCATGAACATAGTCTAAATTGTACTTGCAAATACTGTAGATCACATGGCCAAATCCAACTTCAACTTCAACGTTTTTGCTGAGAAGGAAAAGCTTAGAAACAATGGGTCTAACTTCACCAATTGGTTCCGCAATCTAAGAATCATTCTGTCTGGCGGACAAAAGGACTATGTCCTTGGTAAAGCGTTAGGTGACCCCCCTGCTGCAACTGCGCCGACTGATGAGAAAGCTGTCTATCAGTCGCGCAAAGATGATTATGGTGTGATTAAGAGCACCATGTTGTTTGCTATGGAACCGGAGCTTCAAAATCGTTTTGAAGAGTATCCCGGGCCCTTCGAGATTCTCGAGGAGCTGAAAACCATGTTTCAGACTCAGGCCCGTTCTGAGAGATATGAGATCTCCGAGAAGTTCTTTAACTGCAAGATGGAGGAAGGGAGTTCCGTTAGTGAGCACGCCATAAAGATGTCGGGCTACACTCAACGTCTTGAGCAACTGGAATGCACGATTCCAGAGGAGCTCAAGATTGACAGGGTTCTGCAATCACTCCCTCCCAGCTACAAAAGTTTTGTAGTGACTCATAATCAGATTGGTTCCACTGATACGATCACCGAGCTCTTCGCAAAGCTAAAGGCTGCAGAGGTGGACATCAAGAAGGATAATCATGTCTTGATGGTCAACAAGCCCTCCTTTAAGAAAGGTAAGGGAGCAAAGAAACCCTTCAAGAAGGGCGGCGGCAAGCGCAATGCCCCTGCTGAGAAGAAGCTCAAGTCTGGTCCTAAGCCCGACACTGAGTGCTTCTATTGCAAGGACAAGGGTCACTGGAAGCGCAACTGTCCGAAGTACTTAGCGGACAAGAAGGCTGGCACCATCAAAGGTATATTTGATATACATGTTATTGATGTTTTCCTTACTAGCCCTCGTTGTAGTGCCTGGGTATTTGATACCGGTTCAGTTGCTAATATTTGTAACTCAAAACCGGAGCTACGGAATAGACGGCGGCTTGCGAGGGATGAGGTGACGATGCGCGTTGGCAACGGATCAAGAGTTGATGTGATGGCCGTCGGCACGCTCTCCTTAGTTTTACCTTCGGGATTAGTTTTAAACCTTAATAAGTGTTATTATGTGCCTGCGTTGAGCATGAACATTATTTCTGGATCGTGTTTATTGCAAGACGGTTATTCATTTAAATCGGAGAATAATGGTTGTTCTATTTATATGAGTAACATCTTTTATGGTCATGCACCTCTTGTGAATGGTTTATTTCTTCTAAATCTCGAAAGGGATGAAACACACATCCATAACATTGAGGCTAAGAGATGCAAAGTAGATAGTGATAATACTACTTATTTGTGGCACTGTCGTCTAGGTCATATTGGTGTAAAGCGCATGAAGAAACTCCATTCTGATGGACTTTTGGAGCCTCTTGATTTTGAATCATTTGACACATGCGAACCATGCCTCATGGGCAAGATGATCAAAACCCCGTTCTCCGGTATAATGGAGCGAGCAACGGACTTGTTGGAAATCATACATACCGATGTATGCGGACCGATGAGTGTTTCGACGCGCGGTGGATATCACTATTTCCTCACTTTTACCGATGACTTAAGTAGATATGGGTATATCTATTCAATGAAACATAAATCTGAAACATTTGAAAAGTTCAAGGAATTTCAGAATGAAGTGGAGAACCATCGTAACAGAAAGATTAAGTTTCTACGATCCGATCGTGGAGGTGAATATTTGAGTTATGATTTTCTCACGCATCTTAAAGCAAGTGGAATCGTTTCACAACTCACGCCACCCGGAACACCACAGCGCAATGGTGTGTCTGAACGCCGGAATCGAACCCTATTAGATATGGTCCGATCAATGATGTCTCTTACTGATTTGCCATTATCATTTTGGGGTTATGCATTAGAAACCGTTGCATTCACTTTAAATAGGGCTCCATCTAAATCCGTTGAGACGACACCGTATGAACTGTGGTTTGGTGCTAAACCTAAGTTGTCGTTTCTTAAAGTTTGGGGATGCGAAGCTTGCGTCAAGAAGTTGATGCCGGACAAGCTCGAACCCAAAGCGGAGAAATGCGTCTTCATAGGATACCCTAAGGAAACTATTGGGTATACCTTCTATCACAGAACCGAAGGCAAAGTGTTTGTCGCAAAGAACGGTTCCTTTCTTGAGAAGGAGTTTCTCTAGAAAGAAGTGAATGGGAGGAAAGTAGAGCTTGACGAGGTTATTGAACCTTCTCTTGAATTGGAGAGTAGCGCAGCACCTGAAATTGTTCCAGTGCCGCCTGCACCAACAATAGAGGAAGCTAATGACAAGGATCATGAAGCTTCGGACGATGCTGCTACTGAACGTCGCAGGTCGACAAGGTCGCGTGCCCCTCCAGAGTGGTACGGCAACCCTGTCTTGACTGTCTTGTTAGTAGAAGACAGTGAACCTACGAACTATGAGGAAGCGATGATGAGCCCAGACTCTGAGAAATGGCTAGAAGCCATGAAATCCAAATTGGGATCCATGAGCGAAAACCAAGTATGGACTTTGGTGGACCCTCCTAGCGACCGAAAGGCCGTTGAGTGCAAATGGATCTTCAAGAAGAAAACGGACGCGGATGGTAATGTTACCGTCCATAAAGCACGGCTTGTCGCGAAAGGTTTTCGACAAGTTTAAGGTGTTGACTACGATGAGACTTTCTCTCCCGTAGCGATGTTTAAGTCCATTCGGATTTTATTAGCAATTGCTGCGTTTCATGATTATGAAATATGGCAGATGGATGTCAAGACTGCTTTCCTCAATGGCAACATTGATGAAGAGTTGTATATGATGCAACCCGAAGTTTTTGTCGATCCTAAGGATGCTAGTAAAGTATGCAAACTTCAGCGTTCCATTTATGGACTGAAGCAAGCATCTCGGAGTTGGAACCTTCGTTTTGATCAAGTGATCAAGAGCTTTGGATTTGTTCCAAATTGCTACGAAGCTTGCATCTACAAGAAAGTGAGTGGGAGCTCGGTGACGTTTCTGGTACTGTATGTGGATGACATATTGATTATCGGAAATGACATCAACATGCTTAACGATGTGAAGAGTTATTTGAACTAGTGTTTTTCAATGAAAGACCTAGGTGAAGCTGCTTATATATTGGGCATCAAGATCTATAGAGATAGACAAAGACGCCTGATAGCTTTAAGCCAGAGTACATACCTAGACAAAGTTCTGAAAAGGTTCAGAATGGATAAGGCAAAGAAAGGTTCAGTGCCTATGTTGTCAGGTAAGATATTGAGCAAGGCTCGGTGTCCAGCTACGGTAAATGATAGGGAAGCTATGAGCAAAGTGCCTTATGCCTCGGCCATAGGTTCCATCATGTATGCCATGCTGTGTACTAGATCGGATGTGTCCAATGCTCTTAGTTTGACGAGCAGATATCAAAGTGATCCAGGAGTGGAACACTGGACAGCCGTGAAGAACATCCTAAAGTACCTAAATAGAACTAAAGAAATGTTCTTAGTCTATGGGGGTGATGAACAGCTTGTCGTAAAAGGTTACGTCGATGCTAGTTTCGACACTGACAAGGATGATTCTAAATCTCAGACAGGATACGTTTATATTTTGAATGGAGGAGCTGTGAGCTGGAGAAGCTGCAAGCAAAGTGTGATCGCGGGATCTACAGTAGAAGCGGAATACATGGCTACTGCAGAAGCGTCAAGTGAAGGAGTTTGGATCAGAAACTTCATCACTGAGCTTGGCGTGGTTCCAAGTGCATTGGACCCACTGGAGATATTGTGTGACAACACTGGCGCCATAGCACTCGCTAAGGAACCAAGATATCATCCAAAGACCAAGCATATCAACCGCAAGTTTCATATAATCCGAGATTATATAGCAGATGGAGATCTCAAGATTAGCAAAGTACATACGGATCTGAATGTCGCAGATCCATTGACTAAACCTTTTCCACGTGTAAAACATGATCAACACCTCAGTGCCAAGGGTGTGAGATTGTTGCCAAATGTAAACTAGATTATTGACTCTAGTGCAAGTGGGAGACTGTTGGAATTATGCCCTAGAGGCAATAATAAAGATGTTATTATTATAATTCTTGTTCATGATAAAGTTTATATTCCATGCTAGAATTGTATTAAGCGGAAACTTTAATACTTGTGTGGTTTGTGAACAACACCGTGTCCCTAGTACGCCTCTATGGACTAGCTCATTGATCAATGATGGTTATGGTTTCCTAACCATAGACATGAGTTGTCAATTGATAATGAGATCATATCATTGGGAGAATGATATGGTGGATAGACCCAAACAAAGCAGAGCAATTAGATCGTGTCATCGTGTTCGTCTTTGCGAAGCTTTTTCTATGTCAAATATTGTATTCCTTAGACCATGAGATAATGCAACTCCCTGGTATCGGAAGAAAGCTTTGAGGTCATCAAACGTCATCCTATGAGAGGGTGATCATAAAGGTGTCTCTCAGGTGATCGGAAAGTATCTGTTGGGTTGTATGTATCGAGATGGAATTTGTCCCTCCCAAGTCGGAGAGATATACTTCGGGCCCACTCGGTAATCGATATCAACACCGCTTGCAAGCATGTGGTTAAGGAGTTAATCACAAAGTGATATCGGATTACGGAATGAGTAAAGTACTTGCTGTGAACGAGATTGAACTAGGTATGACGGTACCGACGATCGAATCTCGGGCAACTAAAATATCGCGAGACGAAGGGAATATATATATGGGATTGATTGAATCCTGGCATCGTGGTTCATCCGATATGATCATCGATGAATGTGTGGGAGTCAATATGGGTGCCCAGACCCCGCTATTGATTATTGATAGAAGATCATGTCTGCATATTCTCGAACACGCAGGGTCACACACTTAACGTGTCTTGACTCTAGGATAGATTGGATATTGGTTTATGAATTTTTGTTCGGAATCTCGGATGGGATCCGCGATATCACGAGAGGTTCCGGAATGGTCCGGAGAATAAGATTCATATAAGGCAGTGCAGTTTTTGGAGTTCGGAATTGTTCCGGGTTAATCGGTATTGTACCGGAAGCTTCTAGAACCTTCCGGAAGGGGACCAACGTGGCCCCACCTTCTGGGAGGGGGCATGGGCCTATGAGGGAGTGTCCTGGCCGCATTGGGCCAGGGGCACAAGGCCCCATAGGGCCCAGCCGATTCTAGAGAGATTTGACTCGTTTAAATCTCGGGATAGAATTTCTAGATAAGGGAGAGTTTAAATCGTTTAAACTAGAGATGGGGTTTCTAGATAAGGGAGAGTTTAAATTGTTTAAACTAGAGATAGGCTTGGAGGAGGGGCAAGGGCTGGCCGCCCCCCCTCTATATATAGAGGGGTGGTGCGCCCCTCCCTCCCACACACCTTCCTCCAAGCCCTAGCAGCCTTGCTACCTTCCTCTCTCCCTCCCGACTGTTTGTAGGCGAAGCCCTGCAGCAGAAATTCTCCACCATATACACCACGCCGTCGTGCTGTAGATCCAATCTATCTCTCCACCATACTCGCTGGTCCGAGGAAGGAGGAGACGTCGAGGTGTTGCACGTGTGCATCTCATGGAGGCACCGCCACTTGTGGTGCTAGATCGGATCGGATCGCGAGGAGGAGAAGCGAGTACGACTACATCACCCACGTTCCGACGAACGTTCCGCTGTGCGAATCTTCAAGGGTATGAAGATCTAATCCAATCTCTCTCGTTGTTTGCATCTCCTAGATTAGATCTTGGCTTTCCCTCTGTTCGCTCCATAGAAAATTTTGATTTACTATGCCGCGAAACCCTTCAAAAAGTTCAAATGGTCGAATAGTAGACGATTGCGACAAATAAAATGGTAGCCTAACATGTTTGCCTAATTGACATGCATGACACAGGGAAGGTCATGTTTTATCTATTGAGCTAGAGGGTAGTGATGGCGTGGAGCTTTGGCCGGGGTGTCCAAGGCGGCGATGCCAGAGGTCGTGGGATATGGTGGCGAGGAAGGCGGCAGCGTAGGAAGGTGGGTTGACGGTGTAGAGAGGACCCGGGCTATTACATTGGAGAATCACGATCCCGCTAGGAAGAGCCTTCACAGAAAAACCATACCGATCAAATTCGATGGTCCAATGATTATTAAGACAGAACTGACGAACAGATATGAGATTTTTGATGATTTGTGGAACTAGGAGTATGTTGCGAAGATAAAGAGGTTTAGTGAGAGTATTAAGAGTTTGGGAACCGACGATGGAAGAGGGATCGGAAATTACCAGGATCGGATGCCATGTGAGAGGATGCACCAGTGTCCATGTGCCAGTAGCCGTCGGGGAGATGCAGGTTGTTGAGGGCAGCGAGGAGAGCCGGGTCGATCTGCGGTTGCTGGTTGGCGGTGGGGACGTAGGAGCCCTAGGCGGTGTACGCCTGTGGTGTCATGCTGGGGCGCGGACCGAGAAGGGCTAGAGACGGCGCCTGCCATGCCGTCGATGGGCGAGGCTGCCACGGTGTCGATGGAGGTGGCTGCCACGGGGCCTGCTGAAGCTGAGCGTGAGTAGGGGCCCCAGTCCAGGGGTTGAACTGCCAGGGGTTATCGCGGTCGCGCCCGCTGCCACGCCCGCTGCCACGTCCATGGCCTCCGTCGCGGAAGCTGTTGGTGAAGTAGTTGGTGTCGCGGCCGCCGGCGCAATCGCCCCTGAAGGGAGCATGCGATGAGCGATCGCCTCCGAAGGGAGCATGTGAGGAGCGATCGCCAGGAGGAGGGCGCGGGCGCCCCCGTTGTTGGGTAGTACGCTCTGGCCCATGGCCCAGAGTGTGGTAGAGGCGGCGTTGTGGGCGTCGGTGCGCCACTGAGTTTCTTCCAGGATGAGGGCGGAGCGCGTCTGAAGAAACGAGGGGAACGACACCTGAAAGGGGAGAAACAAACGCAAATGGGCGTAAGTATCGTTAAGGCCGTGGAGGGGCGTCAGAACCAGCGTATCGTCGCTGATGGGCTGGCCGACGTCAGTGAGGGAGTTGGCGAGGTTCTTGAGTTTGGCGTAGTAGTCGCTGATGGAGAGATTGCCCTGTGGCGTGTTGCGGAAGTCGGCCTCGAACCGGATGGCGCGGTGCTTCTTGTTGTCACGGAAGAGATTCTCGATGGCGTCCCAGATGGTGCGCGCGGTAGAGCCGGGACACATGACGATGTCGAGGAGGTCGTTGTCGATGGATCCGTAGATCCAGGAGAGCACGGTGTAGTCATCACGGCCCCAAGCGGAGGTGGGGGACGTGTCGGAGGGAGTGGCCTCGCCGGTAACGTGGGTGGTGAGACCGTAGTGGCCGAGGGCGATGAGGAAGAGCTCCCTCCAGCTTGTGTAGTTGTCGTCGGTGAGGTTGAGGGTGATCGGCACATGGAGCTTGATTGAGGTGACGTAGGTGGAGAGGCTGGTGGTGGTGGGTTCGGTTGGGTTAGGGTTTGGGGGAGGAGTGTGGCCGGCCGAAGGGGAGATGGTGGCGGCGTTGTTGGTGGCGGCGATTTGCTGGTTGAGGGAGGCTTCGCAGTCATCTAGGGATTTGGCACGGGCCTCGAGCTCGCTCTCCTTGGTTGCGATCTCGTCAGGAGTCATGGTGGGAGAGGTGAGGGAGGCTGGCGGCTAGGGTTGGAAAAGGGAGGTGGGTGTGGCGGCTAGGGTTTTGGGAGGGAGGGGTTTAGGCATGGGGGAGGGGGGAGGCAGGGTGGATGGCCTGCTCTAATACCATTTAACAATGAGGATGCTCGATGGCACGCCTCCTCTCCCTCTGCCTCTATTTATATACACAAGGACTTGGAGTCCAAGTCAAGATTTACAAGGATTGTTACACAAGAAATATCCCTAACTAATTCTAGTTAGCCGCACGGGAGAATGTCTTCCTAACAATATGATCCGATTTTACCCACAAAAAAACAAGGTTTTCTTGGGCTTATGTTTGCCCTCTTCCACCTTCCGGCCCAACTGATCAGGTGATTATAATCCTGGATCGGGCGATTTTATTTTATGAAACAAGGTCAAAGATTTGCCATTTTCATTAATCAATTAAGAAGAAGGTTTTAGAAACAAATGTGTATGACAAGCCATAGGACTTATACGAAACAAAAAGGTCTACTCTTCTGGTATTACATTGCTCAATAATTTTGCACCGGCTAGGCTTCAAGCCTTGGCTTTCTCCTTAATCTTTGCTAGCACGACGTGTACGCGAGAGGAAGTATGTTGAAAAACTCTAGCATTCGCTTCTTTCAAATTTTCCAAGAGATTAGGATAATCATAGAAGCCATAGGATTCGTTTCATTTCCGACCTTTGCACTTGGTTGCAAAGAGGGAATTTTCCACAATTTTCCACCCTCTACGTTGTAATCTATTAGCTGTCCAAATCCTATTTTATGTTACCAACCAAGCAAAAAATCTTGCATTTTCGAGGGTCCTAAACTTTTCATATTGATGCATTGGGAGTTGTAGATCTGAGGCCTTCGAGATGCATTTTGTAGGCCGACGGGGTGGAGCCATCATTTTTGAATTCCACCGGATAGTGTTGGGTGTGTCATGTATAAGGTTGATGTTGTCGAGTAACTCCCATATAATGATGAATTGTTGTATATGTTCCATATCAAAATCATTTGAGGTATTTATTTGGTTCACCCAAAAGTTGCTCTCCATAGCCTTCCTAACTGTGCAATTCTTTCTTATTGATCTTTCAAATATTTTCGGCAATATCTTTCGGACATATTCCATCTAACCAACAAGGGCTCCAAAACTTTGTTTTTTCTCCATCTCCCACCGAAACAACCGTGACCGTCGCAAATAGTTTTTTGTTATTTTTGTTGCAAGGGTTTCCAAGGCCAATCCAACTCTTGGTATCATCAACCCATTCAGGCCATAGCCATCGTAGTCTTAGGGCGGAGCCATCCGAGTTCAATGAATTCACAGAAGAGGAAGTAAAGGATGCCATTTTTGGGTCCTCAAGTGACAAAGCGCTGGGCCCCGATGGCATCTTGCATTTTGAAAATTTTGCTAGGCCCCGATGACATCCCGGTGATGGAATGTTTTCTTCACCTCGGTCACATTCCATCACCGGGATGTCGTTCTGATTTAGGTTGATAGTTCTAGGGGCGCCTTTTTTTATGACCGAGGTGAAGTGATTTTGTATGAATGTTTTCTTGCCTTGATGGTTCGTGACCCATCCATTGTTGTGCTTGAGCCTATGGATGAAGTTTTTCTTCAGCTAGCGAGAGTTGACTTGAATGTGAAAGAATGTTAGCATCTCCTTCTTTGAGGTTGGTTATTCTTGAGGCTTGTCGCTTCCTTGCTCTTTTGGCTACGGCAAGGCTTATTACTTTTCTGTTTAGTCTTTGTTAAAGATCTCTCTCCTCATGGCTAAGGACAAAAGTTTCTTGCGCAATGTAAGTCTCAATGTAACATTCAAGGCCATATGAAGTTGGACCTTTGATGCCGACAAAAGCTTTTTGCTCCATTTCCTTAGTCTTTGGGAAAGACGCTTCAACTCGTGGAAGAGAAGTTGACATGGCTCGGCATGAGGGAATTGTTCATTTCATGCTTGTTGGACCACATGTATAAAGCCCAGCATTTTAATCCAAAAGTTTTTGAATCAGAATGTTTTGGGGCTTCGAGGACCGGCGTCACTTGATAGGAGAAGGGGGCAATGGTCAAAACGAGAGGGTGAAAACGCGTGTAGGATGTGCGAAGGGAACCTAATGTCCCATTCCTCATGTCAAGTTTGCTCATTATAGGATCTGCTTGTTCATTACTCAAGTGTATTTTCGGTTTTGTAGGTGGATGCCTTTTAAATCACATGCATTAAGTGTTGCAGAATTGAACCATCCAATTGTGGTTTACATTTCTTCGGTTTTTGTCTCATATACTTGATTAAAATCACCCGTAACAAGCCATTTCACCTCTTGGGCTGGTTTTTCCGCAAGCAATTCTTGGTAGAGTGCATCTTTTTGGTTGTGACTTGTTGGAATACTACTCGAAATGACAGTCCTTAAAGATATCACACCTGATATCTATCTATCAATGCAGGAAGAACTCTGCCATGTTTATCCATAGGACAAACAGAAAATCATACTCAGGGTTTAGTGTCTAGATATACAAAATACTCAGTTTAGATCCTCTCAGTTTGTCCTGTTTTCTTTCTAGCCCTTGTACATTTGTAGAATTTTACAAAGAGATAAAATACATGCAGTAGAATCCCTGCTGTTTTCCCTAAATAAATACGATTCAGATGAATTTCCCAGTCGCTAAAGCTTCTGTATCTAGATATATGGGTGGTTCTGCTATTCTACCTGTCCCTTTACCAACTCAGCTTGTACTGTCGTCTGGTACAAAGTAACAGGCAAATTTCCTAATTTCCATAAAAAAAACCTCAGATGCCTCATTTTTTGCTTCAGAACAAAAGTATCGCCTTCCTTGAAAAGAACAAAACACTTTGTAAAGATCATTTCATGTTAGTTCATTCTGTAAATGTTGAATATTAAGAGTTTTGCTTAGCTAAAAAGGGCAGGTGGAAATTGAAGTATATCAAGGCAAGCAACATTATGTGTAAACCATATATAAATACATTATTCATGTTAGTATCAATAAGATTGTAACGTAATAAGAATCTTTCACCGGGAGGATTGACAGAAAAAAATGTATCAGAAAAAGAAGATTGTTTACATCTGCACAACCCACCTAATCTATAAAACAACATTGTAGAGCCAGGGAACTTGAGTACTTACAATATTCTGGAGTTTACAACTCGATAATCACTTCGGGAATTCTTTTAGTCAAGGGCACCCACCATCGCATATATATACAGCATCACTTGGGCATGTAGACTTTTCATTGCATCCCTTGGGATTTACAGAGCTTTAACGGTTGAATCTATGTTAAATTAATCGTGTCTAAGAGTCCAATTTATAATTCTGATGCTAGGGGCCTAATTCGAGCTGAAGAACATGCTCTTGCTTTCCTGTAATAAAAGATGCCAATTCTTCCGGGGCAACAACTGACTTAAGCCACTCTTGTAGCTCCTCACCTTCAACCTTTTCGTTCTCTGGAAGGAGCATGAAGGTCAGCAGTTAGACATGCCACATCAAACAATTTCCATGTCTACCCATGTGAAGCATAGCTCATGAAGAAATGTGCACCATAATAGCATTCGCAACCTGACGATTTGTCAAATTACCTTCTAAATATGCTCCAAGGCCTTCCAGAACTGCTGGATTTGCACGGACAACTGAAAGAGCAACTTCAAGAGCCGATTGTAGAAGTGCTTTTACTTCCCCTTGGACAAGATCAACCAGATGGCCCTGTCATTGTTAACACGAGCTTAGTAGGCAGCTTAATAGTTTGATCTGGAAGTGTATGAAATATTGAGACAGACCTGATCCCTTCCAAATGGAGAGCCTCCCGAGTCATCTAGCCCACCATTAGACAATGTAGCTAGTGATATTGGACCAATACGCTCATTAAGACCATACTCTGCTACAGCTTTGTAAGCCATGTCAGTTGCACGTCTTATATCATCAAGTGCCCCAGTAGAAACCCGTCCTGCTAGAACTATTTCCTCTGCAGCCCGTCCACCAAGAAGTGTTACTAGACGTCCTCGCAGTTCATCGACAAAGAGCAAATATCTATCTTCTGTTGTGGGAGGAGTGTATGTAAAGCCTAATGCACCTCCTGACCTTGGCAGTATACTTAATTTCTGGGAAAATATACAGCAATAGAAAGTAAGACCAATTTAGAACTATCATCAGATTGTTCTATCAATAATTGCTTTAGTTCAAACCTCCACACGTGGCTGCCCAGGCAACAGCTTTGCTACAGCAGTTCCTACAACTGCATGACCAACTTCATGCCGTGCAACAACAGCCTTTTCATTGCCCTTCAGCTTTACGTGTTTCTTCTCTATACCCTAACAAAAAGTAAAAAATAATGTTCACAGTTAACTTCGAGTAGACAAGGGCAATAGCGTGGAGAACTATATAATGACTAAGAACAGGAACATGTATCTTCCACAGCAATAGTAGAATAGGGCAAGGGTCAACAATAAGGCTATCTGCTGAGGGCATAATTCATATTCCGCTCCTAGAAGCAAAATGCAGATGACAGCACCACGCTCCTAACTTGAACCTATTACTAAAGCAGAGAGAGAGGGGGGTGAAAACGTGTTTTCACCGAACTTGTTTTGACTAGAAGAAAAATATTGAAAACATCCTAAATGCAGAGGACAGAATCCTAGTTACAGGGAAGTTAGAAATCTAGAGAAGTTGAATGCTTAAAAATAAGTTGTTTCTTGTAATAAAACAGGATAAGTAGGAACCTTTAACCTAAATACATGGTGCTTGGAACCGCCATGGTGGGATTGCACATCCACTCCCCAGTCCCCACCCCAGTATTAGTGATATTTGAGTGCCACCAAACAATTTTTTCCCTCCCTCACACCGACACCCTCATCAAAACAATACGTCCCCTAACCAGATTCCCATCCAAAAATCCTAGGCTAGCAGCAACACACCCATGCCAACTTCCTCTCTGCCACGCTTGACCAGAGCCAAGAGATGATTTTCCCGATGGTGGAAGGGAAACAACGTTGAGAATTTACATTGCACAAGACATGTCATTGTCACCCAATCAGACAAATACTGGGCAGATCAAACCGAATTGTCCCTGCTTTTGTTAAAGCACTGATTCCGGTCCTTGGGGGCCAAGGAATTTGCCTTCCCAGATCTTTCTTGTGGGCTCTATTTCTTCAAGGAGCTTCTCCTCCGTGGATCGACGAGGAGGTGCTATATGTCCATGCGCCAGGACTCGCGCTAGCTTGAGGAAGACAGGGCTCTGGATCTCCATGGCGTGTGGGGCGGAACTTTTGGGAGCCAAGTCGTGGATCTCGGCGATGTTTTTTAATCAAAATATGTTTTCAATCCCGTTGCAATGCAAGGGCATCTGTGCTAGTAGTTTACACCATACAAAATTTAAGCCATTCAGAGATAAAATGAGCTGCTAGCTTGATTGCCCATACTATTAAGGGGGTAATTTTTATATATAAATCATTTCTGATGTGTGTTATTGTTAAGTCACTGTGCACCAAAAGAGAACCCATAGAGACCCACAGGACAGTTCTACAGATGGCGCTGTCTAGACATAACTTTATCTAGTAATACTCTGTGCATGAGTTGTGAAGACTTAAGATAGAAATAAAGAAACAATTTGAAGCTGAATGAAATATAACACAGTTAGGACTGCATATTTTGCATATGTGTCTGCTTTAAATAAAGACAAAATAATCAAAAAAATTGAGATGACAGAAAAACATACAGCTATTGAACGCTCAACCGCACTGATGAAGTCGATCCTTTCCACTATTTGTTTATTTGATCTCCCAGCCAACAAAGCAGCTTCATTTACTAAATTTGCAAGGTCTGCCCTGTATAGGGTACTAAAAGTCAAATGAAAAGTACTGACAGTTAAGAAAAATGAGGTGGAAGAGCAATTGTTACCCTGTAAAACCAGTTGTCATTGCAGCAATGCCACTGAGATCTACATCTTTACCAAGCGGAAGTTCTTTTCTGTTCACATGAACTTTTAGAATAGATTCTCTTCCAACCTTATCAGGAGCTTCAACCTGTCACGAGGATATCTGTCATCTTTGACAGCTCAGATGCCAGTATTACTTTTGAGTTAATAAGGGAAGCTGACCATAACTACACGGTCAAATCTGCCTGGGCGCCGAAGAGCAGGATCCAAAACATCTGCTCTGTTTGTTGCTCCAAGTACAATGACAGCTGAGTTCGTATCAAAACCATCCATTTCCTAGAAAAAACAGCAAAAAATTAACAGTGGCTAAGCCAAGAAAGGCATAGGGATGAACTGAAGTACAGTAGAGACTCAGAGAGTAATTGTCATTATCCTACCGTGAGCAGTTGATTTAGTGTCTGCTCACGTTCATCGTTACTGACGATGCGATACCTGCCGTCACGACTTTTTGCCACGGCATCAATCTATAAAGAGGAGCCGAATGCAAAGGGTTAGCATGCACTTAACTAGACAAAACTAAATTATATATATGTATACTTACCTCATCGATAAAAATAATTGATGGTGAGTCCTTTTTGGCCCTAGCAAATAATTCACGTACTCGAGCTGCTCCCATGCCTACATATAGCTCCACAAATTCACTGGCAGAACAACTTATGAATGGAACTTCTGCTTCCCCTGCTACGGCTTTTGCAAGAAGTGTCTTTCCAGTTCCTGGAAGGCCCACCTGTACAAAGAAATGGATTGTGTTAACAAACAAAAGTATCTAAGCAACATTCACTAGTACTATGGATGACCACGGAACTAACCAACAAGACACCTCGAGGAGGACGCGCACCAAGACGAACATATCTTTCTGGGTTCCTTAGGAACTCCTGAACATAATGAACAGACAGAACCGGCTTATTTTCCTCGGATCAATAGATAGACCAGAACATCACTGCATATAACAGAGTACCAGATTAGCAGTAACAAGTCAAAACCCATACCACAATTTCTTCCAACTCTTCTTTGGCCTCATCAACTCCAGCCACATCAGCAAATGTAACTATATCAGCACTTTCAGAAACTTTTTCCCCTCCAGAGCTTGAATTCTTCCGATTCCTCAGCTGGCCTGTCGATTGCTGATTGTACACAAGAAACGATTGTGTATTAACAAAATCTAACTTCAAGAGTATCATCACCAGTTGACAGAAGTTAAAAATATATACACATTGGTACCTGAGAAAAGTTTATTGGCAGTCGCTGAAGGACTACTGCAATTAATACAACATAAATAAGAGCCACCTGCACAATACAACGGTATGGTTAGAGCAAAAACCACGGATTTTATGAGACTTATATACGTGGACATGAACATTAAACAATGCAGATTGGTACCTACCAAGACTAATCTATGCACATCACAGAAGTCACCCTTTTGCACCTGCCAAGACTAATCTATGCCTTAATTTAGACAGCAGACATTGGTACCTACTTCTATTCTGCCAAATTCCTATTTGTGGATCAAATCAGTGACCCCATATTAGGTACAAGAAACCACATACATTTTTTGGCCTGTAAGTTGAAATATCAGGCTGGAGTTCAATACATCGCTTTTTCACGTGAAAAACCCCATCACCAATTTCATCCAGCTTTTAAACTCACAAGTATTATCAAACTAATTCATGCATAGTTCTTAAATCTGGAGTGCACAATTGCTACGAAGCTAGTTTAAAATTTCCGTTACACAGACTTCTACTATGTTACGATATAATTCTAGGTTTTAATATTTTTAATTCGTATTTGTCTATCTGGTGTCAAGGTGGAACTCAGTTTTCTGCATAGGATTGGGAAGAGGACAGATTCGATGAAGTTATAGTTGCTAACATAAAACAAAATCGAAAGAAATGTCACTTTTTCTACATTACTCTTGGCGGTAGTTGAAGCTTCCTTTGGAACAAATAATCAAGGATATATGAACTGGACCAGGATTCAACTTATAATGTTCTTATAGTACATCAGTTTAGCTATAACCAAAGCACCAGAGCATGTAAGATTGCCAACGCATTCACAATGGTTGTAGCCTCGATTAAATATGTTGTTTTAGAATTACATACTAACAAAACTGAGAAACAAGTAGTCCTGTTTGCTTGCTATAAAAGGCAGAGTCGCCGGGCCTTTGGTCTAACAATATGAGAAAATGATACGCTTTTGTTCCAAGTGGTAAAAAACTCCTTGGGTTCTATTCTCCGTCATCTTCTCAAATGTAAGATTCTAGGTATAGCCAAAGCACCAAAGCATGAAAAATTGCCAAAGCATTCACAAATGTTCAATTGTTTCTTCTCCTTCATTGCTGCTAAGTCATATCTAACAAGTTTACATATAGAACCTAGAATGCAGAAACAAACTAGACTAAGCTAAAGTCGCTTATCAGAAATAACATTGCAAATCCAACTATCCATCTCCATTTCTACAATCTCCATCATCATACATACTAAACGATAATTAACTAATGGCATCTCATTAACGCTATTTCCGCAACAATTTTCAAGCCACAATGATCAAATGCGTAACACATATTATATTATTTTCAGCTGAAGTGGCTTACCAAGGCCGAATTAAGCATACCACCGGACCTCCTATCGGGCGATCCAAACTCGACGCTATTCTCCACCATCTTCTCGTACGGTGTCTTTATGTCCACTGGCCTTGTCGTCGTGAAGACGATTCTCCTCGGAACGACAACATTATCAGTGACAGCATCCGTTACACGCTGTGTCTGTGGCTGCTCCACCACACTGGCCTCAACCTCCGGGCGGAGCCGGAACATGACGTGCACCCCGTCCACCTCAACCTTCTTCACCTGGTCCTTGTCTATACTCGCCAGGAAGTCGCTGTACGGGACGCTGATGTACGTGGTCTGCGGCCTGGGCTCAGAGCCAGGCAAGGTGATCTCCGGCCGCAACATGCGGAGAGCGAATATGGCGAAGCCGAGCTGTAGCAGGAGGAACCCCATCTCCCGCCCCTGCACTATGGGCTCCCAGAACCACCGTCCGACGCCGCCGCCCTTGAGCATCTTCCGGCGCCACTTGTTTTCCTCCCTCTTGGACGAAGAGGGCGGTGATGTGGGCGGCGCTGCGGCCGCGCTCGTGCTACTCGTGCTGGTGCTCTCACCTCCTGGCTCCGCCGCCGTGTCTCGGTCGCCATCTCCGGTGGAGGAGGCGTCTCCTTGCCCTGAGGCGCCTTCGCCGTCGCGCTCGACGTTGGCGCGCGCCGCCGGCGGGCAACGGACGCGGCGATGGATGAGGGCGAGCCCGAGGCCCCGCGGCGGCACGGCAGACAGGCGGATAGACGCGGAGGCACCTCGGGAAGAGGCTCGCCTGCGGAGGGGGCGGAGGAGTGACCGGGAAGGGGACGCGATAGGAAGCGAGATGAGGGTTTCGGCGGCGGCGGCGGAGGCCATGGAAGGGGGAGAGGAGGGGAGGCGAGCCCCGAACCCTAGATTCGCGACAGGAAGGATAAGGGAGCAGCAGAGGGATAGGCCGGGCCTCTCCTGCCGCGCGCGCGTGGAGGAATCGGTGGGAAGGGGTCGGAGTGAGGCCAGGAGATGAGAGGAACAGGGGAGGGAAGGCAGAGGCCGAGACGAGGCGAGGAGGGGAAGGAGGGAAGGGAAGGAACTCTCTCAGGGAAGGGAGGGCTGGCCGTTAGCTTCGTATCTCGCCGTCACGCCGGGTTGTTAAGTCCACTTCGCGTTGGAACTATCATGGACACCGAGACCGAGAGGTCTGGATACCCTCTCCGTGACACATGGGCCCCATATAAGGACCGCGTCTGCGGGGCCCATTATCAGTGGTATGTTGTGACATTATTTGATTTCACTGGCTTATCCGTGGCGTGGAGATATGGCACGGAGCCACCGAGAGGGAGTTAACGGGATTGGTGGGGGCGAGTTCTTCGTTGTCAGTGGGAGCAGGATATGTTTGTCAGAAGGTTGGGCCAGTCTGGATATTTGCCCTGTCGGACGGTGCAGCGCAGCGAGTTGCTCACGTCCACAGAAACGATGAGCGACTATCGAATTTGGGAGCATATCTTCAACAACTGAGTGGATTTACTAATTTTATGTGGAGTGTTCAGATCTACCCCTTCGTTCCTGGTCGTCGATCGAGCTAAACTGCAACTCTATGGTTTTATAAAAGTAAAAACGCACTCAAATTTGTAGCACGCTGCAAAATAAGCAAAACGATTGCAAATAGTAGCACTAAGTCAGCAACTAATTTACAATCTACTTTTACTAGCTAAATATCCATGCCGAAATAACCAATAGATATATGGGAATTGATGATGTTTTGTTTCAAAGACATGTTTATCAGACGGTGTATTTATAACATGGCTAAATAAAACACTTTCGGCTGTGTTTGTTAGCAAAGTATTTTTGAAGTATTTCAACAATACTATAGTTTCTCAAAATACCACAGTTTTAAATACTTTGAGATGTTTGGCTATAATTAAAAACTGTAGTATTAATACTTCAATTTCTCTCAAAACGTGCTATTTTTGAAGTATTGAAAAAACAACCCCATACATCTTTTTTCCAAAACTGAAGTATTGATAGCCTAGGCACTTAGATACTACAGTTTTAGAATACTACAGTTTCAAGAAAACTTCGTTGCCAAACTAGGCCTTCATCCTTAAATTTATTTCCTTCATCAACACATTTCTTTCTCCCGGCCTACCTCTTGTTTTCATTGTGATTCTGCATTGCTACTGTCTTGCGGTGGTGTTGCATGATCGACTTCAGCTAAAATCTCGGCGTTGATGGTGCATGTGGGCGTCATTCACTTTCCTAGAGGGCTTCTCGGGGACAGGCTGTGCAAAATTCGACTTTATCGGATGGCGATGATTATTAGTAAAATGGTGATTTGTGTTTTGGGTGCAGTCTCAGTCGATCGGTCCCCTAAAGAAAGCATGCGGTCAAGGTTCGTCCTTTGTTGGAATCCCAGTCTTACAATACATGTTGATGGCGTTGGTAGAAACTCCTCGCAGCGGTGATCTTCCTTTTTGCAATGTTGCCTCAGCAAATTGAGGCCCTTTGACAACACCGACTACGCTTGTTGACCCACACATTCTCTCATGATTGTCAACTAGGATGTTACCATTTTTAGTGGCACACCTTGGTACTTTGCTTGTATAATGTCTCTATGGTGATGCCCGCCACCCTCGCGCGCCGAACAATGCTTTTAAAATGCACATGACATCTTTCTTTTTCTTTCGGTTTTCCCTTTCTTCTTTTGTTGTGACATCTCATGTATCCTGGACTTGTAAGAACTTTTAAAATAATATATTTAGGTGGGGATCTCTCTCCTTGGTGAATTTTTAAAGTAGGTTAGAACACGATGGACGAACCATGCACAACCTCTTCCGGTATGGACCGCTAGACCAAAGATTACATGTATTAGCCTTGTTAACTACTATCACAAGGGATAGTCTTTTTCAAGGACCCATAGCCTACTACGTTCACTCTAACTTTATCAAATCAAGAGAAGACCATTAATGTTCTAAGGCGAGTTGGGAGACTACATCAAGTCCAAAGAGCCGCAGGTGCTCACACCGATGTCGATAAAACATATTTTGGAGTTGAAAGGATAGAGATGTCGCCTAGAGGAGGGTGAATAAGCAAAACTATTATGGTTTTAGCTTGATAGAATGAGGAATTAAACTAACATTTATTTTACAAGCACAAAGCCTAAATACCCTAGGCTCAACTAAGTGCACCAACAAGTTAAGCTAAGCAAGATATCACAAGATAAATACACCACAAGTGATAGGCAAGATATAAGTACTTCAAGCTCGATGGCTATTACAAGAAAAGTAAGCTCGGGTATAGAGATAACAGAGGCACGCGGAGACGAAGATGTATTCCCGTGTTCCCTTACAAGCAAGGTACGTCACATTAGAGAGGTGTGGGATTCTACGAAGGATTTCCCAGCGCCACGAAGGCTCACCTTCTTCTCTGAGTCTATCCCACGAAGGAATATGCCATTTCCTTATGGCTAGCTTTTCCTCCACTCCGGAGATGGCAAGCTCCACAACCACTTCACAAGCTCCACGAAGGAGAAGCCCGGGTCTCTTCACAATCTTCCACGAAAAGGGCACCGCGGCACCAACCGTCAAGCCAACTAGGAGGTCACCCTCCAAGAGTAACAAGCTCACGATCTGTCACTCAAACAAATCATAATGGAGAGCTCAATACTTATGCAAGAATGCAAAGCAAGACTACCAAGAGTGCTCAAATCCTTCACTCTCAAATCCCACCAAAGCAACAAGTGCTAGGGAGGAATTAGAGAGGAAGAACAATGGTGGAAGTCAACCAATGACTCCAAGATCTAGATCCAAAGGGTTCCCTTCACTTAGAGGAGGAATTGATTGATGGAGATTGTAGATCTAGATCTCCTCTTCCAAAGCCCTCAAAAAGATGCAAGAATCATAGGAGGGAAGGGAGAGGAATCAAGCTAAAGAGGTTCAACAATGGAGGTTAATTTCATGGTCAAGAACACACAAAAATGATGGGGGAAGAACCCCCTTATATAGGGGAAAACAAATATGACCGTTTGATGTCTACACACTTCTATTCTTGTAGACAGTTGTTAGGCCTCCAAATGCAGAGGTTTGTAGAACAGCAGCAAGTTTACCTTAAGTGGATCACCCAAGGTTTATCGAACTCAGGGAGGAAGTGGTCAAAGGTATCCTCTCTCAAGCAACCATGCAGTCAAGATACAAGAAGTCTCTTGTGTCCCCAACACACCCAATATCAGTGCACTAGTTCGACGAAGAGATAGTGAAATACAAGTGGTAATGGTGCCAGAAAATAGCTTCTGACTTGTTGTTGATGTGGGGTAACGGTGCCAGAAAAGAGCTTGACGGTGAGGTAAAGAATAAAGGCAAAAGGCAAAAGGATGGAAGCAAGCAAACATGCAACAGATCTAGATGCAAACGGTGTTTCAATGTCTAGAAACAAGGCCTAGGGATCATACTTTCACTAGTGAACACTCTCTCATATAAATATCCTCTCTTCATGATACTACTCGTAACTACTCTCCGGTTGGACACTCTAATCCACGGTAGGGCTATAACAGCACACCTACAAGTCTGTCTTCCCCAATCTAGATAACTCAACACTATCACCTTGAGCACTAGATGGTTCCAACAAACACCACAATTTCATAGAGACATCCAACTCCAAATATAACTCATAACAAATATTCAATCTAGCCAAAGTGCCACACACGTATGCACGCTGTCACTTTTACACACGTGGGGAAAAGCATAGATCTATTAAAGCACAAAGAATATTTATGTAGACTTAAACCTAAGTGCCACCATGGCGTGCACGCTGTCACTTTCACACACATGGGGAGAGCAGAGATCTATTGAAGCACTTGAGTAGCAAGGTAGATCTATTTGATTACAAATCTCATGACCATAAGATCATGCATAGAGATAGAGATGAACACATAGCTACCGGTAGAGCCCTTAGCCTCGAGGAAGAACTACTCCCTCCTCATCATGGGAATCACCAACGGTGATGGAGATGGTGGTGGAGATCGATGGATATGGCTCCGGGGGCACTTCCCCGTCCCGGCAGGGTGCCAGAACAGAGACTTTATGTCCCCCGAATCTCCCATTCGGTGGCGGCAGCGCAGTAGAGGTTTTCGTGGCTTTTTGATCGATGTTTTATGGTTTTTGGGTCGGAGGCTTCTTATAGGCGAAGGGGGAGGCCGGGGAGGCGGCCAGAGGGCCCACACCCTCCCTAGGCGCTGGCCAGGCTTGGTCGCGCCCAAGAGGGTCTGGCCACCCTCTGGTGCCTCTCCGTCCCTCCTTCTAGATTCGTGTCCCTCACGGAAAGTTATTCACTCTGGCTTTTGTCCCGTCCAATTCCGAGAATATTGATTTTCTGCCATTCTAGAACCAAAAACAGAAGAAAACAGGCAACTGGCACTGTGGCAACTTGATAATAGGTTAGTTGCAGAAAAGATATAAAAACTGTTGGAATTATGCCCTAGAGGCAATAATAAAGATGTTATTGTTATAATTCTTGTTCATGATAACGTTTATATTCCATGCTAGAATTGTATTAAGCGGAAACTTTGATACTTGTGTGGTTTATGAACAACACCGTGTCCCTAGTACGCCTCTATGGACTAGCTCATTGATTAATGATGGTTAAGGTTTCCTAACCATAGACATGAGTTGTCGATTAATAATGAGATCATGTCATTGGGAGAATGATATGATGGACAGGCCCAAGTCAAGCATAGCAATTAGATCATGTCTTCGTGTTCATCTTTGCGAAGCTTTTTCTTATGTTAAATATTGTATTCCTTAGACCATGAGATAATGCAACTCCCTGGTATCGGAAGAAAGCTTTGAGGTTATCAAACGTCATCCTATGTGAGGGTGATCATAAAGGTGTCTCTCAGGTGATCAGAAAGTACTTGTTGGGTTGTATGTATCGAGATGGGATTTGTCCCTCCCAAGTCGGAGAGATATACTTATGGCCCACTCGGTAATTGATACCAACACCGCTTGCAAGCACGTGGTTAAGGAGTTGATCATAAAGTTATATCGGATTACGGAACGAGTAAAGTACTTGCCGTGAACGAGATTGAACTAGGTATGCCGATACCAACGATCGAATCTCGGGCAAGTAAAATATCGTGTGACGAAGGGAATATATATATATGGGATTAATTGAATCCTGGCATCGTGGTTAATCCGATATGATCATCGATGAATATGTGGGAGTCAATATGGGTTTCCAGATCCCGTTGTTGATTATTGATAGAAGATCATGTCTGCATATTCTCGAACCCGTAGGGTCACACACTTAACGTGCCTCGACGCTAGGATAGAATGGATAATTGGTTTGTGAGTTTTTGTTCTGAGTCTCGGATGAGATCCAGGACATCACGAGAGGTTCCGGAATGGTCCGGAGAATAAGATTCATATAAAGAAAGCAGTTTTTGGATTTCGGAATTGTTTCGGAATGTTCGGTATTGTACCGGAAGGTTCTAGAAGCTTCCGGAGTGGGACCAACGTGGCCCCACTTGTCGGAGGGGGGCGTGGGCCTACGAGGGAGTGCCCTGGCCACATTGGGCCAGGAGTACAAGGCCCCATAGGCCCAGCCGGCCAAAACCCTAGAGGAAACCCTAGGGGATCTTCTAGAAGGGGGGAAGACTTGCCCTCCACTCCACCCTTGTGGCCGCTGGCCCTAGGGCTTGGAGGAGGGGCAACGGGGCCGGCCAGCCCCCTATATAAGGTGGGCAGGGGGCGCACCCTCCCTCCACCCCAAACCCTAGCCGCCAGCTACTGCCCTACCTCTCTCTCTCCCGACTGCGCGTAGGCGAAGCCCTGCCGCAGAAACTCTCCACCTTTGCACCACGCCGTCGTGTTGTAGATCCAATCTATCTCTCCACCCACTTGTTGTACCGAGGAAGGAGGAGACGTCGCGGTGCCGTACGTGTGCATCTCTCGGAGGCGTCGCCACTTGCAGCGTTGGATCGGATCGGATCGCGAGGAGGAGAAGGCTAGTACGACTACATCAACCACGTTCTGTTGAACGTTCCGCTGTGCAATTTCTTCAAGGGTATGAAGATCTCATCTATCCCTCTCGTTGGTTGCATCTCCTAGATTAGATCTTGGCTTTCCCGTTCGCCTCCGTAGAATTTTTTTGATTTACTATGCTGTGAATCCCTTCAGTGGTATCAAAGCTAGATCTATGCGTAGATGTGTTTCACGAGTAGAACGCAACATGCTTGTTGCGGGAGTTGATGTTTTCTGTTGCAAGCCTCTTGTTGTGTACTTATTATGACGCGGGATAGTGAGATCGAAGCGGTCCAGGCCAACTTTACGCGACCTCGTTCGCGAGACCGGCTCCGCACTTGACGTGTGGCTTGTTCCACTCATGCGGCTGGTGGATGCCAGTTTCTCTCACTATAGTTGTCATGGGATTTACACCGGATGTTGGCAACCATAATATCACCGTTGTGGCTTTCCGTAGGTAAGAATCATTCTTAGCTTGTTACTCCCATAAGCCAAGTAAAACATGCAACAACAAAGTAGAGGCATCTAACTTGTTTTTGCAGGGAGTGTTTCTGTGATATGGTATGGCCCAAGATATGATGTGTATGTTGTATGCAATGATCATGTTTTTTAATATTTCACGACTTGCATGTCGATGAGTACACAACCGGCAGGAGCCATATGGTTCTCTTTATAATTGTGTATGACTTGTGTGTCAACTTCTTATACGCCATGTAATAGCTTTACTTTATCGCTAGGTAGTTAGCAATAGTTGTAGTTGCTATTCGTGGTGGAGGCAATCATGGTGGAGTGATGGAGATCATGCTGGCACGCACAAGATGGAGATCATTGCGCGGAGATTGGCTATACCATGTCACATAAAATTATATGCATGTGATGTTTATCCTTTTATGTATCTTATTATGCTTAGATCGCGACGGTAGCATTATAAGATGATTCCTCACTTAAAGATCAAGATAAAATTGTGTTCTCCCCATGTATGCACCGTTGCGAAAGTTCATCGTGTTCAAGCATCTCGTGATGATCGGGTGCTATAAACTCTACGTTCACATACAATGGGTGCAAGCCAGTTTTGCACACGCGTAAATACTTGGGTTTGACTTGACGAGCCTAGCATGTACAGACATGGCCTCGGAATGCACGAACCGAAAGGTTAAGCATGAGTCATATGAATGATATGATCGACACTTTGTTGTCCACCATTGAAACCACATCTCTGCTCGTGAAGATCGGATTAGGTGTGGTGAATTTGGATCATGTTCACTAAACAACTTGAGGGATGTTGAATTTAGTGGGAGTTCATCTAGTAATTTGATTAAGTTGAACTAGTTATCATGAACATAGTCTAAATTGTACTTGCAAATTTTGTGGATCAAATGGCTAAGTCCAACTTCAACTTCAACGTTTTTGCTGAGAAAGAAAAGCTTAAGAACAATGGGTCTAACTTCACCAACTGGTTTCGCAATCTGAGAATCATTCTCGCTGGCGGACAAAAGGACTATGGCCTTGAGAAAGCGCTAGGTGACGCCCCTGCTGTAGATGCGTCGGCTGATGAAAAAGCTGTTTATCAGTCGCGCAAAGATGATTATGGTGTGATTAAGATCACCATGTTGTTTGCTATGGAATCGGACCTTCAAAATCGTTTTGAGGAGTTCGCCGGGCCCTTTGAGATTCTTGAGGAACTGAAAAACATGTTTCAGACTCAGGCTCGTTCTGAGAGATATGATATCTCTGAGAAATTCTTTAACTGCAAGATGGAGGAAGGGAGTTCCGTTAGTGAGCACGCCATTAAGATGTCGGGCTACACTCAACGTCTTGAGCAACTGGACTGCAAGATTCCAGAAGAGCTCAAGATTGACAGAGTTCTGCAATCACTCCCTCCTAGCTACAAAGGTTTTGTAGTTACTCATAATCAGATTGGTTCCACTGATACGATCACTGAGCTCTTCGCTAAGCTAAAAGCTGCGGAGGTGGACATCAAGAAAGATAATCATGTGTTGATGGTCAACAAGCCCCCAACTTTAAGAAAGGTAAGGGTGCAAAGAAGTCCTTCAAGAAAGGCAGCGGAAAGCGCGTTGCCCCTGCTGAGAAGAAGCTCAAGTCTGGACCTAAGCCGGACACTGAGTGCTTCTATTGCAAGGACAAGGGTTACTGGAAGCGCAACTGTCTGAAGTACTTAGCGGACAAGAAGGCTGGCACCATTAAAGGTATATTTGATATACATGTTATTGATGTTTACCTTACTAGCGCTCGTTGTAGTGCCTGGATATTTGATACTGGTTCAGTTGGTAATATTTGTAACTCGAAACAGGAGCTACGGAATAGACGGCGGCTAGCGAGGGATGAGGTGACGATGCGCGTTGGCAACGGATCAAGAGTTGATGTGATGGTCGTCGGCACGCTCTCCTTAGTTTTACCTTCGGGATTAGTTTTAAACCTTAATAAATGTTATTATGTGCCTGCGTTGAGCATGAACATCATATCTGGATCGTGTTTATTGCAAGACGGTTATTCATTTAAATCGAAGAATAATGGTTGTTCTATTTATATGAGTAACATCTTTTATGGTCATGCACCTGCTATGAATGGTTTATTTCTTCTGAATGAAACACACATCCATAACATTGAGGCTAAGAGATGCAAAGTAGATAATACTCGTAACTAGTGAACACTCTCTCATATAAATATCCTCTCTTCATGATACTACTCGTGACTACTCTCCGGTTGGACACTTTAATCCACGGTAGGGCTATAACATCACACCTACAAGTCCATCTTCCCCAATCTAGATAACTCCACACTGTCACCTTGAGCACTAGATGGTTCCAACAAACACCACAATTTCATAGAGACATCCAACTCCAAATATAACTCATAACAAATATTCAATCTAGCCAAAGTGCCACACATGGTATGCACGCTGTCACTTTCACACACGTGGGGAAAAGCATAGATCTATTAAAGCACAAAGAGTATTTACGTAGACTCGAACCTAAGTGCCACCATGGCGTGCATGTTGTCACTTTCACACACATGGGGAGAGCAGAGATCTATTGAAGCACTTGAGTAGCAAGGTAGATCTACTTGATTACAAAGCTCATGGCCATAAGATTATGCATAGAGAGAGAGATGAACACATAGCTACCGGTAGAGCCCTTAGCCTCGAGGAAGAACTACTCCCTCATCATCATGGGAATCAGCAACGGTGATGGAAATGGTGGTGGAGATTGGTGGATATGGCTCCGGGGGCACTTCCCCGTCCCGGCAGGGTGCCGGAACAGAGACTTTATGTCCCCCGAATATCCCCTTCGGTGGCGGCGGCGCAGCATAGGTTTTCGTGGCTTTCTTGATAGGGAAAAGGTGTCCGATCTTTCGATGAGATGATGATAGTCGATTTGGTGGATTTCGGGCTTGACGATCCGACTACATGTGCAAGCACGAGCGCCAATGCAATCGCTAGGCCAATCTTCTGGAGGTTACCGATCCTGCGGGAACACGATCAGCCTTACCAGCGAGGGTCTTAATTCCTACCTGAAATCGAGAACAAGTAAGAACTAATATTGCAATCAAGATATTGCGGATTAAGAGGAAAGCTTTATTGAAAAGGTGGGATCCTGAATAGGTGCGAAGTACAAGAGGCCTCTGCGACGCTCGAGCCTTGGCGAAGTTGCTGCGATGGCTAACTTAATGTCTAAACAAAATCCGAGTCTAGGGTGACGGCTATGGGGAGTATTTAAGGAGGAAAAGGTGGGGTTTCGGCCAGCCATGGAAGTGGTGGCCGAATCCAACCCTAGAAGTCCTTTTGCCCTCAAATACGGACTCTAAAAAGTGGCTATTTAAAATCCTGCGAAAATTACATGGGCCTGGCCCAAAATAAAGGTGTCGCAGCACCATATTAAGCTATGGACGAATTCATGAAGTATTAATCTTGAATATTTCATCCAAGCCTTCTTTCTTCATTATGGTGGCCTCAAAGTTCTGAAATCTCCATCCGTGGCCTTCTCTTGGATCATCACATGCTTGCTGCCATCTCCATGCATGGCCATGCTCCAATGCTTGTCCCTCTCATCCATGTTTGGTCCATCATTCCTAAGAGTAAGAAATACATCTGATTTAGGCAGCATCATATTCTCATGTATGTGAGGAATAGTTCCAAGAAACGAAAGTACCTGATAGTTAAGTTGTTTGGCACGAGATCTTGTGATGGGTCCTTGTATGTGTGTAGCTGTAGGTACAACGGTTGTATCAATAGAAGGGATGTCCACATCATGATCCCCTTCTTGAATTGAAGTCGTCCTCGACGCAATCTCATCTTCCTCACCAAAGTAAGGCTTCAAATCTGCAATGTTAAACGTAAAACTAACCGTACCAAAGTCTGCAGGCAACTCAAGTTTATATGCATTATCATTTATTTTCTCTAACACCTTAAATGGACCAGCAGCACGCGACATTAACTTAGACTTGCGTAAATCAGGAAAACGGTCTTTACGCAAATGTAACCAAACAAGATCTCCAACATCAAACACAACATGCTTTCTCCCTTTATCCCCAGCAAGTTTATACTTAGCATTCATGTGTTCAATGTTATCTTTAGTAGTCTTATGCAAGTTTAATATCATTTCAGCGCGTTGTGTAGCATCCAAATTATTTTGCACCGAAGAAGGTAAAGACAATAAATCAATAGGTGCACGAGGAACAAAACCATACACAATCTCAAATGGGCACATCTTTGTGGTGGAATGCAGCGAACGATTATAAGCAAATTCTATATGAGGTAAACACTCTTCCCACAATTTTAAGTTCTTCTTTAAAACAGCCCGCAACATAGTAGACAAAGTTCTATTTACTACTTCAGTTTGTCCATCAGTTTGGGGATGACATGTAGTACTAAACAGCAATTTAGTCCCCAACTTAGCCCATAAACATCTCCAAAAGTGACTAAGAAATTTAGTATCACGATCAGAAACAATAGTATTTGGCACACCATGCAAACGAACAATTTCACGAAAGAACAAATCAGCAATATGCGCAGCATCATCCGTTTTATGACAAGGAATAAAGTGTGCCATCTTAGAAAACCGATCCACAACAACAAAAATACTATCCCTCCCCTTCTGTGTTCGTGGCAATCCCAAAACAAAGTCCATAGAAATATCCTCCCAAGGAACACTAGGAACAGGAAGAGGCATATATAAACCATGTGGATTAATGCGAGACTTAGCTTTTTGACAAGTAGTGCAACGTGCCACAAATCTCTCAACATCTCGACGCATACGTGGCCAAAAGAAGTGTGCAGCAAGAACATCCTCCGTCTTCTTGACACCAAAGTGTCCCATCAATCCTCCTCCATGCGCCTCCTGTAACAACAAAAGACGAACAAAACTATCTGGAATGCATAGTTTGTTAGCGCGGAACACAAATCCATCATTGAAGACGAACTTGTTCCATGTTCTACCATCTCTACAATTCTGCAACACGTCTTTAAATTTAGCATCATGCACATATTGTTCCTTAATAGTTTCCAATCCAAATATTTTGAAGTCAAGTTGAGATAACAAAGCATAACAGCGCGACAAAAGCATCAACAATAATATTATCTTTACCCTTTTTGTGTTTGATAACATAAGGAAAAGACTCAATAAATTCAACCCACTTTGCATGACGACGATTCAACTTAGCTTGACGACGAATATGCTTCAAAGATTCATGATCAGAATGAATAACAAATTCTTTAGGCCATAGATAATGTTGCCAAGTTTCTAATGTCCGAACCAACGCATATAATTCTTTATCATAAGTAGAATAGTTCAGACTAGCCCCACTCAATTTCTCACTAAAATATGCAACAGGTTTTCCCTCTTGTAATAACACCCCTCCCAAACCAATTCCACTAGCATCACATTCAAGCTCAAAAGTCTTAGTAAAATCCGGAAGTTGGAGTAAGGGAGCATGTGTTAGCTTATCTTTCAATATGACGAAGGCCTGTTGTTGTGCATCGCCCCAAACAAAGGGCACATCCTTCTTGGTAAGCTCATTCAGCGGCGCGACAATTGATCCAAAGTCTTTGACAAAGCGCCTATAAAAACCAGCGAGGCCAAGAAAACTCCTCACTTGTGTGACCGTCTTGGGCTGCGGCCAATTCTCAATAGCTTTAATCTTGGCTGGATCCACTTCAATACCCTGTGATGTAACAACATAGCCAAGAAACGCAACTCGATTGGTGCAAAAGGTGCACTTCTCAAGGTTACCAAACAAATGTGCATCACGTAAAGCATTAAAAACAACACGTAAATGGTCCAAATGATCCTCTAAAGATTTGCTATAAATCAGAATATCATCAAAGTAGACTACCACAAAACGTCCAATGAAAGCACGTAAAACTTTGTTCATTAATCTTATGAAAGTGCTAGGTGCATTAGTTAAACCAAACGGCATTACTAACCACTCATATAAAGCGAACTTAGTTTTAAATGTTGTTTTCTATTCATCTCCTAATTTCATACGAATCTGGTGGTAACCACTACGCAAATCAACTTTAGAAAACATGGTAGAGCCACTCAATTCATCAAGCATGTCATCTAAACGTGGAATAGGATGACGATATCGAATAGTAATATTATCGATAGCTCTACAATCATTACACATGCGCGAAGAACCATCTTTCTTAGGTACCAAAATAATAGGAAAAACACAGGGACTAAAGGACTCATGAATATGATCTCTGTCGAGTAGTTCCTGAATTTGGCGTTGTATCTCCTTTGTCTCCTATGGATTGGTTCTATATGGCGCGCGGTTGGGCAACGTAGCACCAAGAATTAGATCAATTTGGTGCTCAATTCCTCTAATAGGAGGTAGTCCTGGTGGTAGCTCAGCGGGAAATACGTCCTCATATTCCTGCAAAAGGTTAGCAATAGCGGGTGGCAAAGAAGGAGGCATATCCTCAAATGAAAACAAAACCTCTTTGCAGACAATTGCATAACATTGAGTATTGTTTACATCTAGTTTAGCAATATAAATTTTATTTGCAAGCATACATGGACTCTTTAAACGAATTTCAGTAGCATGTGTAGAATCAGATTTAGTGTTCTTTGGTGATACAAAATCTGCAGCAACAATCTGATTCTCACTTTTATTTTTCTCCTCATTTTTAGCTCTACTAGCTCTAGCAAGATCATCTTTTAAAATCTGTTCGGGAGTCATAGGTTTTAGACCAATTTTATTTCCATCATGCATAAGAGAATAGTGATTAGTTTTGCCATTATGAACAAATTCTCTATCAAATTTCCATGGTCTACCAAGTAACAAAGAACAAGCTTGCATAGGTACAACATCACAATCAACAAAATCAGAATATGTACCAATAGTAAAATGCACGCGTACCGTTCTTGTTACCTTGATCTTGCGAGAACTCTCAAATCATTGGATGTAATATGAATGTGTGCGTTGTCTTGTTGGAAGCGCAAGTTTCTCTACCATGTCAACACTAGCCAGATTATTACAACTCCCTCCATCAATGATGATCCGTATAGCTCTTTCCTTGACAACACCACGTGTTTGGAACAGGTTGTGGCGTTGATCTTACTCAGATTTGCTCAATTGCACACTCAACACACGCTGTGTAATTAAGCTCTTGTATTGATCAGCAGCTTCAGCTCCCATTACCTCTGTATCGTCAGCAGCATCAGAATTGTCTCCATCTCGAGCATAAATAAGGGCTAATGTATCTTCATCAAAGTCACTCGCTGAATCGTATTGACCATCATCCCACACCATCATCACACGTTGTGTTGTGCACTGTCTCTCAATATGACCAAAACCCCAGCACTTGCGGCATTATATATCCTTTGTTTTACCCGTGGAAGCCATAGAAGATGCACTACGAGCAGGAGCATTGGATGACGGTGGAGGAGCAGCTAGAAATCTTGTGGTGGCCTTGGATGTGGTAGTAGCTGGTGGCGAATCATGAGAAGGAGGCGCTGATTGTCGGGATGTCCAAGTGGATGTGCGACCTGCAAAATTATTAGTCCTCCTCCATGGTGTTTGGCGATCCTGCACTTCACGTTCAGCTTTGCAAGCAAGATGAAACAAACGAGTGATAGAATTACATTCCTTATAATCTAATATGTGTTGAATGTCCTTGTTTAATCCACCAAAGAAACGTGCAAGCATTTGTTTAGTAGATTCAACAAGACCACACCGAACCATCCCCGTTTGCAATTCCTGATAATACTCTTCTACAGAATTTTTCCCTTGCTCTAAACGTGTCAGATTCTTTAGTAAATCACGTTGATAAGTGGGAGGCACAAAACGAACACGCATAACAGTTTTTAAAGCAGTCCAAGTACTAGGAATAGTAGTAGGATTTAAACGACAATACTCAGACCACCAAAGGGAAGCAAATTTAGTAAATTCACATGTAGCAGCACTAACACGAATATTCTCAGGATATTTTAAACATGCAAAACGTTGTTCTACTTCCATCTCCCATGTAAGATATGCATCAGGATTATATTTACCCTCAAAAGATGGAATATTTAATTTAAGCTTTGCAACATGATCATCATCACGTACCGGTGGTCGAGCGTTGCGGTAGTAATGTCGGGGACGACTAGCAGGCACCTGTGGAGGTTGTTCAACCTCCTCGTCAAACAGATCGTCGTCGTCGGGGTCATAGTAGTACCCGTCGTCTGTACCCAATGTCGCAGCAGCAGCTGCGGCAGAAGTCTGAGGTGCGTCAACCGCAGCGGTATCCGCCTGGGGTGCGGCGGCAGCCGAACCAGCAGTCCGACCCGTGATCGGGATACGCCGTGCGCCATGTGTGGGTGCGGGTGCGGGTGCGGGCAATCTGTTCAAAATCTCCTTGAACCGAGCATCAAGTTTGGCGTTGAAGGATTTCTCGAGTCCATCGATCTTGTCCATGGCGTTGGTGAGCTTGGCGTCAAACTCCCCTAGGCGTGTATCCACGTCTTTAGCGCGACTGACCAAGAGCTCGAAGAAGTGGGCATGTAGTTCTTCGTTCGTCATTGTGGCAGGGTTCCGCGAAGTATCTGTCATGGTTAGTCCTTAAAAAGCACAGGTATATACTACGGAAATATGGTGGAAGGCACGCGTAATCCGTCAAGCAATATACGAAGCTCTTACAAGTTCTTACCAAACAGCAGGAAAAGGCGATGTGCAACCGCAAGGATCAGTGGGTCCAAAGATTGAACCAAGCGATTACCAGGAGTCGAGACACCGTACATGGAGAATATCTGTGGAGCTCTGGGAAGGCTTAGCAAAGGGGGTCAGCAATTATCAAAACAACAATGCAAAAGTTGAAAGAATGCTCAACGACGGTACTGTGCTGGTCCTAGGCTAGACCGTACTAGAGACGCGAGCCTAGATCACCAACGATGTCATGACGCGACACAACAAGCAATGTATGATGATATGGCACCCTGAAAAGCGAACCGAGAGGTGGAAAATCACTATGATGGCGAGTGTCTAGAACTGATCTACGGGGTCTAAAAATAGGTTAGCCCCAAAAAAAATTGAAATTTTTTATTTTGCTCCGGAAAGCGCGCAGACGCCAAAAAAATATCGCTATAACGGCCGATGGAGAAAAGTGATCCCTAGAGCCGAAAACTAGTATAGCCAGAAATTTTTTTTGGAGGCGGTTCCAGACTTTTTTTTTGCTCTCCTTCTGGACTTACGGCCGAACTCGGAGCTCGACACGGACTTTAGCTGAACACGGAAACAACAAAGAAGGAAAGTAAAAAGAAATAACTAGGAAACAATAACTCAGCTCGGACTCGTGCCGCGGCAAGAAAACTGATCGGATCTGTGTCGCGGTAGGAAGGCGATGGCGGAGTATTAGGGTTTATGGTGGCTGGGTGTATGGCGGCGGAATATGGTGGCGGAATATGGTGGCGGTGATCGGCGAGTGTGGCGGTGACTACTATGATCAGAACTCGAAACTCTAAGGGACGAGACACTAAGACCAGCAACTCAACGCGACGATGTAGACACAAATTCAACAATGCAAAAACTGAAAAGATAATGCGAGGCGTAGATTGGCTATGGGATGGATCTAAACTCTAACTGTGTTTTTGGATTTTTCGTGGGTTATAGGTAAAAACATATCTAATCTACGAAAACAGTAAAATCTCACCGAGCAACCTAAAATCGGATACCACTTGATAGGGCAAAGGTGTCCGATCTTTCGATGAGATGATGATAGTCGATTTGGTGGAGTTCGGGCTTGACGATCCGACTACACGTGAGAGCACGAGCGCCAATGCAATCGCTAGGCCAATCTCCTGAAGGTTACCGATCCTGCGGGAACACGATCAGCCTTACCAGCGAGGGTCTTAATTCCTACCTGAAATCGAGAACAAGTAAGAACTAATATTGCAATCAAGATATTGCGGATTAAGAGGAAAGCTTTATTGAAAAGGTGGGATCCTGAATAGGTGCGAAGTACAAGAGGCCTCTGCGACGCTCGAGCCTTGGCGAAGTTGCTGCGATGGCTAACTTAATGTCTAAACAAAATCCGAGTCTAGGGTGACGGCTATGGGGAGTATTTAAGGAGGAAAAGGTGGGGTTTCGGCCAGCCATGGAAGTGGTGGCCGAATCCAACCCTAGAAGTCCTTTTGCCCTCAAATACGGACTCTAAAAAGTGGCTATTTAAAATCCTGCGAAAATTACATGGGCCTGGCCCAAAATAAAGGTATCGCAGCACCATATTAAGCTATGGACGAATTCGTGAAGTATTAATCTTGAATATTTCGTCCAAGCCTTCTTTCTTCATTATGGTGGCCTCAAAGTTCTGAAATATCCATCCGTGGCATTCTCTTGGATCATCACATGCTTGCTGCCATCTCCATGCATGGCCATGCTCCAATGCTTGTCCCTCTCATCCATGCTTGGTCCATCATTCCTAAGAGTAAGAAATACATCTGATTTAGGCAGCATCATATTCTCATGTATGTGAGGAATAGTTCCAAGAAACAAAAGTACCTGATAGTTAAGTTGTTTGGCATGAGGTCTTGTGATGGGTCCTTGTATGTGTGTAGCTGTAGGTACAACGGTTGTATCAATAGAAGGGATGTCCACATCATTTCTGATCGATGATTTAGGGTTTTTGGGTCGGAGGCTTCTTATAGGCGAAGGGGGAGGCCGAGGAGGCGGTCAGAGGGCCCACACCCTCCCTAGGCGCTGGCCAGTCTTGGTCGCGCCCAGGAGGGTCTGGCCACCCTCTGGTGCCTCTCCGTCCCTCCTAGATTCGTGTCCCTCACGGAAAGTTATTCACTTTGGCTTTTGTCCCGTCCAATTCCGAGAATATTGATTTTCTGCTTTTCTAGAATCAAAAACAGAAGAAAACAGTCAGCTGGCACTGTGGCAACTTGTTAATAGGTTAGTTCCAGAAAAGATATAAAAACACCTCAAAGTGTAGACAAAGCAAAGCAAAGTAGATACTAAACAAGCATGGAGCATCAAAAATTATAGATATGTTTCCGACCTATCAAGCATCCCCAAGCTTAACTCCTGCTCGTCCTCGAGTAGGGAAGTGATAAAAGAATAATTTTTGAGGTGACATGCACCATCAAAACCAAGATCAAACCATTTGCAAGCATTAAAAGCTGGGATCAAAGAACTCTAAACATGAGCATTAAATATGGAGTTCTAACAATAGGACAAAGTAACTATGCATGCAACATGAAAGGCTACAAACAAAGATCATGAATAACATGCATTGAAAAATGTTTGTTTGTTTCACATACAGAAAACATAGCATAGAGGCAATCAGCTTGTCTCTCGTAGAGTAGAAAATAGATGCATAGGACACCTTCAAAGTTCACAAGGGTGACTAGAAACAAATAGCACAAGAATAATTAATATCACAATATGCATCAATCAATAAGCGTTGGAATACTACACACAGAATGAAAACTATGCTCTCTTAATGGTGCCTAAAAGTAGAAGGTGGAGACTCAATAATGGTGGAAGAAAGGCCTTTTTGTAAATAAAGCAGGGATTACAAGTTTTAAAAAGAGCTTCCAAAAATTATGGTACTTGTTAGCTTTCAGCCCTCATTTCCCCTATCATAAGCATCTTGAAGTGATTAAGGTTAAAGTGACAAAGATGAAGTATATGCTTGATGAAGTATAAGTTGGCAATCTCAAGTCCCTTGAGTACGATGGCTACACCTCATGCATACTCAACTTTGGGCCCATGTAAGTTCTTGTCATTGTAAGTATTTGCATATCATTGAGAACCGTCAACGGGATACCCCTTGCACATGGTATACGAGCTTTCCCATAACCAAAATGACAAGTCAAGCAAACAATGAGCATCTCAGCAATCTTTTTATTTACCATATGCATAGCTTTTTATTGAGGATGCTTCATAGATAGCTCATTATGGTGATGTTGCAGGTTTCCACCATGATTAGGCATGGCTTAGGCTAGCGGCCCAGGCGTCTCTCTAACACAGGATGCAAACTCTATGGACTTACAAGTTCCCTCTTTATTTCACATCGGTGACATCCATAGACAAAAGAGCATGATATCAACTGGGTACAAAGTACAAGTGCAATGCTGAAAATGTTCCCCGTGACAACACGGTTCTGCTAATTCCAACTTATAAGTGCAATCATATACAACAAAGTTGTCACAATGGTTTAAGTTTATTAGGGGCAAAGAATATAAAGTGTGCCATCAAGTTTGTGAGGGATTTAATCACTAAGTTTTCACATAACAAAATAGTTTTTAATTGGAAGATAGCTGAAAACAAGAATATAATTGGAATGATGTAACACACCATGCATAGGAATTTATAGTGGACACTTTGGAATAACTTGGTTTCTTGGAATTTGGAAACATGAGTAGAGCTTACTCATACAAGTGGAGGCTATCAAAAGATTGGGAGCAACCAACTAAGAGAGCAATAATGGTCATAATCATGTTGAGCAACAAAACATTACTAATCAAAGCGTAGAGTAGTACTACAAGTCAAGGACTAGATGATCATAGAGGCTATGGTGACTTGTCATAGTCATAACATGGTGTGATCATGTGCCAAGTCAACCCAAACAAAAGCATCAAAGGAGAATACCACAATACTATGCTTTTGTATGCTAAAACAACGCATGATTCCTTCAAGGCACATTAAGCAATCCTAATTGTTTGGAACAAGTCACACTACATCAATAATCACTAATCATAAGGTCAAAGCAACACCTAGCATGACATGATAAAGTCTAAGTCACAGTCAAAACAAGCTCCCTTTTGTACCACTATAAGCATGAAGCTTCCTACTCTTTTTCAACGCCAATCGACTTATTTGAAACAACTCACAGAGATAAGAATTAATAAAGATCAGTGAGATTGTCTCACAAATCCACAAACAACTAAAAGTTCTAAGCTTAAAGCACAAGAAAACTAAGGCTGAACGCAGTGCAGCAAAAGTGAACATTCACAAAACAACAAGAGTGAAAACTAGAGTGTTCTAGGCAATGGAAACAAAGTGTGTCTCTCTCCAAAAGAAGTGTGGTTTAACCAACCAACTAACTCAAGCAAAATAATCAAACTAAAACCAAAAATGAAAACTAAGACGCTCCAAGAACAACACAACAGTGCATGGAACAATAAAAACGAAGTGTCTAGAAAGACCTGAGGTTTTTATTGATGAAGAAGGGGATGCCTTGGGCATCCCCAAGCTTTGACGCTTGTACCTATTGGATATTTATTGGGGTTACACCGGGGTGGCATCCTCAAGCTTGATCTTATGTCCATTCTTCATCTCATGCATCATTCTCTCTCTACACCTGGATTTTTTCCTTCATACAAAACTTCACACAATCTTCATTAGCAACATTAGTGTATTCAAAAGATATTAGACCTCTGGAAAAGCTTTGGAACAACAAGACATTTTACTAAAAACACAAGAGACTGTATTAACTCCTTTAAAAATCTCAAATTCCCAAAAAGAACTCAAAAAGGAATCAATAAGAAGCAAATACAAATAATGGCAGAAATCTGTCAAAACAGACCAGCAGGTAGAAAACGATTTTTTCGAACATCTTATGTTGCTCAAATAAAAAAGTGTTGAACTAACGAAAGTTAGCTAACATACTGGGGAATTTATTCGTAAATTTTGATCTCAATCAGACTTACAGAGGCTCCTCACGATTTTTTTTGGTGGAGGACAGAAATCTGTTTCGAGACAGCAACTCCCCAAATCTTACTTCACTCTCATTAGAGGTCATTCTTGGCACAAAAATCAAACAAAAAGGATAAGGAGAGGTCATTACAGAAGTAATAACTTTCAAGACTCAAGAAAACTCTTGGGTTATCTCCCAACAAGTACTTTTTTTTAATGCTTTAAGTTAGGCTTGATAGTTTGAGAAGATGCTCACATAAGAAATATGAATTGAAGCAAAAGAGAGCATCAAGAAGCAAATTCAAAATAAATTTAAGTCTAACCCACTTCCTATGCATAGGAATCTTGTAAAGAAACAAGTCATGGAAGCACAAAGCAACAAGCATAGGAAAGCAAAACAAGTGCAACTTCAAGACTTCCAATATAAAGAGAGGAAACTTAATATTATTGAGATATATAAAACCATGTTTTCCTCTCTCATAATAACTTTTAGTAGCATCATGAATAAAAGTAACAATATGACTATCACATAAAACATTCTTATCATGAGCCGCATGCATAAAATGATTATTACTCTCCACATAAGAATAGCCATTCTTATTAATTATAGTGGGAGCAAATTCAACAAAATAGCTATCATTACTATTCTCATCACCATAATCATAAAATATAGGAGGCATATTGTAATCATAATTAATTTTGTCCTCAATAGTAGGTGGACTAAAAATATCATACTCATCATTGTAATCATCATATATTGGAGGTTTGGTACCATCATAAGCAATAGAATAGCTATCTTCCAAAGTCGCGGGACTAAAAAGATCATTTTCATCAAAACTAGCTTCCCCAAGCTTAGATTTTCCCATAGAATTAGCAATAATGGTGTCCAAAGAATTCATACTAATAACAATGCTATTAGCATGCAAATAAAGCTTCATAGGTTTTTTAATTTTCTCTTCAAACACTTCATGTTCTAACTCAAGATAAATGCTATAGAGCTCTCTAATTTTGTTGTTGTTTTCCATTAAGCCTAACTAGTGAAAACAAGAAACAAAAAGACAAAATTGCAGAATCTAAAGGAAATAACTTCGAGCACTCACACCGGAGGATGTGCGTACCTTTTATCTTACCTCCTCGGCAACGGCGCCAGAAAAGAGCTTTCTTGCTTGCTGTTGCCGTGGGGTAACTTGTGTGAGTGCCTTTTACCTTTCCTCCTCGGCAACAGCGCCAGAAAAGACTTTTGATGGCACTTTGTTGACGAGGGAGCTTCTTCTTCTTTATTCCCCGGCAACGGCGCCAGAAAAGAGGTTGATGTCTACACACTTCTATTCTTGTAGACAGTTGTTGGGCCTCCAAGTGCAGAGGTTTGTAGAACAGAGCAAGTTTCCCTTAAATGGATCACCCAAGGTTTATCAAACTCAGGGAGGAAGTGGTCAAAGGTATCCTCCTCAAGCAACCCTGCAATCAAGATACAAGAAGTCTATTGTGTCCCCAACACACCCAATATTTGTGTCCCCAAACATTAGTCCATAAGGATTTTCATTAATCACCAAAACCACACATAGGGGCAATTACCCTTTCAGGAGTCGACCTCGAGGTGTGGTGTACAACTCAAGCCTTCGGCCAATTATCCCTCAATGTATTCCTAAAAGTATGATCAAAATGTGCTTCTACGAGATGATTGCATGTATTGAAAAACATCGACATGTCAATCTATCCGACAACCTTATCATATGGTTCTTGTACACACCCACTAATAGCAACTTTTGAATCGGTCAACGAGATAGATCTCCCTATCTCTTTGTTTTTTCACAAAAAAAAAATCTAGAACCACCATAGCTATTGTTGTCTCTTCCCTTAACAATGTATCTAGCATTACCTAAAAAACAATGTATCTAGCATTAGGCTAGGCTTTAGTCATACATTTAGATGCTCATGCTTAAAATGTCAAATATTCTCATTCTTTTTACTATTTTAATATAAGATACTCTTGTAAGACATATATAGTATTAACAGAGAACCAATCTCTCAAACCGCAAAAGAACCAATCTCTCAAACCGCAAAAGAACCGATGGCAAATCCAATTAGATCAAATATTGTTATTTTGGGTACCTAATTTAATTCGACAATCTTTATTTTTACCCTTGGGTGCATGAGATAACCGAAGAAATGCGGAGGTAGACTAAAAAAAGGGTCAACTCTAGCCTAGCCCATTCATATAAAGAAAATGTCCTCAAGCAAGGGTAGTTGCACACACGTGCCCGAATGTTATCTCCCTCAGTATCTTCTCGCCCCCTAACCATTACCCCTAGATGCCCAAGTGTCAGCCACCATTTGGTGCATCTCTAGGCTACGATAAGTCCTGACCTCATACTCATTCATTTGTTCTATGCCCTCTTCTGTGTCATCTGTTGGGACACCATAGGGGGATGGCGTCAACCAATCCCCCATTCCTTCATCTTCCGAGCTCCTGGTCTATGCAAAGTACCACTTGGCATCGGTTCGGTTCGATTAACTTTCAATTTTGGTTCTTGGTTTTAGAGAATTGACCAATTTTTTTATAAAGTGTATATATTAATATCAAGAAGATACATATCATTTTAGAAAGGAAAAAGTCTGTTCTAAACCTTGAACTTGTAGAGCTTAGACAAAACAAACCCTAAAGTCGAAATCCCGGTCATTGGCACCCTGAACTCATAAGTCCCGATCTAATATAAACCTTAGACCTGCTTTTAAAAACAGAAAATAAATTTCAGAATCGCTACTCTCACTGACTCTAATGGCCCATATGTCATGTATTTCTTCTATCACTATCCCCTCTATTTTTCTCTGATGTTTCATCCACCGCTTAGCATGCACACAACTCCGGATGGCACCCGCCGGGTTCGGGGCCGGGTCCGGCCCCCCCATACCCGCCCTCGCGACCTCTCCCCGCCCCCGCCACCCGCCTCCATACCCGCCGTCGGGTCCGTTTTTCCACCAGACCCGCGACCCACCGGGTTTCGGGGACCCGACGGGAGACCCGCAAGCGAGGAGGATAGGGCGGCGAGCGGCCGTTCTTGTTGGCGGTCGACGTAGGGGCATCGAGGTCGATGCCGGTGTCGAGGACGAGGCCCTACAGGAGGCCGAGAGGATGGTGGGATCTGGGGCTAGGGTGTCTCGTCTCCAGCCGCGGCGGCGGCGCTAGAAGGGAGGCGGCAACCGCGCTAGAAGGGAGAGGACGACGGTGCACTAGAAGGGAGAGGGCGGCGGGGGAGGCAGCGGCGGCGCTAGCAGGGAGGGAGATGACCAGGGGGATGTGTTTCTCACGATGGGGAACTGGGGAGCAGAGATCGTGGGTGGTGTCTTGCGTGCGTCAGTGCGTGTTGTTGCACGCAACACATGTGTGTGTAGGTTGTGCGCGGACGTGCGGTGTGGTGTGCGTGTCTTACGTGTGTGGTGTGCGTGCCTGTGCGTTAGGGTTAGAGTTAGAAACAAGGATTAGACTGCAAATATAGGGTTAGTGGGATTTGCCGGTTATGCGGGTCTACGGGTACGGGTTTGGCACCTCCATACCCGCCCCTACTAGACCCGGCGGGTCTAGTTTTTTTCCGCTAAGCGTCCCCACGGGTTTTTTTCTTTACCAAACCCTCCCTATTTAAAGCGGGTACCCGTCAGGTTATCGGGTATCGGGTACCCATTGCCATCGGTACACACAACTGCAGACTATCGCTATCTCAAAAGAAAAACTGAAGACTAGCACGACGCGGCCGTGAGCGGATGCCAAATGGATTAGATTGTCCAGATCATTAGCGCAATTGAGCCCAAGGTTCACAGAGCAATTTCTATCTCCCAAAACATCAGTTTTTCAAATCGATGTCGCGTCTTGCTGAGGTGCCACGGTGTTGGTCGTGCGCTGGCTTTGACCAGGCGCATCGATGACGCAGTCCCTGGTGCTCCTTGGGTCTTGGACTCTTGGCTCACCGGATGTGGCACCCTGCCTGCACCAGGAACGTCCCCACCTTTCCCAGGATCTGCAATATGACGGTGGCCTAGCTCTGAAGTCTGAACGAATCGAATTAATGATGCAATTGCCCAGCGACTGATGCGGCGGAATAGAGTTGTCTAAGCGCGAGGCGGCGCGGCAGTGTCCTAGGGCGTGGCCTCGTCACAAAGCCAAAGGTGCGCTGCTTTTCGAGGTGCCACCGCTTCTTCCTTTCGTGGCTTCGGCGGCTGGCGCACCATGGCCGCGAACTAGAATCGAGACGGACGGTGAAAGGAGGGATGAAAGATATCGGGGAAGAAGAGTTTTTGATAAGAGGGCCCACATGTTAGCGAGAGTTGCCTGCAATCCTGACCGGGATTTATTTTTTCATGTTGCGACAAATAGACATAGGGTTTAAATTAGACTGGGATTCATGAGTTCACGTTACCGATGACCAGGATTTTGACTTCAGGTTTGATTTGTCTAAGCTCTACGAGTACGAGATTTAGAATGGACTTTTTCCTCTTCGAAACCCAAGACCGAGCCAATCAGTCCGGTCGACCATAGCGGTGTAGTGAGACTTTTTTGGATTACGGTGTAGTCAAACACACTGCCGGTAGCGACGTGCCAACGATCCAGCCACAATTCCTACTGGCTCCTGGGCTCCGGCGGCGCACCATGGCACTCGACAATGTAATTTCTTGGTTGTCCTTTTCCCCCACCGGTAGCGACGTGCCGACGATGCAGCCACAATTCCTACTGGCTCCTGGGCTCCTACCTGTCCAACAAAGAAGCGAGAAGTGTATACCAAACCCGAGTGGACACACCAAGCAGGAATCCGATACGAATCCGATGGCCGCGCTACAAACGCCATCCCCATTCGCCGGCTCCGCCAGCCGCTTTTTCGCCCCTCGCCTCCGCTACCTGCTCCTCCCTGCAGCCACCATGTCGCTCTCCTCCTCCTCCATCGCCTCCTCCCAGAACCCCGACCCAGACCGCGCCGCCGGGGCGCAGCCTCTCCTCCCGCACTCGAGCCTCGAGATCGCCGGCACGCGGAGCGGCCTCCTGGCCGGCTTCGACAGCCTCCGCAGCCCGTACCGCCCCTTCCCCGTGTTCGCGTCCAACCGCCACCTCGAGACCATCTTCGCCGCATTCACGCGGTCGCTCCCCGCCGTGACATTCCGGCGCGAATGCCTCCGCACCCCCGACGACGGAGCCGTCGCCCTCGACTGGGTCTCCGGCGACGACCACGCGTTGCCGCCGGACGCGCCGCTGCTGATTCTGCTGGTATGGTGTCGCTTGCCTTCTCTTGGTGTTGGGCAGCGCAGTGGACACGACGAAAATGTGACATTTTGCTGCCGTCAAGGATAGCGGTGACCGGTGAGGTGGGATTTGGTTAGGACTTACTAGGAGTAGGATATACTAGCGCGGTGGAATTTGGTTCTCTTTCGGGTCTATTGCAGGACTCTGTCTAGAGTTACGTGTGTTACTGTACCCTGCTCGAGGGATTAAGAGTAGCTAAGATGCCGCAGCTATTCGCTAAATTTTACTTCCGGTGAGCTCGTGGTCGTGGACCGCGTGTAATTTGCTTTTCGTGACCTTTGATCTTGGTGCTATTGACAGTGTAGAAACGAGAGGAGGTGCCCCTGGCTGCGAGTTTAATATCTTTATAGAGAGGATTTCGTTGTTGTCTCTCATATGTATAGAGAGGATAATAGTTGTCTCTCATCTCTGTATAGTAGGATTTAGTTGTGCTGCTGAGCTGTGCATTCCTGAGATTTTGGGTCGGGAAGTTGGATGGCCAAATAGATCCATGTCGTCGGGTGAAGAGATCTTAGGTGAATTAGGGGTATAGTTCTACCACAGCACATGGATAATGAAATATAGCTATGATATGACATGAGTTTTGTTCAAACAGGATACTCCCTCCGTCCAGAAATAAGTGACTTGTATTTTTCTAGATTCATATGTATCTATACAGTAAAACGCATCTAGAACTGTAGATACATACGAATCTAGACAAATCAAAGTCACTTATTTGTGGACAGAGGGAGTATGATTTTCCAACTAGCACCATGGCTGTATATATTAGCAATGGGTACACATACTTATGAAGACGACTGGTCAAGCAACAGATACATAAATGAACCATACAAAACATATGAACATCATGAATGAAATTGACCCTTGTGACTAATGATAATCTGACAAGAGAAAACTTCTCAGCTTTCAAAATCTTTGCTGGATATTTTTATTCATTTGTTAGAATTTTTTTCCATGGATTGGATTCGTACGTGCCAGTTTGATTTCCTAATCTGTTAGTGACATTATTCATCGTCATCATATTTCAGTAAAGTGATTTTTTGCTGAACATCATTAACTATTCAAGTGCTGGGCAAATTAACCAAGGAAAAACATTCCTCCATAATTTTCACCTCAACCAAAGAAGAAGAATGCTGTGAACATTAGAAATTTGCATCTTATTAAGCATTTAACGGAATACTTAGCAAGACATCTGCTGAACCAGCATTTTACTACTAATCGGTAAAAAAGAACACTAAATGCTGCCGCTGGGGTATAGGTGGTTCTAACACAATTTTGATCATAGTGCAGAGCCGAACACATTGTTGTCCTAAATTCATGTTTTCTCTACCATGTTAATTTAACTTTGTTGCAAGTATAGATGACTATTGACATCAGTATTTTATTTGTTGGCACCTCTTGTCTGCAGTAGTATATGCACATTGTTTACTACTTTACTTGTAGTTTCATGCATGCATAGTTTTTTATTAGCCTATGGCTAATGCTTGATGATGGGAGTTTGATATTGGCAGCCCGGTCTGACAGGGGGAAGTCAGGATACATATGTAAGGCATATGCTTTTGAGAGCTAGAAGCAAAGGATGGCGTGTTGTGGTATTCAATAGCCGTGGATGTGGAAGCAGTCCCGTGACTACAGCTAAGGTACTTCAGTTGATTTATCGATTTATGTGGCAAACTTAGTTATAGCTCCTTCAAAATTAAAATGGTTCTATAGAAGTTAATTTGCATCAATATTGCAAATCTATCAGCGCTCTCCTGTAGTCATTTCACATAAGCCAAGGAGGCAAAAAAAAACATGTCAATGTGTCACACGAAAGCAAACAATCTACCAGTCCTACTATTTTTTTCTCTGCATGGAGTGTGTCCTCCCCCCTCCATTTTCTCTTGTTACGCAAATACATGGAATAGCAAGTGACAGGTCATACAATATTGGAACCAGGGTCATTCTGTATCTTATTCGGGAAGCTTGCCAGATTATGTGTCTTTCAAATAGACAAGAAAATGGCTCTAATCCAATAGTAACTAGAGTCTTTCCTTGCTTTCTGAATGTGTTCAACTACCTACCCAACATTTTTTTTACATCCCCATCAAAGACACACCTTGCCACGTTCCAGACAAACAATGCTATTGAGCAGGTAAAATGTAGGTGTTTAATAGTTTGCTCCTAACCACGAAAATGTCACTATTTATCCCCAATTCCCCATGCCAGCCTGCTTTCATTAAAACATCTTTGGCAAGACTGCTTCCCTTTAACACAGTCACATGATTATCAAAACTTTTGAATGGACTTTTTATCTTTCATAAACAAACTTATGTGGAAAGTAAAACTTTCAGTTTTTATTTAAAACAGTTTTCAGAGTTTTATAAAAGGGAACTGACTGTAAGCACTTAGTGCTAAGCATCCAAATTAGTGGATTATCCCTATATGCAATGCCAACACTTCTACTTTGAACTTGTCCATACTTGCTAAGTTTTCAAAACATATATACTATAGTCTTGGAATATTTTTGTGCTGTAGAGAATATATCAATCCATTTATCCTCTCAAAGTTGTGTTATTTTCCCATTTTCCTTCTTATTTATGAAGAATTTATAGGACACTCTAGTTCCAGCAATAACAGCCTAGAAAACCTTTTTCCTTTTGGTATTAAACCAAGTTCATATGTTAGGGAACCCCCCCAAAAAAAAGTTCATATGTTAGGGAATCATCATATGTTAATTTGCATTTGGTGTGATAATGTAGATTACACTTTAGTACTTACTTTTCTTTCGAAAGGAGGTTGAGAACCCCGGCACCTACGTTGAAAAGATGAATACAGCCTTTATTATTGTTTTATTCAACAAATTTCTGGCAAGAGCATACATCAAAAAACCCGAAGCCACCACACGACACCTACAAGCCTGACAACCAGCTAGCTCCGGGGGCATCACCGAGTCACCCTATGGCGAACCGGGAGCACACATCTGGTCCAGCAGACCCTCAGTGCGCACCGCGTGCTCACACTCCACAAGCTGCCACCTCGGCCGTATCGACGACCATCTTCAGGGCAGAGATCTGCATAATCCTTGCCAGGCCTGCCATCAATGCCGCCACGGTGCCAGACGACGCCACGCCCTACGCGCGTCCATCATCACGCGTCCACCGCAGAGACCCAGTACTTACTAATTACTCTGTAGCTGAAGGTTGTTTGAGCTTTTCTTAGGATTATGACATGGGCCATTTGGGTACTATAAGGTACATCAATACATGCTGACTGGCATGAATCTCATGAGAAGCAATGTCGTACCTGATGCTATGTTTTGTATTTGGGCAATGGCTTGAAAAAAAGGTTCTTAGGTCATGTCTATAATTTTTCCTCTTACCTATTTACCCACAAAAAATTGTACCTTATGTCCTTTAACTTATTGGCATCTCCTAGCTGACTTAATCTTTAGTCCAGGCGTACTAAATTGTTGACTGTTGACACCATTCTTTCTGGCCATCAGCATAGGTCTTGGTAATCAGCGAATGAATCTTGTGGAGGAGACCTAGGAAGTAACAGAATGTCTTAATAGATAACATAACCAAGCAAGCAAACATAATGACTATAGCAGATAGCTATTTTAAAAACAAATAAAACAAATACTCTGCAAGGACATCTTAGTTTCTAAATATATTGACCCTTATCCTCTGCCATGCACAGTTCTATTCTGCTTCATTTACTGGAGATCTTCGTCAAGTAGTCGAGCATGTTTTGGCCCGCTACCCTGAATGTAATATCTATGCGGCTGGCTGGTCACTTGGAGCAAATATTCTCGTGCGATACCTTGGCGAGGTGAGGTCTGTACTCAGTGATATAGAAGTTCTGCATTTCTACTCAACATCAGAATATTTTTACGTCGTCTATTGTCATATTCAATAAACTTATACTTCACTTAAGTCCTTTTGTAGCAAATCATGCTTAATTAACCTACATATGCCAATATGCACCACTTGTCTTTGAGGCCATCAATGTTAATTAAAGTGACTAGCATTGCAACAGCTCCTTTTTATCCCTGTATAAAATTGATCTAAACGATTTATTTCCTTTGCCTGTCCATAACGTAACTCAATAATTCTGTGTTTCCAGGAGATTGATAAGTGCCATCTTTCTGGAGCAGTGTCCCTGTGCAATCCGTTTGACTTGGTAATTGCAGATGAAGATTTCCACAAAGGGTTCAACAACGTCTATGACAGAGCACTTGCTAACTCTCTGAGGACCATATTTAAGAAGTAGACCTTTTTGTTCATCTTTCCTCGAACCTAAAAAATATTTTGCACGCCCCTTTTCAAGCACCTGATATTTTTGGAACTTTGTCAGGCATGCACTGCTTTTTGAAGGACTGGGCGGTGAATATAACATACCAAAGGCAGCCCATGCAAAAACTGTTAGAGATTTTGATGAAGGGCTAACCCGAGGTTTGCAGTGACCTGAAGCTGAAATGTTACATATTTTACCTTTTGCCATTGGCACACCACATTTAAAAGACATTTCAATTGTGGGCAGTTTCATTTGGTTTCAAGTCAGTGGATGATTATTACTCCAACTCAAGCAGCTCAGATTCCATCAAGAATGTTTCCATACCCTTATTGTGCATACAGGTGAAGATAACAGTTCTTTATGCTGCACTAGTGCATTCGGAAACAGCAGATATCTAAGTACTTAGGTTAAGAGCATGCCACTATGCTATGACTTAGAACTATGACTTAAGATTTACCTGAATCTGTTAAAATGGTAAAGTAAGAAATTGCAACACACACACTAATTTATGACCTTCCGGCATTATAATCGAAATGGAAGCTGGACATGCACATACTTGAACCCGCCCCGCGTCGCCCTCCCGGCAACACGGGGAGAACCCTAGCCGCCGCCGGTCGGCGGTCCCCTCCCGTGTCCTCCCCCGCATCGCCGCTGCCGGAGGGGACCGGCGAAGCTGCGCGCCCCGAGGATGGTGGCAGCAGGGCGCTCTTTCCTCATCTCAAGTTTTCCCTGTCGGCTGTCGGCGGGAGTTGGCGACGGTGCTGCGGCCGGACGTCGTGGCAGTGTTGTGTGGCCGGTCGCTGGGCGCGATAGCGTGGCGGTCTGTGGCAGGAGGGGCTGCGCGGCGGGCCTGGCGTGGCGGTGGTGTGCGGCCGGGCCGGATCTGGGACGCGCGGGCCGACGGCGGGCAAGGAGTGGCGGCGCGGCTTGGTGCGTCACCGGAGCAGGATGGAGCTGCTGGGGGTCGCGACCTTGGAGGTTTGCGCGGCCAATTGTTGCTGGCATGGCGTGGAGGCGCGACAGGGTTGGATCTGGGCCTCGCGGAGGTTGGCGCAGCGGTGGTGCCTGTGATGATCGGCGGTGGTCGGTGGAGTTGCTTCGGGTGGCCGCGGTGGTGCTGCCTGTGGTGGTCGGCGGTGCGGCGACTGTCAGCGCAGTGCTGGCCATGGACCTGGGCGTGTGGTCGGAGGGCTCGTCATGGCGGCGCGGGCTCGTCCGGGGTTTGATCTGGGCCATCAGGGAGGTGGTTTTGTGGCGGCGATCTTCTGTCCTTTTCGTGGTGGCGGCTGCCCAGGTTCGCTCTGGTTGTTTTTGGCAACTATCTCGCGGGCAGTGGTGATGATCCGGACGGCGGCGTTCGTCGCGGCGACGGGGAGTCTAGGCGTGGCAGCGGGAGTGATACTTGTTGATCGTCGGGAGCTTGGAGAAGGAGGGGAGGGAAGCTGTGGTGGTTTGTGCCGGTCCTTGTTTGGGCGGGCGTGAGGTTTTGGAACTCTTCGCTAGGCGAAAGCCTTGTCCTGGCGGCTGGCCGGGACCGACGACGGTGACGCCCGTGGCGCCGCATCCTTGTTGAAGTCGTCATCGAAGCGGGTGTTTCATGCTCCTTCATCCGGGCTCTCCGGGGGAAACCCTAGATTCCTCGCGGGATCGGGCGTGTGCGGTGCTCTTGTGTCGCTTTGCCTCTTGGGGCCTCGCTTTGGACGTCCACCGGACAATGGGACTTGTGGAGTGTTTTTGTGTTTTGGCGGAGGCGGCTTTCGTCTTCGGCCAGGCGGGGCGCGGCCCTGGGCCGGCGTGGTAGTTGGAGCGGTGGCTCCGGTCTTTCGCCTCCGCCTGTTGTGTTGAGGTGGTTGTCGACCTGGTTGGTCGTCGACCTGTGTGGAGCGCAGCCTCGGGCTGGTGTTGTGTTGTATCGGTTTTTCGGCCAGTTTTCCTTATAAACGAGCCAGCTCTTTTCTTCTATATCAATGAAAGGCAAAGCTTTTGCCTCGTTTCAAAAAAGAAAAGAAATGGATGCTGGAGATACATTTGATATGCTTTCCAATGTCTTGCAATCTGAAAAATGTTAAAAGTTTAAATATATCAGAGTTAGTACTTCAGCTGTTGGGAAATCAAAAGAATAGTTCTAGTCTCTAGAAAGCACCAGACATGATATTTCACTCCTTAAGCTGCATATTTTGCTTCCAGTTGACACTTTGAAATTCATGGAAGACCTAATTCACATTCATGGACTTCTCAGTTACTTTAAAATTACTGCCATCTGTTTTGTACTTCCATAAGCATGCTGAAAAACAAGTCCATTAGCTTCTCTAAAGCACCACTACTTATTCATGTCAAGTCACCAGGAAAAAATGCCATACATGGATATATTGGAAATGCTTGGTTTGCACTTTTGTACTATAACTTTAATGCTAGCTTAATCATGTGCAGGCAGATAACGATCCAAAGTAACTTAAATTACTGCCGTCTGTTTTGTACTTCCATAAGCATGCTGAAAAACAAGTCCATCAGATTCTCTAAAGCACCACTACTTATTCATGTCAAGTCAACAAGAAAAAATACCATACATGGATATATTGGAAACGGTTGGTTTGCACTTCTGTACTATAACTGTAATGCTAACTTAATCATGTGCAGGCAGATAATGATCCAATTGCACCATCTAGGGGAATTCCTAGAGAAGATATCAAGGTATTCCAGTACACTCCCCCTTTTCACCTATTGGTATCTCGCATGACCGACTAAGGGCAACATGCCAACATGTCCACTCTAATTCATAATCTACTGCTACTTTAGTTTGGTGCTGCACTAGTTCCCTGAAATAACTCAAAGGAGTTTTTGTTCTTTTATCATTTCAGGCAAATCCGAACTGCCTACTGATAGTCACACCACAGGGTGGTCATCTTGGATGGGTAGCAGGTGATGAAGCTCCATTTGGATGTCCTTGGACTGATCCCATAGTAATGGAGTTTCTAGAACACGTTCAGAACGAAAAGAGCTCAATTACCAAGAATAGCACCTCCTATGAGCAGCAGACATCTGCACCCCACTTGTCCGTGCATGTACAGAGCTAGTGACACTACGATTTTCAGAATGTATCCACTGGCCATCACGTTCATACGCATAGTTAGGTCTTGAGTTTCTGTTCTACAGCTGAAATGTGCTATATTGCTGATTGCTCCACCAAGACAAAGGTATATGGTCGTTTGTATACCTTCTGTCTGGTTCCTTACTTTGCAGTATATATTGTTGTGTTCTTCCATTAATATTTTCTACGGTACTTACTTCCCTCTGCGTGCTTTACCTGGTGCAGGTTCTGAACATCTAAATTTATGGGCGTCGGTATTGCTGGCTCCCCCTTTTACTGAAATTTTGACATGAAGCATTTATTTGCCAATTGAAAGGCGTGCTATATCAAACTATACCATGTTGTATATATATTATTTCAACAGCATTATGTATGAGCTCTCCCTTGTATGTGTCGCCATACCAACCTCATGGAAATAGACAGACAGTAGGTCTCTTCAGCCAATCCACACGCCCACACAAGGGATTGAACACTTTAACTACAAGAAGCGAGGATAGCACCGAGGAAGATGTGAGTCTTGGTGGAGGGGTCGTTTGCATGAGGGACCTTGTCCTCATGGACACGCAAAAGGGTGTGTCAATGGGACATCTTAGGACCAACTGTGAGGGCTGCGTCGCTTCCTTTGTCCACTGTTTTAAAATGGAGACATTATGAAACTGGCAACTTAAAAGTAGAGACATTGCGAGACTAGTAAGCTAAAACCTGACACTGAAAACATTCCTAAAACTTTCATGTCAAATATTGACTTATAAAGTATGTACCTACTTTATAACATTCCTAAAATTTCTACCGATTTTGATCCAACTAGTGACTAGCAACATTTGCTTCACGATACACCTCGGACACATTCATTGACAAAGTTGGCAATTATTATATAGGGTTTGCTTCACGATCCGGCGTTGAACGTATCTCCCGGGGTTGGCGGAGGGCTTCCGATGTCCGCCGATGTCGTGAACTTTGTCGCCATCACCAACACCAAGAAGAGGAAGCGGGAGGGTACGCACCTCATCCCGCAACCAGGAGCTGCACCGGCCCCTGTCCCTGCACCGGCGCCGAAGCCGAAGAGGGCGTCACGCACAAAATCGCAGTTGTCGGGCCGAAGGGGGTGAAGCAGAAGAGAATGGTCCAGTGCAGAGCCCTCCCGCCGGTCACTGCCTCCTCGTCGGCGTCTGCCCCTGCGCCGCCCCTGCCCCGCACGTGCTCGACGAGTTGTCTCAAAGGTATGTCAATTTTTACTCCGAGTCTCATGAATCCCACTTCGCATTACTGTGACATTTATCTCCGATTTTAGCAACAATGGACATGCTTCGTTCATGGATCTCTTGAATGAGACAAGTGTCAACACCTCCGATCCACCACTCGCTCCATTTGCCTAAAATCCTCTTTTACGGACCAGGAAACCGCCAGCACAAATCAAAGCCCTTATTTGCATTTACTGGTTGTGAATAAGCGCACTGATCTGCATCGGCGTCTGAAACTTGTTTATCGCGAGTACAGAATCCTGTACTAACGATTTAAGGGTCGAGCGTTTATGGGCGTCGTTAGTCATGCTCTTAACATAGTGCACTCTAGAGGCAGGTATTGACGTATTTGGTGTATAGCTTGCTTGATCAGCTCCACAGCTTTGGCGCAATCTATTTCCACACTGAGGTTCATGGTCGTCCAATTTTGCGCCAAAGCCGGTCCTTCCTCGATAGCGGCCAGCTCTGCCTCAAGGGCATTCACACAGTTTCACAATTGACGCGCCACCGCCAGTAAATATCATGGTATTGCCTTGATGATCTCGCAACACCTTGCCCGCACCCTGTATCATTAGAACTAACAAAGGAGCCGTCAGTTTTGAAATATATTGCCTAGCACTTTTCATCAATTCAGACTGTTGTTGTGTTGGCTAGTGCATGTAATTCAATATGGTATCAGTGTTGAAATATATTGCCTAGTCATTTTCATCAGTTCGAACTATTGGTTGTGTTGGTTAGTGCATGCAATTCAATAATCAGAATTCAGTTTAATTGTACCTTCATTCGGTGCTATGCCTCCTTTCTTTGTCCTATAGCCGAGGGTTTTGTAATTTCTTGCGCCACCTTCGCAGTGCCTTCCGGTTGTTCAAAAAATGGCAAATCACAAAGTCGTAAGCTTGACTGGTGCAAGAGATAGTTCACCTCAACCTACTCCTGGACATAATGACTTGTTCTATTTGTACGACAGTTTCATACTACCAATAATAAGAAAATTTTAGCAGACCGATCTGTCATGTTTGAATTTGAATTTGAATTGATGAATGATTGCAATTGATTCATTCATTTTAACAGGTCACAAACTGCCAATCTGCCATGCTAACCTAGAACAAGAGATCAGCTCGCTCTCAAATCAACACCGAGTTGACATCACCTTATGATCTTGATTCTTGGTATGGAAACACTAGTATCAAATCTACTGAAATTGTCTACTTGACCTAGGCATGCCAATCATCCCTTGAATAATTCCGAGATATCTCTTTAATTAAATATCTGCATGCTTCATATTTTCAGGTAAGACTGGCTTTGAGGTAGGGAAGAAAATTGATCAGTGAACAGAATATGACGGTGATATTGTACCCATAGATCTCCTGAAGTTTTAATGCATGATAGGCTGATACTGTAAAGATCGTTGCTAGTGTGTAGTCAATCATCTCTGCGAGAGGGTTGAACCAGTGGATCTAGACGTCAAGGTAGTAGGGGTTGGCGCCATGAAGTGTATATATGGATTACATAGCCATGTCCATAAGTTTGTACTTTTGGTTGTATTGACTAGTGCATGAAAATTGATATAGTATCAGTAGCCATGTCCATAAGTTCGTACTTTTTGTTGCATTGACTAGTGCATAAAAATTGATATAGTATCTGTAGCCATATCCATAAGTTCGTATTTTTGGTTGCATTGACTAGTGCATGATAATTGATATGGTGATTTTTAGATCCAACTCCGCTGCCCTCCCCTGCCCTCAATTCCATGGGCTCCTACACTTCCTCCTCATGTGACTCTGACTCTAGCTCCAATGAGAACTACGACATCCCTGTTGCATCACCTATCATTCTAAACCTAGCTCTATCTTGTAACAATAGCTAGCGAGGATATAGTTCTCATCTAGTTCGGTCTATCCATGCGTGAGTTTTATACGCACGATATGTGTTGTTTGTCCCGCTATATAGTTGCCTCATCTCATCAATGAATACACATCTGTTGTTGCATCGCCTATCTCCCTAAACCTAGCTCAGGCTCTAACATGATCGACTCGCCCAAGGGACATATACCCTACAAACACACCTCCCGCCTCGGAAGTTCACCTCAACCCGCTTCTCTTGGACAAGATGGCCTGCTCTTGGTTGTACCGTATTTCATAGTACTGACAGTAAGGCAACTTTAACAAACCAGTCTATTATCTTTGAACTGAATGTTTCCAATCGACTCGTTCGTTTAACATTTTGCAACCTACCAATCTTTGTCAAAAAAATAAAAAAAACTTCCCGTCTACCATGCCAATCTACTAGAACCAAGTGATCGGCTTGTTCTCGTATAGAAGACACACGCGCATTTCAAGATGAACTTTTACCGAAAGAATTGTACAACACTATTTTGGTTATGTAGTGCATATTAGTATCATTTGATTCAAACTGAAAAAAACACCTTCTGATGATGTTAATTTCATATCAACATTCCTTGTATATTTGAGCTAATTCTTGGTCAAATACAAATCTTCAAAATACTCGTGCACGTCTTAATCTTTGGAATGGAGTAGTATCACCGTCGAGTTAATTTCTCCTTGCGATGTCGCTTCTTCTTACTCCCTTCGATCCAAATTTTAGATATTGACGGCGTGTTACCTTCGCCAGAGCCCGAGCTCTGTGAGCTGTTGGCCATGGAGTCGACGGCAAGGTGTGTGGCTAGGGTGACTAAGCGGTGGCGGCGGTACTTCCCGTGGCAAGCGCAAACCCTAGATCGGAAGGGGTTATCGGTTGGGGGAGCGGCGGCGCGACGAATCTCGTAGTCCGTGCCCCGGCCCCCACCTCTCTTTATATTGCGTTGCCATAGGGGCCCACCAACCTTGACCTGGTTGGGCGCCCCGCGGATCGAGGGTTCGTCGAACTGTTGGGTTCGTACATGAAGAGGTCAACCTAACATAGAAACCTAAAGAAGATCTTCAAAAGACATATCATCAATTCCACTAGGACCCTGCAAACAAAGAGAAAAAAATGAAACATAGGGACAAGATGACCTGTTCTTTGCTATAACGTAGTTTTATAGTAGTACTGACAGTAAGGAAATTTCAACAAACCAGTCTATTATCTTTGAACTGAATGTTTCCAACCGACTCGTTCGTTTACCTACCAATCTTTGTTAAAAAAAAACTCCCCGTCTACCATGCCAATCTAGAACCAAGTGATCGGCTTGTTCTCGTATAGAAGACACACACGCATTTCACACGCATTTCAAGATGAACTTTTACAGAAAGAATTGGATACCGCTATTTTGGTTATGTAGTGCATATTAGTGTCATTTGATTCAAACTGAAAAAAACACCTTCTGATGATGTTACTTTCATACCAATATTCCTTATACATTTGAGCTAATTCTTGGTCAAAGACAGATCTTAAAATACTGTGCACGTCTTAATCTTTGGAATTAATGGAGTAGTATCACTGTCGAGTTAATTTCTCCCCGATTCCTATATACTAAATAGTGTCTAGATTTATTTAAATTTAGCAAATTTGAGTCAGTAATATGGGTCGGAGGAAGTAATTTGGATCGAAGGGAGTATGGAAACACTAGTATCAAACAAGAAAAAAATAGCGTGCTATTTCTTTTAGCGTGGCCCTTCTCCAAACGCTATGCAAGTTATAACGTGCTAATATCGCGCTATTTTTTAAAATAGCGTGTGTAAAAAATTAAGGTCTAGCATATATTACTAGGGATTTCAGCAGCTATGTTTTGAGTAATACATGCATAACCAATTAACTAGTACTGGCAAATGACAAAGTTTGCTTGACATCCGGTGCAAGACAAGTTAGAGGACAAGACCTGGGTTAGGTCAGCTCACTAGCTAGTTGAGAACTTGAGATGCGGGTCCTCCTGGTGCTTCACTGTGTCATGTGGAAGTGCCAAGTAGAGAGGCGGTCGACCGGCTGGACCTGAAGGAGACAGGCGTTGTAGTCTGACAGCAGCCGACACCGTCATGTGTGAAGGGAGAACTAGGGAATAGGGTTGAGTTGACGTAGATTTAGATGTAAAGTGTTGGGCGTGGTGGAGTCGTGGGCTTATGGGGTGGCGCTATATTTATAGATTTTTTAACGGCGCTATTGCGTTATGATATTATAGCGTATTTAGCGCCGCTAAAGCGTTATAAGCGCCATAGCGAGTAGATTCTGCATTGCGTAGTATTCATGACTCAAATATGCTATAGCACCGCTATAGCGAAGAAATAACGATCTATTTTTTTTCATGGTATCAAATCGAGCGAAATGTCTGGGCATCTCAATCGCCCACGATAATAACTCTTTAATTAGAATATCCGAGCACTTCACATCTGGTCTGCTGGCGTCGATGTCGCTTTCTCGGTCAGTGAGGCGTTTCCACCACCCATTCGATCTCGGCCGCCGGGCCACGCATCATCCTCTCCTCCGGTGACAGCTAGCCCGGCTGCCGCGTCATTTTCGCGCCGCCCTTTTCTGGTCGCTGAGCCCCGCCCGCGCGACGGTGCCGACGAGACGAACGGATGATCGACACGCTGGGTCGCGTCCAAACGAGCAACACATGCGTACAAATCAACACCCCTCTGGTGCGGCCTGCGGCGACATCGGCCTTCGAGCTTTGCCACCGACGACGCCACGACGGCGACGTTTCTTCCCGGCCGGGTGCATCGTCATGGCCTTGCAGTAAACGAGCGCGAGAACATTTAAGAACGGGTGGGTGGATTCTGCGACAGGCGTTCTCTACAGGTAACAGTGTAACATTTTTTTTTTCGAGTGACGGCGCGACAGGAACAGGAACCGTACGTACATGAGTGGCACCCAGACGCGCGCGCGCGGCACACGACGGAACGGGCTCTGGACCCATTACACGGACAGGAGCCGCAGAGAGGACTGTAACTGCTGAGCTTCTTCCTGCTTGACGGACCTGCCCCAGCCGGCCGATTGCATGCCGGCCTGCTGCTGATCTGTTATACGACTCCGATCCACCGGCTAAACGACGAGCTAGCAGCAAGCACGCACCTATACATCCACACGAGTATACATAGAGAAAGATTTATGCGACGTTGACTATTCATGCTACCGCGTTCCACTCCACTAGCGGCCATGTCGTCTCCCACAGCTCCGGGGTGGCGCAGAACGGCTCCGGCAGCCCACCCGCACCCGCGTACGCCAGGTGGTGGTCGTACTCGTACCATCCCGCGCCCGAGTCCTCCGAGACGTCACCCGCCGTCGCCGCGCTCTCCACGACGAGGCAGCTGACGACGTTATTCCTCTTGTCGTCGTCCACCTCGGCGACGGCGCCGTCCGAGCTAGCGCTCTGCTGGTCTTGCCGCCGCTCGCTCAGCTTCTCCTTCAGCTCTTCCAGCTGCACACACAGATCGAGCAGACACAGTTAGCAAGCGAGCTAGGATCGAGCGAGTAGGTGTGAGTGATCGAGCCGATCGTGGTGGAGGATATGGCGCGTGCACCTGCGCGGCGAGCGCGAGCTTCTCCTGCTTGAGCGCCTCGACGCGGGCGTGGAGCGCGTCGTAGTGGCCGCGCAGCTCCGCGAAGTCCTGCTCCAGCTGCTTGGACCGCCACCGCGCGCGCTTGTTCTGGAACCAGATGGCCACCTGCCGCGGCTGCAGCCCCAGCTCCCGCGCCAGCTCCGCCTTCTCCCGGGGCTCCAGCTTCGCGCGCCGCGAGTGGAACGTGCTCTCCAGCGAACGCACCTGCTCGTCCGTGAACCGCCGCTTCCGCTCCCCGATGCCTGCTTCGCCGCTCTGCAGCTGCTGATGCAACTGCAGGAACTGGCCTCGCCCGTCGTCGGCGTCCGCCGCCGCCGCCCCGTACATGTAGAACTGGCAGTCGCTCTCCATTTCGTAGCCGTCGCGGCGGTATCGAATCGTCAAAGGCTCCTCCACTCAAAACTCGAGCTAGTGCAAGGCGCGCAGCCGTGTCGTTCGGGACGTGGTGCTATGCTGCTAGCTCCGGCCGGCCCGCTTGCTTTTATACCGGCGACAGGCGCACGCGTCCGGTCGGAGGGATGCTCGCACGTGGCGCCTGTCTTCCCGATCAAAGCTCGTAGTAGGCCCTCGGTCGCTTTACGCGCGGTGCCAGGTGTTGGTCCGCGCTCAGATGCACGGAATGGTTATCCGTCCAGAGATTGGTGTGCGCTCCCCCCGGCGGCCGGACACGTGGTGCGCGCCCAGCCCATGGCTGGAGTGCGAGATCCTCTCTCGTTTCAGTATGAACTTTGTCCAGCAAGGAAAGGTTCGATGATGGCCGGCTCGAATCTGGAGAGGCCAACCAACCGGTCCAAGTCCGAGGGAGCCTTCAATGTCAACAGGCCCAGCTTCTCCCGAAAGAGATGCCGAGGTGGCAGCGGAGGCTTGTCACGATTGCCACCCTTCTCTCGCTAGCCAGCTAGCTAGGCTCCCTACGTACATCGGGGTAGGGGGTCGCTCTCCCTGTAGGACGCGTTCACTGCTTGATGGCGAGGTGCCGAGGTCCCAAGTTCCATGGACGTCTCGAGTTTGTCCTAGGATTATCGTTAAAGTTGGAAGAGCTTAGCCGCTGCCCAAGCTTTTACGTGTCCCTCGATTGACCTCCTTCGAGTCCAACAAAAATATACATGTGCGCCGGCCGGCCAGTGTGTTCGGCACATACTCTCTCCGTCCATAAATAAGTCGTACTTCTATCTTTTAACTAAATCAAATTTAATTAAATTTGACCAATTTTATAAATAAATATAGCAACATATATTATATCAAATTAATATATTATAAAACTAAATTTAAAAACATTTTTATTGGTATCAATTTAGTGTCATAAATATTGTTACGTTTTTCTATAAAATTGGTCAAAGTTTGATTTAGAAAAAAGCTAAAAACATACTTATTTGCGGACGGAAGGGAGTAGGTCGCTTCTTCTCGATCGTAACCTGTTTTCTTCTTTCCTGGCGATGAGGTGTTCCTAAACTTATCAGTTTACATACTTCCTCGGTATAGAAATAATTGACATAACTTTGTCTATAGTTGCATATATATAGACTTATTTAGTATATAGATACATATAAATCTAGACAAATTCAATTTCTAAATAAAGTGAGTACTTTATACCGACGATGGGGTGTTTAACACTAGCACGTGTAATCGCCTTGCAATATCTCATAGGCTCTTGGGGAGCTATGGGGAGATGGCTCGACATACTCTTAGGGTTATATACTAGAAGAAATAACAAGCTGCTTATCATGTTTTCCATGGACGTATTCAATATCCCTAGTTTCCCAGAAATGCAATTTTAGCATGTGCACGCTCCTATGAATGCTAGAGACGTCGGTTTATCTTTTTAATTTGTGATTTGCACAAGTAAAAAAAAAAATCTTTGCATGAACATAGCATAATAGTGCCTACTCAATCCCTAGTTTCCGAGAAATGCAACTTTAGCAAGCCGGTCCGCCACCTCAAGAAGCTCTCTGATCTCGGACACGCCTAGGCCTGGCGCTAAATCATGCAACCGACTATCCTCCAATCCTTTCCGTACCTAGCATGTGAGTTTCTCCGGTTTTAACACGACCGCGAAGAGGTTCGACGCAATGTTGCTAATCCGCCCACTTGAAAGCCAAAGATGGCTCTTTAGCAACAGTCAGGTTGCAAGCGGGGCGCAGGGCCAATCCTAATATTCTAAGGGCCTAGGGCAAAATTAAAATTTGGGGTCCCCAAAAATTTATATTGTAATTTTGTAAAAATTAACTTTAGATTCCAGCTACAAGTTTAGTGACGTTTTAGGTTCTATTTCCTGAATGTTCACAAGGGGAGAGAGAAGACCTTCACCTATTTTTTTTCTTATATATGGGGTATGGTTAGCAATATCAATTTCATTCTATAATTTCTTGCAGATTAGTAATATAAAATGATCGCAAAGGTACAAAGCTACTAGCCTACTAGACCAACTAATACAAAAGTTTCGATCATCATTTTATACTCGAAACCCACAAATTCCAATAATATATCGCTACAGTAATATACAATATACCCTCTGCAAAAAAAAAGGCTCAATTTTTAATTAGCACTTATAATTTTTTATAAATCAACCGTCCCTCAATCATCATAGAAAAACTAGGTCATAGGCGAGAGAATAGACATACTTTTCCGTTCTCTGGCGCTCGGCTGGTCTTCTCTCAGGCCTCAGCTCCATGCGCGTAGCTATGTAAGTAGGGCATCCAAGGTTGGGTTGAATGTTTGGGATATGTAGAAGAAATTATACATCGGGACTAGGATTAGAGCATCTCCACTCGCCTACCCAGGACGTTAAATTTATATCCGGACACTGAAAATCAGCCTAGTCACGTATCCAGGAACCTGTTTTCGTCCGGATTTTGACGAACTTTGGTCCGGACTTTCAAGGCCGAACCCAGGTTTTCGGATACGGCCTGGGAACGCCGGACGAAGCGAAAAAGGACGTGGGTCAGCTCTGTCGGCGAGACAGTCCCATTTCCACCCACTTCACTCGCCCAGACTGCGGCGAAGAGCTCCCAACGCCTCTGTCGCCATGACTTCGCAGGCGGAGCTCCTCCACGCCGAGACATTCCCATGCCTCTAGATATGTTGACCGTAGTTGTCACCCACTTCGCCGACCGTTCCGCGCCGCTTTCGCCGACCGAACTTCGTCGTAGGTCTGCTTCGTTGCATGCTCCCACCACCACGCCCGCAAAGTGTTCAGCATTTGGCCGGTTCGGCCATAGAATCCGACGACGAGATGCTCACCATGGACTCCGACGACAAGAAGATGCTCGCCGTACTGCTGGAGGAGGAGAGCGCCGAGGTCGCCAAAGGTGAAGAGCACTTGGAGATCCTCGCCTCGCTCGTCCAGCTGTACCTACAGATGGCGAAGCCGAAGCGCGGTGGTTCGGCGTCGGGTCGCCGGTAGTGCAAGGCGATGTAAAGGATAGAGGGCTACTGCTTGTTGTACGCCGACTACTTCGCCGACCAACCACTTCATGGAGAGGACGTGTTTCGCCGCCGTTTCAGGATGAGCCGGAACCTCTTCCTCGAGATCGTGCATGCCATCCGGGAGTTCGACCCCTGTTTCGTTTGTAAGAAGGACTGCACCGGCTTGGTTGAATTTTCCTCACTTCAGAAGTGCACCGTGGCGATGAGGTTACTTGCATATGGAGCGCCGGCTGACAGTGCATCCGCATCGCCGAGTCCACCGCCATCGATTGCTTGTACATGTTCTGCAGGGCAGTGATTGCAGTGTTCGGGGAACAGTACTTGAGATCACCCACTGCTGAAGACACTGCTCGGATCCTCGTAGTCAATAAAAATAGAGGATTTCCTGGTATGCTTGAAAGCATAGATTGCATGCATTGGGAGTAGAAGGACTATCCATTTGCATGACAAGGAATGTACAAATGCCACAAAGGAGGTTGCACTGTGATACTTGAGGCAGTTGCTACACATAATCTTTGGATCTGACACTCTTTATTTGGCATGGCAGGATCGAACAACGATATCAACGTCCTTAACTCCTCAACTGTCTTTTTTAAGATTGTTGAGGGTCGTGCTCCCCCTGTGTAATTTGAGATCAGTGGGCACCACTACAACAAGAGATACTATCTAGCAGATGACATCTATCCAAGATGGTCAACATTTGTGAAGACTATCTCAAATCCAATGGTCCCCAAGCATTCTCACTTTGCCAAGAAACAGGAAGCTTGAAGGAAGTACGCGGAGCAGGCATTCGGTGTGCTCCAGCAGAGGTTTGCAGTTATCTGGTTCCTGCTATGACCTGGTCGAAAGAGCATATGTGGAAAGTGATGTGGTCTTGCACAACATGATCATTGAGGATGAGAGGAAGGATCCAGTGAGTTTGCTCGAGGAGGACAAGCCATACTACAGACAGGGTCCTCTTGCCGAGCCTGATCATGAGGTGCCTTCAACTTGGGCTGCATTCATCGCCATGCGTCAGGAGATCCAAGATCGGCGGGTGCATCAACAGCTGCAGGATGATCTTGTTAAGCACCTACGGATACGTAGGGGCAACATGTTGTAGATGTCGAGCATGAACTGGTCGAACTAGGCCGAACTTGGCCGATATGTTGCACTTTCACTGCAGACCGAACTATGTTTACGTTTACGCCAAACTATGTTCAAAATTTTGCCGTATTTTGGCCATAAAATGTTTTGTATTCATTGTATGCCGAAATCTGGACGAACTTGAGCCGAATTTAAGCAGAACCGAAAACTCGGGCTAGGTACGTGAGTGGAAAACTCGTCGTACCCGAGTCAAAAACTTGCTTCGTCCGGTCAAAGTTTGGTCCGGATTTCAGGCTGAGTTCACGCAACGAGTTATGCTCTTAGACTCGTCTATCAGAGGTTAATCGTCGCCTCGGCCTGGACTCAAGTAGTTAGGAGTAAAAAGACCTCGGACCGCACAAGCCTTGAACAGAGATCCTCTCGTCCTCTCCACTTGTGAACCCGACCTTGTGGTCTGCTGTGGCATCATGGGCTCTGTCTATTTTTTCTTGCGTTGGCCTGTATCGCTTCCTAATCGCTTTAGGCTGTGTTCGCTGGAAAATGAACGAAAATTAGGCGTCTACGTAACACACGCACCTGGGGCCCCTAGATTTTCTTGGGCCCGGGGCGGCAACCACTTGTAAGTACTTCTATCCACTTGATATATATATAAGTACTTCCTTCGATCTATATTATTTGACTTAAATTTGTTTAGATTTGGATAAATCAAAACACTATTTATATAGGTTCATTCAAATTTTGATAAATACAAGTCAATTAATATGGGTCGGAGGGAGTAGTTGTTTCTATTTTAGTTTTGATATATAATATAAGTTGTCAGTTTGAAATGTGCATTTTGTGAGACTTGTTGTACTGCATTCGTCCCAAAATAGATGTCTCAAATTTGTCAAAATTTAAATGAATCTAGACACTATTTAGTATTCCTCCTATCCATATTAATTGACTTGGATTTGTCAAAATTTAGATAAATCAAGACACTATTTAGTATATAGGTTCATATAAAATTTAACAAATCCAAGTCAAAATTAATATAAGCCGAAAGGAGTATATAGATTCATCCAAAATTTAAAAAACCTAAAACATCAATTCTTGGAGTGAGGGAGTATCAGTTTTCAGTTTGAAGTAGATCAAACAATGTGCTGATACTGTTTCGTGGCCGGCCGGCCTGTTCAGATTCATGTACACACTGTGTTGTTGATTATACTGTATTAAGTTTAGCCACAGATAGCAGCGGCGAGCTCTAGCTCGGGCTCGCACCCATGCGGGTTGATGCGGGCAGAGGCTACCGTCCACGATGCAGGAGCTGCCCCGCCCGCAACCTGAAACAGCACCAATGCTGGGGTTACATTGACGTAAATGCCAAGGTGACGTTTCTTATTCTTGTCGACCCAGCAGGCCAGCACCGTTGTCAAGTTTCGGTAAGTCCCTGCACGTGATTCGTGTAGTGTAGCGGCCGGTCGGCTACGCTGAGATAAGTGATAGTAGGCTGAGTCAGAGCTCACTTTTGGTACGTAACTGGAGGCTCGATCCATCTGGCGTCTTCTGCAGCTACAATCAGCCCCGTGCCGATGAGCACCTACTAGTAGTACTACAGAGAGATCCTGCGGTTCCGACAGAGAGCTTCGGCGCTGACACGTCCCCGTCCTCCCTAGGTCACCAACAGCGATTAAGGATGACATGTCGTCGTGGAAAAAATTATATGGCGAATGGCGAAAGAGACGGTCGCGCGCGCCGGGACGTCGACCGGCGGCTTTGGCGTCGGAAACGTGGCGGAGCGCGGGTGGCGCAGGAAGGGTAGGGTCTGCATCGCGCGCGTGGTCCTCGTGCGGTGCGGTGGTCGACGCCTCGGCGGCGCGGGGACGGCGGCCAGGAGCTCCGGCGCCCTGGCGCGTGGCCGTGGGCTCGGTCACGCTCGACTTTGTTATTAGTACGTACTAGCTCTTTTGTTAGCCAGTAAACAAAGTGTTCTCTAGTCGGCATGAACAACCTTTTGTCAAGTGTCACGTGGTTTGTAGTCCAGTGTTTTCCCGACACCACTCCCGAAAGAATCGAAAGAAAAAGGAGTAGCAAAGCTGGAATAAATCTTTAGTAGTACTAGTATACATTCTTTGATCTTAAGACCCACATAACATTAGCCAAGTAGTGAATCATATTACCGGAAAACCGTTTTGGATCCCGAGCTCCTATGTCTTTCGAAATTGAAAACTTGATTGCAAGTTTTTCATGGTAGGCCGTACACCGTCTGTGGTTTTCCGTGATCATTTGCACTGATTTTTGAGATATTGTACAATGCTATCATTTTTTTTACAAAACCGATGTGATTCCCTGACCACTACATCAAAATGATGCATACAATCTTTTTATATATTATTTAATATAATTTTATATAGAAAATACAGAGATCAATCCGAAGCAACCTTGCCAAATACCATAATAAACCTATAAACTTGACGAAGGGGGTGGACATGTCAGAGCAATCACACTAACCTTACACCTGCGCATATTGTAAAACGGAAGGCCTCGGCCAACGGTCCAACGGCAAGCGGGAGCACAAATCGGCCGACAGACCCTCAACATGCACTAGCGCATACGCCTCAGAAGTTGCCGCCATCTTCTACCAACCCATCTTTAGGACAGGGATCAAGGCATTGACCTTGACATGCCTATCATCAACGTGGCCACGGAGCCAAAAATCGCCAATGCCCTAGGCATGTCCATGATCACAAGCCCATCTTTGATCGCTTGCTGCGCCACGCCGCTTAGACCCGCCGTCGTCGGCTCGGTCGAGGTAGCACCGCTCAACCTTGTTACCACACAAGAAGCACACGGAGAATGGCTTCCAACCACTAATGAATCCATCCACTTGTTCATCTAGCCTATATATGTCTCCAAAGTTGATGTCCCCATGGGGGTGACGATGTAGAAATGTCTCCATCATCCGATCCAGAAAGCCCGAATCTTGGGTTTTCTCCGGAATACACGTGGAACAAGAAAAGCCTCCACAACGCCTCCAATCAGGTAAACGATGCCCATAGACGCCACCTTTGGCGGTGCATCCTCACCTTTCACCAGCTGGGCCACTAATTCCTCCTCTCTGCCATCGACCGCCATGCCCCAAGGACGCGTCCGATCCGCCCGGGAACCGCCACGAGGATGGTGACACCACCCGAATCATGTCTTCAACGGGGTGGCCGTCGAAAGCAGGGGAGTCGGCTTCGCTGCACGACCGACGGCATGGCCGCACACACATCGAGGAACCCCACCGCTGCCCTCGCAACCGCATTCGCCATGGTTGAGGCTGTTGATTCCTTTCACACTAGCGAGATGACCTCCCAACCGCTAAAAATAAGGCTAGGCTTGCGAGCCCAGATCCAATTCGAGGTCGCCGGCATCTGACTCCACCTCGCAAATCTGCTGTCCAGATCTAGCCGACACACTCGGTCCAGAGGTACCACCACGAGAAGGCACCGAGGCAAGGAGACGAAGGCCCACCGTCCACCAAATATCATTTACATGACACTATCGCTAGTTATTATTCTTGAGTAGGAACTTCTACTGGGCGCTATATGTGTGCAAGTAGGAAAGCTCTGCTCAAAGATTTATTACATGCAACAGTTTCGTATAACAAATAGAAATAAATATTAACAAAGAGAACAAATTGTAATAAAAAAAGAAAAAGGAGAAATGGAAAATAAAAAAAATGTTAGGTCTTGTTGGACAAGCCTACTGACACGATGAGGTGTGCCGCAACTCTATTGTACGCAACGTGCGGCAAATAAAGTTTGCCTCCTTTAGCTGCCTTGCTAGGCTACTTCAGCCTTCTCCTTGACAAAGTATTTTATATTTGGCGTGCATAGTCTTTGCAGGCCTAGTTATCCACGTTTGGTCTTGCAATATACAAAACGGAGGAGAGCTAAAATAGAAAATATTAATTATGTGCATGGAACATAGAAAAACATAGGGAAAATTTACTTTTATCCCACTCCAATGTGTAACATATATAGAAAATAGAGTCTCTCCCACTCCAAAACGATGGGTGGAACTGAACCTCTTTGAATCAGGCTCAGATGTCTTTCTCAATCAAAATGTTGCGGGGCGCAGTGCTAGTGTTTATTGTAGTTTTTTCGACTTATATTGGTTGATTTGGATTGTCTAAATTTGGATCGACCCATATTAGTTAATTTGGATCTGTTTAGATGTAGGATATATCCGAATCTAGACAAATCCAAATCAATTAATATGAGTCGGAAGAAACAAGTATAACTCAGGACAGGCAACTCTCTTGAAATAGTTTTTCGCCCCGCTTTATAAATAAAGCAACCAGGTAAGACCGCTGTTGGGCCAGACAACACAACGCCAAAGGAAAATGCTGGGACAGCAGCAAACACACAACCAAAGGAACAAAGAAAAATTAAAATGGAGACATAGGCGGATCCACTAAACGAAGGAGACCCGCAACCGCTGCGCCATCTAGAGGAGTACCACCACACTCCTAGCACCGAACCGTCAAGTACCAAGCAACACCTTCAGGAGGGGAAGCGCTCCGCTGCTGCCCGGACCAGAGACTGGTCCTAGGGTTTTCCCCGACACGCAAAGGGAAGTGGAAGGCAGGTAGCCACGACGCCCTCCAGGAAGGAATGGTGCCGCCCGCGGACGGCACCGCGTCGGTGTCGGTCGAGCCGACAAGGATTTATCTCGAAAACCCACTCCACAACCCTCGGGCGGTCCGATGCAAAGGAGTCCCACGAGGGCGAGGCCTCGACACCACCAAACTTTCCATCCGCAAGCATGCGCCACTACGGTCACGAGGCCACCATCGTTGTTTCACCGAGGTTACCGTCACGCGGCCTACAAGGTGGAGGCGAGAAGTAGCTTGAATCAGGGTCAGTGGGACAACAGCCTAGCGGGAGGGAACAACCTCCACCACCAAAGACGGTAGTCGACCGGACGTGGAGGTAGGCACACTAGTCCCCTTTGGGTCCGGCCGGGCCCAGCAGGCCCGTAAAGCCCCCGTGGAGGGCACACCAGTCCCAATAGGACCTAGCCAGGCCCGGATCAGGCCCGTAAAGCCCACCTTTGCGTTGCAACAGGCTGGCCGCCGTCGCCGCTGACCCGCTGACCGAACTACCTCGCCGCCGCCTGCAGGACGAGCAGCGCACAGGACAGGCCCGCCCACCCCCGACCCAGATGGGGCCCTGTGGGCCTAGATCTGGGCCGCAGGGGGCTGGCCGGTGCTGCCCTGCCACTGCCTGCCGCTTCCGCCCCATGCTGCCCCACAGGGGACCATCCGCGCCGCCGTGCCGTCTGGCTGGGAGGCCGCTGCCGCCCTTGAAGCACCGCGCCATGGGGATTGGGCCCCGACCACCACGCCAAGCCGCGGGGAGAAGCACACCGCCTCCGCCGGCGCCACCCGGGAGGAGCCCGGTGGCCTCTGCCAGCGGCGGAGCCGGGGGAGAGAACTTGGGGGGTGCTGGAGGCGGGGGGAGAGGAGGGCGCCCCCGTCGCCCGGTGGGGGGACGAGAGGGGCTAGAGTCGGGGGAGTTTTTCCCCGTACCTACCCTCTCAGGACAGACAACTCAGCAAGTGCAGCACGATTTTTTTGGATAATGAGTCTTCCTGCACGTATCTATCTAATCGAGCAGGAAGTCATCAGGAACGTACGCGCGGTTAACGTCAAACATCGAGTTGATGCTCAAGATCGCTGAACTACATATGGTTAGCTGGGCTTTCGGCAGCACCATCGTCCTACTGTCCCAGCATTAGCGACGACATGGGAAAGCAATGGACTTGGATCTCTCCCCACCCGCACACGAAGCCAAAGTAGAGATGCGCAAAAAAGAAGCCAAAGTAGAGGATCGGATAAGCAAGGCAAAGGAACATCGGACTATGAGAATTTCTGAAGGGGGAGAGACTCTATCCTCAGAGGATATGCTCCTCGCATCGCCTCCTCTGGGACCCTAGCCTCCCGCCGCCACACCGCCCCCTCCTCCCTCCCCTTGCCTCCCTTTGAGGCCGCTCCCAGACAAGGCCATGTGGCGCCGATGGAGGAGCGTCGGGGATCTGATGTTCACGGCTTTATGCGCGGCTGTATAGAGGAAAGTGGTCATGTTGGGCCACCCTGTCATTGTTGGTGGTTCAGGATCTCCCTCCTCCCACAAGGCGGCTGCAGCTCGTCCCTGTGCCTCTACCAGATGAGCCTAATCTGCCCCACAGATTAGGGCATTTGCCTGAAACCGTGCGTTGGAGGGTATGAATCCCCCCAAACTTGCATATAACCCTAACATATGTATAAAAGTATGGTTGAATGTTTAAATATCCAAAACTTGGCTCCCGGTGAAGGGAATATGCCCTCAGAGGCAATAATAAGTATTTATTATGTGTATTCTAAGTATATGATAGATGTTTATTTTGCATGCTATAATTATATTAATATGGAAACGTTAATACATGTGTGTTTAATAAACAAACAGAAAGTTCCTACTTATGCCTCTCATAAACTAGTTCGTTGATTAACAAGATGATCACAGTTTCCTGATCATAGACATTGGATGTTGTTAATAACGAGATCACAACATTAGTGTAATGGTGTGATGAACATTCATACGAAGTATGGCATTACGATCAAATTTATTGAGTTTATATTGCTATAAACAACTTACGAAGTAATCCTAATCCTTAGACCATGAGATCATGCCAATCACTAACACCGGAAGAGTTTCTTGTTGACATCAAATGTCACACCGTAACTGGGTGATTATAAAGATGGCTTCAAAGCTACTAAAGTGTTATGTTGAGAATTATGGATCAAGAGTGGAATTTGTTCATCCCGATGACGGATATATATACTCTTGGCCCTCTCGGTGATATCACATTGGTTAGCTTGTAAGCAAGTGATTTGATCACTATAATGTTATATCACGGGAACGAGAAAAAAGTGCATGTCAGTAACGAGATCAAACTAGGTATGGAGATACCGATGATCGAATCTCCGACATGTAATATATCGTGAAACAAAGGGATTAAGATACAAGCGTAAAAGGTTCCGACGATCACAGGAAAGTCATCGTTGAATGTGTGGGAGTCAGTATGGATCTCCAGGTCTAGCTACTGATTATTGATCGAAGAAGGGTCTCGATCATGTCCGCATTATTCGCGAACTTTAGGGTGACACACTTAAGGGACACTGACATCCAGTTGGAGCAAATGTTTCATGCCGAAAGAATAAATAAGCGCATGAATTTATTTCACTAGATACCGAAACAGTTTTTCGGGTGAAATTGCATAAAGAGGTTATGCATGTGAAATAGAATTCTAGCAAGGGGTTATATGTGAATGTTTGTCATTAAATTAATTGAAAAAATTCTGAATAAATAAAAGAGTTTTATTTAATGAGAGTTTGCATTAAATTTGGTGGAAATTTAGTAGCAAGTTTGAGTGGGACTTTGAGTGGAGGGTTTTGAATGGATTTTTGTGAGTGGAGTGTCCACTCACATGAAGAGGGGAGGGCAAGGGGCAGCCCCCATGCGCCGGCCACCCCCTTGGGGTTCCCCCCGCCTCCTATAAAAGGCACCCCTCTCCTCACTTCTCACTCACACCTCCTCGTGAAGGATCTCTCTCCCCCTCTAGAATTTATCCCCCATGGTCTCGGACTAGCGAGATACATGTTCCCGGTGGCTATTCGGCAAGAAAGAGTTGTGCTTCCGCTGCATCGCTGGAGTGAGGAGGCGGAGGTTGCTCGGTGTCTTGTATGTGTGTGTGAGCACGGATGCGCTGCTGCTTTGCGGCGCTAGGACTCCCTCTCGATCTTGAGATCGGCAAGAGATCGTCTACATCAACCACGAGTTGAACTCGTTAAGCTTTGTCGGTCTTCAAGGGTATGTTCTCTACGGATATACATCCGCCCGTTGTTTGTATCTAGTATATAGATCTTGGAACATAGTTCCTATCGTAGGAAATTTTTTGTTTTCTATGTTGCGAACCCTACAGTGGTATCAGAGCCGGATCTATGCGTAGATGCTTTACACGGGTAGTACACATATGAGTATGTGGGAGATGATGATCATGTTGTTGCTCCTTAGTTGTAATTTTGGGTATTGGTGGCATAGTGGGATGAAGCGGTCCGGACAAACTTTACATGTCCTCGCACGTAAGACCTGTTCCACGCTTGACATGCAACTAGTTTGCATAAGTGGCTAGCGGATGTCTGTCTCTCCTACTATAGTCAATATCTATTTTGCAACGAGTTGTCAACAATTTGGTTATCCTAGTTATGGTTCATGTTCGTAGGTAAGAACGGTTCTATCTTCGAAAGCCCTAAGCCACGTAAAACTTGCAATGGATAAATTACAGGCGTCTAGTTTAGATTGTTGTTGGGCTAGTGTCATGATATGGTGATGTTGTAAGTAGAAGTATGAGATGATACTCTTACAACACACGTAGTGTGTAAACTCCATAGACCTTGGACTCACACATAAAGGTATGATAGTGATCATACCACGATGCACATGATAGAGATCATATGCAGGAACCATATAGTTTCACTAATAAACATGTGATGTTTGATAACATCTTATATTGCTTGTTTAGCGCTTTGTTAGCATAATAAGATGATCCCTCATTTAAATATCAAGATAAGAATGTGTTCTTCCTTTAGTATGCACCGATTATGTTTTCGTCGCTCCAACAAATCACGTGATGATCGGGTATTCTTGGATCCATGACCATATATCGATTGTAAAATAGTTACACACGCGAATACCAAGGTTCTAACTTGGCGAGCCTAGCATGTACAGACATGGCCTCGGAACACGGACCGAAAGGTTAAGCATGAGTCATATAGTAGATATGATGCCCATTTGATGCTCACCTTTGAAGCTACACCGACTCACGTGATGGTCGGACTTGGTGTAATGGATTTGGTTCACGTAATCACCAAAAAGGCACGAGTGATGTCGTTTTTGAGTGGGAGTTCATTCGTAATATGGATTAGTTGAACTCAATCTATCATAAACTTAGTCTAAACTTTACAAATTCTGTTGTAGATGGCAGCACCTGCTTTTAATTTCAATGTGTTCATGGAGAAAGAGCAACTTGCAACAAATGGTAGCAACTTTACCGAATGGGCCATGAATTTGAGGATTCTCCTCACTGCTGCACAAAAGCAATATGTGCTAGAAGCGCCACTAGGCCCCCCACCTTTTGAGGATGCCCCTGACGAGGAGAAGAATGTCTATCAGACTCGTCAGGAGGACCACAACTTAGTTCATTGCGGGAAATTGTATGGGCTAGAGCCGGAACTTCGAAAGCGTTTCGAAAACGGCAATGCATTTGATACAATGGGTGAGTTGAAAATGATTTTCGACACACATGCTGCTGTAGAGAGCTACAATGCTTCAGAAAAAGTTCTTTAGCTGCATGATGGAAGAGCACAGCTCCGTTAGTGAGCATGTACTCAAGATGTCGGATTACGCCGATAAGCTTGTGTCCTTGGGAATAACGATTCCCATTGACTTAGGCATCCATCGTGTTGTGCAGTCTCTGCCACCTATCTATAAGAGCTTCGTGATGAACTATAATATGCATGGCATGAAGAAGTCTCTCCTCGAGCTTCTGTCAATGCTTAAAACTTCAGAAGTGGAGATCAAAAAGGAACATCAAGTGTTGATGATCAATAGGAACACTGGTTTCAAGAAAGACAAGAAGGGAAAATGGAAGGGAAGTAAGGGCGGCAAGCCGGTTGCCGTGCCTGAAAAGAAACCCTGAGTTGGACCTAAGTCTGATACTGAGTGCTACTATTGCAAGAGGACTGGCCGCTGGAAGCGCAAACTGCCCCAAGTATTTGGCAGACAAGAAGGACGACAAGGCAAACAAAGGTATATATGATATACATGTTATTGATGTGTACTTGACTAGTGCTCGCAGTAGCACCTGGGTATTTGATACCGGTTCAGTTGCTAATATTTGTAACTCGAATCAGGGGCTGCGGAACAAGCGACCGCTAGCAAGGGGTGAGGTCAAGATGCGTGTCGGCAATGGATCAAGCGTTGATGTGATCGACGTCGGAATGCTACCTCTCCACTTGCCATCGGGATTAATAATAAACTTGAAAAATTGTTATCTGGTGCCAGCACTTAGCATGAATATTGTATCTAGATTGTGTTTAATGCGAAGTGGTTATTCATTTAAATCTGAGAACAATGGTTGTTCCATTTATATGAATGGAATCTTTTATGGTCATGCACCGATGATGAATGGTTTATTTCTTTTGGATCTCGATAATAATGTTACACATATTCACAATGTTGATGCTAAAAGGATTAAATTTAATGATGATATATCCGCATATATGTGGCACTGCCGTCTAGGTCATATTAGTGTTAAACGCATGAAGAAGCTCCATTCGGATGGACTTTTGGAATCACTTGATTTTGAATCATTTGATACATCTAAGACATGTCTTATGGGCAAGATGACTAGAACGCCGTTTTCCGGTTCAATGGAACGGGCGACAGATTTATTGGAAATCATACATTCTGATGTATGTGGTCCGATGAGTGTGTCGGCGCGAGGTGGATAACGTTATTTTGTTACTTTCACGGATGATTTGAGTAGATACGGTTATATCTACTTGCTTAAACACAAGTCTGAAACATTTCAAACGTTCAAAGAATTTCAGAATGAAGTGGAAAATCATCATAATAGAAATATCAAATTTCCACGTCTGACCGTGGAGGTGAGTATCTAAGTTACGAGTTTAGCACTCACATGAAAGAGTGTGGAATTGTTTCACAACTCACACCTGCCATAACACCACAGCGAAATAGTGTGTCGGAACGTCGTAATCGTACTTTATTAGATATGGTTCGATCTATAATGTCTCTCACGGACTTGCCATTGTCATTTTGGGGTTATGCACTAGAAACTGCTGCATTCAATTTAAATCGGGCACCATCTAAATCCATTGAAAAGACACCGTATGAATTATGGTTTGGAAATAAACCTAAGATGTCATTTCTTAGGATACCCTAAGGAAAATATTGGGTATTCCTTCTATCACAGATCCGAGGGCAAGGTTTTTGTTGCCAAGAATGAATCCTTTCTAGAGAAAGAGTTTCTCATGAAAGGCGTGAGTAGTCGGAAAGTAGAACTCGAAGAGGTTATTGAACCTTCTCTTCAAAGTATGGCGAGTAGCGAAGTGCCAGAAGTTGTTCCGGAGTTGGCTTCACCAGTTGAAGAAGGAACTAATGATAATGATCATGAAACTCCGAAAGAGAGTACTACCGAACCTCACAGGTCTAGCAGGACGCGTGCAGCTCCCGAGCTGTACGGAAATCCTGTCATGAATTTCATGGTTGATGAAAATGATGACCCTGCGACGTATGAAGAAGCAATGATGAGCCTGGATTCCAACAAATGGTTAGAATCCACGAAATCCGAGATGAAATCCATGTATGAAAATCAAGTTTGGAACTTGGTGGAATTACCTCATGACCGAAAGGCCGTGGAGAACAAATGGATTTTCAAAAGGAAAACTGATGCTGATGGTAATGTAACCGTCTATAAAGCTCGACTTGTCGCAAAGGGGTTTCGACAAATTCAAGGAGTTGACTACGATGAGATATTCTCTCCCGTAGCGATGCTAAAGTCAGTTAGGATTATGTTAGCAATTGCTGCATATTTCGATTATGAGATATGGCAGATGGATGTCAAAACCGTGTTTCTCAATGGTAATATTGAAAAAGAGCTGTATATGATACGATCAAAGGGTTTTGTCGATCCCAAGGATGCTAACAAGGTGTGCAAGCTTCAGCGATCCATCTATGGATTGAAGCAAGCATCACGAAGTTGGAATCTCCGCTTTGATGAGGTGATCAAAGAGTTTGGATTTGTCCAAACTTATGGAGAAGCTTGTATTTACAAGAAAGTGAGTGGGAGAAATGTGGCATTTATGATACTATATGTGGATGACATATTATTGATCTGAAATGCTATAGATCTTTTAAACAGTGTTAAAAGTTATCTAAATAGCAAATTTTCAATGAAGGACCTAGGTGAAGCGTCATACATATTAGGCATAAAGATCTATAGAGATAGATCTAGGCGCCTAATAGGGCTATCGCAAAGTACATACCTTGATAAGATTTTAAAGAAGTTTAAAATGGAAGATAGTAAGAAGGGGTTCTTACCTATGACACAAGGCATGACATTGAGTAAGACTCAAAGTCTGGCTACGGCGGAAGAAAGAGAGAAAATGGAAAAAGTCCTCTATGCTTCAGACATAGGCTCTATAATGTACGCCATGCTATGTACAAGACCGGATGTGGCACATGCTATTAGTTTGACTAGTAGGTACCAATCGGATCCAGGTTCGGAACACTAGAAAGCAGTCAAGAATATCCTTAAGTACTTGCGAAGAACTAAGGATATGTTTCTTGTATACGGAGGTGAAGAAGAGCTCGTCGCTAAGTGTTATGTCGACGCTAGATTTGACACCGATCCGGATGACTCTAATTCTCAATCCGGATACGTATTTCTCATGAACGGCGGAGCGGTTAGTTGGAGGAGCTCCAAACAACCTGTGGTGGCGGGATCAGCGACGGAGGCCGAATATGTTGCTGCTTCAGAAGCGGCTCAGGAAGCTGTTTGGATGAAGGAGTTCATATCCGAACTAGGTGTGGTTGCAAACGCGTTGGACCCAATGGTGATCTATTGTGACAACAATGGTGCCATTGGCAATGCCAAAGAGCCAAGGTCTCACAAGCATTCCAAGCATATTAAGCGCCGGTTTCACTCCATCCACGAGCATGTCAAGGATGGAGATATAAAGATTTGAAAAGTACATACGGATCTCAATGTAGCAGATCCGTTGACTAAAACTCTTCCTAGAGCAAAACATGATCTACACCAGAACTCCATGGGTGTTAGATACATCACTATGTAACTAGATTATTGTCTCTAGTGCAAGTGGGAGACTAAAGGGAATATGTCCTGAGAGACAATAATAAAGTGTTTATTTTGTGTATTCCAAGTATATGATAGATTTTTATTTTGCATGCTATAATTGTATTAATATGGAAACATTAATACATGTGTGTTTAATAAACAAACAAAAAGTTTCTAGTTATGCCTCTCTCATAAACTAGTTCGTTGATTAACAAGATGATCACAGTTTCCTGATCATAGACATTGGATGTTGTTAATAACGAGATCACAATATTACACTGTGTTTGGATGCACTGAATTGTAGCTTGAAATTGAATTGCAGTGAAATTCCAAATCCAAGGTGAAAAGGAAATGACTTCCAATTCGAATTCTGTTGTTTGGTATGTTTGGAATTTGATGTTGGAATCAAAAGATGGTATCCAATTCTAATTCCTGTTTGGATGTACAAATCCTAGAATTTGCTGTTTTATTGAGTTTGGACGATATAAACTTATGTACATGTATAAAAAATAGCATGTGTATATTTTTATATACTATTATTTTCACACAATTTTGTGCAACAAAAGATGCAAGATATATCCCAACTAATTAAGGCAACGTCCAGATTACAACAAACTCTCATATGATCCATTACACGTAAAATTCATGAAACTGGTTACACATTAGACTGGGTCAAAGAAGCCTGCTTCTCAGTCTCAAGAGAAAAATCGAGTTGCTTAGAGATTGTTGGTCCCTTCAATAAGAACTAGAGACTGTAGGTTAGCAGCAGATCCATCTGACCGTGCACTTGGCGCCACCATTAGCAGATTGTAATAAACCAGCGTATCTTACTTATTCAGATACAAATTTTTAAAAGCATCCGTCTATGATCACTTGGTAGGGAAATAAATTTTTATTAATGTGGTTTCTTCAGTGTGGGCTAGGAGAGAGCAGTTGGAATACCGCTTGTTGGGAACAGATGCAAACAGACTATCCCGAAGCTGACATCTAAAATTGAGATAGACAAATTCAAAGTAGTCCAAGCTATTAACTGAGGATTTCTTGAGTAGACAAAAGACAAGCTTGTAAATAGCATAATTAAAGAAATAGATCATGGACTGAAACATCTGTGTCAGAATCACATCCACAACAATATTCACACTAAGCCACCACAACGATATTACTAGGTACAGATGATCACCACTGAATCAACAGTAAAAAAGAGTACTTTTCTCTCGCATGCAATATTATTACTAGGCAGCGATATTCACACCCAGCCAAAAAATCACTCGCACGCAATCCCTTTTGTATACAGCAATATACGTTTGTCCCAAGAGCAAACAAAGAGTTCTTTCCTCGAGATTGCAAACAAGGAGTATCTCTATCTCTTCTCTATCTCTATCTCTATCTCTATCTCTACTATCTAAAAAATACAAAGGGGTTCCGTTTTCTGCCACTACGTCGTCCCCCTTCGTCGCGTCTCGCTCGTCTGTCGTGTCTCGCGTATCGCCCTCGGTTCACACGGAAAAACCGCCCCACCCCCACTCCCACCCCCACCCCTGCCCCTCCGCCGCTCACTACCTCATTCACCCCCCGTGCGCCTCCATGGATCCAAGATGCCGCGACCTACCCCTAGCTTACAGCTGCGGCCCCCGCCTAGCACGCTAGCCCCGCCCATCGTCACGTGCCACCACGCCAGATGCGGAGCTGGCCGAGCTCCCGGCCGCCACCGCCGCGCTGCATATCCGGACCGGCCGGCCCAGATCCACGCTGGACGCCCGCCCTTGGCTTCCCCTTGTCACGCGGCCACTCGTCAAGTCCATCCTCTTCCTGCTCAGCTCGGCCGCTGCGAGATCCGGTTTTCCATCCCCTTCTTTCTCAGCGACCAATACAACTCCACAACCAACCATGGAGGCGCTCAGTTGCCAGGCATATTCTTTATCATGATTTTCTTGATGTGTATCTCGAACGGGTAGAGGAAATAGAATGGTGCATGCGCACATGTACAATGGTACAGCCTGCCTCGGTACATTCCACACCTTGGATTGAGGTGATCTTCTCTTTCCATCGGATGTGCAATTTGCATTCCTCAATGGACATTTAGCTTCATCGACTTGGATTTGCCCAATCCATTTCTTCATTATCTTTTTTTCTAAGATTTGTTACCGCGATCAGATTATACACATGTTGTCCATCAAATAATTAAACAGGCTGCATGTCTAGATGTGTTCCTATCTTGATATTCTTATGATTAGTCTGTGGGGGCACATGGCCGTTCTGAAATTTGGTTCACCGGTGCCGCGATCAGATTATACACATGTTGTCCATCAAATAATTAAACAGGCTGTATGTCTAGATGTGTTCCTATCTTGATATTCTCATGATTAGTCTGTGGGGCACATGGCCATTCTGAAATTTGGTTCACCCGGTGAGTTAATCACTCATGTTCTTTATATATTCTCATGATTAATCCGTGGGGCACACGTCTGTTCTGAAATTTGGTTTCACGAGGAGTTAATTGGTCATCTTCTTGACATGTTTCTAATGTATTTTTTACTTTGATTCTCTAGGAGCAATGCGTGGCAGGAGAAAGGACGACTCAGTGATGTTCACCCCCAAGGTCCTATTTCTCCTTTCTGCTGATGTTGTAATTCTGAATTTTGCATGTATAACGGATATACACAGATTTTGTACATAGTCTTGTGGACATTCAGATTGTTCATTGAGAAAATTATCAAGCATATTGAAGAAGATTTAACTAAGTAGAATGATATATGAATCGCCGATGGAGGCATTTATCTCGTGCTGCCACTCGTGGTGTGTTTCTGTGCACTCCATCGGCACCAAAGCAGTGGACGAGCGCCGACGCTATGTTCCACTCCATTGCCTCTCTTACTGTAGGGAGGTCCGCAAAGTCTAAATCTGGCATTTCAATGACGCCCTTGCATGGACTGAGCGGAGCACGATTATGCTTAGTCACAAAAAATGTTTAGCATAGATTTTTGTTTCTTCTGCAACTTGAACTTAGCATACTTCATGTATATGGACCGCAGTACCACTGTTTGTTTCAAGAAAAAACACCATGAAATGCATATGTGAGATGCCATCAAGTTTGTGTGGAATGGGAACGCATAGGTGACTGTCAAAGCAGCACTCACTCAAAATCAGTGGGGAATTGAATTAATTCTGTCAGTGAGAGATGATCGAATGGCAATTGATATGATCTTATGATGCAGAGAGACCTAGATACTGTTGAGGTCGTTAGGATCAAGTGAGATGGATTTTGGGCACTCTAGGTAGTTTCTCAATTAGATTTGTATGGAGCTTTAATATTCGAGGGGTTGTTTATCTAGGATCTGAGTTTTCACTAGCAAAGGTAATGTTTATTTGATTGATAAGATAATTGTGACCAGTTGGGGACATCATTGTCGTATTTTTTCATTACCAAAATGAACTATAGAATGTGTGTCAGTACTCACCGGCTGGTGATCGGTCCTGACTCCCAGCTCGATAAGTGCAAGAGGGATAGCGGTAGAGGAAACAAGATTTCATGTTGCATTCAACTTAGTTATTTTTATGAATCCCATGGCCATTATGTGCTAACTTCCCTAGATGCAACTGTCCAGTTGTGCTAATTTCTTTGGATGAGCTGTTTAGGTTTGGTTGGTGATGCTTGTTTGCGCAAACGATAAAAAAAATCCTTTTTATCCTTTAGAATTTTGAGCAACATACATCTTAGAGAAGGTAACTTATTTTAGATCGGCATGCCTGTAATTCACCTGTTGTAAAATGTGTTAAGAAGACTAATTCAAGATGAAAAATATTCTAAACCTGGCACTTGGTTTCCTGAGAAGAAGAAAGATTAAATTTCCTTGACCAACTATTGCGAGCTTACATATTTTATGTTCTCTATTCCACATTTTCATGATCTGATGTTGATTAGATTTGAAATATATAACTGACAAATGAAGCTCATTTTGTTGCGTCATGTTCCACTTCTAATGGACCATTGTTGTGGACCAGTTCACTCTGCAATCAAGACCCAAGGAGGAACAGGCCCATCAAGTAGGATTTGAAGATTTCAAGGGCGTGGAGGAACCCAAGGAGGAGCACGTTGAGGTGAATGTAGCTTCGCTACTGCTTACTAATGATTCCAAAGTGTAAAACCTATATTTTTATGGTTAGTTTTTAGTGGAACAGTGCAACAATGAGTGTAAAAAACTGCGAATGCATTCTCCTATTAGTGCCTTTACTCCACCATGGTAAAACTTATTACTGGGAAAGTGGGACACCACAATGTCATGCATTTCAAAAAAATGTCACATGCATTGCAGTTGTCTATTTCCCATATTTTGGAAAAGTTCTGCTAAGGAGCTTGTTTGCCTTGTTATGAAGCTCTAGAGGTGCAGGAAAATTCAGAGAATAGCATAGGATAAAGGAAGATGGATATGCATTCGGATGCTAAGGAAATAAAATGGCCAGCCTACTAATTAAATTGAGGAGATGCATTCTATGTCAAATGCTTTCTTCAAGAAATTTTTATTGAGGATAACAATGTAGACACTTCTTTTATTCTTGGTCTTGTTCCAAAAATTGAAAACGTGCAAATGATGGATGATTGATTCCGTGCATATACATGAACTGCTTCAGGTTATGTTTATTCTGAAATGTATGTCATTGTTTAGTTGTTAGTTTGGTAGTTCTGCAAGTTTTTTTGAATGGTAAAAAGGTAGATAAATATCACTTTATTAATAGCAACTGATCTATTTATTTTGATTGCCACGTGTAGAACTGTAGAAGGCTACAAATTCCATCTTAGAAGGTGAACTTGAAATACATTGTGTGAAATGACATAATATCATTTTGTCTTTGTAATAGCTACCCATGGGTAGTCATTTAGATTGTCTTCAATATGACCGTTCTCTTATCAGAAATGTGCCTTTTATTATCAAGAAACTTACAAGCTGATAAGGAACCATTCATACTTCAACTTGATTTTTGCAACCCTTACATTGTGTGAAATGACATAATGTCATTTTGTATCTATAATAGCTACCCAATTGCAATCATTTAGATTGTCTTGAATATGACCCTTCTCTTATCCGGAAATGGGACATCTATTATCAGGAAACTTACAAGCTGATAAGGAATCATTCGTGTTTCAACTTGATTTTTGCAACACTTCAATGAAAAATTTATTATATGTATGTACTACATAATCTTGGAAATTTTATATGTACATACTATATAATTTGGAAAATTTTGTTATATGCTTCAGTTTGTACATACAACATAAGAAAATACTATTTTTAGTATTAACTTACAACTATATATAGACATATTATGTAGGACCTATGCAGATCAATTTTGATACTTTCTCTGTCTCCTGATTGGACATGAGCATGGTTGATTGTGTGGTGCTCATTTGTTGCATGTATGCATCTATAGTTGGATAGATGTCTGAATCGGTATAGTACAGCTCTAATTCTTTTTAGTTGAACTCAGTGTCTGAGATTCAAGAAATTAATTTAACTGAAGCTAGCAGATCATTTATAGCAGCAATAGATGGAGTGCATCGTTGGTCCAACTTCGAACAGAAGAGACGGCCTACCCCAAGTGGGCGACATGTTCGATCGGAGTCAAACATCTAGGCTACCGTGAGCATGTATATACCACTACTTCCATTAAGAGCACCTTGACTTGAGAATGTGTTTTTTTTGGAGTTTTGGTATTGAAGCATACCTAAATAACACGACAAGGGTTGTTTATTCACTTTATGATTCTCCTAAATCTGTAATGAACTTTGATTGGGATTGCTAATAGTAAACATTTAAGACCGAATGTGTTACATGCACCTTTCTTTTCTTTTCTGAAAATTCTGCTCGAGTATAGTTCATCATTTTGTTAGCTCAGCCATGATTACTGGATTGGCTTTTATTTGACCAATTTATTCCTCTGTAAGAGCAGCCATCTAAGACAGATAGATTTATAGATATTTCAGGTTTTTAATTCAGCAAGTGTGTTGATTTCAGGGGCATAATTTGGGCTTGTAGGTGGAGATGGTAGAAGAGATAACAATCTACGGAAATCATTGACCTTCATTGCTTCTTGATAAAAAATATGAGTATCTACTTGTGAGCCCCTGACCAAAAACCATGAGGGCATTTCTAAAAGACTGCTATTTTTGTAACCTTTTTGGTACTTCGGTATTCTTCAAGTAAGGAGATTTTCCATTGTTGCTTAGAAAGAAAGACAAGTTATGTCAAAAAAAGGTTGCAAAAAAAGGTATTCTTATTAATGAAAACGCATAGTTGCTACATGTTACTCAATTTAAAAAGGAGGAAAATAGAAGTTAATTATCACCTCGACTCGGGACACAGATTCAGCTTACCTTCGAGGAGTTCAGAATTTCTGAGAGTAGTGATGATCTACTATTGTGCCATTGGAAGTATATTAGTTGTATGTTCTGTCTTTTCTTTTTAGAGATTTTACTAATGTTGCTATTTTGATTACATTAAGATTACTCTGCTTTTATTTCCAGAACGCAAGAATTTAGGCTTAATTTGGTAAAAAAAAGGCCAACCGACCAACCAATGCAATTTGTGTGAGACACTTGATAAAAGCACCACCATCAATCTCCGTATAATAGAAACTGTGATAATATTCACGAGAGATTATGTGTGCTAAAATGAATGTCGAAAGCACATTGATGTTCGAAGAGGTACGAGGTGAGAGAAATACGACAGTCATGGAAAATCACAACGATTTCACATGGTGCAAACATTTACAAAATGTACTCATTGTTGTCCCGTAGCAACGCACGTGCACTTAACTAGTTAACTAAAAAGAACAGTATATCAACTAATCAATCATTCATAGTACCACAGCACATGTAACCATCCCCTGATGCGGCCGTCGCAAAGCGTCCCAGTACTTGAACAGTGGATCGTCAGGGTCGGGGAGAAACTAGCTAGACCAAATTAAATACTCGATCAGAATTGGCGGTAGTTCCCACCCGGAAGCACAGTTCCTCCCTGTCGTTCACATTCCTGCCGTCGCCGTTCACCCGCTCGCTATCGTTCCTGCCCATGAACCAAGATTCAGACGAGATGGGGAGGGGGTCGGCTAGGGGAAATAGGGCCAGGAACGGGAGGGAAGAGGGCGGCTATGGAAGAGGGGTCAGGGGAAGATCGTCCTTGGAAATGGACATGCGGGGAGGGGGCTTACCTGAGCGGCGTCGCCAGGGTCATGTGCACGCGGCGAGGTCGCGAGGTCGCCCGGCTGCGATTTCTATTCTAGCCTAGTACCGCTTCGCTGATTCTAGGGGGTTTCCGAGCTCAGGAGGTCCGAATCGACGGAGTCACTTTTTTCACACGGGGTCGCGCGACCTGGAATTGGTCCTCGTTTTCACGCTGTAAATTCTAGCCCACCCAAACGGTTGAATTAGAGGCTCGAATTCCATTTCCCTGATTTCAGTCCCATTTTCATGCATCCAAACACAGTGTTAGTGTAATGGTGTGATGAACATTCATCCGAAGTATAACATTACGATCAAAGTCATTGAGTTTATATTGCTATAAACAACTTACGAAGTAATCCTAATCCTTAGACCATGAGATCATGCCAATCACTAACACCGGAAGAGTTTCTTGTTGACATCAAACGTCACACCGTAACTAGGTGATTATAAAGATGGCTTCAAAGCTACTAAAGTGTTATGTTGAGAATCATGGATCAAGAGTGGAATTTGTTCATCCCGATGACGAATAGATATACTCTAGGCCCTCTCGGTGATATCACATTGGTTAGCTTGCAAGCAAGTGATTTGATCACTAGAATGTTATATCACGGGAACGAGAAAAAACGTACATGTCAGTAACGAGATCAAACTAGGTATGGAGATACCGATGATCGAATCTCAGACATGTAATATATCGTGAAACAAAGGGATTAAGATACAAGCGTAAAAGGTTCCGACGATCACAGGAAAGTCATCGTTGAATGTGTGAGAGTCAGTATGGATCTCCAGGTCCCGCTACTGATTATTGATCGAAGAAGGGTCTCGATCATGTTTGCATTATTCGCGAACCGTAGGGTGACACATTTAAGGGACACTGACATTCAGTTGGAGCAAATGTTTCATGCCGAAAGAATAAACAAGCGCAGGAATTTATTTCACTAGATACCGAAACAGGTTTTCAGGTGAAATTGCCTAAAGAGGTTATGCATGTGAAATGGAATTCTAGCAAGGGGTTATATGTTAATGTTTGTCATTAAAGTAATTGACAAAATTCTGAATAAATAAAAGAGTTTTATTTAATGAGAGTTTGCTTGGTGGAAATTTAATAGCAAGTTTGCGTGGGATTTTGAGTGGAGGGTTTTGAATGGATTTTTGTGAGTGGAGTGTCCACTGATATGAAGAGGGGAGGGCAAGGGGGCAACCCCCATGCGCCGGCCACCCCCTTGGGGTTCCCCCCTCCTCCTATAAAAGGCACCCCTCTCCTCACTTCTCACTCACACCTCCTCGTGAAGGATCTCTCTTCCCCTCTAGAATTTATCCCCCATGGTCTCGGACTAGCGAGATACATGTTCCCGGTGGCTATTCATAAAGAAAGGGTTGTGCTTCCGCTGCATCGCTGGAGCGAGGAGGCGGTGATGAGGTTTAATCTCGTCAATGCCAATTGTTATGGGCTTGGGTTTTGGAGAAGATGGAGATGCTGGAGATCGCGGAACGGTTAGCAAACAAGCAACACGGGGACACGAGGTTTACCCAGGTTCAGGCCCTCGAAGGGAAAACCCTACTCCTGCTTGTCTGCTCTTGATTACGGCAGAACCGAAAGTACATGGGTGCGCAGATGCAATCTGGCATGGAGGTGTGTATGCAGTGGTATGCGAAGTGCCCTCCTCGTCGTGCCCTCCTAGCCTTTATATAGAGATAGGCAGGTCCTAGGCACAGATCAAGTCGGTTACAGGTTTTAGGGTTTTAGGGTTTTCCCCTTTGAATATTCTATCTACTCTAGTCTTGTTCTCCAAGGATCCGAAGGCGTCATGGGCCCTGTCCACCCGAAAGTCTTCATGGGCTGGCGCATGTTTCTTGTGGGCCTTCCTTGGCTGGACTAGGTATGCCAAGATCGTGTACCCACAGGGTATAACCATGTCAGTCGCCCCCGAGTGTTCAGTCGAATCGTAGATTCGGCTGAGGACTCTTCAATCCTTCGGGTGCAGCTATCTCTGTTTGTCTAGAGAACGATTTGAGTATGTAGGGATTGTTGATGCGTGTGCCTGACTCTCCCGAAGGATCAGGGTCAGTTAACTGTCTTAGGACAAAACAACACGATCTTCTTCAAATTCGAGTCCCTCGACTCAAATCCGGAACATATGCTGGCGCAATTCGACTCAGGCCGCGGAGGACTTATAGGACTGGAATTCCAGTAAATTTAAATGATGTACCCAACGCGTCCGTCAGGATTTTCATCGCGCCTGCTGGCATGGATTCTCACTAGCAGAGCGCAGTCGTGTGCGTTGCCAGGCCATTAGATGATATCCGTAGGTCTTATCTTTGTGTCGTAGACACATCATCCGAATATTTTTCACCGCGGAGGTGTTTTCGGCTGGCCAAGGAGGACGCTTCTTACTTAGCATTAATTGGGGCAGAGTTGCCGAAAAGTTTTTGCATGCTGATCTGAAGGACCGCAGTCGAAGAATTCATAGGGTGCGCGACCAGCACTCCCTATGGGAGTAGCCCCCGAGTATCTGTTCGAGTCGTAGACTCGAGTAGAGACTTTAATTTGGCCGTTGTTAGGCTTCAGGTCCATTGGACACAAATTTTTCGAATGCTTTAAAACATCCTCCCTATGGGAGTAGCCCCCGAGTCCGTAGTGGAGTCGCAGACTCGACGTAGGACTCGAAGTGTAGTGTTTTGGTTGTTTTTCGGGTGTGCGGCCAGCGCTCCTGATAGGAGTAGCCCTCGAGTAGTTAGTCGAGTCATAGATTCGAGTGAGTACTTTTAGCTGTGTAGCCGAAGGATTGTATCCGTTGCTAGTATAGCTTTGATGACGTTAGTGCTGATGATTGGTGACCTCAAGCGTCTGCGGCGCCAGAGATGACGTGACTAGACGAACATGGGTCCCACCTTTTGACTTTGAGTTGACTGGTCACGCGCGGCATGGAGATAATTATGGCGTCGCCTCGATTTCCGTGCGTAGTGGACGGCGTGTGAGCGAGGGTTCGCTGATGTGCTGACACGTGGACGGTCAGATCTTGGAGTTGGCTCTAGGTCATCTCGATGAATGGTCGTCGTGCATCGTCTTTGTCCTTATAATCATTGGGGAAAAATGAGTTTGTTTTTACCGCACCCATTCCTGTTTCCCTGCTCCCATCTTCTTGAGTTTTCCTTGCTGCACACTGAAATTTCTTCGAAATTTTCCATCTTCGATTCTGCGTGCTCATCGTCGTCGCCGCCACACTGCGATGGGGAAGTCCAAGAAATCCTCCACTGCAGTTGGTACCATCGCCGTCGCCGGCGTCAAAAAGGGTTCCGCCGCCACTCGCGTCACCGATGGTGGCTGGCGGCGATCGGAGACGCGCGAGGGCGACCTCCGCAAGCTCCGTGAGCGGGGTCTTATCCCACATGATAGAGATGCCGTCAGAGTTCCTGGCGACGAGGTAATCCCCCATCCTCCCGCTGGGTTTCGGATTATGTTCATCGCCTTTGTCCTTTGGGGCCTTTCCTTCCCAATCCACGATTTCCTCAGTGGATTGCTTTTTCTTTATGGCATCCAGCTTCATCATCTTTCACCAAAATCTCTTCTTCATGTCGCCTGTTTCATCACTTTTTGCGAGTGCTGGCTCGGTATCGAGCCGCACTTTGGCCTCTTCCGGAAGCTCTATTCCGTGAAGAGGCAATCCGGCTCCGATGGTGTTTATCCCATTGGTGGCTGCATCATTTTCCTTAGATCCAACTTTCTCTACTTCTCCTTTTCCATTTCCGAATCTTTCCAGTACTAGCGGAGGCGATGGTTTTACATCTGCGACTCCACAGTGGCCGGACAGAACTTTGGGCTTACTCCCTTTGTCGTGGTGGTGGCACGGCAGATGCCATGGGTAGGCTAAAGTATGGGGCCAATGGATGCTAGTGGGATCTGGGGAGGGAAGATGCAGTTGATTCTACACACAAAAGACTAAGGCAAAGATCTTTATTTCTCCTTCCTTGGGCTACAAGTGCTCCTTGAGATGCATACAGGGAGAAAGGAAGAACTTTACCAGCCTAACGGTACTAAATGAGCCGATGCCCTCCTCAGGGTCCAAGCCTCCCCTTATAAAGGAGAGCCTTGGGTTCCTTTAGGGCTGACGTGGAAAGCATATTCGAGGAATATGCTTGTCCCAATATAGTAGTTCGGCGGCCTCCTTTCCCTGTCGCCCTTCTAATGACGGCAAGGCTCTAGAGGGCCCCTCCTGCGTGCCTCGGGCTTCAGGACTGTCACCTCCGTGACCTCCTTCTTCCCCTCTGTCGCTCTGCGCCTTTTTCCCTTGTGCTTGGATCCGCTCAGATTCTCCCTAGCCTGCGGCTAGAGTTTGACTTTAGGTTTCTCCTTTTCCTGCAAGCTTCGTATCATTCGGCCCTGCCTCGCGTAACTCGGCTTGTCCTTCACCTGCATTAAGATTACTCGGGCTAACCCGGCCGACTTATTCAGTATCTCGGCCGGGTAACGCCTTGCCATTATTATGAGGGTCCTGCCCTTTCCTATCTCGGCCGAACTCTACAGGATTCGGCCGACTCAGACTATAACTCAGAAACTAGACGGGGAACACCCTTCCGTTTTCCCCATCTTTACCCTATCCGGGGTCACCTCCCCAACATTAGTCCCCTAAGCTTGAGGAGCAGAAGACTGAGGACGCCGAGGTTTTGACACTCCCATGGCCTGCGGATCGGAATACACCGGACAGCGGGGAGCCGGACTCAGAAGAGTTCGTTCCCAAGTCAGATCTCGCTCCGGCTCGCGCTCGCGGCAAGGCCCCGGCCCGCGAGGAGTGTAGCACCCCGGGTAAAATAACTATTAGAAAATCGCCTGTTATTTCTAATTTGTGCATCATCATGTCATCATGTAGCATTTTATTATTTTGTCCTAAAATTATTTTATCAAACCCTTATTTTGTTTTACTAAAATATTCACGTGGTTTTATTAGACCCGTCTCTCATTTTTATTCTTTTAAATTAAAGCAAATAATATTTTCATTCCTTATAAGATCGCAAAAGGTTTTCTTATTTTACAAATAAAATAAGGTCCAAAAACGTGTCTAAAGCTTTGGCCCAAAACTAGTCCCATCTAGTCTACTCTAGACTATATAAATACTCTATTCCCCTTCTTCTTCCTCTCCTAACCCTAGGTCCCAAATCAGAACCAAATTCCCTAACATCCAGATCTAAATTCCTTTTTCCCCCTCACGTTGACCATGCTTATTTTCTTCCCAATCCTTGTTTCCTTGTCAAGTACATGCGCCTTGGTCCTCGGTCGATCTAGCTAGCACTTGATTTTGATTCTTTTCTCTGCCAGGAGAGGCTCATGTCTCCATCGCCGCAAGCTAGCTAGGCTGCTTCTCTTGTTCCTGTCGCACACCTGCCTGCTTGCTTACCGTGCGGCGGCAGATCGGCACCCGCGCGTGTGTGCATGCACACCCGACCAACACAGCCACCTTGCCCCTTCGTTCTACCTAGAGCCACCCAGCAGCAGAGCAGCTCCACGCGCCACTCGCTAATTAGCCGACCGTCCTGGATTTGTGCAGCTGGCCATCACATCACTCCAGCGCAAGCGCCAACACGCGCATGGCGGCTCTACTGCTGACCAGGTTTCTGAGGTAAGGGACCCCGCATCACCTAGCTCTCCTTGTTGCGCCCGCAGGACATCTACATCTGCGACTGTCTTCTCGACTCCCTTCTGCGCGATCGCTGCCTCTGTTTTATATCATGCCTAATCGACGATCGTCGGTTTGCTTGCAGGTTCTTGTGTCAGCAGAGACAATCTGTTGGTTACTTGATTGCTTTCATTTCTTTCCTGGTCATCGGGCTATCCTAGCCCAATTTGCTCCCTCTGTATATGGATGCTGCCTAAGTGTTTGACAAATTGTCCATAAGAATTATGGCCTCAAATTTCTTTTATCCGATGTGAATAGATACGCCACCGTCTTATGGGTCTTCTTTTCACCAAGACGATCTTCCCGATGTCCGCTACTTCTATAACTTCGGCTACTTCAACCACAGGATGGTAGCGCTGGGATTATTTCCACGATGGTATATACTTTTGCTATTTTAACTATTATTCGAAGACCATTAATTTGCCTCTCCGATCTGAATCGTAAGACCCCAAACTCCTATTTTGTATAAATGACATACAACTTGTTGCATATTTAAATCATCATGCTTGCATTACATATCTTGTGGTTTGGGGTAAATAGTCGATTCATGTAAATTAAATATAGAGTACATATACGGGTTTTTTTCTAGTCGTATATTGGTCTCATTTAAATTTGTGCATTAAACCGGTGAAATATTTTGCCTTGATAAGATAATATTTAAATTGCGGGATATCTAAACAACATGAACTTAATAAATGTCGGAATTCCGGTTCCGCTTAATATTGCCTAATTGCATCGCATTCTTGCCATGCCATACATCATACATGCATCATGCCCGATCTTTTGCCGTAGTATTAAATAGTGCATCCGGTGTTTCTGCTAGTGCTTTGCTTCTTCACGGATTAGGCCGATGAGTTGATGCGAGTGTCGACCCGATCTTCGGATGAAACTTCGGCAATGTTTTCAGGCGAGCATCCCTTTCCCTTCTACCTATTTTGCATTTATAGTCTTTATTTCCTCCTGTTGATCTATTGCTATCTGTGTTGCGTTGCTCTAGTTTCCGTACCCGTGATATCCCTTGCGGCCTTATATTGCCTTGGACACATCCTATTACCTGTTGTTTGGTAGATAGTTGGACCTGCGCATCGTAGTCGCTTGCTCAAGTGCTATTGCGTGTCGTCCAGTACCACAGTTGTTGAAAGGCTGCCATATGCTTTATGTTGGAGATGATCATGGCTTTAATTATTGTTTAATAACTAAAATTGAAAGTAGGTAAATGCAGAGGCATCGGTGGGTAATAGACAATATTTGGATTTTAACCGCTCACTGGTGTCCCGTAGGACCCCGAGTTCTTGACACCTGTTCCGAGATCGAGCGCGCTAACCACAGGTGGGGTGTGTGGGCACCCCCATCGATTTAGTACCTGATTCCAAGTACTGTACTGGGGGCCACAAAGTAGTTTGGGGCTTTATTACTATCCTGTACTTATGCCATGCTTTTCTGCTTTATTTACGATTGTGCGAGGAGCACCTGTACTGTTTAGGATCGTGACACGTTTTCGCTGTATCGACATGCCCAGTCACACTTTCGGGTTTCCAGTCGTTTACAGCCGTCTACACAAACTCTGAGTCCGTCTCAGAGACCGGCCGACTTTGTTGCGGGTAGCTTAGTGGGGTGGCCCCCCGTGCTTGCTTTGGGTCTGGGAAACGTCGTGTCCGAAACCCCGTCGACATACCGTTGGGTGTATGTTTTGTGATCTTGTACCTACCTGATCTGACAACAAGGGTGTAGGTGCATGTGGGAACTTTGGTGCACCCCTGCAGGGTTAAATCTTTTCGAGAAGCCGTGTCCGCGGTTATGGACGACTTGGAGCACAGTTCTCGATCATAGACAACTATAACTAAAGTTTACTGCTATAATTTGACTTGTATCCGATATGACTAGTAATCAGCTTCACTGCAACGAAATGGCTAAATAAAAGTACCAACACCTGCTGGGTTTGGGGATATCTCATGCTATTTGTATCTGACTAGTAAGTGTTGCAACTACAACGGAATGGTTAACTAAAAGTGCCCACTGCTTATTATATCAGGATGATTATCTATACCTGACTAGTAATTGTTGCAACGATAACTGAATAAATAAAACTGCCAACTGCGTGAGTTCCTCGGTTGACTTCCTCGTTTGGTCTCGAGGGGGAAACACCAGGATGGGTATGTTTGGTGGTAGTATCAGGTTGGTTCCGAATAGGTATTTCTTATCCCTTTCTGATAGCCGACAGTTATATCGAGTCTCTATAGGGTGTTTAGTGCATGCTGCGCTGCCGCTTCAGTCCACCATACCTATGTAGGCGAGGACCGCCGAATTCTAGCCTCGCCGTGTACTGGCATCAGTACTGACCGCTCTCTCTTTTTCCTTTGCCCTTTGTCGGCACCCCTTTTGTTTAAGCAGGTTTTGAGATCGACGTCGTTAGCAGGGTTACCCTTCCGGCTTGGCCTGGGCAGGGTTATGGACGCCATTGGTTATTCTTCAGGGCTCTTAGCTCAATTTGCATCTTGTACGTACTCGAACGCTATATCGTTTTAAAGGTGATTTGGATCTTTGTATTGTATATCTGTATTCTTGACTCTTTGAGTCGCTGTTGTATATATATGTTTTGTGGGTTCCATCGAGGACTATTGTGTAATGATATTACTTCGTTTTCCACCCGCACGCAAGTGCCTGGTGGGCACCTTTGAATCGTTTCTATGCGGGTTTGGCGGGAAGCGCTGAAACTTGCATAGGGCCGATCCTGAGGGTGTTACAAGGAGGAAGGTGACTCGGACGAGGTTCAAGTTCTAGAGGTAGTTGCCGCAATGCCAATTTCTTATGCATTTCCGGCTTCTACTTCCTCAGCTAATCCGGCCGGTCAGGTTCACGACGCCGAGCCTCTTGCCTCCCTGCCTCCTGTTACCTTAGGGAAACGTGGTGCTCCCGCTGGTGCCTCAGAAACGGCCCCCAATAAGCGAATGAAGAAGTCAGCTCCGCATCCTCCTAAGCGCAAGACCATGCCCGGGGTCACTGGGTGAGTTGCTTTTGCTTGTATTTCTTGTTTTCTCTTTCTGCTTTTTGACTTGACCTTTTTTGTTTTCGCAGTGCTCCACTTTCTGTTAAGCCCAGCGGTCCCAGCATGATGATTCGTACGACTCGGTCGCCGTCTCCTCTGCCTACTGAAGATACCAGGATTCCGAGTCCTGCTCGTGCTGCATCTCCTCCAGCTCCGAATCAGACGCCACCTTGCCATGATGCGCCTGAGATTCCTCCCGTTGATGCCGATACCACTCGGCCAACATATATTTTTACCGAACCTTCTGCCTCCTCTGTGAACCCTAATGTATCCACTGAGCCTCTTTCGACCCCCGCGGTCTCTATAGTGACTCCGACTCCGGCCGAGGACGTCAATATCTCGGCGCCCTTTGCAATCGTGATTCCTCCGGCTCCTAAAGACGCCGCTCCTAGTGCCGAGGTATCAGCTCCTACTGATGCCTCTTCTAAAACAAGAAAGGTTGTCGTCATCAAGGCTTACTCCTCTCAGAAAGGTCTTGCTGGCTCTTCTCAGCCTAGTATTACCGATGCGCTGCGCAAAGGGGTTGCTTCTGCCAAAGCCTCTGTTACCCCGGCCGCCAGCACCCAGCTCGCTCTTCACAAAAGCCCTGCGGCAGCGGTGGCTACACAGCATGTCCGAGGTAAAGTCCTAACTCGCACGGAGAGTGGGAACAGCCTCGGCTCGCTGGTTGAGTATGCCAATAATTGGAATGCTGCCGATCAGTTCAAGGGTAATCCAAGCAGCCAGCCGTTTCAACTCTCCGACATCAGCAGCCGCCTGCATCTGGCTGCCAAGATCGTTCTTGAAAGTGATAAGATGAATGAGGTAATTGTTTTATGGAGTTTTGATTAGTTCTCCGGATACTATTATATATACTCTAGTCCCCGAAGCTTGCAACCGAATAACTTGTTATTCGTTTGGAAGTTTTATGATGCTTTACTTAGTTCAGTTTTATCTTAGAGTTCGAACTTCTGTCCAACTAGATCTGCATTAAATTCTGCTTGATTTGGGTATGTCTGAACCTTGAATATCTAGCCTCCTAGATTCGGGTTAAGTCTTGCTTGACTCGGATCTGTCTAAGCTTTGAATATCCAGCCACCTAGATCCGGGTTAAGTTTTGCTTGACTCGGATCTATCTAAGCTTTGAATATCCAGCCATCTAGATCCGGGTTAAGTTTCACTTGACTCGGATCTGTCTTAACTTTGAATATCCAGCCACCTAGATCCGGGTTAAGTTTTGCTTGACTCGGATCTGTCTAAGCTTTGAATATCTAGCCACCTAGATCCGGGTTAAGTTTTGCTTGACTCGGATCTGTCTAAGCTTTGAATATCCAACCACCTAGATCCGGTTTAAGTTTTGCTTGACTCGGATCTGTCTTAGGCTCGAATACCTATTTGCCATTTGCTCTATTGCTTAGGTTACGCATGATCGGCGGACTGCGGAATTCCAAAGGCTGCTTTTTGCGCATAGAAAATTGGAAGAAAAGTACGAGAAGGTTATTCCTGCGGTAAAGAAAGCTGGTAAGTCGACAAAATCTTGCGTTATCTCCGAAGCTCTCATTGTTATGTATATGAGATGTTGGCTCACTTTGTTGGTAAACAGAGAACATCAATAATCTTAACATCCGTCTTGAGAAGAAGGTTAAGGCCTGGAAGGTTAGTTACTCTTTTACTTTATATACCCCCCTTTGAAATGTGCACTAAGTTTCTTTTAACTCTTTTGGCTTTGGTAAAGCCGAGTTACAAACCTTTGCAGCATCTCACCAAGATTGCACGCCCATGCCTGATGTGATGCTGCATTTTTTAGAACAAAGCGCTACTCATTCGGCGCAGCTGAAAGAAAAAGATGACGAGATAGCTCGCTTGTGTGCTGTAACACCCTCAAAATCGGACCTATGCAAGTTTCAGCGACTCCCGCCAAACCCGCATAGAAAAGATTCAAAGGTGCCCACCAGGCACTTTCGTGCGGGTGGAAAACGAAGTAATAACATTACACAACAGTCCTCGATGGGACCCACAGAACAGATATATATAACAGCGACTCAAAGAGTCAGGAATACAGATATAATATACAAAGATCCAAATCACCTTGAAAATAATAGAGCGTCCGACTACGGACAAGATGCAAATGGGGCTAAGAGCCCTGAAGAATAACCAATGGCGTCCATAACCCTGCCCAGGCCAAGCCGGAAGGGTAACCCTGCTAACGACGTCGATCTCAAAACCTGCTTAAACAAAAGGGGTGCCGACAAAGGGCAAAGGAAAAAGAAGGAGCGTTAGTACTGAGGCCAGTACACGGCGAGACTAGAATTCGGCGGTCCTCGCCTACATAGGTATGGTGGACTGAAGCGGCAGCGGCAGCATGCACTAAACACCCTATAGAGACTCGATACAACTGGCGGCAATCAGAGAGGGATAAGAAAGACCTACTCGGAACCAAGCTGATACTACCACCAATCAAACCCGTCCTGGCGTTTCCCCCTCGACACCGATCGAGGAAGTCAACCGAGGAACTCACACAGTTGGCATTTTTATTTATTCGGTTATCGTTGCAGCAATTACTAGTCAAGTATAGATGATCATCCTGATAAATTAAGCAGTGGGCACTTTTAATTAACCATTCCGTTGTAGTTGCGACTCTTACTAATCAGATACAAATAGCATGAGATATCCCAAAAACCCAGCAGTTGTTGGTACTTTTATTCAGCCATTCCGTTGTAGTTGCAATATTTACTAGTCAGATACGATTGTCGCAAGCGACAAATCAAACAAGCAATTGTTGGCAGTTTTATTTAGCCATTCCGTTGTAGTTGAAGCTGATTACTAGTCATATCAGATACAAGTCAATTTATAACAGTAAACTTTAGTTATAGTTGTCTATGATCGAGATACTGTGCTCCAAGTCGTCCATAACCGCGGACACGGCTTTCAGAAAGTTTTAACCCGGCCGGGGTGCACAAATAGCAACACACACACGATCAACCTCGGAAAAACCAAATCAAAACCCAACGAGGTCTTCACGACAGAGCAATCACAAGATTCAGAAATATTTCAGGGGGCCACCCCATTGAGTACACCCGCAACGAAGCTAGCTGACTCCGAGACGGACTCAAGGTTTGCGTCAGTGGCTATAAACGACAGCAAATCCCCAAACGGGGACTGTCGATACCGCGAAAACACTCCGCTTCCTAAACAGTACAGGTGCTATCTGTCGCACAATTTAAATAAAGCAGTAAAGCATGGCATAAGTACATGATCGTAAATAAAACCTCAAACTAGTTTGTGGCCCCAAGAAATAAGACGGAATCAAGCTCTGGCTAAGGGGGGCCCATAATTCCCCATATGTGGATAGTGCGATAAATCAAGGAACAGGTATCAAGTACTCGGGGTCCTACGGGACACAAGTGGGCGTTCGGAAACCAAATATTTTCTATCACCCACCGATGCCTCTGCTTACTTCAATTTTAGTTGTTAAACAGGAATTAAAGTGAACGTTAAGTAAAACTATGATCATCTCCAACAACAACATGCGGCAATACATCAACAACTGTGGCACTGGACGACACGCAACAGCACTTGAGCAAGCGACTACGACGCGCAAGTCCAACTATCTACCAAACAACAAGTAATAGAATGTGTCCAAGGCAATATGAGGCTGCAGGGAATATCCAGGAACGAAACTAGAGCATCGCAACACAGATAGCAAAAGATCAACAGGAGGGAATAAATACTAGAAAAGTAAGATAGGTAGAAAGGGGGGAGATGCTCGCCTGAAAACATTGCCGAAGGTTCAACCGAAGATCGGGGCGAAGCTCACATCAACTCAACGGCCTTATCCGCGAAGAACCAAAACACTAGAAGAAACACCGGATGCACTATTTAATACAACGGCAGAAGATCGGGCATGATGCATGTATGATGTATGGCATGGCAAAGGTGCGATGCAATTAGGTCAGATTAAGCGGAACCGGGGTCCCGACAATTAATTATATGGTTCAAGTTATTTAGAACCCCCGCAATTTAAATGTTGGATTAACATGGCAAAAGATAGCACCGGTTTGCTACACAAGTTTTATATGAGGCCAATATGAGACTAGATTTGCCCGCATATGGGCCCCATATTTAATTATGAGGTGAATCGGCAAGAGGCCCCCAAACCACACAAATATGCATGCGAGTATGACAATTTAATATGCAACAGGTTTTATGTTTAGCATTATAAAAATAAGGGTTCGGATAAGGGTCACACATTGGAGGGGGCTCGACGATCTTGGGGTTCCGGGGTTCGGGGTTGGTCTCAGGGTTCAGGGTTCGACGGATCGGACTCGGATATCTGAGGTAGATCTTGTCGCATCCGGGAAGCCGGACTTGGTTTGGTGTCGGGGGCGCATCGGATTCTCCCGGTCGCTGTCGTTCTTGTCGTCGGGCAGATCTTGCCGGGTCCCACGGGGTCGATCTTGCCGTTGCGAGGGTCTTGTCGGGTCCGCGCTTCGGATTCCGTGAGGCGATCTTGACGCTCCGTGTCGAAGTCCTTGAGGTTTTCTCCTTATGCACCGGTGGCGAACTCAGAAACGGCGTCAGGGTCCTCGGGGTACGCCAGGTCCATTCTTCAAAACATCATTATCGAGACGATCTTGGCGTCCAAGGGTTCTCGGCAGTTCGGCGTCCGGGAAGGAGAACTCCACGCAATTTAATCCGTGAGGTAGTTCCTGGTGTTCCACGATGAAGGTCTTAACATCCAGACGGTTCCTGTCAGGGATTCTTCATGCGCCCTTGAAACTTGTCCATGCAAACACACGAGCAGATAACCTGTTCACACCTGCACACCAACGATGGAGGCAGAGAGCAGGACAGATGCCCGGTGGCGCGAGCACGCACGCGGAGGCGGCAGATGGCCTTGTGCTTGCAAAGGCGCACAACGGCAGACGCGTCGTCGCTCGGGATTGAGGCAGCAGGCAGCGATGGTTGGTTCCTGGCGAGAGGAAGAGGACGGGGAGGCGCGCCTGGGGCGGTTCCCGCGATAGGGCGGAGCGGGGCCGGTAGAGGCGGCGGTGGGGCCCTGCTGGGGCGGTGGCGCGGTCGCAGAGGCGGTTGGCGGCGCAGAGAGGCCGAGAGAGCAACTGCCGGCGGCGCTCGGGGAAGGGGCGGAGGCCGGGGAGGACGCGGGCGAGGCGGGGCGCGCCGGAGGGAGCTCGCTGGCGGCGCGGGGCGGCGCGGTCGGGGACGCGGGCTCTGCCTGGGGCGAGGCGGGGCGGAGCTCCGGCCAGGCGGCAACGGCGGCACAGGGGGCGTCGCGGTGGTCTACGGAGGGGGAGAGGCGAGGCTGCGCGGCGGCGGAGGCGGAAGGGGGACCGGCGACGCGGGGGCGCAGGCGGCGGCAGACCGGCGGGGCGACGGGGGGGTGGAGAAGCTTGGGGGAGGAAGGGGAGCGGGGCACGCGGGAGGTTGGGGAGAGAGGAGAGAGAAGCAGGGAGGAGGCGGGTAGGTAGGTGGGGCCGGGGAACAGGGGCCACGCGGTGGGGGTGGGGCCAGCGGGTGGAACCCAGGCTGCAGAGAGGTGGAAAGGGAGGGGCTGGCGTGCGTCTGTGTGTGTGCGTCGTGTGCTGGGGGTGGGTTGAGTGGGTCCAGGGAGAGAGAGGGGGTGGAGGTGGTTTAGTCTAGGTGGCTGATGGGGAGTGGTGGAGGAAGGGAGAGAGGTGAGGTGGCGCATACTGATTGGGTGGGATGAGGTGGCAGGCAGGGTGGGTAGGTTAGAATGGGTAGCTGTAGGATTAAGGGGTGGGTCGATTGTATTTTTCTGGGGTGGTCGTTCGGGTCATTCGGCCCGTTCGACTGCCCCACTAAAATAATATAATTAATTTATTTATTTCAACCAGCGTTTTTGCAAACCGACAGCGGACCAAACAAAATAATCCGGGGACCCGGGTTTGCGTGTTGAACAAAGGCGGGGCGTTTAGAAAACAAAAACGGGTTTTCTGCAAATAGTTTTATGCAAACAGATGCAAGATGATGACGATGCTCAAATGCAATGTGGCATGAGCATGCGGTCATGATGATGCAATGCACAAAAACAACGCGATTTTCTAGTAGTGGTTTTTGCGGGATGCCACACGTGCCGAGGTGGAGTCCCTTAAGCTCTCTCAGAAGTCTGAATTAGAAAAGGTCGACCAGGAGTTCTCCGAGGAGAAAAATCGGCTAGCTCTGTAATTGCAGAAAAATAAAGAGCTCCTCGAGGCTGCCGAACTGAAGACACGGGGGATGAGCGAGGAGATCACACGCTTTGAGAAGATCAAGATTGACTGGGCTAAAGATCTTCAGATAATGCTGAACTATATTCATCGTAAGCTTCTGACCGCGACCGAGTTATCTTTTCCCTTACTTACTGCTTACTGACGCACTTGTGTTCTGCGCAGACCATTTTCCAGAAGCTAAGCCCGTGAGCTCTAAAGCGGTGATTAGTGCTCGTGTGCGCCGAGGTGTTCCTGTTGATGCGGACTCGGAGTACTCGATGGAAGATTTCTTGGTTGCTGTTCGCGCTGCAGTTGGTCCGATGAAGATTATGGGCAGAGATTTGGTGCAGGCAGCTATCCGAGCCTACCATGTTCTTTGGCCGAATACTTCTGGGACTCCTAACATCGATGAGGTCAAATTGTTGGTGGAAAGATTAATGGCATCCGAGAGACAGCTAAGTCTTTGGAGGGAATCGGCTGGACGAGCTGGTGCTGATATGGCTCTCACTTTCATCATGTCATGGTATAAAGATATTTCTCTTGATATTTTGAGAAATTTGCGCACTGGTTCACGTTGGGTTGAGGACCCAGACTTTGTCGCTCTCTGGCAAGCTCGTGCCTTCCAGCTTGTTGAGTATGCCGACGTGCATACCTGGAACGAAGGTCCGAGTTTCCTTCCTAACCCAGAGGACGAGGTCGTAGTTGAGGATGCTTCGGATAATAACTCGGCTGAACAAGGAGAAGATGAGGGTAACTCGGCTACTTCTGGTGATTCCAGTTCGAGCTCAGATGGTAACGGCGATGCACGATCCTCCTCCAAAGGTACTAGGCATTCTACTGCGCAAGCTGACGCTCCTCGGCAGCCTCGGGCTTCCTCCGAAGTCGCTCCTGAGTCTGTGGAGGGCGAGGCAACCTCGGCCGAAGTTCCCCTACCTCGGAGTGCCCAGCCCCTGACCAAGTTATTACCTCTCCAGCTAAAAACCTCTAAGTCATTTCTTACCCCTGGTATGCCGGGCGTGAGATGTACGTGGAATATTTGTCCGTCTTTTGTATGGTATTAATTTCTTTTGCCGTGTGCCGCTGAGACATATATGGTTGTAATCGTTATTACTTTGTTTAACTGGTCTGGTTTGTCCGAATCCTTGCTTTGGCGGCCTTCAACTTCTTGAGTTTGGAGTATATATTTGCCTTTGTGCTCCCGTAGTTTGGCGTGCAATATCTCTTGACTTTGATAAACTTTGCCACTTGACAACTGTGGTTTGGACTGTTAATCTGGGTGTAAAGCTTGAAGACCGTATTTGGGGGGAGCGAAATAATATCACTCTGGGAACCAAAGTTTGATACCCACTCTTGCGACAAAGGATAACCCATACTTAGGAATAACATAGGGTAGTCCCCGGGCCACCGCTCAAGGCAACGATGTTGAATATATAAACCAAACTTAGAAACAATATAGGACAGTCCCCGAGTCATTGCTCAAGGTGCCGAGATTTAATATGTGTCAGTCTCCGAGCCACTGCTTTGGTGCCGAGGTTCAATACCTGAATCAAACTTAGAAACAATATGGGGTAGTCCCCGAGTCACTGATCATGGTGCCGAGGTTTGATACATAACATGAAATTAAAAACAACATGCAGCAGTCCTCGAGTCACTGCTCTGGATGCCGAGGTTTGGTGCATAACATGAAATTAAAAATAACATGCGGCAGTCCCCGAGTCACTGCTCTGGACGTCGAGGTTGAATACATAAACCATAGTTAATAATAACATAGTGCAATCCCCGAGCCATTGCTCAAGGTGCCGAGGTTTGATACATAACATGAAATTTAAAAACAACATATGGAAGTCCCGGAGTCACTGCTCTGGACGCCGAGGTTTAATACATAGCTGGTGCTCCCTCCGAAGCACCATTTTACAATATTTCATGGATGACTCCTACGAGTAAAATGGACGAAGTAAGGCTACGTTCCATGGTCTTTTCGATTCTTCGCCGGCTTTGTCTGCCCTGTTCTTTCTTGGTGATTGAGCATCGATTAGTTAATATGCATCATTGTGCAATGCTTTGCTCACAATGAATGGTCCTTCCCATGGAGGCGACAACTTGTGCATGCCGGCCGTGCGTTGCACCAGCCGGAGAACTAAATCTCCTTCTTTGAACACTCTTGGATCCACCTTCTTGTTGTGATATCGTCGCAAGTCCTGCTGATAGATAGCTGATCTTGATAACGCCAACTCTCTGGCTTCTTCTAGCAGATCGACATCATCTTCACGAGCTACCTCATTTACTTCAGCGGTTGTATACTGGGTAACCCTTGGCGAGTCATGTATTATGTCGGCTGGAAGTACAACTTCTGCCCCATACACTAGAAAAAATGGTGTATAACCTGTTGATCTGTTTGGGGTAGTCCTGAGGCTCCATAGTACCGCTGGTAGTTCCTCAATCCAACATCCTGCCGACCTTTGCAGTGGTTCGACGAGTCGTGGTTTTATCCCGGACAGTACCAGTCCATTAGACCTTTCCACTTGCCCATTGGATGCTGGGTGAGCCACAGAGGCGACGTCTAATCTTATGTGCTTTTCTTGACAGAATCTAGCGAAAGCTCCTTCTGCAAAGTTTGTGCCATTGTCTGTAATAACACTGTGTGGGTACCCATATCTTAAGATAATATCTTTGAGGAATTTCACTGCTGTGGGCCCGTCGCATTTCTTTATTGGTTTCACTTCAATCCATTTTGTGAATTTGTTCACCATTACTAATATGTGGGTCATCCCGCCTCGGGCCGGCTTAAATGGTCCCACCATATCTAAGCACCATACAGAAAATGGCCAAGTAATTGGTATTGTCTTTAATTCGGACGAAGGCACATGTATTTTGCTGGCATATCTTTGACAACCATTACATTTTTCGACCAGTTCTTTGGCTTCTTTTAACGCTGTTGGCCAATAAAATCCATGCCTGAACGTTTTGGCCACTAAGGCTCGGGATGAGGCATGATGTCCACATTCTCCTTGATGTATATCTAGGAGGATCTCCTGGCCTTCTGCCGAGCTCACACATCTTTGTAATATACTTGTGACACTCCTTTTATACAGCTCATTGTTTATGATTGTATAAGCTTTAACTCTTCTCACTGCCTGTCTCGCCAATATCTCGTTATTCGGCAAAATCGCATCTTTAAGGAAAGAGAATATGGGTTGCGCCCATATAGGTGTGATTTTCTCTGGTGTGGTCTCACTATCTATTTCCATATTTTCTGCCGACATAACTACCTCGGATTTCTCTATACTCATACTTGCATCAGCTGTCTTTATTTTTGGAAATTCCGGGTTAGATTGCTTATCAATTTCCATCGGCACATTATCTTCTCTTGATTTTGCCGGAATAAAGATGGATTCGGACTCTGGTGACGGTGTTATTGATGGCTTCCTTAGGTGCTCTAGGGCGATACCTGGGGGAATTGACTGTCTAGTTGATCCGAGTTTTGACAATGTGTCTGCGGCGTCGTTTTCTGCCCGAGGTACATGATGAAATTCACATCCTTCGAAGTATCCACTGAGTTTTTGCACATGAAATATATACAAAGCCATATTATCATCCAATGCATCCCAATTGCCTGAGACTTGCTGTACTACTAGATCTGAATCTCCATAGCATAAGATTCGGCGTATGCCAATCTCTTTTGCCACCTTCAATCCATGGACTAGTGCTTCATATTCGGCTACATTGTTTGACGCGGCAAAATGTATCTGTAGCACATATCTCAGCTGATCTCTTTTTGGCGAGGTTAATACTATTCCTTCCCCCAAGCCGTTTCTTAGTTTAGAACCGTCAAAGTGCATCATCCAATAATTCGGATCTGCTAATGGTGGCTCATATTGTACCTCGGCCCAATCTACGAAGTAGTCGGCCATAGCCTGAGATTTGATTGCATCTCCCCTATCGAATTGCGGAGCATAAGGTGACAATTCAATTGCCCATTTTGCTATTCGGCCACTTGCATCTTTGTTGCTCAATATGTCGGTTATGGGTGCTTCACAAATCACTGTGATGGGGTGCTCTTCGAAGTAATGTTTAAGTTTCTTTGCTGACATGTACACTCCGTAAGCCATCTTCTGATAATGTGGGTAATTTTGTTTTGAGGCTGATAACACCTCGCTTAGGTAATACACCGGCCTTTGTACTGACTTATCGTCTTCAATTCGTTCCACCACGATCACAACGCTCACTACTCTGTTGGTGGCTGCTATGTAGAGTAACATAGGCTCTTTCGATAATGGAGAAGCTAAGACGGGCGCTGTGACCAACATCTTCTTCAATTCATGAAATGCACTGTCTGCTTGTGGAGTCCAAATGAACTTATCCGATTTTTTCATCAGCTGGTAAAGTGGTAGTGCTTTCTCTCCCAGCCGACATACAAATCGGCTGAGCGAGGCTAAACAACCTGTGAACTTTTGTACGTCATTTAGACATCTTGGCAATTCCATCCTTTCCACTGCTTTTATCTTAGTTGGGTTGGCCTCTATACCTCGGCTAGATACGAGAAAACCGAGCAATTTTCCCGCTGGCACACCAAATGTGCTTTTTTCCGGGTTAAGCTCCATTCGGAACCTTCTCAGGTTCGCGAAAGTCTGCCGAATATCATCCAGTAGCGTTTTTCTTTCTTTGGTTTTGATAACCACATCATCCACATATACTTGTACATTTTTTCCTATTTGGTCATGTAGACATTTTTGCATGCATCTATGATACGTCGCTTCTGCGTTGCGCAGGCCGAATGGCATGGTGCGATAGCAATAAGCCCCGTACGGGGTAATAACGCAGTCTTTATTTGATCGGCCGGATTTAATGGTATCTGGTGAAAACCATAATACGCGTCTACAAATGATAATAGTTCACAACCAGCGGTCGAATCAATGACTTGGTCTATTCTAGGTAAAGGAAAAGGATCTTTTGGACACGCCTTGTTCAGGTTCGTGTAGTCGATACACATTCGCCATACAATGGCTACATTTGGATCGTCCTTCTTCTTTTCTACCAGCACCGGGTTTGATAACCAATCCGGATACAATACCTCCATGATGAACCCGGCCGCTAGGAGCCGAGCTATTTCATCCCCTATTATTTTTCTCCTGTCTTCGGCGAAGCGGCGGAGAGGTTGCTTCACCGTCCTTGCTCCTGGCCTTACATTCAGAGAGTGCTCAGCCAACTCCCTCGGAACACCTTGCAGATCCTGAGTTGACCATGCAAAGATATCTCGATTCTCACGGAGGAAGTTGGTGAGCTCGCTTTCCTATTTAGCATCTAGGCCGGCACCAATAGTAACAGTGCGCTCTGGGAATTGCTCATCTATCTGGAACTTTTTTGTTTCTTTAGTCGGCTGAAAGGATACACTTCCATGTGGGTTGGCTAATGCCGGCATATTCAGCTGTGCCGACTTAGCGATGGCTGCTACCTCCTGAATCCTTCTTTTTTCCCTTGCTATTACCAATGATTCGGCCAAATTTGACCCGGCTGAAGCATATTCCATTGACTTCCTGTAATCCCCTGCTACTGTTATCAGCCCTTGTGGTCCGGGTAACTTCATTTTCAGGTAACTTACATGGCAGCTGCCCATGAATTTGGCCAATGCTGGTCATCCGAGCAGAGCATGATAACAAATTTCTAGATGCACCACTTCAAACTCTAAGTTTTCTGCTCTGCAGTTATCTCTTGTGCCGAATAACACATCCACTCGAACCTTACCAATGGGTTCACATGAAAGCCCTGGTACTATCCCATGGAAAGTGGTCCTCGTGGATTGCAGCATGTTCTGGGATATTCCGAGTTTATGCATGGTATCTTTGTACATGATGTTGATACTGATCCTATTGTCAATGAGTACCTTTGAAAATTTCACATCAATGCTTGGTACGACAAACGTCGGATCCAACACGAGTGCATACGACCCCGGACTCGGCATTATCTTGGGGTGATCCTTTATGCTCCAAGTTACTTCTTGATCCGACCAAGGCACATACCTTGGTACTGCCGGCATAACTGCATTTACTTCCATATGCCGGCGCTGCACACTCTGCTTGTCTTGTTGTTCTGTTGTGAACATGCAATAGGACTGATGATGTTCTCTGTAATCATTGCGTCCATTATTTCCCGGATTGTTCCTTCCATCCGGAACTTGGTTTATCACTTGATGCACCGAATCTCTTCGGTCCGAGTTTTCATATCTCGGGGCAGGAGGTGGTAACATCAGTTGCTGTGCATTTGCTCCAGTCAACTGTGGCTGATGCTGCTGATGTGCCTGGAGAGGCGTTGCCTGTATGCCTGCGGGGTTACCCATTGCATTTTTCATCCATGCACATTGGCGGGTCGTATGGTTGGCTGGCCTGGCCGGGTTTGACGTGTGAAATTTACACGGCTGATCTAACATAGACTCAAACGTGTACTTCGGCCTCTCCTTCCATTGCTTCTTTTGTTCTGGTATCCATTGTCTTTTTCCTTCGTTCCTTGGTGTCCATTGCTGAGGACCATTCTTTTGCCGTTGAGTATTTCCGTGACTCGGCTGATCTTGCACTACTGCTGCCACCTGAGTTGTACCATATCTATAGTCCGACCTCTGTTCTATTCTTCTTCCTCTGAAGTCATTGCGCCTGGATGACCCGGCCACTTCTCTTGCGTATTGATCTTGATGCTCTCGATGATCTGCCGACATTAATTATGGCTGCATCGGATCTCCCAACGCATAGGAATCCGCTATCCTGATGGTTTCTGTAAATGTGGTTGGCATATCTCTTTGCAGTCGCTGCCATAACACACTGGCATAGCGGCATCCTTGGGCGAACCAAGCTATTGCCTATGACTCTATAACTCCCTCGCATGAATTTCTCAGGTTGCACCACCGAGTTAAGAACTCTCTGTCTGTCTCATTCGGCCTTTGCTTGCACATGGCTAGCTGCTGCGGCCTGTTTGGCCTCTTGTAAGTACTGGTGAAGTTGCTAACGAACATTTCTTCAAAATCCAACCAACAGTTGATGCTGCCGGCTGGCAGATTATTCAGCCATACTCTAGCTGGTCCTTCCAACATTTGCGGGACATATCGTACTGCCCATCGTAAGTTTCCACCTGCTATTTTTACAGTTGTGGCATAATCGATCAGCCAATCTTGTGGTTTGGTGCTCCCATTATATGTTTTTGTGCCTCTTTCCAGTTGAAAGTTCGGCACAGGCGGTTCGCCCATGATCCGTGGTCCGAAGCATGTCGGACCCGGTGGACCCTGTTCTTCCAGCAATTCGGATCGGTACAGCTGATCTAGCTTTACTCTGACATCATTTGACGGCAGGTCTCTGTACAGGACTCTCTCTTGCATTCCATAGTGGTTATTTCCACCCTGGATCGCATATTCCATCTCGGAATAACCATCATTGTACCTTTCATTCACCTGATTGTGGCGAGCTGGTCTCATTTCTCTTTCTTGCCGAGGTTCATGTCTCGGCTGTGGGTTGGGTTGTGGTTCTCTCCTTTCCTCGACCGGGACATTATTCTCGTGATTTCCTCTTCCGACTTCTCCTCTGCCGAGGTCTCTATTGCCTCGGCTCCCGCCGCCTTTCTCAGCATGGCCGGGATTTCTCTCGCCAGTGTTACCTCGACTCCCATTGCCTCTGTTCTCGTTTGCTTTTCCGACTATTGCCAGATCATAGGGAACAATTTGCTTGTTTCTCTTTCCCAAAGTTACCGCTCTGTCCTTTCGTGCATTGTTTCCGGGTGAAGATGCTGCTGCTACAGATAAAGCAGGCGCTGCTCTAGCCAAGTGAACCATTCGCGAGGCCCCTGGCCTCGCCGGGTCTACTTTGAGCATTTCTTCATTCTGCTGGTTCGCAATGCGCACCAGCTCATTCGCTCTTTCTTGCTGTTTCTGCCGGGCTTCGCCGGTTAATCCTTCTAGCTCTAATGCTGCGGCATTTGCCGCTCTCAGGTTCTTTGTCGGGGTACTGTACCTCGGCAAACCTAAATCAACTGATTCTGCCTTATGAGCATCATGCTCCTTGTTGATATCATCTATGAGGTTCTTTCCTCTTAATCTCAACTCATCGACCCGCTCGGGGGCGACGTCAAGCTTGTTTGCCTTGGCATATTCTCGCAGGGTCCTGTTTAAGGACTCCCGCAAGGCTAACACCTTTTTTGCCTCTACCAACACTTTTTTTCCTGGTTTCTTCCAACTCTGCCTGAGCATTTGCCGGATCAAGTATCGGCGCTACAGGTGTAGTCAGGTTATCTATGGTTGCCTGAAGAATATTTTCTGGTCTTTCCAGAGGTGGCCCTCTTACCCTTGGTGCCTTTGGGGTTGTTTCCTGCACCTCGGCCTGGTTGACCACTGAAGGGATTACCTCCATGGGTTGTGGAGCTGTCTGCCTGGGTGTGACCTGCACGCCTGCCGCCGGGTCTCTGCTTGATCCGACGCCTGCTACTCCCGCCTGCACCCCGGCTGCGACCATCACCTCGACGTTGCCTACAGGGCGCGCTCTGCGCGGACTGCTCGCGGCGCTAAGGGGAGGTTCTCCTGCAACAACGACTTGGTGAGGATAAACGCCGGAGATGTCGACGCCGACGTAGATCTGGTGCATGCCCAAGTTGATGAAGATGTCGTTGCGCGGTGGAGTTTTTCCCTTGAAGCTGCCTGCGTTGTCGCTGACGTAGTCATAGAGATCAAATCTCCGGACCAAGCCAGAGACAACGCGCTCGCCAGTGTTGATGAAGTTTCCCGTTCGGATCATGACTCCAGCTAGCACCGCTGCTGGCCCCACGGTGGGCGCCAACTGTCGTGGTGGTGGCACGGCAGATGCCATGGGTAGGCTAAAGTATGGGGCCAATGGATGCTAGTGGGATCTGGGGAGGGAAGATGCAGTTGATTCTACACACAAAAGACTAAGGCAAAGATCTTTATTTCTCCTTCCTTGGGCTACAAGTGCTCCTTGAGCTGCATACAGGGAGAAAGGAAGAACTTTACCAGCCTAACGGTACTAAATGATCCGATGCCCTCCTCAGTGTCCAAGCCTCCCCTTATAAAGGAGAGCCTTGGGTTCCTTTAGGGCTGACGTGGCAAGCATATTCGAGGAATATGCTTGTCCCAATATAGTAGTTCGGCGGCCTCCTTTCCCTGTCACCCTTCTAATGATGGAAAGGCTCTAGAGGGCCCCTCCTGCGTGCCTCGGGCTTCAGGACTGTCACCTCCGTGACCTCCTTCTGCCCCTCTGTCGCTCTGCGCCTTTGTCCCTTGTGTTTGGCTCCGCTCAGATTCTCCCTAGCCTGCGACTAGAGTTTGACTTTAGGTTTCTCCTTCTCCTGCAAGCTTCGTATCATTCGGCCCTGCCTCGCGTAACTCAGCTTGTCCTTCACCTGCATTAAGATTACTCGGGCTAACCCGGCCGACTTATTCAGTATCTCGGCCGGGTAACGCCTTGCCATTATTATGAGGGTCCTGCCCTTTCCTATCTCGGCCGAACTCTACAGGATTCGGCCGACTCAGACTACAACTCGGAAACTAGACTTGGAACACCCTTCCGTTTTCCCCATCTTTACCCTATCTGGGGTCACCTCCCCAACACCCTTTGACCCCTCCCAGAAAATCGAGCCGAAAAGATCGTGGAAGAACCACATCTTGGATGGCGAGGTGGCGGATATTGAGGGGATCTATCGTCGGGTGGAGGATCTTCAGCTGATTCCGGATAAGGAGGTGAACGGTGTGGATATCATCTGTACCTTCATCAAACATCGGGTGCAGCCGCTCCAGGTAGGGCGCACCCAATGTTCCTTTATTCTGGTCTCCACGATCTGACTAGGGTTTCGGCTGAAGAGTTCTCCAGGGGGATCTTGACAGGATTCTTCGGACGCTGCTGAAGTTCAAGGCTAGAGAGGATCTCCCAGGGAAGTCGCTGACTCCTCCATTCACTGCCTCTCGTCCGGTTCCACAGGTGTAGATCTGGGGCGTGCGCTTAGCGCTTTTTCGACTGTGTTTTTCTTGCACTTGGTTGTGTGCTGAAATTTTGTTTCTGTTGTGCAGGAGTTCAAGGTACCGGGCATGTCGCCTCCACTACCCGAATTGTTTCCGGATGCGCCGGACAATGAGGTAGTGGATTCCATGTCTGAACTTCCCTCAGCACGATCGCCAGTGGAAGAAACTTTTGAGTCTAGCGCAGAGTAGACTCGAAAGCGGACGCGGAGCTCAAGTGAGTCGTTGGATGCTTCGACTCCACCGACCCCTAGGAACCCGCTATGCCTTGAGCGTCACAGTGGGGGTCATGGTGGCTCTTCTTCTCCAATTCCGGCCGTGCCCGTGCGGGCTGTAGCGCCGCAGCCGCCGGCAAAGCGAAAGAAGGAAGAGAAGAAAGAAGAGAAGAAGGAAGAAAAGAAGGGCAGGAGGGCCCCTCCTATCTTCGACTTGAGCGACTTCAAATCATAAGCATCTGCCATTGCTTTGTCTCCTTTTTTGTCTTTGTGCTTGTGCTTGTCTGATTCTTCCTTTTGTAGCCACTCTTTCGATGGATCCTTCAGCGATGTAGCTCGGGAGATGATGGGGGAGTCGAAGGTTGCTCCTCCTCCTCCTCCTCATACGGTGGCCACCTCTGAGGGTGCTGCTCCGAAGCCTTCTTCGCAGGAGGCTTGGGTGGCTGTCCCTCAGAAGACTGCAGGCGAACCTTCGGAGTCACCGTCTAACCACGTAAGTGTTTTCTTTTTTTGCTACGGGGGGAGCCCCCGAGCACCTTCGGATGATCTGCTGGTTATTTTTACTTCTTGTCTCGGGGGGAGCCCCCGAGCATCTTTCGGGTGATCTGCTGATCATGCCTTTCTTCCTCTTCTTTTTTATGTATGTGCCTCGGGGGGAGCCCCCGAGCTTTCTCTTCATGTGGGTACTTTGCCTTGCTCGTTCCTGGGGCGTAGCCCCCAAGCCTTTCTTTTGACAAGTTGTGTTTGGTGCAGCCTTTTGTGCAAGGTGCCAATCAGCTGGTGCAGCGGCACCTGGCGTTGGAGGCCAGCTTCAAACAGCTTCAGGGTATGTTTATAGGTTTGTCTTTTTGCATCTTCTTCTATTTCCTTTTCTTTGATCTGATAAGTGTTCTGCTGTTTGCAGAGGACAACAATACCACCCTCCGCGAGCTTGATGCTCTCAAAAAGAGCCTTGGGTAGTGGAGAAGAAAGCCGAGGACGCCGTTGGTGCAAAGGAGCGCCTCGAGGAGGAGCTAGCCAACGCAGCTGCGGCCAAGGAGCGCCTGCAGTAGGAGGCTACGGACCGCGAGGAGCAACTCGCCACTGCTGCGGCTTCGCGGGAGGAGTTAGCCAGCAAGCTGATGGCGGCTGCCAAGGCTATTTTGGGTGAGTGTTTTCGTCTTTTCCTTTTCGGCTTCATTGTCCTTTCTTGCTTTGCTTTTTTTATTCACGCCGCCTTTTTCGTTTGTTTTAGATGCCGCAGGCATCGAGTTTGACCGTGGTGCTCTGGAGCACGGAAGTGCTCTGGATGATGCCACTGCGGCGGTCGAAGACCGCTGCAGTATCGTGGTCGGCTCACTTGCCATGGCCAAGGAGGCTCTTGGGAGCTTTTATACGGAGCTCGTTCCCAAGGGCGTCGCCCTCGAGGATGTCGACTCGTTGGCGGATGCGTTGTTAGCCGAAGCGCCTGCGGTGTACAAGCGCAAGCAAAAGGGCATCAATGCATCCTTGGGGCCGGCGATGGCCCTGGCGTCTGGTGCGGAGCTGGATCTTCATCGGGTCACCTCCCAGATGCCGACGGCTGCTGATGGATCCGAGGTAGCCTTCGCCCTCTATGCTTCCCGCTGTAAACGTTATGGGCCGAGGTTGATTGACTTGTTGGCTGAGTACGCGCTGAGGCAGCAGGGGGAGGCCAAGAGTAGGCAGTCCGGTTCCGAGGCTACCCAGGATGCGGCTTCTTAGGCTTTGTAGTTGTAGGATAGATTTTGTTTCTTTTGTTGTAATGATGTCTATGAACAATCCTTGTGCCATGCAGTGGCTTTTTGCTGCATATAATGAATCTCCGAGTTCCTTGTCCATTTGTGTGGTTTTTCATATCACTGCCTTCTTTTCCCCTAGGGAACTTCGGGTGATGGTCCTGTTAACACTTCACCTGTGCCTCAGCTGCGGCCGTCCTTGGAGGGTGCGTCGCAGCTTGCGTTTCTTCGTGACCGCATCCGTAGTCTTGAAAAAGAGTTGCTAGGAGTGCACGGCCACGCCGATTGATATGAAGGTTTTAATAGTATAGAGTGTTGTCGTGTTCTTTCCACAGGGATCAAGCTAAATAGGTTTGGGGTCACACAGCTTAGCAAGCAAAATTTTTTTGGAGATTATCAAGCAGTAAATAAAAATAAACAGAACAATGAAGAAACAAGGCAGGGATCAAGGAGAAATAGGGGTAGAAGGAGAGAATGATCACACAACAACTACACAACAAAGGGTATAAGAAGACAGAAACTACTGAAACAGGCAGTGCAATTTACTAGAAGAGGCAAAATATCTAGAATCAGAGTCGTACTATCGCACACATAGAGCAATTTTTAGATAGATCAGAGTAAAGACAGAGTGGAGAGAGAGAGATAAATCTAGACAGTACTTCCAAGAACACTAAGCAGTATGCGCTCAGAACAGAAAAACACAAATAGAAGTAGAAGAAGAACAAGCATTGCAGAATAGAGGGACATGCAGTTTCGATAGCAAACAGAGGAAGGAGAAGGCAGATTCAAGCACACAGACAGTAATTCGTTGCAGCAAAGGGCAGGAAGATATATTAACACACAATCACACTTATACTCAGGTTATTTCACAGCAGGAGATACAGAGGTTCAGATTACAACTTCAATTCAGAACAGGTTCTAGCCAAACAGAAGATCAGATACAGAGAGGAGAGGGAGAGAGCAGCAAGAGATTACAGAGGAGAGGGAAGAAGAGCTTGTCGAGGAAGAAGAGCCCCAGAGAAGCTGCTCTAGATCTAGGCGCCAGGAAGAAGAACTCGCAGAAGAGATGATCGCCAGGAAGAAGGAGAGAGAGACAGGGCTCTGCCTCCTGCGGTGCGCTGCCTCACACGCCTTGCGTGCACCACCCTGGTCCCAATCGTCCACCGTGTGTCCTTTCTTACGTGTGTGCACTGCTGCTTTTCTAGTGCGCGTGCACTGCCCCTTTTTGCTCTTTGGTCCTTAGCCTTTTCTTCTTCTTTCCCAAGATGGTCCCTCTGCTCTGCATCTTCCAAATCGATGAACTGCGCAGGGGTTGCAGTGCAAAGCGCTGGATCGCAGTGCACAACCTTGGCTTGCAGTGCACTGGCTTTGCACTGGTTCTGTGCTGCCTAGCCTGTTGGCTTGCACTGCTCGCTCTACCTTGGCGTTGCTTCTGCCCTGGCTTAGTCTTGCACTGGCCTTGGTCTGCCTTGGCACTGAGCTTGCTCTGCCTTAGCGCTGATCTGCACTGGCCTTGCTCTGCTCGTGTGCTGGCTTTACACTGACACTACCCTGGTCTAGGCTTTGAACTGGCTGTGCTCTGCCTTGACTAATGGAATGCACTGTTGGCAGAAGCTTTGCACTGAGCAGTTCTGGTGCTACACCATCTTGGATCTCCCTATGCCAGGAGCTTTGTATTGCCTTGCTGACTGTAATGCTTTGAGTTGCAATGGTTTGCTCTGCCCTTTGAGGATAGCTTGCACTGCTCCAGTAGCCTTTTGCTCAGATTTGCCCTGGGCTTGGTTAGCAACTACACTGGCAATGCACTGTTGGTTCTCCAGCCTTATACTGCATGTGTGATTAGTGCTGCTGTATTGAGGCTTGGCACAGTGTATGTCCTGCCTCTGGAATATGTTTGCACTGCCATGGGTTTTAGGTGCCTTTGTGGACCTTTCCTGCAAATATGGCAACTGGGCTATAAAGTGGATCATATAATCAACATTGCCTATTTTCTAGCATTTCAGTTACATAATTGGATCAATAAAGCCTCAAATGAAATGATTATGCACTGAAATATGCTTAGAAAACAGTTGAACAAGCTGTTGATCAACACCCCCACACTTAGATTTTTGCTTGTCCTCAAGTAAATAGGCAGAGGCAGAAACAAATGGTTTTAGCATTAAACCTTTCAGTGGAAATAAAATTGCAAACAATCTGGAGTTTATGTAACATCTGCTCTAACACAATCATGGAAATGAAAATGTTCACTTGCTCTAGAATATAAATATGCTGTCAATTGTTAGTATTCTAGATTTACCTACACTGATAAGAACTGAACTATGAGACAGAAGGAAAATCTATGATGCTGTCCATAACTGTGTCTTGGAAAGAAAACTGCTGAATTACCTATTAACAAAATTTTGCAACAGCTTAATCAGTTTATAGATCAGCACACATTGCTTCACATGGCCATTCCCAGGAACACCCAATGCTAATGCTAGTGATGATCATAATTTCATATATGTTGTACATTGTTGCTTCACCTGGCCATTCCCAAGAACACCCCAGGCTAATGCATGTACATATTTTTTTAGATTTGGTATCATAAGCAATTGTTTAGTACAGTTTTTGCTTCACATGGCCATTCCCAGGAACACACCATGCTGATGCTTATACTAGTTTTAATATTTGGCACAAAAACAGTGGGTTAGTACATTTTGCTTCACATGGCCATTCCCTGGAACACACCATGCTAATGCTTGTACTAGCCCAGAAAAGGCTCAAAGATGGACAGTAACATGGTTTTAGTTTTTATCTCCAAAATTAAATTTTCCTTAGTGTAAGTAAGCAAAGAAATCTAGCAATTACCAAACATATAATATATATTATAAGCAAGTGAACAGAGGATTTCCATGAACATGTTAGGTACAGATCCAAATAAATTCCAGATTGAAATAAAGTTTGCCAAATTACAATTTAAAAGCTGGAACCAGAAGCTTCAACAGAAATTTTTAGCTAGCACAGGGGTTTGCATTGCAAAGTGACAACAGCTCAGAGAATGCACAGTAATGACATGATGATGCAGCAAATGCATCTCCCCCACACTTAGAATTTGCTATCAGTGTAATTAACTTAGCTGGGGTAAGAAACAGCTCACCAAGTTGCATCTTCACTGCTTCAGCAAGGGGCATGCACTGCCTTGATAGAAAGCTTGCTCTGCCTCTACTGATCTTGTGAAAGACTGGCACTGCCTCTGCAGAAGAACTGCTCTGCCTTTGGTGCTCATGCATAAGCTTGCACTGCTTTATGAATTGACAAAGCTCTGCTTGGTGTCCTCCTTTCCCATTGATGTTCTGCTCAGTAGTATTTCTCTGCACTACCCTCCTAGACACTCTGCTTCTCTTTTGTTTCTTATCAACTGATTTTATTCCTAAAGGATAACAAAGACAAACAAACAAACACAAAACAAAAGCAACAAGCTAATTATTTATGGAACTAAGAAATATAGTAAAATATGAACTTACAGGTCAGGTTGCCTCCTGATAAGCGCTTGTTTAAGGTCATTAGCTTGACCAAGCTCCCGAGATGATCACAACTGCTGTGCAGCTGGAATTTCCACTTCAGCATCACCATTTGCTTCATCTTCTTCAACAATTTCCATTGGATCACCAACATGATAGTGCTTGAGTCTCTGTCCATTTACCAGGAATGTGCCTTGTGTTTTACTCTCAATCAGTACTGCACCATTGTTGAATACTTTCTTCACTTGGCAAGGGCCATACCATATGGACTTGAATTTACCAGGAAACAAGTGGAATCTTGAGTCATAAAAAAGCACAAGCTCTCCAGCACAGAATTTCTTTCTGAGTATGTGCTTGTCATGCCAAATCTTTGTTTTCTCCTTGTAAATTCTAGCACTGTCATAAGCATCCAACCTCAGCTCCTCTATTTCACATAGCTGTAGTTTCCTTGCTTTGCCAACCTTGTCAATGTCCAGGTTTAATTTCCTCAGTGCCCATCTGGCTTTGTGCTCCAATTCAACAGGTAAATGGCATGCTTTACCATAGACCAGCCTGAAAGGTGACATACCAATTGGTGTCTTATATACAGTTATGTATGCCCACAAGGAGTCTGACAGTTTCATGGACCAATCTGTTCTTGTTGTGGAGACTACCTTTTCAAGAATTGATTTGATTTCTATGTTTGAGAGCTCAACCTGGCCATTTGCTTGAGGGTGGTAACGAGTTGTTACTTTGTGATTTACCACACCATATTTCTTCAGCAAATTATGCAGCTGGAAATTATTGAAGTGTGCACCTCCATCACTGATTACAACTCTGGGTACTCCAAACCTGGGAAATATTACATTCTTGAATAATTTGCAAACTGCTTTTGAATCAGCATTTACTGTGGGAACTGCCTCAACCCATTTGGAGACATAGTCAACAGCAACCAAGATGTGCTTAAATCCTTGTGATGCTGGCAGAGGGCCAATGAAATCAACTCCCCAAACATCAAACAATTCAACTTCCAAGATTCCTTGCCGAGGCATCTCATTTCTCCTAGAAATCTTTCCAGTTCTCTGGCAAGGATCACATTTCTTGACAAAATGATATGTATCTCTGAACATTGTTGGCCAGAAAAATCCTGCCTGCAGAATTTTTGCTTGTGTTTTGGATGGACCTTGTTGACCTCCATAAGGGGAAGAGTGACAATCAGAGATTACACTCTGTATCTCTTCCTCAGGAACACATCTTCTCATCATTCCATCATTGCAGTGTTTGAATAAGTAGGGTTCATCCCAGAAGTACTCTCTGACATCATGCAAGAACTTCTTATTTTTCTGATAACTGAAATCCACTGGAATGATTTTGCATACCAAAAAATTGACTATATCAGAATACCATGGGAGTTTTCCTTGCAACTGAAATGCTTGCATCAATCCTTCTCCTGACAAATTCTCATTGATGGGGAAATTTTCTGCTGGAATATCTGGAATTCTTGACAGATGATCAGCAACAAGATTCTCTGTCCCCTTTTTATCCTTTACTTCTATATCAAATTCTTGCAGGAGCAGTATCCATCTGATGAGCCTAGGTTTTGATTCTTTCTTGTTCATCAAGTATCTGATTGTAGCATGATCTGTATACACCTCACATTTGTTTCCCACCAAGTACTGCCTAAACTTGTCAAATACATAGACAATTGCCAGCAACTCTTTCTCTGTAGATGTGTAGTTTGCTTGGGCTCTGTCAAGAGTTCCGCTTGCATAACTGATCACATGGAGAACCTTGTCTTTCTTCTGTCCAAGCACTGCTCCAACAGCAAAGTCACTTGCATCACACATTAGCACAACCGATAGTTTCCAGTCTGGTGGTTGGACAACTGGAGCTGAAATCAGTGCTTGTTTGAGTTGGGGAAATGCATTTGAACATTTCTCATCAAAATCAAATATTACATCCTGATTCAGCAGATTGGTAAGTGGTCTGGCAATTTTTGAAAAATCCTTGATAAATCTTCTATAGAATCCAGCATGTCCCAAAAAGCTTCTCACACCTTTCACATTTACTGGTTCTGGCAAATGAGAGATCACCTCAATATTTGCTTGATCCACCTCTATACCTCTTGATGATACCAGATGTCCAAGAACAATTCCTTCCTTTACCATGAAATGGCATTTCTCCCAATTTAGCACCAAACAATGTTGCTGACATTTCTTCAATACTGTTTCAAGATTTTTCATACAATTCTCAAAGCTATTTCCATAAAGAGTGAAATCATCCATGAAAACTTCCATGATTCTTTCAATTTCTTCTGAGAAAATGGACATCATACATCTCTGAAATGTCCCAGGAGCATTGCATAGACCAAATGGTAATCTTCTGTAAGCAAATGTGCCATAGGGACAAGTGAAGGTTGTTTTATCTTGATCACTTGGGTGAATTGGGATTTGCAAGAACCCTGAGTATCCATCCATGTAACAATAATATTCATGCCCTGCTAATCTTTCAAGCATCTGATCAATGAATGGGAGAGGGAAATGATCTTTTCTGGTTGCACTATTTAATTTCCTGAAATCAATGCACATTCTCCATCCTGTGGTTTTCCTAGTGGGAATTTGCTCCCCCTTTTCATTTTCCACAACAGTGATTCCTCCTTTCTTTGGCACAACATGTATTGGGCTTACCCACTCACTATCACTAATTGGATAAATTATGTCAGCAGACAATAGCTTGAGAATTTCCTTTTCCACAACTTCCTGTAGAGTTGGATTCAATCTCCTTTGATGTTCTTTAGTTGGCTCAGCTCCTTCTTCAAGAAATATTCTGTGATTGCAGACAGCTGGACTTATCCCTTTCATATCTGCAATAGAATATCCAATCACTTCCCTGTATTTTCTTAGCAAATTTACCACATCAGCAGTCTGTTCATCTGTTAAAGCAGATCTCATAATCACTGGAAATTTCTTGTCAGCTCCAAGGAATTCATACTTCAAGTGGCTTGGCAAGGGTTCGAATTCAACTTTTTCCTCTGATGAATTTACAGCTACACCCTTTCTGTCATTAGCAATCTGATAGATAGCAAAGTGATGTCCTTCATCTGAAATTTTGTCCACAGTCAACTCAATGCTTTCAACTTTTGATTCACAGAACAATTCTGAAACACATCTGCCAACTGAATCTATTCTCATGCATTGTTCATTGCTCTGTGGAATATGAGTGGGATGCTTCATATCAAACATTACTTCATCTTGACCAAATCTCAGAGTTAGTTTTGCTTCCTGCACATCAATCAGTGCACCAGCTGTAGCTAAGAATGGTCTAGCCAAAATTACTGCTTGAGTCTTGTCATTCATATCCAAGACTATGAAATCCACTAGATAAGCAAATTTACCCACAACAACTGGTATATCCATCAACATCCCTACTGGTTTCCTGAATGATCTGTCTGCTAGTTGCAAAGTGATAGCAGTGTCCTGCATTTCTTCTAAATGTAGTTTCTGACTAACTGACAGAGGAAGAACACTGACAGATGATCCTAGATCACACATTGCCATAAAAGTTTTGTTCCCAATAATGCAAGGAACACAGAAGCTTCCTGGATCATCTAACTTGGTTGGCAGAGAATTTTGAATCAATGCACTGCATTCTTTAGACAATGCTACAATTTCTGGATCATCCAAGCCTCTCTTCTTTGATAGCAAATCTTTCAGAAACTTGGCATACATTGGAACATGCATTATAGCATCCAGGATGGGAATTATGATTTGCACTTCTTTCATCATTTCCAAGAACTTGCTGAGTTGCTTTTCATCCTTAGTTTTCTCTAGCCTTTCTGGAAATGGGATTCTGATCTTTTCTGCTGGTACTGGTACTTCTGTTTTCTCTCTGCTTTCAACTATTGGATCCTTTCCTTTTTCCTGTTGATTAGCTCTCTTTTCTGGCACTGTTTCATCTGCAGTTGCACTTCTCAATGCAGGAGGTTGGTACATTTGTGGTGTTGGTAACATACCTGCACCTGATCTTGTAGTAACTGCTCATGTAACTGAGATTGCTTGATAGTGTGCCTTTGGATTCTGTTCAGGTTGAGGGCAATTTTCCTTCTGATTTTTCCTCACCCAATTTTTCACACATGGTGTCAACTTTACTACTCATGCCATTGAACTGATTCTGCATAGTTTCCAGTAGCTTAATCTGCTTTTCTATCAGCTCTTACATCCTTGAATTATGTGGAACTAGATTTTCTGCTGGCTTGTAATATTGTGTCCCAGCTTGCTGATTGTTTCCTTTAAAGCCAACAAATAACTGACCAGAAGTTGGTTGCACATTTCTTCTATAAGACAGGTTTGGATGATTTTTCCAAGCTGGATTGTAACTGTGAGAGAATGGACCCTGATTCTGTCCTTGAGCATAATTAACTTCAGATACAGATGGACCAATTGTTGCATAAAGTGTACAATCTGCTATCAAGTGACCAGGTTGACCACAAGCTTCACAAATTTGCTGAGCAGTTTGAACTGAAGCTACTGAGGTTGCTCCACAGCTTGACATCACACTAGCCATCTTTCTATTCAGCGGCTCAATTTGAGCTGCTAGAGAATCTTTTTGCTGCATTGTAAAATGTTTGCAAAACCAACCACTTCTCCAAACCATGGTGTGGGCACATTCTGATCATTGTATTGTACCTCTGCCATGCATCATACAAGCTCTCACCATCATACTACATAAATCTGGTAATCTTGTCTCTTAACTCAGCTGCTTTAGTTGGAGGAAAGTATCTCTCAAGAAAAGCTGCAACAGATATTCCCAGATATCTGTCAGATGAGGTGGTAAAGAATGCAACCACTGCCTTGCTCCATCCCTGAGAGAGAATGGAAACAGAGATAATCTGATGGCATCTGGTGGAACTCCATTCTGCTTCAATGTATTACAATACTCAAGGAATGTTCTGATATGCTCATGAGGATCCTCAAGTGCTGAACCACTAAACTGAGAATGCTGCACCATATTGATCAGAGCTGGCTTCAATTCAAAGTTGTTGGCCTGAATCATAGGAGAAATAATCCCAGAAGCAAACCCCCGATCCCTTGGAATCCACAGGTCCCTGAGCAAAACTCTCTGGTTATCACCCATGGCTCCTACTCTTGTTACTTGTTTTTCTCTTCTTAATCTCAGAAATGTTCTCTCTATCTCAGGATCAAAATTATTCAGTATCACTTCCTCTCTGTAACTCATACACCTGTTACCTGCACATCATAATTCACAGGAAAACAGATCACAAGCATCTGTTGAAACAAACAGAAAATAACACTAAGTCTGCACTACTACCATTCCTAACTTAGTTGATCCCCGACAACGGCGCCAAAATTGATATGGTTGTTTTAATAGTATAGAGTGTTGTCGTGTTCTTTCCACAGGGAGCAAGCTAAATAGGTTTGGGGTCACACAACTTAGCAAGCAAAATTGTTTTGGAGATTATCAAGCAGTAAATAAAAATAAACAGAACAATGAAGAAACAAGGCAGGGATCAAGGAGAAACAGGGGTAGAAGGAGAGAATGATCACACAACAACTACACAGCAAAGGGTATAAGAAGACAGAAACTACTGAAACAGGCAGTGCAATTTACTAGAAGAGGCAAAATATCTAGAATCAGAGCAGTACTATCGCACACACAGAGCAGTTTTTAGATAGATCAGAGTAAAGACAGAGTGGAGAGAGAGAGATCTAGACAGTACTTCCTAGAACACTAAGCAGTATGCGCTCAGAACAGAGAAACACAGACATAAGTAGAAGAAGAACAAGCAGTGCAGAATAGAGGGACAGACAGTATTCGACAGCAAACAGAGGAAGGATAAGGCAGAGTCGAGCACACAGACAGTAATTCGTTGCAGCAAAGGGCAGGAAGATAGATTAACACACAATCACACTTATACTCAGGTTATTTCACAGCAGGAGATACAGAGGTTCAGATTACAACTTCAATTCAGAACATGTTCTAGCCGAACAGAAGATCACATACAGAGAGGAGAGGGAGAGAGTAGCAAGAGATTACAGAGGAGAGGGAAGAAGAGCTTGTCGAGGAAGAAGAGCCCTAGAGAAGCTGCTCCAGATCCAGGCGCCGGGAAGAAGAACTCGCGAAAGAGATGATCGCAAGGAAGAAGGAGAGAGAGACAGGGCTCCGCCTCCTGCGGTGCTCTGCCTCACACGCCTTGCGTGCACCACCCTAGTCCCAATCGTCCACCGTGTGTCCTTTCTTGCGTGTGTGCACTGCTACTTTTCTAGTGCGCGTGCACTGCCCCTTTTTGCTCTTTGGTCCTTAGCCTTTTCTTCTTCTTTCCCAAGGTGGTCCCTCTTCTCTGCCTCTTCCAAACTGATGAACTGCGCAGGGGTTGCAGTGCAAAGCGCTGGATCGCAGTGCACAGCCTTGCCTTGCAGTGCACTGGCTTTGCACTGGTTCTGTGCTGCCTAGCCTGTTGGCTTGCACTTCTCGCTCTGCCTCGGCGCTGCTTCTTCCCTGGCTTGGTCTTGCACTAGCCTTGGTCTGCCTTGGCACTAAGCTTGCTCTGCCTTAGCGCTGCTCTGCACTGGCCTTGCTCTGCTCGTGTGCTGGCTTTGCACTGACACTGCCCTAGTCTAGGCTTTGAACTGGCTGTGCTCTGCCTTGACTAATGGAATGCACTGTTGGCAGAAGCTTTGCACTGAGCAGTTCTGGTGCTACACCAGCTTGGATATCTCTATGCCAGGAGCTTTGTATTGCCTTGCTGACTGTAATGCTTTGAGTTGCAATGGTTTTCTCTGCCCTTTGAGGATAGATTGCACTGCTCCAGTATCCTTTTGATCAGATTTGCCCTGGGCTTGGTCACCAACTACACTGGCAATGCACTGTTGGTTCTCCAGCCTTGTACTGCCTGTGTGCTTAGTGCTGCTGTATTGAGGCTTGGCATAGTGTATGTCCTACCTCTGGAATATGTTTGCACTGCCCTGGGTTTTTGGTGCCTTTGTACACCTTTCCTGCAAATATGGCAACTGGGCTGTAAAGTGGATCATATAATCAACATTGCCTATTTTCTAGCATTTCAGTTACATAATTGGATCAATAAAGCCTCAAATGCAAATGATTATGCCCTAACATATGCTTAGAAAACAGTTGAACAAGCTGTTGATCACTGATGTTTGGAAATTGAAGGCGGAGCGGAGTGCTGCCAGAGAGGAGTATTTGATGGGGGAGTTGCGTCGTCTGGCCGAACAACTTCAATGTGAGTTTCCGAGCTGCTGCTCAATTTTCGGATGCGCCTGCTGGCTTGTCGTCTTACTATGCAGGTGTTGCAGGTGCTAACCTTGTTCCTAAGGAGGAAAAGGAGCGTGTTGCTGTTCGGATCAACTGCCTGACCCAGCAGGACATGGAGACCGGCGGTTTTTTCTGGATGGACCGCGATCGTGCCATAGTCCTTGCGACTGTGCAATATCGTGTTCACCAGGTGTCGCGGGTGCTGCGTCAAGCGAAGGCTTCATTGGCGTCGGTTCTTCACGTGATGTTTCCCCTGGATGAGGCGTCGTCGACTCTATGGGGCCTGCTGGCGAAATTTCGGGATGTGCATCATGTAAGGGAGATGGTACGACATCAGCTAGTTGCAGGGGTAAAGGCTGCGCTTTCCCTCGTGCGGCTACATCGTCCTGATGTGGATCTTGCTGTTGTGGCAGCTGGGCCACCTCTTCGGCTGGATGGCGGTGTGTGGGATATGCGTCCACATTATGCGGCTGTAAGGCAGTATGCTGAAAAAATTGTAGATCTCTTTGAGCAGCATGCGCATGTGATTCTTCAGAATAGCTAGGACCTGGAAAAAGATAGATGTAAAATTTGTATTGATACGACTGGGCGTGTTATGCCCTTTGCTGTAAAAGTTTGTTGTTGTTAGCACGTAGTGCTTTGTTTTTGTGCGCGTCCTTTTCGTTAGACTGACATGGTCAGCTACTCAGGTGTACACGCGTTATCCTCAGTCGACGAAGTCGTGAGGTGAGGGGGAGCCCCCCGAGTGTGTTGTAACATGAAGAAAAATGCGAATAATAGACAAAATTTTGGGGCGAGACACTTAGCTTTATTCATATCGTAAGGAGGAGGTACATTGTTCGGCTGAGTAGCCTTGGCTGAATAGCCTTGTTGCAAGTAAAAAAACGGGGGTAGCTAGGGGTAGAAGCATCGCAATTGTGCGACGTTCCATGGGTTGGAGTATGCGACTCCAGACTCCACGTGTTTGAGGCGATATGCGCCACCTGGGATGACTTCAGTGACGATGTAGGGTCCTTCCCAGGGCGACTCGAGCTTCTTCGGTCGCTCTTGCTTGAGTTGTAAGACTAGGTCTCCTTCGACGAAGGACCTTGGGCGCAGCCGGCGGCTGTGGTAGTTGCGGAGGCTCTGTTGATAGACCGCCGATCGGGCTGTGGCTATGTCGCGTGCCTCGTCGAGTGTGTCGATGGCATCTTCGAGTGCGGCCGTCAATTCGGCTTCGATGTAGGCAACAACCCGTGGGGCCTTGTGGCGTACCTCCGCGGGCAGCACAGCTTCGGCTCTGTGCACCATGAAGAAGGGCGTGTAGCCAGTTGAGCTGTTTGGCGTCGTGCGCAAGCTCCAGAGTATGAAGGGCAGCTCTTGTGTCCAGGCTCATGCTAGGCATTGGAGTGGGCTCAGTAGGCGCTTCTTGATGCCGCCGCCGACCAGGCCGTTGGCCTTTTCGACCTGCTCTTGTGTCCAACCATGTCAGGCGGAGGTTGCTCGATGTCTTGTACGTGTGTGCGAGCACGGATGCGCTGCTGCTTTGCGGCGCTAGGACTTCCTATCGATCTTGAGATCGGCAAGAGATCGTCTACATCAACCACGAGTTGAACTCATTAAGCTTTGTCGGTATTCAAGGGTATGTTCTCTACGGATATACATCTGCCCATTGTTTGTATCTAGTAGATAGATCTTGGAACATAGTTACCATCGTAGGAAATTTTTTGTTTTCTATGCTGCGAACCCTACACCCGGGTGGTGTGGCCATGCTCACATACATGCAATGCCACTTAGAAGGTTCTAAATTTATAGCAGGAAAACCCCCCTTCGGATGCACCGAGGGGAATATTGTGTGAACTAGGGCTCTAATGTGGTTTTGATGTTCCTATGACCTAACTGAACACAAAATAAAGAGAAACCATATATTTCCACCTCTGTTCGGAAGATTTCAGAAGAGGGCGGCCGTGTGGGCCCCACGGGTTATGGTATCGCCCGAACCCACACTTTGGAGGGACATAATTCCCCAAAACTTGCATACGTTTCTAGTTTATGTATGTAATAATGATGGTAAATTTCAAGAGGCAAAACCCAGCTCTCGAGTGTGACCCACTTCATAGACATGCTTTTTTTAAACAATAGACATGTATTATCACTTAGGAAGATTCCGACTTATGGGTATCCCCACTTTGATTACACTAGAGGAAATGCTCTTGTATCTCTAATTTCATGTTGCTATGACCTAACATAATACAAAGCAAAAAAAACCTTGTTGGGAAATCTCCGTTCGGAGGTTTCAGAGAGGTAGCCTCGCGTTCTGGAGCTACCTTGGATTTGAGCTGGTGGTTGGTTGGTAGGATTCTCGGATTACTTTTCATAGAGACCTTCCCACCCTACCCGCTCGTGTCCTCAACCTCCCTCTCCCCTTGAGAGTCACTCCCCATTCTCGAGCCAATCCGAGGCTCCCCTCAATGGTGATGCTGGCCGGAGGAAATTAAGGAGCAGCGCCGGCTTTAGTAGTTTAGGTTTTAGGGTTAGATTTTGCAAATGTTGTCCCTCTGTGGTGATTTGGAGTAGGACGCTGGATCCCATCGGCTGGATCTGGCGCACCAGATGCTCTCCCTCCCTCGAGGCACTGCTCTAGTGGCAAGAGTGGTGGCAAGAATGGAGCTCGAAGCTCGGCATCTCAAAGAATAAGGCCGTCTTCCCCTTTCCCTAGAGGCCCTCCGACCTGGCATTTCTCCAAAGCGCTAGGCGGTTGCCGGTGTTGCCGTCCGTCGAGTTTCCAAGGTGGAAACTGGGCGACGATGGTGAACCCGGTGAGGCCTTCTTCAATAAGTGGATTATGGCTGCTTTTGCTCGCCACCACCGCCATCCTCTACGCCCGCCTCCCCAAGTCTGTGGCAGGTTATTTGGGTTTGACAACAAGCTGCTCTTCACGGAGTGGTGTTGGCGTGCTCTTCCCGCTCTGGCTCCGCTCTCCTCTCTGTCGCTCTTCTTCTCCTCTAGATCCATGGTGGGGATGGGGAAAGAAGTACTCGGAGGTGAAGTACAACTAGGATGGATCTCGAGTCCAAGAACCTTTTCTTCTGGGAGCTCATCCTCTGCGTTTAATTGGAAGACACCGAAATCCTTGGCCAAGATGGCCTTATCCATGTCGATATATTCTGGCAATATTCCAACCTCCATTGGGAGGCCCTTTTCAAGCTCAGACGCTGAGAGCTTTGTCAGGCCGGAGGCAAGTGGTTCAGTCCCCGTCTTCGTCCATGGTTGCAGCGATTTGTGCTCTCTGCTCCACAGTGGGGAAGAGAATGGACTAGATTGTAGTTTACAATCCTTTAGCAAGGTCCTTTCTATAAATGTCAGGGATCTATATGTTATTTTCTTATTTTATGGGATCCTTTGTAATAAACTTGTACCTCCACTTCTATATTAATGAAAGGTTCTATCCCCTTCTGGGCAGGGGCAGAGCCAGGATTTGACATTGAGGGGGGTGAAGATATTGATGATCATATATAAGAATTTTTTCTAGTCAAGACTACAATTACATGTCATTTTGTGTTGGAAGAACTGTTTAGACAAAAAACATAACAGTATATCAAAGTATCAGCATAGAACTGATATTAATATAGCACTGAATCTTGGACAATACAAAACAGAATATTAGTTTATATTGGATTAACTTTATCTCTACGAGTATAAAGCCTGATAATTCCGTTGCATGTGACTTTCCTAATATTTTTTCCAATTATTATGTAATAAGTCGACGTTATCACCGAGCAAACGTCAAACAAAAGACACATAGTTTTTGTAAATTAATCAATTATACCTATAGTTTATCCAATCTATCAACAAAAGACTAACGAATTGGTACCTTCAATCAGAGTGAGGAAGATGGATTTCTATACACAATGGAACAACATGCCGGTCGTTTGCGTTGTGACAAGATTAACAAAGGCATAAACCGGTAAACAACATGGCTGGCTAGCATGGCGCCATGACTACGACATCATGTGACAGCTGGCGACTGAGTAGGAACGAGCGACAACGGCAGACATTCAATCAGTTGATCTGAACGATTGCATATAGTGCTATCTACTAGGTTTAGTTACACAAACAAATAATGTTGGGATATGTTACTATGATTGATTAATAAACCAAATTCATGGGATACCTTTGGCCTTAAGTAGAGAGCAGCACGAACAATCAATTAAATATGGGATTAGTGTTAACTAATTAAGCCTATGAGGCCATTAGTTTAGCATGCTGGAATTTGCACCTATGTATTGAGGGGGACCGATGGTTAGGGGGGTCTAGCCCCTGCTTGCCCCCCTTGGCTTCACCCCTGCTTCTGGGGCACAATTAAAAAAGGAGAGGTAGACCGCATGGGCCCCATGGGAGACTATCGGCTTCATATGCCGATGCTTGTGAGTATATGTCGGAGCTCGACATATGCTGGCCACGCTGTCGGACGGACGACTCCATCAGGATGTTTGTTGAAGGTCCACTTTCCCGCTCGGCATAGATGTAGTTGTCGAGCGTGTATCACCCGCAGATGCCGAATAGGTGTATGCCGAGGGATACCCTATGAAGTGTTGTTTTATGCCGCTGCCGAGGATGCCTAGCGATCAGCAAAAGGAACGATTCCTATAGTGAATGCCATCAGGCTGGTCATAGTGGGGGTAACTTTACTAGTAACTAAGAGTCCAAATCAGCATTTCTACTTATGTGGCAATGATTTAATAAAGAGATAGATATATTGAGTAACTATCTATGTTACTATAACATCACACGTACCAAAATAAAGTGTCTCTATAATCTAGTTAGACCTTCCATAGTGTATGCTGTTATCGGTGCCCAATTCATTTCTCAGGCATCCAGCACCGGTGCCCTCCACTTTCAACTCTGTGCCGCAATTTTTTTTAGGGAATCGGAAAAACTAGGTGGTCTGATGCCCAAACTCATCCGGGAATACAATACTGATTTTATCGAACTGTCAACAGCGTCGTTGTTCCGATTTGAACCATCACCTGACTACAGCGTTGCCATTCCTGCCTCGGTCGTCTCCCTCATCAGCCAGCTCGAGCAGAACGTAATGAAGACAGGAAGAGCACCACCTGAACCTCACCGACGATTTGCCGTATACCTGTCGCCGCGGACTGCAGAACCACCAGTACGAGCTGCTCGCATGGTGGGGCAAGATCCACGACGGCGGTGCCTGAGAGGGGCTCTTCCAGTCGTTGGATTCGCTGCTCCGCTTCGAATCCATCCGCTGAATCGGTGGGAATCCACCACCTCGTGTGTATATCGTGCAAGAACAAAGACAATCGGGAAGAGGAGCTGTGTATGCATACCAATTTGCTTCCAGGAGAAGAGGATTTATTTGGTATTGCGATGAGGAAACGAGGGAGAGAAGAAGTATCGCCAAGAAAAGTCAAGGTTGCTTGCTTGATCAATCCAGTTACGGGCCCCGTCTTTTCTTATAGGCATCCCATACGTTGTGCGACCGGTGCCTTAAATTATTTCTAAGGGCACTGATGATGAGTGGTGAACTTTTCGGGTTTTGGACATCGATAACATTGTGAAAGGCCTTAATTTGATATTATATGTTACAGTTATTTTTCACTATAAAGATAATAATTTAGACTAGTAACATATCCAGTTACTACTCCAAGTTACTTCCCATTATAACCTGCCTCAACCGTCCCCATGACATGACGCTTTTGCGGGGGCAATGTGTGCAGCCGTGCAGTCAGCTATAAATCAAAATAAATGTGCTAACTTAAGACACAGTAATAGTACTACTCATACCATATGCAAAAGCTGATGTAGTTGATCTACTCAATTGGAGTTCTGAAACTACTTGCAGGCTTGCAGGTGAGTTGTACTGTCCTTTTACTTTCATGTTCTTCATATTCTTCCAGTATGTTTTGACATAAAATGGCATAAAGGAGGCGAGGGAAGGAGGCGAGGGGAATGAGACATCTGAAACTTTTTGCATCAGGTATTGTACACATATGAAGGATAACCTAAGCGATACCTATTCTTACTTTACTAGCTCATTAAGTTTTGGTACTCACTTGGTTTTGTTGTCGCACCAGAACGGAAGTATATCAATATTCTCGGATATATAACATCACAATATCACACCAGATGATGCTTCTCATTTGGCTTGCTCTGAAAATATTATTCAGATAAAAGAGGAAGCAGATGATTTTCTTTCTACTGAGAATTGACATTTTCACAGGACTAATATTTTTGACTTAACGGGCTAATCCAGCAATTTCTTAATCAACGATATAAAATACTTCCTTCGTTCGGAAATAAGTGACTTGAATTTGTCTAGATTCATATGCACTCCCTCCGGTCCATATTAATTGACTTTGATTTGTCAAATTTGGATGTGTTGAAGTGTATAAGTGGATTGTACTAGCCCTTTCCATCAGTTTGGACTTTTGGTTGTGTTGGCTAGTGCATGAAGCTTAACATGGTATCAGAGCCTAAGGTCTCGAGTTCGAGTCCTGGCTTTCGCAATTTATCCTAAAATTGCTATTGACCCCTCTATGTTCACGTATAGGCCTCTTAAGCCATACGTAAGTTTCGCGCGCCGTCGCTCTCTTCCGGTTGCACGTGCTCTCTTAGCCTCTGCGCTCGATTTCATTCACATGAAACTGAAACTAGGATAGAACTACCACAACATGCTAAAGCCAACATTCCAGGACTTAGTACAGAACTTCAAGCAAACCACAACCTCAGCACACAGTTTTTTAGCCAACTACAGCAACATAACAGACTTGTTTCAAACCAGCTACAACTTATCTTCAACCGCACTCAGACAGACATCAGGCACAGCAACTTCACGCTCCAATTTTTCTGGTCATAGACGCCCATCTAGCTTGCCTACTGAAGCACTTCGTGGCCACCCATGACAGTAGTTGTGCCACGTTGCAATGTTCCTGTCGAACTTGTTTTTCTTCTGCAGGTCAGCCCAATAATCAATCCTCCTTGAAATTTGATAAACCACACTACAAGGATCTTGCGGGTAAATATGGTCAAACACGTAGTGTAGATGGTCTTCCAAATTAGACCACAGCACTGCCAGAAAACGTATCAATCCATCTACTAATGTCCTGAAAATTGATAGGTATATCAAACACTCAAGGCACATTTAACAACACCCCACACAAGTCTAGCCATTTTACAACCAAAGAATAAGTGATCCAAAGTTTCAAACTCATCACAAAAACAGCACTTACTATCCTTTTCTTTCCAACCCCTCTCTAGTAACACATCTTTGGTTAAGATACTGTTATTTTAGCTGCTAACCACAGAAACACCTTTATCTGTAAAGGGATTGTTATCCACCACAACTTTTTACGTGGCCATTTACTGTCAGCGTTTTCAGAGCCAAGTACATTGATCTAACTAGGAATTTTCCAAATTTGGCAATAACCACCTACAAGAATCCTCTTCATTTTTTAGCACTACATCTTTACATGTGTCTTTTAGCTTAGCTGTCTCTCCCCCACAAGTTTTTTCTAAATTTAATCACACCACAACCTTTATTAAAGACATTTGAGACAAGGATATTGAAACTAAAGATAAAATTGTACAACCTACCAAATATAATAAGATCCTCCCAAAATCTAGTTCTCTTACCATTTCCAATTCCTTTTCTACAAAGATTCATATGTATCTACACACTAGAACGCATCTATATACATGTTAATCTAACAATTCCGAGTCACTTATTTCTGGATAAGGGGAGTACATGCATGTTTGCTTCGTCTACAAATGACAGATCTTACATGCACTGATCTTCTATCGTACTTCTTGCGTGAAACTACAGAACTAGAGAACACCTAAATATATCAGCTAAATGTAACATCTTGCACACAGTAAACTTGTGACATTAATTCGGATGCTCATATGCAAGGGTTGCAACACCACATGCCTGTCTTGCGTAGGTATGCAATCCTAGGGTTCTATAGATCGTAAAGAACCCTTATTACTTTCATGCAAGTGGTGTTGTTGCATATATGGATCACTCGCTACTCAGAGAACAGCATTAACATTTGGCCCCTTTTGGCTAGCTGGTACACCCACTGATATGCTTTCATAGAATGTCTGAGATCTTAGTTGGATGGAATATCACATGCTTGGAGATAGAATTGCAAAGTCACAGCCGTGTAGTCCCTGGACAGGATGAACAGTTGCAGCATGCCAGCATGTGTGTTGTATTTAAATGAATAAAGAAACAAAATGAATAAGACAATCACCGAACGAATAAGACGATTTGTGGCCTTTTGGAGATGAGTAAATGACCTTATCAATTTGACGCGGATCAGATAGCAGCATAGCGCACTGTGTGTGTACGTCAAGACAATGCAAGTTAGGCGAAAGCTGTACATGTTCTATATGAAATTATGAACTTGAAAGAACACATCAAAATCTATACCGAAGCAAAGAATTAACTCCAATCTACATCATCCCTTGAGCTTCATACGTAGATGTAAGCTTAGGGAAGAAGATTAAGGCACAAAAAGAATTCAGGACTCCATACTATTACATGGAGACAAGATTCTGAATATTACACGAACCACAGTGACACGGACAAGAATTCTGAATATGAAAAAGAGGGAGACGCAGAGAAACGATGGAGGAGAAGAGCTAGTACGGATGAAAAGATCCTCCCGTGTAAAAGGCAATGATGATACATGCACCTTTTCCCCATTTTTTCCCTATAAGATTAGAGATCGGGGTAAAAGGTAACCAAAGAAAAAGACCAGAGCTCCAAGTAGATGCCCATACTTTAAAGAAAGAGAAGGAGAAATCAATCATGCAGGCAACCAGTGGGTCAAGAATCGAATGATTACACCAATCTGCATGCCAGAATAACCATCAGGAAGAAGAAGAAAACATACCTACTTGCACACCGTAACGTCGTTAACCCAACCATGACCAATCGATGTCAAAGAGAACTCACCGGCCGGATCTTGACTACGTGATCCAAGAAGGCGCGTCGATCGGGGAGCTTTACTTGAGGGGAATGAAGCCTGGTCCGAGGGAGAGAGATCAATCTACTCGGATGAGATCAAATCTCAGGTAATCTCTGCGCCTCGAGCCAGACAAAATTCCCCACAAAGTATGAAGCTCCCTCTTTCGATCTAACCCCTCGATCTGTCTCTCAGCGGTCCCTGATTATCTGTTTCTCCCGGCCTTTGGTGCGATTGCTTCCTCCCTCGCCCACAAGACCCGCCTTATATCAAGGGGGAACTAACAGAGCTAGCGAAGACGATGGTCTGTTCTGTTGGTGTCTCACCTAGAGAGAGAGAGGTGGGGCGTAGAGGAAGGACGAGAGAGCGATTGATGCGCGAAATGTCAAAACAATCTTCAGCTGAGGCGGCTCCGCAAACACTGAGACTTCATTGAATTTGGCTGTTTCGCAAAAAGAAAAGAAAATGAATTTGGCTTGGTGTATATGCCGGCCTACCTTAGGGATGCCATGCAGGTCCCTCTGTTCTATATACTGGACTTCGTCCAGCTTTGTGATTTCAAACTTAGCAGAAATAAGAGTCTTTTGATATCTGTGCCGCCCTGGAGTTTGCTTTCTGATTATTTTCTTCCTCACCATCTAGAACTTTTCTACCGCTCTCGAGCTAGCCGCTCAAGTCTCAACTACTGCTATCGTCACAAACATGTCGACAACTCAAGTTCAGCAATTATCCAAAACGACTCTCTCAAAGAAGAGTTCCAAACTAGCGACACCGACCTGGCTCACGAGCACACGTCGTCCATACAAAAATCTCTATCTTAACCTGCCTCGGTGATCACATTCTACTGTATTAAACTCGATCTCGACTCTCTGAGTAACCTGCATCAGTGACATGACAACTTCACTACAGGAAACACCCAAGACGTCGACGGCCATATGCTACGCCGACGGCCTTTTATCGGGGCTGTCGGTGTAGCGCCAAGAGTCGGGTGGACCAGCGAACGGGCCGCCGACCCAAAATAGCCGCCAGCATAGACAAAAAATAGCTATCGGCGTAGACGAGCCGTCGGCGTAGTAGATAGGCCATGACGGTGAGCGACGACGTCAAAGCTACGCTAACGGAAAAGCCGTCAACCTAGGTTTCACACCTACGCTGACGGCAAAGTCGTCGGCATAGCTATTTTTCCTTTTTATCATTTTAATACTAGAAAAATCATAACTAAATTATTCTAATTTAGAAAAATACACAAAATATATCAAAATTTGCAGAAAAATAAGATATATCTAACTAAACTCAAATATTACATATTTTTATTGAAAAAATATAAAAACATTATATATAATTTTATATAACACATTTTTTATTTTCCGAGTGCCAAATGGCATTTTGTAAATCAGCCACCAAAATGCTCATTCAAAATACTAGACCACCTTACATGAACAATACCTCAACCGAGAGATTTCAAACCTTTCCGTCCACCCCTGGTAAAAAAACAAATGTCTGCCCAATCGGTAGGAAATGGGTCTGGTTTGAAATGCAGGTACATGATCAAATGCTCATGATTTTTTTAAAAATGATTTTTAGACTCATAATATGATGTTTGTTCAGAGATCCAATGCAAGTTTTAGCGAGGCTCGTCACATATCTTCATGCCTGCCGTTTTGACAATAGTTTAAAATGGGAAAATTTTGAAATGGACATAAGAAATTCAAAAACAGTCCAAACAATATAAATCCTTCGTGTGGTGTCATATTATGTGACATAGTTGCAAGAAAAAATATCATGTTCGAGGTTTCCTGACTTTCGGGTCAAATGACCAATGTTATGGCTAGAATCAGGACATAATTTGTGATACTATATCCATATTGTGCACGCATGTACATCATGGGATGGAAAACAATGTTGCAGAAGGATGTTTTCCTTTTTGTCACACGAAAAAACCATTTTCTATTTTCCGAGTGCCAAAAATGGGGCTTTTTGTGAAGCAACTGAAGGGTTCGCAGCTGTCAACACCCGGAATTTTAATCCCAGATGCCTGTTATGCCATACATCGCAATCCCAGGATTACCATTTTTGCGAGACATAACAGATTTGGATACCACAGTACATCATCCATTACAAACCATACATAAGGTTTTACACAAATAAGGATCTCATGATCCAGTTCTTAATACAACTCAAGCAGCGGACTAACGTAATAATAAAGGTAGCATAGGCGAAGCTCCATCTTCGGGGTCACAGGCAATGCTGACGATGGGAGATGATCCTAGTTGTCATAACCTTCCTGGGATCCATTTTCCTGGTACTCCTCTTCATAGTCTGGCCACGGGAATAGCCAGGGACAAAGCCATGAGTACTCTTTAAGTACTCGCAAACTAATACTAACAAGTGAAGGGGTTTTTGTAGTAGGACACTAAGCTCTAGGGTTGTTTTGCAAATTTATCTCTACTAAGTTCCGAAGCAAAGAAAGACTAGTTGAATTTTAGTATCACAACTCTGTTGTGTTCAAGTCAAAGTCTCAATTCATTTCACAAGTCATTTTGAAAACATCTGACGGGGAACAGTATGGCCACTCCAACTGTCCATAACCGCGGACGCGGATATTCGAATAGTTTGACACTCTGCAGAGACTGTACACTTTCACCACAACATTCGATACATCCGTCAGGAACAAATCCTGAATTCACCATACTCAGTATGCGGATAATCAATCCTACCATTTCGATTACACGCCCTAGTATAGGGACCTCTTCTGTGAGTTTGGCCTCCCAACCATGACCAACTGTCATCTTGGATACTGCACAGGTGGACAATCTTCACAAAGTAGCTGCAGCTCAGACCTTGGCCGTGAGGGAACCCATACTAAGGTATATAAGTTTCCAGTCAAGCCCTACGCAATTCTCGAGTATTGTGGTTGTACGGTAAAATTGGAATGATATCGCATCCAGACAACCATTAGTTTTATAAAGGGCTAAGGCTCATGCCTCAACATTTTCATCATCAAAATCAACTGGTGTTCGGAAACACATGTCAAAACATTTCAATAAAATGACTCATCATTCCAAGGTTTTCATAACCATTTTCACCAAGTATTCCCATCTAAAGTTGATCAAGTTTTATGCTTAGCACTAGCATCTACAAGTGGGGGTGAGTGCTAATGAGGGGTGGTAAACAAGTGGAGTTCAACTAAGGTCAATCTCATTCCTTAGGATGATATAAATATTATCTAGCTTAGGCCAAATTTTATGCTCTTTATGCAACCTTCAATTGTTCTCCTAGAATCTACAAGTTACTTAAGCAAACTCTAAGAAAAAGCTTCGATAAAGAAATAAAGTATAAAGCTTGCAAGTAAAACTAGGATTAGGTTATCAAGTGGGTATGATCACATATGATTAAGGCATATAGTTGGCATGGTAACAAGCAAGTATTTGCTTGCATAGGTAAAGTATCTTGCAAGTGTTAGCTTGCTCAATCAACCAGTAGTATTAGGCTTGCATAGGTATCAGTATCAGATTGCTAAGTTAATAGCTTGCAAGTATTGGCTTGCAAGGTTAACTTGTATAGTAAGGCTTGCCTTGTGCAGAGCAGTGGTTGAAGTTCTCCTCGGCTTCTTCTTCGTAGTATCCTCCTTCCTCCTCGTATCCTTGGTCGGTACTAGCGTCTATGAATAAATACGAGGTACACAATCACCAAACAATACTTAATTACTTTCGATCATCACCCAAAAGGGTACTATAGATGATCTAGCATCATCACTAACATTACAAGATTAACGCATTTGTCTTATTTATTTTATTTTTAGAAAAGTAATTTTTACTCATTAAAAAACTACTTAAGATTTAATATTCTCCAAACCAAACATGGGATCATATTGACACATGTCATCACCACATATTTCAGTACATGATAATGTGATTTAAAGTGGTGTCACCATTTAATAAGGTTTAACCATTTTATTCTAAATAATTAAAGTGACTAGAAATGCCTATGTGGCTTTCTTTTATTACTTGGAAATTATTTATGTTAGTAAACCCATATGTTTTTTATATATTTTGAAAGGTATGATCAAATGTGATTTTTGAGAGTTGGAATCAACTCAAAAGCTATTATGGTAGAAATTTGAAAAAGTTTGAATGCAAAAAAGCTTCTGACTTGTTATTTTCACCAAGGTTGATCTATAGATTCAAATGATTTGAATCCAACGGGCTTGGATTAAGCATTTCAATATTTTTCTAACAAAATTGGTTTCATTCAATTTGGTTTACTGAATCGAGCTGGGTTGATTTTTGAAATTAGGTATAGAACTGAGTTTGAATGAAAATAGAAAAATCTAAGTTCAAACGAGTGGGCTGCGCGGAAAGGGTTAACGGGCCGACCCAGTGTCACTCCGCAGCGCGGGGCGCAACTGACAGGGGGGGTCTACTGGTCAGTGGCTCTTTAATCGCGAAGAGGTACGGGGCTATGTGGTGCGTTGGATTAGAATGAAGATCGACGGCTGAGGGTCGTCGTCGACGATGAACAAGTCACTGGCGAGCTCGAACCCTAGCATCTCGGTGGGGGTACATAGGGGGCATACCGGGGCTCCAGTGACGACGGCGAGGCGAGCAAACGACGAAGTCGACGGCGGCGAACTCAGGGGTGGTCGCGGCAGCTCCAGGGGTGGACGAAATCAATGGCTCCTCTTATCCTCTGGAGCGGCGAGCTCCGGCCAAATTCCGGCGTTTCGCTACTCGCCTTGCTCTGGCTAAGGGGTGGAACGATCAGTGAGGTGAGGGGATTGAGATGGTGTGAAGAAATCAAGCGGGGATCGTCTCCTTTTATAGGCCCGACGGTGAGACCGAGAGGGATGGGCAGGCGAGGGTGGCGACACGGCTACGGGCGGCTAGAGGCATGGCCAAGGCTGGCGATCGACATGCGGTATCCTGGCGATGCTCTATGGTTTAAATTCGTGTGTAGGGACGGTGGCAAACGGTCGAGAATGTGCGGTGCTCTGCAAGGCAGAGGCGGCGAACTCTGCGGCGAGCGGTGGCTACGGGGTACAGGCGGTGAAACGATCATGTCTGGTGGTCTCCTGGGACGGTGGGGTGCATGCTGGTGGGTGGCGAGGGCTCGAGGTGGTCGGGTTGCGTGGGAACGGCGCGTGCTCTACGGTGCGCGTCGGCATGGTCGACAGCGGCGCGGGCGCGGCGTTCCTGGCGGTTCTGGTCGATGTCTTCGAGCTAGGGCTGGTCGAGAGGGGGCGGTGATGAAGGGTTTCGTGGCATAGTAAATCAAAATTTTCTACGGAGCGAACAGAGGGAAAGCCAAGATCTAATCTAGGAGATGCAAACAACGAGAGAGATTGGATTAGATCTTCATACCCTTGAAGATTCGCATAGAGGAACGTTCGTCGGAACGTGGGTGATGTAGTCGTACTCGCTTCTCCTCCTCGCGATCCGATCCGATCTAGCACCACAAGTGGCGGTGCCTCCGTGAGATGCACACGTGCAACACCTCGACGTCTCCTCCTTCCTCGGACCAGCAAGTATGGTGGAGAGATAGATTGGATCTACAACACGACAGCGTGGTGTATATGGTGGAGAATTTCTGCAGCAGGGCTTCGCCTACAAACAGTCGGGAGGGAGAGATGAAAGCTAGCAAGGCGGCTAGGGTTTGGAGGAGAGGTGTAGGGGTTTGGTGCGCCCCCACCCCTCTTTATATAGAGGGGGGCACAGCCCTAGCCCCTCCCCCAAGCCCAAAGGATAAGGAGTGGGGGGCATGGACTCTCCCCTCTTCTAGAAACCCTATCTCTAGTTTAAACGATTTAAACTCTCTAGGATCGGCTGGGACCTATGGGGCCTTGTGCCCCTGTCCCAATGCGGCCAGGACACTCCCTCATAGGACCATGCCCCTCCCGGAAGGTGGGGCCACGTTGGTCCCCTTCCGGAAGGTTCTAGAAGCTTCGGGTACAATACCGATTAACCCGGAACAATTCCGAACTCCAAAAACTGCATTGCCTTATATGAATCTTATTCTCCGGACCATTCCGGAACCTCTCGTGATGTCCCGGATCCCATCCGAGACTCCGAACAAAAATTCATAAACCAATTATCCAATCTATCCTAGCGTCGAGATACGTTAAGTGTGTGACCCTGCGGGTTCGAGAATATGCAGACATGATCTTCTATCAATAATCAACAGCGGGGTCTGGGCACCCATATTGACTCCCACACATTCATCGATGATCATATCGGATGAACCACGATGCCAGGATTCAAAAAATCCCATATATATATTCCCTTCGTCTCGCGATATTTTACTTGCCCGAGATTCGATCGTCGGTACCGTCATACCTAGTTCAATCTCGTTCACAGCAAGTACTTTACTCGTTCCGTAATCCGATATCACTTTGTGATTAACTCCTTAACCACATGCTTGCAAGCGGTGTTGATATTGATTACCGAGTGGGCCCGAAGTATATCTCTCCGACTTGGGAGGAACAAATCCCATCTCGATACATACAACCCAACAGATACTTTCCGATCACCTGAGAGACACCTTTATGATCACCCTCTCATAGGATGACGTTTGATGACCTCAAAGCTTTCTTCCGATACCAGGGAGTTGTATTATCTCATGGTCTAAGGAATACAATATTTGACATAGGAAAAGCTTCGCAAAGATGAACACGATGAAACGATCTAATTGCTTTGCTTAGTTTGGGTCTGTCCATCATATCATTCTCCAATGTTATGATCTCATTATCAATTGACAACTCATGTCTATGGTTAGGAAACCTTAACCATCATTGATCAATGAGCTAGTCCATAGAGGCGTACTAGGGACACGGTGTTGTTCACAAACCACACAAGTATTAAAGTTTCCGCTTAATACAATTCTAGCATGGAATATAAACTTTATCATGAACATGAATTATAATAATAACATCTTTATTATTGCCTCTAGGGCATAATTCCAACAGTCTCCCACTTGCACTAGAGTCAATAATCTAGTTTACATTTGGCAACAATCTCACACCCATGGCACTGAGGTGTTGATCATGTTTTACACGTGGAAGAGGTTTAGTCAATGGATCTGCGACATTCAGATCTGTATGTACTTTGCTAATCTTCAGATCTCCATCTGCAATATAATCTCGGATTATATGAAACTTGCGGTTGATATGCTTGGTCTTTGGATGATATCTTGGTTCCTTAGAGAGTGCTATGGCGCCAGTGCTGTCACACAATATCTCAAGTGGGTCCAATGCACTTGGAACCACGCCAAGCTCAGTGATGAAGTTTCTGATTCAAACTCCTTCACTTGACGCTTCTGCAGCAGCCATGTATTCCGCTTCTACTGTAGATCCCGCGATCACGCTTTGCTTGCAGCTTCTCCAGCTTACAGCTCCTCCATTCAAAATATAAACGTATCCTGTCTGAGATTTGGAATCATCCTTGTCGGTGTCAAAACTAGCGTCGACGTAACCTTTTACGACAAGATGTTCATCACCCCCATAGACTAAGAACATTTCTTTAGTCCTATTTAGGTACTTTAGGATGTTCTTCACGGCTGTCCAGTGTTCCACTCCTGGATCACTTTGATATCTGCTCGTCAAACTAAGAGCATTGGACACATCCGGTCTAGTACATAGCATGGCATACATGATAGAACCTATGGCCGAGGCATAAGGCACTTTGCTCATAGCTTCCCTATCATTTACCGTAGCTGGACACTGAGCCTTGCTCAATATCTTACCTGGCAACATAGGCACTGAACCTTTCTTTGCCTTATCCATTCTAAACCTTTTCAGAACTTTGTCTAGGTATGTACTCTAGCTTAAAGCTATCAGGCGTCTTTGTCTATCTCTATAGATCTTGATGCCCAATATATAAGCAGCTTCACCTAGGTCTTTCATTGAAAAACACTTGTTCAAATAACTCTTCACATCGTTAAGCATGTTGATGTCATTTCCGATAATCAATATGTCATCCAAATATAGTACCAGAAACGTCACCGAGCTCCCACTCACTTTCTTGTAGATACAAGCTTCGTAGCAATTTGGAACAAATCCAAAGCTCTTGATCACTTGATCAAAACAAAGGTTCCAACTCCGAGATGCTTGCTTCAGTCCATAAATGGAACGCTGAAGTTTGCATACTTTACTAGCATCCTTAGGATCGACAAAACCTTCGGGTTGCATCATATATAACTCTTCATCAATGTTGCCATTGAGGAAAGCATTCTTGACATCCATCTGCCATATTTCATAATCATGAAACGCAGCAATTGCTAATAAAATCCGAATGGACTTAAACATTGCTACGGGAGAGAAAGTCTCATCGTAGTCAACACCTTGAACTTGTCGAAAACCTTTCGCGACAAGCCGTGCTTTATAGACGGTAACATTACCATCCGCGTCCGTTTTCTTCTTGAAGATCCATTTGCACTCAACGGCCTTTCGGTCGCTAGGAGGGTCCACCAAAGTCCATACTTGGTTTTCGCTCATGGATCCCAATTCGGATTTCATGGCTTCTAGCCATTTCTCAGAGTCTGGGCTCATCATCGCTTCCTCATAGTTCGTAGGTTCACTGTCTTCTACTAACAAGACAGTCAAGACAGGGTTGCCGTACCACTCAGGAGGGGCACGCGACCTTGTCGACCTGCGACGTTCAGTAGTAGCATCGTCCGAAGCTTCATGATCCTTGTCATTAGCTTCCTCTATTGTTGGTGCAGGCGGCACTGGAACAATTTCAGGTGCTGCGCTACTCTCCAATTCAAGAGAAGGTTCAATAACCTCGTCAAGCTCTACTTTCCTCCCACTCACTTCTTTCGAGAGAAACTCCTTCTCAAGAAAGGAACCGTTCTTTGCGACAAACACTTTGCCTTCGGTTCTGTGATAGAAGGTATACCCAATAGTTTCCTTAGGGTATCCTATGAAGACGCATTTCTCCGCTTTGGGTTCGAGCTTGTCCGGCATCAACTTCTTGACATAAGCTTCGCATCCCCAAACTTTAAGAAACGACAACTTAGGTTTAGCACCAAACCACAGTTCATACGATGTCGTCTCAACGGATTTAGATGGAGCCCTATTTAAAGTGAATGCAGCGGTTTCTAATGCATAACCCCAAAATGATAACGGCAAATCAGTAAGAGACATCATTGATCGGACCATATCTAATAGGGTTCGATTCCGGCGTTCAGACACACCATTGCGCTGTGGTGTTCCGGGTGGCGTGAGTTGTGAAACGATTCCACTTGCTTTAAGATGCGTGAGAAAATCATAACTCAAATATTCACCTCCATGATCGGATCGTAAAAACTTAATCTTTCTGTTACGATGGTTCTCCACTTCATTCTGAAATTCCTTGAACTTTTCAAATGTTTCAGATTTATGTTTCATTAAATAGATATACCCATATCTACTTAAGTCATCGGTAAAAGTGAGGAAATAGCGATATCCACCGTGCGTCGAAACACTCATCGGTCCGCATACATCGGTATGTATGATTTCCAACAAGTCCGTTGCTCACTCCATCATACCGGAGAACGGGTTTTTGATCATCTTGCCCATGAGGCATGGTTCGCATGTGTCAAATGATTCAAAATCAAGAGACTCCAAAAGTCCATCAGAATGGAGTTTCTTCATGCGCTTTACACCAATATGACCTAGACGACAGTGCCACAAATAAGTAGTATTATCACTTTCTACTTTGCATCTCTTAGCCTCAATGTTATGGATGTGTGTTTCATCCCTTTCGAGATTTAGAAGAAATAAACCATTTACAAGAGGTGCATGACCATAAAAGATGTTACTCATATAAATAGAACAACCATTATTCTCCGATTTAAATGAATAACCGTCTTGCAATAAACACGATCCAGAAATAATGTTCATGCTCAACGTAGGCACATAATAACACTTATTAAGGTTTAAAACTAATCCCGAAGGTAAAACTAAGGAGAGCGTGCCGACGGCCATCACATCAACTCTTGATCCGTTGCCAACGCGCATCGTCACCTCATCCCTCGCAAGCCGTCGTCTATTCCGTAGCTCCTGTTTCGAGTTACAAATATTAGCAACTGAACCGGTATCAAATACCCAGGCACTACAACGAGGGCTAGTAAGGAAAACATCAATAACATGTATATAAAATATACCTTGGATGGTGCCAGCCTTCTTGTCCGCTAAGTACTTCGGACAGTTGCGCTTCCAGTGACCCTTGTCCTTGCAATAGAAGCACTCAGTGTCGGGCTTAGGACCAGACTTGAGCTTCTTCTCAGTAGGGGCATTGCGCTTGCCGCCGCCCTTCTTGAAGGGCTTCTTTGCTCCCTTACCTTTCTTAAAGGAGGGCTTGTTAACCATCAACACATGATTATCCTTTTTGATGTCCACCTCCGCAGCCTTCAGCTTTGCGAAGAGCTCGGTGATCGTATCAGTGGATCCAATCTGATTATGAGTCACTACAAAACTTTTGTAGCTGGGAGGGAGTGATTGCAGAACCCTGTCAATCTTGAGCTCCTCTGGAATCGTGCATTCCAGTTGCTCAAGGCGTTGAGTGTAGCCCGACATCTTTATGGCGTGCTCACTAACGGAACTCCCTTCCTCCATCTTGCAGTTAAAGAACTTCTCAGAGATCTCATATCTCTCAGAACGGGCTTGAGTCTGAAACATGGTTTTCAGCTCCTCGAGAATCTCAAAGGGCCCGGGATAGGTTTCAAAACGATTTTGAAGTTCCGGTTCCATAGCAAACAACATGGTGCTCTTAATCACACCATAATCATCTTTGCGCGACTGATAGACAGCTTTCTCATCAGCCGGCGCAGTTGCAGCAGGGGGGTCACCTAACGCTTTCCCAAGGACATAGTCCTTTTGTCCGCCAGACAGAATGATTATTAGATTGCTGAACCAATTGGTGAAGTTAGACCCATTGTTTCTAAGCTTTTCCTTCTCAGCAAAAACGTTGAAGTTGAAGTTGGATTTGGCCATGTGATCTACAGTATTTGCAAGTACAATTTAGACTATGTTCATGATAAATAGTTCAACTTAATCAAATTACTAGATGAACTCCCACTAAATTCAACATCCCTCAAGTTGTTTAGTGAACACGATCCAAATTCACCACACCTAATCCGATCATCACGAGAAGAGATGTGGTTTATATGGTGGACAACAAAGTGTCGATCATATCATTCATATGACTCATGCTTAACCTTTCGGTTCTTGTGTTCCGAGGCCATGTCTGTACATGCTAGGCTCGTCAAGCTAGACCCAAGTATTTCCGCGTGTGCAAAACTGGCTTGCACCCGTTGTATGTGAGCGTAGAGTCTATAGCACCCGATCATCACGTGATGCTTGGACACGACGAACTTTCGCAACGGTGCATACTTGGGGAGAACACAGTTTTTATCTTGATCTTTAAGTGAGGAATATAATGCTACCGTCGCGATCTAAGCATAATAAGATACATAAAAGGATAAACATCACATGCATATAACTTTATGTGACATGGTATAGCCAATCTTCGCGCAATGATCTCCATCTTGTGCGTTCCGGCATGATCTCCATCACTCCACCATGATTGCCTTCACCACGAATAGCAACTACAACTATTGCTAACTACTTAGCGATAAAGTAAAGCTATTACATGGCGTATAAGAAGTTGACTCGCAGGTCATACACAATTATAAAGACAACCATATGGCTCCTGCCGGTTGTGTACTCATCGACATGCAAGTCGTGAAACATTACAAAACATGATCATCGCATACATTATACACATCACATCTTGGGCCATACCATATCACAGAAAACACTCCCTGCAAAAACAAGTTAGACGCCTCTACTTTGTTGTTGCATGTTTTACGTGGCTTATGGGAGTAGATGCTAAGAACGATTCTTACCTACGGAAAGCCACAACGGTGATATTATGGTTGCCAAACTCCGGTGTTAATCCCATGACAACTATAGTGAGAGAAACTGACATCCACCAGCCGCATGTGTGGAACAAGCCACACGCATAGATCTAGCTCTGATACCACTGAAGGGTTTCGCGGCATAGTAAATCAAAATTTTCTACGGAGCGAACAGAGGGAAAGCCAAGATCTAATCTAGGAGATGCAAACAACAAGAGAGATTGGATTAGATCTTCATACCCTTGAAGATTCGCACAACGGAACGTTCGTCGGAATGTGGGTGATGTAGTCGTACTCGCTTCTCCTCCTCGCGATCCGATCCGATCTAGCACCACAAGTGGCGGTGCCTCCGTGAGATGCACACGTGCAGCACCTCGACGTCTCCTCCTTCCTCGGACCAGCAAGTATGGTGGAGAGATAGATTGGATCTACAACACGACGGCGTGGTGTATATGGTGGAGAATTTCTGCAGCAGGGCTTCGCCTACAAACAGTCGGGAGGGAGAGAGGAAAGCTAGCAAGGCGGCTAGGGTTTGGAGGAGAGGTGTAGGGGTTTGGTGCGCCCCCACCCCTCTTTATATAGAGGAGGGGGCGCAGCCCTAGCCCCTCCCCCAAGCCCAAAGGATAAGGAGTGGGGGGCATGGACTCTCCCCTCTTCTAGAAACCCTATCTCTAGTTTAAACGATTTAAACTCTCTAGGATCGGTTGGGCCCTATGGGGCCTTGTGCCCCTGGCCCAATGCGGCCAGGACACTCCCTCATAGGCCCATGCCCCCTCCCGGAAGGTGGGGCCACGTTGGTCCCCTTCCGGAAGGTTATAGAAGCTTCCGGTACAATACCGATTAACCCGGAACAATTCCGAACTCCAAAAACTGCATTGCCTTATATGAATCTTATTCTCCGGACCATTACGGAACCTCTCGTGATGTCCCGGATCCCATCCGAGACTCCGAAAAAAAATTCATAAACCAATTATCCAATCTATCCTAGCGTCGAGATAAGTGTGTGACCCTTCGGGTTCGAGAATATGCAGACATGATCTTCTATCAATAATCAACAGCGGGGTCTGGGCACCCATATTGACTCCCACACATCCATCGATGATCATATCGGATGAACCACGATGCCAGGATTCAAACAATCCCATATATATATTCCCTTCGTCTCGCGATATTTTACTTGCCCGAGATTCGATCGTCGGTACCGTCATACCTAGTTCAATCTCGTTCACAGCAAGTACTTTACTCGTTCCGTAATCTGATATCACTTTGTGATTAACTCCTTAACCACATGATTGCAAGCGGTGTTGATATTGATTACCGAGTGGGCCCAAAGTATATCTCTCCGACTTGGGAGGGACAAATCCCATCTCGATACATACAACCCAACAGATACTTTCCGATCACCTGAGAGACACCTTTATGATCACCCTCTCATAGGATGACGTTTGATGACCTCAAAGCTTTCTTCCGATACCAGGGAGTTGTATTATCTCATGGTCTAAGGAATACAATATTTGACATAGGAAAGCTTCGCAAAGATGAACACGATGAAACGATCTAATTGCTTTGCTTAGTTTGGGTTTGTCCATCATATCATTCTCCAATGTTATGATCTCATTATCAATTGACAACTCATGTATATGGTTAGGAAACCTTAACCATCATTGATCAATGAGCTAGTCCATAGAGGCGTACTAGGGACACGGTGTTGTTCACAAACCACACAAGTATTAAAGTTTCCGCTTAATACAATTCTAGCATGGAATATAAACTTTATCATGAACATGAATTATAATAATAACATCTTTATTATTGCCTCTAGGGCATAATTCCAACAGGTGAGACACGGGCTACCTCCCAGACAAGGTTGGAACGGCTAGTTCTTCTCCTAGCTTGCTGTCCACACTGGGGTGACATGGGTGCTCTCGGCCAGTTTACCATTGATGACATTGGCGAGCTTACAGTGGTGCTAGTTATTAGTTAAGGTTGTTAGATGATCTACTAAGGCTAGTGGTGTCCAGAGAGGGAACAAGTTAGGCCCAAAACACTGCTCAACATAGTGTTTTGATTTTGTTTGATTTGCATCTGCAACCTGTTTGATGAAATGGCCGCATGAACTTAAGTTTTGAATTTTGAAAAGATTTTTGGTGGGTGTGCTAGGCATGTACTGGGGAGTCTTTGGATGCTTGGGTTTTGAAAATTGATTTGGTTTGAGTGGTTTTTGAAATAGTGGGATCTTCCCATATGAAATAGATTCAATTTTAAACTGTCATTTAAACTAAGCATTTGAATGTTTTTGGATGATCACAAAGTGGGCCTTGGTACTTTGTTATGAGTACTATCAAGGGGTGCAAAGATCCATACATGTTTCTGTTAAGTTCTGAAAGTTAGGGATAGCCAAAGTAGGCATGGGAGTTAAATGAGCCAAAGTGGCCATTCACTTAATTTGTTTGTTTTGACTTGTTTGTCTTTGTGAAAAGTTTGGGGATTGTTTAGATGATGTTTATTTCACCTAAGAATCATTTTACAAGCAAAGAAACATATAATCATGGCAATTCAAAAGAATCCAAATTTTAATACACACATATGAATGCTTTCATATTTTTAATTAGAATTTTTTTTGTTAACCCTAAATTTGGTGATTAGAGTTTGATGATCCAATTTTAATATTTTTGGTATGTTACAAACCTTCCCCCCTTAAACAAAATCTCGTCCCGAGATTTAAAAAAGGACGAAAAAGGTTACCTAGGATTTGAAGAGATCGAGAAACTCTGTCCTGATGTGATCTTCGCGCTCCCAGGTAGCTTCCTCTTCTGTGTGTTTGCTCCACTGAATCTTGAGAAACTTGATGCTTCGGGTTCTAGTAGTTCTGAAAGCTTCTTCCAAAATACGGATGGGTACTTCGGGATAGGTCAAGTCATCGTTGATTTCTATGGTCTGGTGATCAATATTCTTGAACACTTCAGTCTTCTCTGGAACTTCGAGGCACTTGCGAAGTAATGAGATATGGAACACATTGTGCATGGCTGACATCTCTTCGGGTAGTTCCAATTGATACGACACTTCTCCTCGACGGTTCAGAATCTTGAAGGATCCGATATATCTGGGGGCTAACTTTCCTTTTAGCTGGAAACACTGCATTCCCTTCAATGGCGACACTTTCAGATACACGAAATATCCGATGTTGAAGGCGAGGTCTCGACGTCTCTTGTCGGTGTAACTCTTCTGTCTGGACTGGGAGGTCTTGAGGTGCTCACGAATCTTGTGAACCTTCTCTTGTGCTTCTCGTAGAATGTCGAGTCCGAAAATCTGACTCTCTCCTACTTCCGACCAGTTCAAAGGGGTGCGACACTTCCTTACATACATGAATTCAAATGGGGCCATTTGCAAACTGGCTTGATAACTATTGTTGTATGAAAATTCGGCGAAAGGCAAACATTCTTCCCACTTAGATCCATACTCTAACACACATGCTCTCAACATGTGTTCGAGTATTTGATTTACTCGCTCCGTTTGTTCGTCGGTCTGAGGGTGATAAGCGGTGCTGAAATCTAGTCGGTTTCCTAAACCTTCATGGACTTTCTTCCAGAATCTCGAGGTAAACTGAGTTCCTCGATCTGATACAATGTTCTTGTGGACTCCATGCAAACTGACGATTCTAGCGATGTATAACTCCGCTAGCTTCGAACTCTGATATGTGGTCTTGACGGGTAAGAAATGGGCGACTTTGGACAATCTGTCCACTATGACCCAGATAGAATCATTTCCCCTACTAGAAGTAGGCAATCCGGTGATAAAGTCCATTCCAATGGAATCCCATTTCCATTCCGGAATCTGCAATGGTTGCAACAATCCAGCGGGTCTTTGATGTCCCGCCTTGACTCGCCGACATATATCACACTTGGCGATATAGCTTCCGATTTCTCTCTTCATCTTATGCCACCAAAATTGCTCTTTCAAGTCTTGATACATCTTTGTTCCTCCGGGGTGGATAGAATAAAGAGTATCATGAGGTTCCTTCAGAATCACTTCTTTCAACTCAGAATCTGCCGGTACACAAAGGCATCCTTTGTACCACAGAACTCCTTCTTCGTCTTCGGTGAATCCAGGTACTTTGCCTATACCGATACGGCGCTTGATTCCGTCGATACTAGCATTTCCTTTCCGCGCCTCCTTGATCTGGCTGATCAAAGTGGGTTGAAGTTCTATGCTAGCCAAAAATCCTTCACTCACTAATTCCATTCGAAAATCTTCCATCTCTTTGTGCAAGCTTGGTTGCTCCTTCAAAATCATGGAGTTCAAGCGGCACGGCAATCTTCTAAGGGCATATGGTACCACGTTGGCTTTAACGGGATGGTAGTGAATGTCCAGGTCGTCATCCTTGATTAGCTCAATCCATCTTCTCTATCTCATATTCAGATCCTGCTAAGTGAATATATACTTCAGGCTCTTGTGATCCGAATAAATCTCACAACGATTTCCCATCAGGTAGTGCCTCCATGTCTTCAGGTCATGGGTTGGGTAATTTTGCTCATGCTGTTTTAGTTGTCGGGATAGATAAGATATAACTTTGCCTTCTTGCATTAGCACACATCCGAGACCGATCTTGGATGCGTCACAATACACATCAAAGGGCTTCGTGATATGTCAACACCCGGATTTTTTAATCCTAGATGCCTGTTATGCCATACATCGCAATCCCAGGATTACCATTTTTGCGAGACATAACAGAATTGGATACCATAGTACATCATCCATTACAAACGATACATAAGTTCTTACACAAATAGGGATCTCATGATCCAGTTCTTAATACAACGTCAAGCAGCGGAATACGTAACAATAACGGTAGCGTAGGCGAAGCTCCATCTTCGGGGTCACAGGCAATGCTGACGATGGGAGATGATCCTAGTTGTCGTAACCTTCCTGGGGTCCATCTTCCAGGTACTCCTCTTCATAGTCTGGCCATGGGAATAGCCAGGGACAAAGCCATGAGTACTCTTTAAGTACTCGCAAACTAATACTAATAGGTAAATGGGGTTTTTGGATAATAGGACACTAGGCTCTAGGGTTGTTTTGCAAAAGCCAGATTTATCTCTACTAAGCTCCAAAGCTAGTCACAATTTTATGAATCCTTAGCGGGAACTTGTATTTCATATCACAAGTCTGTTGTGGTCGAGTCAAAGTCTCAATTCATCTCACGGGTCATTTTGAAAAGTCTGACGGGCGAACAGTATGGCCACTCCAACTGTCCATAACCGCGGACGCGGCTATTCGAATAGTTTGACACTCTGCAGAGATTCTACACTTTCAACACAACATTCGATACATCCGTCAGGAACAAATCCTGAATTCACCATACTCAGTATGCTGATAATCAATCCTAACCTTTCGATTACACGCCCTAGTACAAGCACCTCTCCTGTGAGTTTGGCCTCCCAACCATGACCAACTGTCATCTTGGGTACTGCACATGTGGACAATCTTCACAAGGTAGCCTCAGCTCAAACCTTGGTCGTGAGGGAACTAATACTAAGGAATATAAGTTTCCAGTCAAGCCCTACCCAATATTCGGGTATTGTGGTTGTATGATAAAATTGGAATGGTATCGCATCCAGACAACCATCAGTTTTATAAAGGACTAAGGCTCATGCCTCAACATTTTTATCACGAAAATTCTCAAGTGTTTGGAAACACATGTCCAAAACATTTCAATAGAATGATCCATCATTCCAAGGTTTTCATAACCATTTTTCCACCAAGTATTCCCATCTAAAGTTGATCAAGTTTTATGCATAGCACTAGCATCTACAGGTGGGGGTAGTAATGATGAGGGGTCGTAACTAGTGGAGTTTCAACTAAGTACAACCTTATGTCTCAGGCTGATGTCAAGGTTTCTAACTTAGGCCAAATTTTATGCTCTTTATGCAACCTTCAGCATCTTTCCAATATCTACCAGTCACTTAAGTAAACTCTAAGTAAGCTTTGATAAAGAAATAAAGTAATAAGCTTGCACATAAAACTAGGATTGGTTTATCAAATGGGTAGGGTCACATATGCTTAAGGCATAGTAACAAGTAGGGGTTTGTTGCATCAGTAGGGTATCCTGCAAGTGCTAGATCTCATCAATGTCAATATAAACTTGCACATTCACTAGTAGTATTAGGCTTGCAAGGTTACTAGCTTGCCTTGTGCAGAGCAGTGGTTGAAGTTCTCCTCGGCTTCTGCTTCATAGTATCCTCCTTCCTCCTCGTATCCTTGGTCGGTACTAGCGTCTATGAATAAATACGAGGTACACAATAACCAAACAATACTTAAGTACTTGCAATCATCACACACAAGGGTCCTATTGATGATCTAGCATCATCCCTAACATTACAAGGTTAAGGCTTGGTTTAAATCTTTTTATTTTTTTAGAAAAGTAATTTCTACTCATTGAAAAACTACTTAAGATTTAATATTCTCCAAACCCAACATTGGATCATGTTGACACATGTCATCACCACTTATTTTAGTCCATGGGAATGTGATTTAAAGTGGTGTCACAATTTAATAAGGTTTTGCCCTTTTATTTTAATTAATTAAAGTGGCTAGAAATTCTTATGTAGCATTCTTTTATTACTTGAAAATTATTTCTGCAAGTAAACCTATATATTTTTATATATTCTGAAAGGTATGGTTAAATGTGATTTTTGAGAGTTGGAATCAACTCAAAAGCTATTACGGTTTAAATTTGAAAAATGTGTGAATGCAGAAAAGCTTTTGCCTTGTTATTTTTACCATGGGTGATCTATAGATCCAAATGACTCAAATCCAACGGGCTTGGATTCAGCATTCACAGACCTTTCCAACAAAATTGGTTTCATTCAATTTGGTGCACTGAATCAATCTGGGTTGATTTTTGAAGTTGGGTACAGAAGTGTGTTTGAATTGAAATAGAAAAAGTTTAATTTGAATAACTGGGCTGCGCGGGAAAAATTACTGGGCCGGCCTGCTAAGCGCAGTGCTCCTGCGGGCTGCTTAAGTGGGTGTCCCCACTCGTCAGTGACACGGGGCTGGGCGAAGCGGTATGGGGCGACGTGGATCGTTTGATCTAGTTCTAATCTAACGGCTGGGAGACATCGTCGACGCGAGACAACTCCGGCGAGAACGAAACCTAGCGCGGCCAGTGAGGGTCGCTGGGGGCTCACCGGGGTACTGGCGAGGGTCGGCGAGGCGGGCGAACGACGAAGTCGACGACGGCGAACTCAGGGGTGGTCGCGGCAGCTCCTGGGGCGGCTCCAATCGCCGGCTCCCTTCTTCTCTGGCAGCGGCATGCTCCAGTGAAATTCCGGCGGGGTGGTGCTCGCCTTGCTCTGAGAATGGTGTGGCACGATCAGTGAGGAGAGGGGAGTGAGATGGTGTGAAGAAATCGTGCGGGGGTGGCCTCTATTTATAGTTGAGCGAGGGGACCGTCGGGGCGCACGGTGAGCTCGTCGGGGGCGATGTTACAGGCGGATAAAGGCATGGTTAAGGGTAGGGGACGGTGCGGTGTCTCCTGGCGATGCTCAACAACGTGGTCTCGAGGTATGGGGCGGTGTGGTTTGGTCTGGAACGGGCGGTGCTCTGCGCGGCAGAGGCGGCGTCTTCGACGACGGGCGGTGGCTGTGCGGCACGGGGCGGCAAATGGGGATGTCTGGCGGTCTCCTGGGTCGGTGGGGATTGTGTATGCACGCGGCGAGAGCAGCGCGCGGTCTGTGGGTGATGGTCGAGGGTGGCGCTCTGGCGCACGCTCGACATGGTCTGGGCGCGGCTTTTGCGTGTGGTCCAGGGCTTGGCAACGCTCGCAGCTGGGACAGTGAGTGGCGGTGGAAGGTGGGCTGCCTCCCAGACATGCTGGCTAGGCTTGCTGCTGCTCCTAGCTTGTTGTCGACTATGGGGTGGCAAGAGGGTGCTCGGCTATTCACCATTGATGACAATGGCAAGCTCACAGTGGTGCTAGTGGCTGGCTAATCTTCCTAGATGATCTACTGAGTTGTGTGTGAGCTAAATGGGGAACCAGTTAGGCAAGAATCACTGCTCACAATAGTGTTTGATGTTTGTTTGATTTGTGTCTGCAACCTGTTTGATGAAATGGCCGCATGAAATCAAGTTTTGAATTTTGAAATGATTTTTGGTGGGTTTGCTAGATTGGTGCTGGTGAGTCTGCAGATGCTTGGGTTTTGAAAATTGAGCTTGTTTGAGTAGTTTTTGAAAAAGTGGGATCTTCCCATATGATAAAGATTCAATTTTGAATTGTCATTTAAACTATGCATTTGAAAGTTTCTGGATGATCACAAAGTGGGACTTGATACCTTGTTATGAGTACATTCAAGGGGTGCAAAGATCCAGAAAAGTTTCTGTTAGGTTCTGAAGTTTGAGACAGCCAAAGTAGGCATGTGAGTTAAATTGGCCAAAATGACCATTCATTTCATATATGTGTTCTGATTTACTTGCCTTTAGGAAAAGCGTGGGAAATGTTTTAGATGATGTTTATTTCACCTAAGAAACATTTTACAAGCAATGAAACAAACAAACAAGGTGGTTTTAAAGGATTTCAAAATTCATGCATACACATATGCATGCATTCATGATTTCATTTAGAAAAGTTTTTGTTAACCTTAATTTTGATGATTAGAATTTGATGATCCAAGCTTAGTATTTTTGGGATGTTACAAACCTTCCCCCCTTAAACAAAATCTCGTCCCGAGATTTGAAAAAGGACAAAAGGATTACCTAGGATTTGAAGAGATCGGGAAACTCTGTCCTGATGTGATCTTCGCGCTCCCAGGTAGCTTCCTCTTCTTTGTGGTTGCTCCACTGAATCTTGAGAAACTTGATGCGTCGGGTTCGGGTAGTTCAAAAAGCTTCTTCCAAAATGCGGATGGGTACTTCGGGATAGGTCAGGTCATCGTTGATCTCTATGGTCCGGTGGTCGATATTCTTGAACACTTCGGTCTTCTCGGGGACTTTGAGACACTTGCGAAGTAACGAGATATGGAACACATTGTGCACAGCTGACATCTCTTCAGGTAGTTCCAATTGATACTATACTTCTCCTCGATGGTTCAGAATTTTTAAAGGTCCGATATATCTGGGGGCTAACTTTCCTTTGAGTTGGAAATGCTGCATTCCCTTCAATGGTGACACTTTCAGATAAACAAAATCTCCTATATTGAAGGCGAGATCTCGACGTCTCTTGTCGGCGTAACTCTTCTGTCAGGATTGGGCGGTCTTGAGGTGCTCACGAATCTTGTGAACCTTCTGTTCTGCTTCTCGGAGGATGTCGGGTCTGAAAATCTGAATCTCTCCTACTTCCGACCAGTTCAAAGGGGTGCGACACTTTCTTCCGTACATGAATTCAAATGGGGACATTTCAAACTGGCTTGGTAACTATTGTTGTAGGAAAATTCTGCAAACGGCAGACAGTCTTCCCACTTGGATGCATATTCTAGCACACATGCTCTAAGCATATCTTCGAGTATTTGATTTACTCGCTCCGTTTGTCCATCGGTCTGAGGGCGATACGCGGTACTGAAATCTAGGCGGGTTCCTAAACCTTCTTGGACTTTCTTCCAAAATCTCGAGGTAAACTGAGTTCCTCGATCCGATACTATGTTCTTGGGGACTCCATGCAAACTGACGATTCTAGCGATGTATAACTCTGCGAGCTTCGAACTCTGATAGGTGGTTTTAATGGGCAAGAAATGGGCGACTTTGGACAGTCTGTCCACTATGACCCAGATAGAGTCATTTCCCCTACTAGAAGTAGGTAGTCCAGTGATAAAGTCCATTCCTACAGAATCCCATTTCCATTCCGGAATTTGCAAAGGTTGCAACAATCCAGCAGGTCATTGATGTCCTGCCTTGACTCGCTGACATATATCACACTTGGCGATATAGCTTCCGATTTCTCTCTTCATCTTATGCCACCAAAATTGTTCTTTCAAATCTTGATACATCTTAGTTCCTCCGGGATGGATAGAATAAAGAGTATCATGAGCCTCCTTCAATATAACTTCTTTCAACTCCGAATCTGCTGGTACACAAAGGCGTCCTTTGTACCACAGAACTCCTTCTTCGTCCTCGGTGAATTCGGGTACTTTGCATGTACCGATACGACGCTTGATTCTGTCGATAATGGCATTTCCCTTCTGCGCCTCTTTAATCTGACTGATCAAAGTGGGCTGAAGTTCTATGCTAGCCAAAAATCCTTCACTTACTAACTCCATTCGAAAATCTTCCATCTCCTTGTGCAAACTTGGTTGCTCCTTCAAAATCATGGAGTTCAAGCGGCACGGCAATCTGCTAAGGGCATCGACTACCACGTTGGCTTTACCAGGGTGATAGTGAATGTCCAGGTCGTAATCTTTGATTAGCTCAATCCATCTTCTCTGCCTCATATTCAACTCCTTCTGAGTGAATATATACTTTAGGCTCTTGTGATCCGAATAAATCTCACAACGGTTTCCCATCAGGTAATGTCTCTAGGTCTTCAGGGCTAGGACTACTGCTGCGAGTTCGAGGTCATGGGTTGGATAGTTTGGTCATGATGCTTCAATTGTCGAGATAGATAAGATATAACTTTGCCTTCTTGCATTAGCACACATCCGAGACCAATCTTGGATGCGTCACAATACACATCGAAGGGCTTCGTGATATCCGGCATGATCAAGATTGGGGCTGATATCAACCTCCTCTTGAGTTCTTGAAAACTCGCTTCACATTTGTCGGTCCATTCAAACTTCTTGTCCTTCTTCAGCAATTGGGTCATGGGTCTGGCGAAACTCGAGAATCCTTCTACGAATTTGCGGTAATATCCCGCCAATCCGAGAAATGCACGAACTTGGGTTTGAGTGGTTGGGGCTTGCCAATCTTCTACATCTTTCACTTTGGCAGGGTCAACGTCAATTCCTCCGGCTGATACAATGTGACCGAGGAATCCTACCTCCTGTAACCAGAATTCACATTTGCTAAACTTTGCATACAACTGATGCTCTCTAAGGGTTCCAAGAATGGTCCTTAGGTGTATCTCATGTTCTTCTTCTGATTTGGAATAAATCAGAATGTCATCAATGAAAACAACGACAAACTTATCCAGGAAGTACATAAAAATCTTATTCATGAGGTTCATGAAATAAGCGGGGGCATTGGTTAATCCAAAAGACATGACTGTATACTCGTACAATCCATATCTGGTGGTAAAGGCATTCTTTGGAATATCCTCTGCACGAATTTTGAGTTGATGATAGCCAGTTCTAAGATCAATCTTAGAAAACACCTGGGCACCGGTCAACTGATCAAACAAATCTTCCATCTTGGGCAAGGGGTACTTGTTCTTGATGGTGACATCATTCAACTTCCGATAATCCGTACACAAACGGTTACCTCCATCTTTCTTGTCCACAAATAAGACAGGTGATCTCCATGGTGACGCACTTGGTTGAATCAATCCAATTTCTAGCATGGAATCCAGTTGCTTCTTCAATTCTGCTAGCTCTGACGGGTTCATACTATATGGTCTCTGGGCTATGGGTCCTGTTCCGGGGATTAGTTCGATGATAAACTCGATATCCCGATCTGGGGGCATACCGGGCAAAACATCGGGAAATACATCGGGGTATTCACAGACTATCCGGACTTGGTCAATGGTAGGTTGGGCTAGACTCTTGTTACACTTGAATTGGCGAGGTAAGGTTTCAGATATATGATCGACTGATATTCCGGTGGTACTGGTCATGGTGATGGCTTTCTTAGCACAGTCAATCAATCCCTTATGTTTGGACATCCAATCCATTCCTAGTACTACTTCCAAACCTTTAGTCCCGAGTACTATTAGATTAGCATAAAAATCTATGCCATGGATTTGGATAGGGACGGGCTTTGCAAATTTGCCTAGCCTTGGTGGTTGATCCGGGAATTTGCACAATCATAACATGCTTCAGTTTGGTTGGTTGAATTTTACTAGTGCAGGCAAATTCTTCGGTGACAAATGAATGCGATGCACCAGAGTCAAACAACACTCTTGCAAGTACTGAATTAACAGAAAACATACCCAGCACGACGTCTGGTGCTTCCTCAGCTTCTTCAGCATGCATGAGAAAAAGACGGCCATTGCGGTTGAGTGAATTCCCTGGGGCAAATCTTCTCCCTGGCTGGACACGACACTGCTGCTGAGCTGGGGCATTGGCATTAGGGGCTGTAGCATTCTTCTTCTTGGGGCATTCTTTGGAATAGTGGCCTTTATTTCCACAGTCATAACAGGTAACTTGTGACTTGTCCTTGGCTGCGACAGGCACAACATTGCTTCTAGTCCTCGGGGCAGTGTTGGTGTTGGCGGTAGCATTGTTGGTGTTGAACTTGGGTTGGGCATGGGTGAAATTGCTAGAGTTCCCGGGGTTGTTGTGATTTCCTCCGGGTCTAGGGTTTCCACGATTGGGATAGGTCGGACGGGTCATAGGGGGTTTGTTGGTTCTTGGGGCAAATCCTGGAGATGGGTTGGGGCGATACTTTGGGGTCTGATGGGTTCCGGGTTGATGCATCATGCGACGCTTGCGGTTCTCATTGGCTTGGTTGATCTTTCCTTCCTTCTGTATAGCAGAGCCGACAAGGGCTTCAATATCAGCAAAGGGGATATTGACTAACACCATCTGCATCTCGTCATGCAGACCATTCAGGAATCTTTCTTTCTTCTTGGCTTCGGTGTCTATCTCGTCCGGGGCATACCTAGCTAATGACAAAAAAAAAATTCACGGTATTCCACTACAGTCATCCTTCCTTGCTTTAGCTCTCTGAACTCGTCTCTCATTCTCTTGATCAAACCTGGTGGCACATGGGTTCTGCTAAACTTGACCTTGAATTCCTCCCAGGTCATCATCTGGCCTCCGGTCATTGCACGAACACTGTTCCACCATGCCCTGGCATCTCCGGCTAGATAATGGGTGGCGAACAGGACTTTCTCGTTGGCTTCCACTCCGGCGACTTCTAGGTTGTTTTCCATGGTTTGCAGCCAATCATCGGCATCTAGGGGTTCTTCTGATTCGGTGAAAACGGGTGGGTTAGTATTCTGGAAATTCTTGAGCTTAGATCCATGGTTGTCCTGATTTCCGTGGCCTTGGTTGTTGTGGGCTAGCTGGTCTATCTATTGTAGAGTGGCTAGGTTGTCTTGACGTTCCGCTCTTTCAGCTTCGCGGTCAGAAGTCAACATTTGCAGGATCTGCAACATCGGGTCCGGGGCTAAACCACTTCCTCCACGTGGCATCTGAAGATTGATATAGATCATGAGAAAAGAGGGAAATTTCTAAGGTCTTGGGTCTTTAAAAAGTTTTAAATGTTTGACTCCTATTTTTCTGGCAACTTGATTTTTCATTCATTCACTCATAGCACACAGTACAACACACACCACAACAAAGAAAAACACATGGTTTTAAGAACCATTCTGGAAACAACGATACAGTGGGACCGACTACTACTCACTATGCTAGTGCTCAGTGCTACTACTCCTCGGAGTCTATGGCTTCATCATCTTCATCATCATCGATGAAGGCGAAATCATCCTCATCGGTGAAGAAGTCCATGGCCTGATCCTCCAGAAAATCATCGTCATCGCTGAGATAGGAGTAAGGGTCTCCACGAAGATCCTCTCCGGCATTCTCCCTTTCCTCCAACTGCATGTCTCTCTCGTGGATGGTCTCCTCCAGAGATGAGATGCGGTGGCGAAGACGGGCAATAATGCGCTCCTTTTTGTCGAGCTGACGACGGCGAGACTTGCGATCCTTTGCTAGCATGGCTATGGTCTGATCCTTTGTGGCATCCCGCAAAAACCACTACTAGAAAATCGCGTTGTTTTTGTGCATTGCATCATCATGACCGCATGCTCATGTCATCATGCCACATTGCATTTGAGCATCGTCATCATCTTGCATTTGCTTGCATAAAACTATTTGCGGAAAACCTGTTTTTGTTTTCTAAACACCCCGTCTATGTTCCAAACGCAAAACCCGGGTCACCGGATTATTTTGTTTTGTTTGCTATCGGGTTGCAAAAGTCTGTTTGAAATAAATAAATTATTTAATTATTTTAGTGGGGGCAGTCGAACGGGCCGATTCGACCCAGTCGACCACCCCCAGAATAAAATCGGTCCACCTAAACCAGACTACCCGAATCCTAAAACTACCCAAACCTATCCTACCCACCTATCCCAGCTCGCCACCTCACCCCTCCCCCAATTCTCTACCCACCTTGCCACCTCACCAATCCCAGACTTTCCCCCCTCTCTCTCTTTCTCACACGCCCCACTTCTACCCCTCTCTCCCCTTGTCCCTGGGCCCCACCCCACAGCCACCCACCAACCACACAACCCCACTCTCCCTGGGTCCCACACGCACACCTCACACAGCACACACCGACCCAGCCCCTTCCCCACGCGGTCAACCCGCGCCGGCCCCACCCCAGGCCCACCTTCCAACCGCGTCCTCCCTCCACCACCTGGAACCGTCCCCGTGCCCCGGTCCCACCCCCAAACCCCCCCCCCCCCCGCGGCCCCGTCCCGACCTCGCGCTCCTCTCCTCCCACGCGACCCTCTCTCCCCCGACGCATCTTCCTCCCTCCTCTCTGCCTCGCTCCCTCTCCCTCCCTGGCCGGCTTCGCCCTCCACCTCCCGACGGCGCCCGCGGGCCGCGGCCCCGCCTCCGTCACCAACCACCGCCCGTCGACGGCCGCCCTTCCCCTCGGCTCCGCCGCCCGCGGACGAGCGCGCCCCGCCCTGCTCGCCTCGCCGGTCGACGCCCCGCCCTCCGCCACCGGCCGCTGCCGCGCCCGCCTCCCGCTCTCTCCGCCTCCTGCTCGCTGGCCGACAGAAGCCGGCGCCGCCGCCCGCTGCCTCCATCGCCGACCTCCGGCCGCCTCGCCCTCGCCCCTCTTCCCCGGCCCGGCCGCACCCCCGACGCCGCCATCGGCCTCCTCCGCCGACCTCGCCGGCCTCCCGCGCTAGCCCGACCCTCCCCGAGCTCCCTCCTCTCACCTGCCCCTGCTCATCACCAACCGCGTCCGCGTCGCTCGGCCCCGCATGCCCCAGCGCCCCTGGACGCCTCCTCCGTCGCTCGAGCTCCGCCGGCTTCAGCCGCCGCCGCCTCCTTCATCTCCGGCCGACGCAAGCTCCACCTCGTCTCTGCTTCATCTGTGAGGGTCCTTCCCTGCCGAACGTGTGCGGCTGCTATGTGTATGGGCGCGTGCACGACCCCGGCCAGGTCCATGCTATGAACAGTGTTCCTGGTCCCTGTTGTCTCCTATGATGGTGGGACTCAACGTCCAAAAACATTGCTATGCTCGTGTGACGATGTGTTTCGCCGGGAAGATATCCATGACTGTGTTCCGTTGCTGCCATCGACAATACCTTCCAAGACCTGGCGCAGACCAAGATCGACACAGACCATCCAAGTTGGATCCTCAAGTACTTCAGTATGGGACCTGGAGGCGACGATGCAAGAGTTCTCCTTCCTGGAACGCCATGACCTCCTTCCCGGATCCGATGATGTGAAGCCCCGGATTTGGAAGAACCGAAGACCGAACCCGAACCCCCGGAACCATCAAGACCTGCGTCACGGATACACCGAGTTCGCCATCGAGGAAACCAAGGTCGTCGACATGGAACCGATGGACGCCAAGTACTTCACCCCGAATGCCAGAACCGACCCGACACGGGGACGCGACAAGATCAACTTCCGTTGTCCGAGACCGATCCCGTCGAACCCTGAACCCTGTCGGACCCCGAACCCCCGGAACCCCAAGTTCGTCGAGACCCCCTAATGTGTGAACCTTTTCCCGAGCCCCTATTTTATAAATGCTAAATATAAAACCTGTTGCATATTAATCATTCATCTCGCATGCATATTTGTGTGGTTTGGGGGCCTTATGCCGATTCACCATATAATTAAATATGGGGCCCATATGCGGGCAAATCTAGTCTTATATTGGCCTCATTTAAATTTGTGCATCGAACCGGTACTATCTCTTGCCCTGTTAATACAACATTTAATTTGCGGGGTAGTTAAATAACTTGAATCGTTTAATTAATTGTCGGGACCCCCGGTTCCGCTTAATCTTGCCTAATTGCATCGCACCTTTGCCATGCCATGCATCATATCATAAGCATGCCGATCTTTTGCCGTAGTATTAAATAGTGTGTCCGGTGTTTCTTCTAGTGTTTTGCTTCTTCGCGGATAAGGCCGTTGAGTTGATGCGAGTGTCGACCCGATCTTCGGATGAACCCTCGACAATGTTTTCAGGCGAGCATCTCCCCCTTTCTACCTATCTTACTTTTATAGTATTTATTTCCCTCCTGTTGATCTATTGCTATCTGTGTTGCGTTGCTCTAGTTTTCGTACCCGTGATATCCCTTGCAGCCTTATATTTCCATGGCCACCTCCTATTACCTGTTGTTTGGTAGATAGTTGGACTTGCGCGTCGTAGTCGCTTGCTCAAGTGCTGTTGCGTGTCGCCATGTACCACAGTTGTTGGAGTGTTGCCACATGTTTGATGTTGGAGATGATCATGGCTTTACTTATCGTTCACTTTAGTTCCCGTTTAACAACTAAAATTGAAGTAGGTAAGCAGAGGCACAGGTGGACAATAGATGTTATTTGGTTGTTAACCGTCCACTTGTGTCCCGTAGGACCCCGAGTACTTGATACCTATTCCTTGAATATTCGCGCTATCCACATCCGGGAGGATTATGGGACCCCCCTGAGCCAGAGCTTGATTCATACTTATTTCCTGGGGCCACAAACTAGTTTGAGGTTTTATTTATGATCCTGTACTTATGCCATGCTACTGCTTTATTTACGATTGTGCGATGAGCACACTGTACTGTTTTGGATTGTGACCCGTTTATGCGGTATCGACAAGCCCAGTTTTGGGTTCCTAGTCGCTTACAGCCGGCCCCACAAACCTTGAGTCCGTCTCGGAGTCAGCTAGCTTCGTTGCGGGTGTACTCAACGGGGTGGCCCCCGGAAATATTTCTGAATCTTGTGATTGCTTTATCGTGATGGCCTCGTTGGGTTTTGATTTGGTTTTTCCGAGGTTGATCGAGTGTGTGTTGCTATTGGTGCACCCCGGCCGGGTAAAACTTTCTGAAAGCCGTGTCCGCGGTTATGGACGACTTGGAGCACAGTATCTCGATCATAGACAACTATAACTAAAGTAGTGCTATAAATTTGACTTTATAATGACTAGTAATCAGCTGCACTATAATGGAATGGCTAAATAAAACTGCCTACAATTTCTTGTTTGGGTGTCGCTTGCGACCATTGTACCTGACTAGTAAGTATTGCAACTACAACGGAATGGCTAAATAAAAGTACCAACAACTGCTGGGTTTTTGGGTTATCTCATGTTAATTGTATCTGACTAGTAAATGTCGCAACTACAACGGAATGGTTAACTAAAAGTGCGCACTGCTTATTTTATCAGGATGATTGTCTACACCTGACTAGTAATTGCTGCAACGATTACTGAATAAATAAAACTGCCAACGGTGTGAGTTCCTCGGTTGACTTCCTCGTTTGGTCTCGAGGGGGGAAACACCAGGATGGGTTTGCTTGATGGTAGTATCAGGTTGGTTCCGAATAGGTCTTTCTTACCCCTCTCTGATAGCCGCCAGTTGTATCGAGTCTCTATAGGTTGTTCAGTGCATGCTGCCACTGCCGCTTCAGTCCACCATACCTATGTAGGCGAGGACCGCCGAACTCTAGCCTCGCCGTGTACTGGCCTCAGTACTGACGCTCCTCTTTTCCTTTGCCCTTTGTCGGCACCCCTTTTGTTTAAGCAGGTTTTGAGATCGACGTTGTTAGCAGGGTTACCCTTCCGGCTTGGCCTGGGCAGGGTTATGGACGCCATTGGTTATTTTTCAGGGCTCTTAGCCCCATTTGCATCTTGTCCGTAGCTGGACGCTCTATCATTTTCAAGGTGATTTGGATCTTTGTACTGTATATCTGTATTCTTGACTCTTTGAGTCGCTGTTGTATATATCTGTTCTATGGGTCCCATCGAGGACTGTTGTGTAATGTTATTACTTCGTTTTCCACCCGCACGAAAGTGCCTGGTGGGCACCTTTGAATCGTTTCTATGCGGGTTTGGCTGGAATCGCTAAAACTTGCATAGGTCCGATTCTGAGGGTGTTACAGAGTGGTATCAGAGCTCAGCAGTTACGATACCCCACAAGTCCAGCCTGTAGGATAACCTAGCTAACGGCCGAAGTAGAGTGTCAAAACTATTTTTGAAAAATCGGTTGGATAGTTCTGATTAGGTCTGATTTTACTCCTTACCCCTCTGCTGCTCTCCTCTCACCTCTGCGTGTTTTGAATCTACTCTCTTATCTTTCTTCGAGTCCAGGATTTCTCGCGGTTGGGTTTCCGTCGTATCTTTAGGGTTTCGCTTTCTCCTTTTATAACGGAGGAGCTACGATCATCAAATCTGCAACTTGTCTGTTGTACCCTTCATCCAATCTTTTTGTTCTTGAACTCTTTATCTATATGTGTTCCTTGCTGGATATCCGTGTCGTTGAAAAACATATGAGAAGGACGAGCATTGGTGAAGTTGGAGTATACCTTGAGCATGTGTTGTTCATGCCAATGGAACCATCGCGGAACCTAATCATTGTGTCTTTCATACGAGTTCTGTTGTATCTTCCGGTGTTTTCCGATGTGATGACCTCATCTACATCAGATCCAACGCAGATCTGGCATCATCCCTTTGTTCCGAATACCGCCTGTGAAGATCTTCATTCTAAAATCTCGAGAGTTGAGTTGCCTGATTTTCCTATTCATGTATAGAGTTGATAGTTTGGGTACGGGATGGACTGATCACCCTACCCGACTCTTACTGTCCGCTCTGTACATAGAACTGGTGGATCAATGTAACTTTTCCTCTTCTAATGGAAGTTAGAGGTGGCCTTATCGTTTGATACCTCTACCTTTGTCCTTTGTTCCTCCGGAGTGTTCTCTCGACGGTCAGGAACAACGACCCTTTGTTGGTGGTGTCGCCGATTTCAAGATGAATAAGGAACCCTCGTTAGTGGTGTCGCGAGGATCTACACGATGCGAGAAGACGCAGAGCGCTGACCTTCTTTCCGGTACCATGAGGCGGATCTCGAGGGCGAGATCCATTGTTAGTGGTGTCGAATTGTGGCATCCCGCAAAAACCACTACTAGAAAATCGCGTTGTTTTTGTGCATTGCATCATCATGACCACATGCTCATGTCATCATGCCACATTGCATTTGAGCATCGTCATCATCTTGCATTTGTTTGCATAAAACTATTTGCGGAAAACCTGTTTTTGTTTTCTAAACGCCCCGTCTATGTTCCAAACGCAAAACCCGGGTCACCGGATTATTTTGTTTTGTTTGCTATCGGGTTGCAAAAGTCTGTTTGAAATAAATAAATTATTTAATTATTTTAGTGGGGGCAGTCGAACGGGCCGATTCGACCCAGTCGACCACCCCCGGAATAAAATCGGTCCACCTAAACCAGCCTACCCGAATCCTAAAACTACCCAAACCTATCCTACCCACCTATCCCAGCTCGCCACCTCACCCCTCCCCCAATTCTCTACCCACCTTGCCACCTCACCAATCCCAGACTTTCCCCCCCTCTCTCTCTTTCTCACACGCCCCACTTCTACCCCTCTCTCTCCCTCTCCCTGTCCCTGGGCCCCACCCCACAGCCACCCACCAACCACACAACCCCACTCTCCCTGGGTCCCACACGCACACCTCACACAGCACACACCGACCCAGCCCCCTCCCCACGCGGTCAACTCGCGCCGGCCCCACCCCAGGCCCACCTTCCAACCGCGTCCTCCCTCCACCACCTGGAACCGTCCCCGTGCCCCGGTCCCACCCCCACCCCCCCCACCCGCGGCCCCGTCCCCACCTCGCGCTTCTCTCCTCCCACGCGACCCTCTCTCCCCCGACGCATCTTCCTCCCTCCTCTCTGCCTCGCTCCCTCTCCCTCCCTGGCCGGCTTCGCCCTCCACCTCCCGACGGCGCCCGCGGGCCGCGGCCCCGCCTCCGTCACCAACCACCGCCCGTCGACGGCCGCCCTTCCCCTCGGCTCCGCCGCCCGCGGCCGAGCGCGCCCCGCCCTCCGCCACCGGCCGCTGCCGTGCCCGCCTCCCGCTCTCTCCGCCTCCTTCTCGCTGGCCGACAGAAGCCGGCGCCGCCGCCCGCTGCCTCCATCGCCGACCTCGCCGTCCTCCGGCCGCCTCGCCCTCGCCCCTCTTCCCCGGCCCGGCCGCACCCCCGACGCCGCCATCGGCCTCCTCCGCCGACCTCGCCGGCCTCCCGCGCTAGCCCGACCCTCCCCGATCTCCCTCCTCTCACCTTCCCCCGCTCATCACCAACCGCGTCCGCGTCGCTCGGCCCCGCATGCCCCAGCGCCCCTGGACGCCTCCTCCGTCGCCCGAGCGTCGCCGGCCTCAGCCGCCGCCGCCTCCTTCATCTCCGGCCGACGCAAGCTCCGCCTCGTCTCTGCTTCATCCGTGAGGGTCCTTCCCTGCCGAACGTGTGCGGCTGCTATGTGTATGAGCGCGTGCACGACCCCGGCCAGGTCCATGCTATGAACAATGTTCCTGGTCCCTGTTGTCTCCTATGATGGTGGGACTCAACGTCCAAGAACATTGCTATGCTCGTGTGACGATGTGTTTCGCCGGGAAGCTATCCATGACTGTGTTCTGTTGCTGCCATCGACAATACCTTCCAAGACCTGGCGCAGACCAAGATCGACACAGACCATCCAAGTTGGATCCTCAAGTACTTCAGTATGGGACCTGGAGGCGGCGATGCAAGAGTTCTCCTTCCTGGAACGCCATGACCTCCTTCCCGGATCCGATGATGTGAAGCCCCGGATTTGGAAGAACCGAAGACCGAACCCGAACCCCCGGAACCATCAAGACCTGCGTCACGGATACACCGAGTTCGCCATCGAGGAAACCAAGGTCGTCGACATGGAACCGATGGACGCCAAGTACTTCACCCCGAATGCCAGAACCGACCCGTCACGGGAACGCGACAAGATCGACTTCCGTTGTCCGAGACCGATCCCGTCGAACCCTGAACCCTGTCGGACCCCGAACCCCCGAAACCCCAAGTTCGTCGAGACCCCCTAATGTGTGAACCTTTTCCCGAGCCCCTATTTTATAAATGCTAAATATAAAACCTGTTGCATATTAATCATTCATCTCGCATGCATATTTGTGTGGTTTGGGGGCCTTATGCCGATTCACCATATAATTAAATATGGGGCCCATATGCGGGCAAATCTAGTCTTATATTGGCCTCATTTAAATTTGTGCATCGAATCGGTACTATCTCTTGCCCTGTTAATACAACATTTAATTTGCGGGGTAGTTAAATAACTTGAATCGTTTAATTAATTGTCGGGACCCCCAGTTCCGCTTAATCTTGCCTAATTGCATCGCACCTTTGCCATGCCATGCATCATATCATAAGCATGCCGATCTTTTGCCGTGGTATTAAATAGTGCGTCCGGTGTTTCTTCTAGTGTTTTGCTTCTTCGCGGATAAGGCCGTTGAGTTGATGCGAGTGTCGACCCGATCTTTGGATGAACCCTCGACAATGTTTTCAGGCGAGCATCTCCCCCTTTCTACCTATCTTACTTTTATAGTATTTATTTCCCTCCTGTTGATCTATTGCTATCTGTGTTGCGTTGCTCTAGTTTCCGTACCCGTGATATCCCTTGCAGCCTTATATTGCCATGGGCACCTCCTATTACCTGTTGTTTGGTAGATAGTTGGACTTGCGCGTCGTAGTCGCTTGCTCAAGTGTTGTTGCGTGTCGCCATGTACCACAGTTGTTGGAGTGTTGCCACATGTTTGATGTTGGAGATGATCATGGCTTTACTTATCGTTCACTTTAATTCCTGTTTAACAACTAAAATTGAAGTAGGTAAGCAGAGGCACAGGTGGACAATAGATGTTATTTGGTTGTTAACCGTCCACTTGTGTCCCGTAGGACCCCGAGTACTTGATACCTGTTCCTTGAATATTCGCGCTATCCACATTCGGGAGGATTATGGGACCCCCCTGAGCCAGAGCTTGATTCATACTTATTTCCTGGGGCCACAAACTAGTTTGAGGTTTTATTTACGATCCTGTACTTATGCCATTCTACTGCTTTATTTACGATTGTGCGAGGAGCACACTGTACTGTTTAGGATTGTGACCCGTTTACGCGGTATCGACAAGCCCAGTTTTGGGTTCCCAGTCGCTTACAGCCGGCCCCACAAACCTTGAGTCCGTCTCGGAGTCAGCTAGATTCGTTGCGGGTGTACTCAACGGGGTGGCCCCCGGAAATATTTCTGAATCTTGTGATTGCTTTGTCGTGAAGGCCTCGTTGGGTTTTGATTTGGTTTTTCCGAGGTTGATCGAGTTTGTGTTGCTATTGGTGCACCCCGGCCGGGTAAAACTTTCTGAAAGCCGTGTCCGCGGTTATGGACGACTTGGAGCATAGTATCTCGATCATAGACAACTATAACTAAAGTAGTGCTATAAATTTGACTTTATAATGACTAGTAATCAGCTGCACTATAATGGAATGGCTAAATAAAACTGCCTACAATTGCTTGTTTGGGTGTCGCTTGCGACCATTGTACCTGACTAGTAAGTATTGCAACTACAACGGAATGGCTTAATAAAAGTACCAACAACTGCTGGGTTTTTGGGTTATCTCATGTTAATTGTATCTGACTAGTAAATGTCGCAACTACAACGGAATGGTTAACTAAAAGTGCCCACTGCTTATTTTATCAGGATGATTGTCTATACCTGACTAGTAATTGCTGCAACGATAACTGAATAAATAAAACTGCCAACAGTGTGAGTTCCTCGGTTGACTTCCTCGTTTGGTCTCGAGGGGGGAAACACCATGATGGGTTTGCTTGATGGTAGTATCAGGTTGGTTCCGAATAGGTCTTTCTTACCCCTCTCTGATAGCAGCCAGTTGTATCGAGTCTCTATAGGTTGTTCAGTGCATGCTGCCGCTGCCGCTTCAGTCCACCATACCTATGTAGGCGAGGACCGCCGAACTCTAGCCTCGCCGTGTACTGGCCTCAGTATTGACGCTCCTCTTTTCCTTTTCCCTTTTTCGGCACCCCTTTTGTTTAAGCAGGTTTTGAGATCGACGTCGTTAGCAGGGTTACCCTTCCGGCTTGGCCTGGGCAGGGTTATGGACGCCATTGGTTATTCTTCAGGGCTCTTAGCCCCATTTGCATCTTGTCCGTAGCTGGACGCTCTATCATTTTCAAGGTGATTTGGATCTTTGTACTGTATATCTATATTCTTGACTCTTTGAGTCGCTGTTGTATATATCTGTTATGTGGGTCCCATCGAGGACTGTTGTGTAATGTTATTACTTCGTTTTCCACCCGCACGAAAGTGCCTGGTGGGCACCTTTGAATCATTTCTATGCGGGTTTGGCTGGAATCGCTGAAACTTGCATAGGTCCGATTCTGAGGGTGTTACATCCTTCGTCTTGATGATGGCAGACTTGTGGTTGCAATAGTCACGGCAGTTGTCCAACTCCTGCTGACGATCATACATCATAAAGCTAAGGTGGTCCAATTGAGTCTTCAGCTCAGGGTGGTATGGGTCTTCCAGTGGTTGTCCATTTGCATCACGCCTTGGGCAAAACTCAAAGCGAGTACCCTTTATCTGATTGATGCTCTGCCCACACAGACGGGAAAGAGCTTCCTGCATTTCTCTGGCAAGTCCATCGAGCCAGTTGTTTTCCCTCAAGGTAAACTGAATTCCCTCCGCAGTGGGAGGTTCAATCTTTACTCGAATACTTGCAACAATTAGCCACTGCAGATCTTCTCCTCCTTGATCATTGAGTTGAGCTCCAAAGAACTCGGGGTGTGGACGCTCCAGAAGTTCCGAAAGCTGATCCAGATCCCTCTCAAAGATAAGGTCTCCCCCATTCCCAAGTTGGTAAAACTTTTTGTACTTCACGTCCATCTATAAAAATAGAGGATTAGTAGATTAGCAGAGTGATCAAGTGTGTCAAAATTTTATGTATTTTGCAAGAGTTTTTGAGGAACATGAATTTTTATGAAAGAATCAAAGAGATAAGAATGAGAATAAGTTTTTGTAAATATTTGTTTTCTTTGGTTTTTGAAACTAAGTTTTTGATTCAAACGTCCAGTCTAACTAGGGTCTCCTATGGTCAGGATGGCTCTGATACCAACTTGTCAACACCCGGATTTTTCAATCCTAGATGCCTGTTATGCCATACATCGCAATCCCAGGATTACCATTTTTGCGAGACATAACAGAATTGGATACCATAGTACATCATCCATTACAAACGATACATAAGTTCTTACACAAATAGGGATCTCATGATCCAGTTCTTAATACAACATCAAGCAGCGGAATACGTAACAATAACGGTAGCGTAGGCGAAGCTCCATCTTCGGGGTCACAGGCAATGCTGACGATGGGAGATGATCCTAGTTCTCGTAACCTTCCTGGGGTCCATCTTCCGGGTACTCCTCTTCATAGTCTGGCCATGGGAATAGCCAGGGACAAAGCCATGAGTACTCTTTAAGTACTCGCAAACTAATACTAATAGGTAAAGGTTTTTTTTGGATAATAGGACACTAGGCTCTAGGGTTGTTTTGCAAAAGCCAGATTTATCTCTACTAAGCTCCAAAGCTAGTCACAATTTTATAAATCCTAAGAGGGAACTTGTATTTAATATCACAACTCTGTTGTGGTCGATTCAAAGTCTCAATTCATCTCACAGGTCATTTTGAAAAGTCTGACGGGGGAACAATATGGCCACTCTAACTGTCCATAACCGCGGACGCGGCTATTCGAATAGTTTGACACTCTGCAGAGATTGTACACTTTCACCACAACATTTGATACATCCGTCAGGAACAAATCCTGAATTCACCATACTCAGTATGCGGATAATCAATCCTAACCTTTCGATTACACGCCCTAGTACAAGCACCTCTCCTGTGATTTGGCCTCCCAACCATGACCAACTGTCATCTTGGGTACTGCACAGGTGGACAATCTTCACAAGGTAGCCTCAGCTCAAACCTTGGCCGTGAGGGAACTAATACTAAGGAATATAAGTTTCCAGTCAAGCCCTACCCAATATTTGGGTATTGTGGTTGTACGATAAAATTGGAATGGTATCGCATCCACACAACCATCGGTTTTATAAAGGGCTAAGGCTCATGCCTCAACATTTTTATCACCAAAATTCTCAAGTGTTTGGAAACACATGTCCAAAACATTTCAATAGAATGATCCATCATTCCAAGGTTTTCATAACCATTTTCCACCAAGTATTCCCATCTAAAGTTGATCAAGTTTTATGCTTAGCACTAGCATCTATAGGTGGGGGTAGTAATGATGAGGGGTGGTAACTAGTGGAGTTTCAACTAAGTACAACCTTATGTCTCAGGCTGATGTCAAGGTTTCTAACTTAGGCCAAATTTTATGCTCTTTATGCAACCTTCAGCATCTTTCCAATATCTACCAGTCACTTAAGTAAACTCTAAGTAAGCTTTGATAAAGAAATAAAGTAAGAAGCTTGCACATAAAACTAGGATTGGTTTATCAAATGGGTAGGGTCACATATGAATAAGGCATAGTAACAAGTAGAGGTTTGTTGCATCAGTAGGGTATCCTGCAAGTGTTAGCTTGCATCAATGTCAATATAATCTTTCACATTCACTAGTAGTATTAGGCTTGCAAGGTTACTAGCTTGCCTTGTGCAGAGCAGTGGTTGAAGTTCTCCTCGGCTTCTGCTTCGTAGTATCCTCCTTCCCCCTCGTATCCTTGGTCGGTACTAGCGTCTATGAATAAATACGAGGTACACAATCACCAAACAATACTTAACTACTTGCAATCATCACACACAAGGGTCCTATGGATGATCTAGCATCATCCCTAACATTACAAGGTTAAGGCTTGGTTTAAATCTTTTTATTTTTTTAGAAAAGTAATTTCTACTCATTGAAAAACTACTTAAGATTTAATATTCTCCAAACCCAACATTGGATCATGTTGACACATGTCATCACCACATATTGTAGTCCATGGGAATGTGATTTAAAGTGGTGTCACAATTTAATAAGGTTTTACCCTTTTATTTTAATTAATTAAAGTGGCTAAAAATGCTTATGTAGCATTCTTTTATTACTTGAACATTATTTCTGCAAGTAAACCTATATATTTTTATATATTCTGAAAGGTATGGTTAAATGTGATTTTTGAGAGTTGGAATCAACTAAAAAGCTATTATGGTTTAAATTTTAAAAATGTTTGAATGCAGAAAAGCTTCTGCCTTGTTATTTTTACCATGGGTGATCTATAGATCCAAATGACTCGAATCCAACGGGCTTGGATTCAGCATTCACATACCTTTCCAACAAAATTGGTTTCATTCAATTTGGTGCACTGAATCGATCTGGGTTGATTTTTGAAGTTGGGTACAGAAGTGTGTTTGAATTGAAATAGAAAAAGTTTAATTTGAATAACTGGGCTGCACGGGAAAAATTACTGGGCCGTCCTGCTAAGCACAGTGCTCCCGCGGGCTGCTTAAGTGGGTGTCCCCACTCATCAGTGACACGGGTCTGGGCGAAGCGGTATGGGGCGACGTGGATCGTTCGATCTAGTTCTAATCTAACGGCTGTGAGTCATCGTCGACACGAGACAACTCCGGCGAGAACAAAACCTAGCGCGGCCAGTGAGGGTCGCTGGGGGCTCACCGGGGTACTGGATAGAGGGTTGGCGAGGCGGGCGAACGAAGAAGTCGACGACGGCGAACTCAGGGGTGGTCGCGGCAGCTCCTGGGGCGGCTCCAATCGCTGGCTCCCTTCTTCTCCGGCAGCAGCAGGCTCCAGTGAAATTCCAGTGTTGTGGTGCTCGCCTTGCTTTGAGAATGGTGTGGCACGATCAGTGAGGAGAGGGGAGTGAGATGGTGTGAAGAAATCATGCGGGGGTGGCCTCTATTTATAGTCGAGCGAGGGGACCGTCGGGGCGCACGGTGAGCTCATCGAGGGCGATGTTACAGGCGGCTAAAGGCATGGGAAAGGGTAGGGGACGGTGCGGTGTCTCCTGGTGATGCCCAATGACATGGTCTCGAGGCATGGGGCGGTGTGGTTTGGTCTGGAACGGTGGGTGCTCTGCGCGACAGAGGCGGCGTCTTCGACGGCGGGCGGTGGCTATGCGGCACGGGGCGGCAAATGGGGATGTCTGGCGGTCTCCCGGGTCGGTGGGGATTGTGTATGCACGCGGCGAGGGCGACGCGCGGTCTGTGGGCGATGGTCGAGGGTGGCGCTCTGGCGCATGCTCGGCATGGTCTGGGCGCGGCTTTTGCGCGTGGTCCAGGGCTTGGCAACGCTCGCGGCTGGGACAGTGAGTGGCGATGGACGGTGGGCTGCCTCCCAGACATGCTGGCTAGGCTTGCTGTTGCTCCTAGCTTGCTGTCGAATATGGGGTCGCAAGAGGGTGCTCGGCTATTCACCATTGATGACAATGGCAAGCTCATAGTGGTGCTAGTGCCTGGCTAATCTTCCTAGATGATCTACTGAGTTGTGTGTGAGCTAAATGGGGAACCAGTTAGGCAAGAATCACTGCTCACAATAGTGTTTGATGTTTGTTTGATTTGTGTCTGCAACCTGTTTGATGAAATGGCCGCATGAAATCAAGTTTTGAATTTTGAAATGATTTTTGGTGGGTTTGCTAGATTGGTGCTGGTGAGTCTGCAGATGCTTGGGTTTTGAAAATTGAGCTTGTTTGAGTAGTTTTTGAAAAAGTGGGATCTTCCCATATGATAAAGATACAATTTTGAATTGTCATTTAAACTATGCATTTGAAAGTTTCTAGATGATCACAAAGTGGGCCTTGATACCTTGTTATGAGTACATTCAAGGGGTGCAAAGATCCAGAAAAGTTTCTGTTAGGTTCTGAAAGTTTGAGACAGCCAAAGTAGGCATGTGAGTTAAATTGGCCAAAATGACCATTCATTTCATATATGTGTTTTTATTTACTTGCCTTTAGGAAAAGTGTGGGAAATGTTTTAGATGATGTTTATTTCACCTAAGAAACATTTTACAAGCAATGAAACAAACAAACAAACAAGGTGGTTTTAAAGGATTTCAAAATCCATGCATACACATATGCATGCATTCATGATTTCATTTAGAAAAGTTTTTGTTGACCTTAATTTTGATGATTAGAATTTGATGATCCAAGCTTAGTATTTTTGGGATGTTACATGATATCCGGCATGATTAAGATTGGGGCTGAAATCAATCTCCTCTTGAGTTCTTGAAAACTCGCTTCACATTTGTCTGTCCATTCAGACTTCTTGTACTTCTTCAGCAATTGGGTCATGGGTCTGGCGATACTCGAGAATCCTTCTACGAACTTGCGGTAATATCCCGCCAATCCGAGAAATGCACGGACTTGGGTTTGGGTGGTTGGGGCTTGCCAATCGTCGACATCTTTCACCTTGGCAGGGTCAACGGCAATTCCTCCGGCTGATACAATGTGGCCGAGGAATCTTACCTCCTGTAACCAGAATTCACATTTGCTAAACTTGGCATACAACTGGTGCTCTCTAAGGATTCCTAGAATGGTCCTTGGGTGTAGCTCATGTTCTTCTTCTGATTTTGAATAAATTAGAATGTCATTGATGAAAACAACGACAAACTTATCCAGGAAGTCCATAAAAATCTTATTCATGAGATTCATGAAATAAGCGGGGGCATTGGTTAATCCAAAAGGCATGACGATATACTCGTATAATCCATATTTGGTGGTAAAGGCAGTCTTTGGAATATCCTCTGCATGAATCTTGAGTTGATGATAGCCAGTTCTAAGATCAATCTTAGAAAACACTTTGGCACCGGTCAACTGATCAAAGAAATCTTCTATCTCGGGCAATGGGTACTTGTTCTTGATAGTGACATCATTCAACTTCCGATAATCCGTACACAAATGATTACCTCCATCCTTCTTGTCCACAAACAAGACAGGTGATCTCCATGGTGATGCACTTGGTTGAATCAATCCAATTTCCAACATGGCATCTAGTTGCTTCTTCAATTCTGCTAGTTTAGACGGGTTCATACTATATGGTCTCTGGGCTATGGGTCCTGTTCCGGGGATTACTTCAATGATAAACTCGATATCCCGATCTGGGGGCATACCGGGCAAAACATCTGGAAATACATCGGGGTATTCACAGACTATCCGGACTTGGTCAATGGTAGGTTGGGCTATACTCTTGTTGCACTTGAATTGACGAGGTAAGGTTTCAGATACATGCTCGACTGATATTCTGGCTGTACTGGTCATGGTTATGGCTTTCTTGGCACAATTAATTAATCCTTTATATTTGGCCATCCAATCCATTCCTAGTACTACTTCCAAACATTTAGTTCCGAGTACTATCAGATTAGCATACAAATCTATGCCATGCATTCTGATAGGGACGGCTTTGCAAATTTGCCTAGCTTTGGTAGTTGAACCGGGGATTTGAACAATCATAACATGCTTCAGTTTGGTTGGTTGAATATTACTAGTGCATGCAAATTCTTCGGTGAAAAATGAGTGCGATGCACCAGAATCAAACAACACTCTAGCAAGTACTGAATTAACAGAAAACATACCCAGCACGACGTCTGGCGCTTCCTGAGCTTCTTCAACATGCATGAGAAAAAGACGGCCGTTGCAGTTGAGCAAATTCCCTGGGGCAAACCTTCTTCCAGGCTGAACATGACGCTGCTGCTGAGCTGGAGCATTTGCATTGGGGGCTATGGCATTCTTCTTGGGGCACTCATTGGAGTAGTGGCCTTCATTTCCATAGTCATAAGAAGTCACTTGCGACTTGTCCTTTGCTGCAACAGGCATAACATTACTTACAGTCCTCGGGGCAGTGTTGGTGTTGGCGGCAGCATTGTTGTGGTTGAACTTGGGTGGGGCACGGTTGAAATTGTTGGAGTTGCCGGGGTTTCCACAGTTGGGATAGGTCGAACGGTTCATCGGGGGTCTGTTGTTTCTTGGGGAAAATCCTGGAGATGGGTTAGGGTGATACTTTGGGGTCTGATGGGTTCCTGGCTGATGCATCATGCGATGCTTGCGGTTCTCATTGGCTTGGTTGATCTTTCCTTCCATCTGGATGGCAGAGTCGACAAGGGCTTCAATATCAGCAAAAGGGATATTTACTAACACCGTCTGCATCTCATCGTGCAGACCATTCAAGAATCTTTCTTTCTTCTTGGCTTCAGTGTTGATCTCATCCGGGGCATACCTAGCTAATGACAAGAATTTGTCACGGTATTCCACTATGGTCATCTGTCCTTGCTTCAGTACTCTAAACTCATCTCTCATCTTCTTGATCAAACCCGGTGGCACATGGGTTCTGCTAAACTTGACCTTGAATTCCTCCCAGGTCATCATCTGTCCTCCGGTCATTGCACGAACGCTGTTCCACCATGTTCTTGCTGTAGGGTTTCGTATCATGGAAAACAAAAATTTTCTATCGCATACAAACAAACAAGCCAAGATCTATCTACTAGATTGTAGCAACGAGTCGATGGAATAACTTACCCTCAAAGATTCCAAAGTGTTTAACGAGAGCGGATTCTCGTGGGTGATGTAGTCGTACTCTTCCCGATCTCAAGATCGCGTAGACGATCCTTCCGGCGCTGCGTTCCGGCAGCGCTCCCGCAGTTGGTCACACGTTCGGTACTCGACGAAGACCTTCCTCTCCCTTGTTCCAGTAGGCAGCGGAGGTTGTAGCACTCTCCTCGCGATTCCGGCAGCACAACGGCGTGGTACCGGAAGTAGAGGGGAGATCTCGCAGGGCTTCGCCTTAAGCCGGAGCGAGTATGGTGGAGTATGAGAGAGCTCCTCGGTGATCTAGGGTTTAGACACACCAAGGAGGAGGTGCTAGAGCCGGCGGCTAGGGTTCCGGGGACCCCCAAGTCGGCGGCTAGGGCAAAACCCTAGGGGGCGGCGGCGGCTATGGTGGTAGGCGCCAAGCTAGGGTTAGAGGAGAGGTACTTGTGTGTCTAGAGGAGGGAGCCCTGCCCCTCCTTATATAGGTGGAGGGGCCGGCGGCCAAGGGGAGGGAGGGGAGTCCCTCCCCAACTCGGCTTGGAGGGGGCGCCGCCGGTTGGAGGAGGGATTCCCTCCCCAACTCGGTTTCCCACGTCCCACTAGCTATTTGACTTTTCAAACTAGGATTTGAATTAATCCTTTATTTGGAACAGCGATGACACTTAGTACATGATGCAATCATTCCAATATGCAATGACACATTCATGTACCCCTTCCCCTCCGGAGTGTCGGACATTCTGGAACCTTCTAGAACATTCCCGATGAAAACACCGGAATCATTTCCGAACTCCGAAACGGGACTTTCCTTATATGAATCTTATTCTTCGGACCATTCCGGATCTCCTCGTGATATCCCGGATCCCATCCGAGACTCCGAACAACATTCGGTCTCATTCTCATAATACCATAACTACTCAAACAACGTCGAATCCTTAAGTGTGTCTCCCTACGGTTCGTGAATTATGCGGACATGATCGAGACACTTCTCTGAACAATAACCAATAGAGGAATCTGGAAATTCATATGGCTCCCACATATTTCTACGATTACTTTGCGATCGAATGAACCACTTGTTGGAGATATGCCCTAGAGGCAATAATAAATGTAGTTATTATTATATCTTTGTGTTTATGATAAATGTTTACATTCATGCTATAATAGTATTAACAAGGAAACATTGATACTTGTGTGATTTGTAAACTTAATTTGAAGTCCCTAGTATAGCCTCTATACTTCACTAGCTTTTTGGTTGATTAATGATTGTGGTTTCCCTATCATGAACATTGAGATGTTATCAACAACAAGATCATATCGTTAGGAGAATGATATGGTGGACATACTCCTATAGATAAGCGTAGCATAAAGATCAAGTCATTTCAATAGTTCAATTGTTATATGCTTTCTGATACATAGTAACCTAATTCCTTCGACCATGAGATCATGCATATCACCTTTACCGGATGGATGCTTTGATGACATCAAACACCACACCGTAACTGGGTGGTTATAAAGGTGGCATTGAGTGTTCGGAAAGTATTGGTTGAGACACATGGATCAAGAGTGGGATTTGTCCATCCATATGACGGATAGATATACTCTGGGCCCTCTCGGTGGAATGTCATCCAATTAGCTTGCAAGCATGTGACTTGGTCACAAGGGATCACATATCACGGGAACGAGAAAATAGTACTTATCAGTAACGAGGTTGAACTAGGTATGTAGAGATACCGACGATCATGACCTCGGATAAGTAACATATCGTGAGACAAAAGGAAATTGGTATCATATGTAAGTGGTTCATTCGATCGCAAAGTAATCGTAGAAATATGTGGGAGCCATATGAATTTCTAGATTCCTCTATTGGTTATTGTTCGGAGAAGTATCTCGATCATGTCCGCATAATTCACGAACCGTAGGGAGACACACTTAAGGATTCGACGTTGTTTGAGTAGTTATGGTATTATGAGAAAGAGACCGAATGTTGTTCGGAGTCTCGGATGGGATCCGGGATATCACGAGGTGATCCGGAATGGTCCGGAGAATAAGATTCATATAAGGAAAGACCCGTTTCGGAGTTCGGGAATGATTCCGGTGTTTTCATCGGGAATGTTCTAGAAGGTTCCGGATTGTCCGGCACTCCGGGGGGAAGGGGTACATGAATGTGTCATTACATATTGGAATGATTGCATCATGTACTAAGTGTTCTTGCTGTCCCAAATAAAGGATTAAATTGAATCCTAAAATAGAAAAGTCAAATGTCCAGTTTGAAAGTCAAACGGCTAAAACAAGAAACTGTGGGAAACAAGCAAGAGGAGTTGGAAACCAACTTGGAGGAGGAGTTCCTCTCCTCCAAGCCGGCGGCCAGCCCTAGGCCGAGTTGGGGAGGGACTCCCTCCCTCCCTGGCGCGCCAAGACCCTCCACCCATAAAAGGAGGGGCAGGGCTCCCCTCCTAGCACACACAAGTTCCTATCTTCTACCTCCGGTTTAGAGCCGTTTGGGTTTAGAGCTTCTAATTGCTTTAGCCTTCGGTTTAGAGCCTTCTAATTGGTTTAGAGCCTTCTAATTGGTGTGTCTAATTACTAGACCACTAATAGCCTCTCTCATACTCCACCATACTCGCACCAGCTTAAGGCGAAGCCCTGCGGGATTTCCCCTCTACTTCCGGTACCACGCCGTTGTGCTGCCGGAATTGCGAGGAGAGTGCTACAACCTCCGCTGCCTGCTGGAACAAGGGAGAGGAAGGTCTTCGTCGAGTACCGAACGTGTGACCGACTGCGGGAGCGCTGCCGGAACGCAGCGCCGGAAGGATCGTCTACACGATCTTGAGATCGGAAAGAGTACGACTACATCACCCACGAGAATCCGCTCTCGTTAAACGCTTTGGAATCTTAGAGGGTAAGTTATTCCATCGACTCGTTGCTACAATCTAGTAGATAGATCTTGGCTTGTTTGTTTGTATGCGATAGAAATTTTTTGTTTTCCATGCTACGAACCCCTACACCACTTACATACGATACCAATTTCCCTTTGTCTCACGATAGTTTACTTATCCGAGGTTATGATCGTCGGTATCTCTGCATACCTAGTTCAACCTCGTTACCGATAAGTACTCTTTTCTCGTTCCCATGATATGTGATCCCTTGTGAGCCAGTCACATGCTTGCAAGCTAATTGGATGACATTCCACCGAGAGGGCCCAGAGTATATCTATCCGTCATATGGATGGACAAATCCCACTCTTGATCCATGTGTCTCAACCAATACTTTCCGAACACTCAATGCCACCTTTATAGCCACCCAGTTACGGTGTGGTGTTTGATGTCATCAAAGCATCCATCCGGTAAAGGTGATATGCATGATCTCATGGTCGAAGGAATTAGGTTACTATGTATCAGAAAGCATATAGCAATTGAACTATTGAAATGACTTGATCTTTATGCTACGCTTATCTATAGGAGTATGTCCATCATATCATTCTCCTAACGATATGATCTTGTTGTTGATAACATCTCAATGTTCATGATAGGGAAACCACAATCATTTATCAACCAACAAGCTAGTGATGTATAGAGGCTATACTAGGGACTTCAAATTAAGTTTACAAATCACACAAGTATCAATGTTTCCTTGTTAATACTATTACAGCATGAATGTAAACATTTATCATAAACACAAAGATATAATAATAACTACATTTATTATTGCCTCTAGGGCATATCTCCAACAGTCTCCCACTTGCACTAGAGTCATCTAATCTAGATTACATGGTAATATACCGAACACCCATGGCAGTTTGGTGTTGGTCATGTTTTGCCCTCGGGAGAGGTTTAGTCAATGGATCCGCCACATTCAGATCTGTGTGTACTTTGCAAATCTTTATATCCCCATCTTGGATATGTTCTCGAATAGCGTGAAAACGTAGCTTGATGTGCTTCAGCTTCTTGTGTGACCTTGGTTCTTGCGCATTGGCTATGGCGCCCATGTTATCACAGTAGATAGACATTGGGTCCTGCGCACTAGGAACCACACCCAGCTCTGTAATGAACTCTTTCATCCATATCGCTTCTTGTGAAGCCTCCGAAGCATCCATGTATTCCGATTCAGTTGAAGATCTCGCCACAACGCTTTGCTTTGCACTCCTCCAGCTAACTGCTGCACCATTCATAATAAATACGTATCCAGATTGTGATTTAGAATCATCCGGATCGGTGTTCCAACTAGCATCGGTGTAACCATTAACAACGAGTTGTTCATCACCTCCATAAGAAAGAACCATATCCTTAGTTCTTCTCAAGTACTTAAGGATGTTTTTGACCGCTGTCCAATGATCCACTCCTGGATCACTTTGATATCTGCTAGTTAAACTAACAGCATATGCAATGTCGGGTCTAGTACATAGCATGGCATACATTAGAGATCCTATGGCTGAGGCATAGGGAGTCTTACTCATCCTTTCTCTATCTTCTGCCGATGTCGGACTTTGAGTTTTACTCAAGGTCGTATTGGCAACATGGGCAAGAACCCTTTCTTGCTATCTTCCATTCCAAATCTCTTTAGAACTTTGTCCAAATATGTACTCTGTGACAATGATATTTGGCGTTTCGATCTATCTCTATAAATCTTTATGCCTAATATGTAAGCTGCTTCGCCAAGATCCTTCATTGAAAAACTATTATTCAAATATTCCTTGACACTATTAAGAAGGTCTACATCATGACCAATCAACAATATGTCATCTACATATAGTATTAAGAATGCTACAGAGCTCCCACTCACTTTCTTGTAAATACAAGCTTCTCCATAAGTTTGTATAGAACCAAAACTTTTAATCACCTTATCAAAACGCTGATTCCAACTTCGGGATGCTTGCTTCAATCCATAGATGGATCGTTGAAGTTTGCATACCTTGTTAGCATCTTTAGGATCGACAAAACCTTTGGGTTGCATCATATACAACTCTTCATCAATGTCTCCATTGAGGAATGCTGTTTTGACATCCATTTGCCTTATCTCATAATCATAATATGCAGCGATTGCTAACATAATCCTCACAGACTTTAGCTTCGCTACTGGTGAGAAAGTCTCATCGTAGTCAACTCCTTGAATTTGTCGATACCCTTTTGCGACAAGTCGAGCTTTATAGACAGTAACATTACCATCATCATCTGTTTTCTTCTTGAAGATCCATTTGTTCTCGACAGCCTTCCGACCATCTGGTAAGTCCACCAAAGTCCATACTTGGTTTTCGTACATGGATCCAATCTCGGATTTCATGGCTTCTTGCCATTTATTGGAATCTGGGCTCATCATCGCTTCCTCATATGTCTCGGGGTCATCGGTGTTATCCACCAACATGACACTCATAACGGGATCATACCAATCTGGAGTGGTACAAGTTCTCGTTGACCTCCGAGGCTCTGTAGCAACTTCAACCGAAGTTTCATGATCATCATCATTAGCTTCCTCTCTAATTGGTGCAGGCACCACAGGAACTTCTTCCGGTGCTGCGCTACTCGCAATTTCGAGAGAAGGTTCGACAACCTCGTCGAGTTCTACTTTCCTTCCAGTCACTTCTTTCGAGAGAAATTCCTTCTCTAGAAAGGATCCATTCTTGGCAACGAAGATTTTGCCTTCGGATCTATGATAGAAGGTATACCCAATAGTTTCCTTCGGGTATCCTATGAAGACGCATTTTTCTGCTTTGGGTTCTAGCTTGTCCGGCTGTAACTTCTTTACATAGGCTTCGCATCCCCAAACTTTAAGGAACGACAATTTAGGTTTCTTCCCAAACCATAATTCATACGGTGTCGTTTCAACGGATTTAGACGGTGCCCTATTTAAAGTGAATGCGGCTGTTTCTAATGCATAACCCCAAAATGATAGTGGTAAATCTGTATGTGACATCATAGAACGAACCATATCTAAGAGAGTTCGATTACGATGTTCAGACACACCATTACGCTATGGTGTTCCCGGCGGTGTCAACTGTGAAAGTATTCCGCATTTCTTCAAATGCTCGCCAAACTCGTAACTTAGATATTCACCTCCACGATCAGAACGCAGAAATTTAATCTTCTTGTTACGTTGATTCTCTACCTCACTTTGAAACTCCTTAAACTTCTCGAAAGTTTCGGACTTATGTTTCATGAAATAGATATACCCATATCTACTCAAGTCATCCATGAAGGTAAGAACATAACGATAACCACCGCGCGATGCTACACTCATTGGACCACACACATCGGTATGTATGATTTCCAATAAGTCCGTAGCTCGCTCCATCATACCAGAAAATGGAGTCTTAGTCATTTTTCCCATCAGACATGCTTCGCATCTTTCAAGTGATTCGAAATCAAGTGATTCAAGAAGTCCATCGGAATGGAGTTTCTTCATACGCTTCACTCCAATGTGACCAAGACGACAGTGCCACATATAGGTCGAGTTATCACTCGATTTCAAACGTTTAGCCTCAATGTTGTTGATATGTGTATTTCCACTATCGAGATTCAATAAGAATAGACCATCTATCAAAGGTGCATGTGCATAAAACATATTACTCATATAAATCGAACAACCATTATTCTCGGACTTAAACAAGTAATCGTCTCGCAATAAACAAGATCCCGATATAATGTTCATGCTTAACGCATGCACCAAATAACAATTATTTAAGTATAAAACTAATACCGATGGTAGATGAAGGGGTAGCGTGCCGACCGCGATCACATCAACCTTTGATCCGTTTCCCACGCGCATCGTCACCTCGTTCTTCGCTAGCTTCCGTTTATTCTGCAGCACCTGTTTCGGGTTACAAATATGAGCAACCGAACCAGTATCAAATACCCAGGCACTACTACGGGTACTAGTGAGATACACATCAATAACATGTATATCAGATATACCTTTCTTCTTGATGTTGCCGTTCTTCAAATCCGCCAAGTACTTTGGGCAATTCCGCTTCCAGTGACCTTCTCCCTTGCAGTAAAAGCACTCAGTATCAAGCTTGGGTCCAGCCTTGGTCTTCTTCGCCGGCGTGGTAACTTTCTTACCACCCTTCTTGAAGTGTCCCTTCTGCTTAGACTTGCCTTTCTTGAATTTGGTGGTCTTATTGACCAACAACACTTGGTGCTCTTTCTTGATCTCCACTTCTGCAGATTTTAACATAGCAAATAGTTCTGGCAACTGCTTGTTCATATTCTGCATGTTGTAGTTCATCACAAAGTTCTTGTAACTTGGTGGTAGTGATTGGAGGACACGGTAAATCCCCAAAGCATTAGGAATCACTATACCCAAGCTTTGAAGTTTGTTTCCGTGCCCAGACATCTTAAGCACATGCTCACTGACGGAGCTGCCCTCTTCCATCTTGCAGTTAAAGAACTTTTCAGAAGCCTCATAACTTTCAATTGCCGCATGAGTCTCAAAGATCAATTTGAGATCCTCGACAATATCATATGGGTCTGAATTCCCAAACCTTTTCTGAAGCTCCGATTCCAAACCATACAAGATAGCACACTGAGCTGTGGAGTACTGATTCTTCCGAGCGAGGTAAACATTCTTTACTTCATCGGAAGCATCAGCTGCAGGTGGGTCACCCAGTGGTGCATCCAGCACATAGGTCAAATTACCAGCTGTGAGGACAATCCTCAAATTGCGGAACCAATCCGCGAAGTTGCTTCCATTGTTTTTCAACTTTTATTTCTCTAGGAACGCATTAAAATTGATGGTAGGGGCTGCCATTGATCTACAACATATTTGCAATAGTTTAGACTAAGTTTATGACAAATTGAGTTCAAATTAATAATAAAATTAACCTAGGTGAACTCCCACTCAAAACAATATCCCTCACATTGTTTTAGTGATCACACGAACCAAATCCACTACATCAACACCGATCATCACGAGAGTTGATATAGTTTCAATGGCGAACAATCGTCATGTTCATCATATCTACTATATGATTCATGCTTTACCTTTCGGTGATCCGTGTTCCGAGACCATGTCTGTACATGCTAGGCTCGTCAAGATCAAACCTTAGTTTTCGCATGAGCAAATCTGGCTTGCTCACGTTGCAGAATCTAACACACCCGATCATCACGTGGTGCTTCGAAACAACAAGCTTTAGCAACGGTGCTAACTAAGGGTGAACACTTTATGACTTGAAATTCATGTGCATGAGGGATCATCTTATAATGCTAACGTCGTCTACTAAGCAATACAAGATGCATAAAGGATTAACATCACATGCAATTCATAATATGTGATATGATATGGCCTTTCTTCTTTGTGCTTCCGATCTCCATCTTCAAGCACGAACATGATCTCCATCACCACCGGCATTGCATCAAGGTCAATGACGCTTCTCCATGGTTGTCGTCCACCAGCTTCAACTATTACAACTACTTTGAATAGACACGCGGGTCTTAACATAAATTAAAGACAACCATATGGCTCCTGCCGGTTGCCAACTTACAATAAGGAACATTGCATACATCAAATATAATCACAATCATGGCCATATCACATCACTGCACACCCCTGCAAAACAAAGTTAGACGCCTCTACTTTCTTTGCATGTTTTACGTGGTTTGGGGCTTTCAATAAGTGTTGTTCTAACTTACGAACATGAACCACAACATTGATACTAGTATTGTTAATCACCCGTTGTAAATTGGATCTTAACTATGCTAGGAGAAACAGGCACCCGCAAAGCCACTTATGCAATACAAGTTGCATGTCAAGCGTGGAGCAAGTCTCATGAACGATGTCATGTAAGGTTAGCCCGGGCCACTTCATCCCAACATACCGCAAGATGCAAAGTACACAAGAAGCAATCAACAATAAAAGCAGCAACGCCCACAATGACCATTGTGTTCTACTCGTGCAACAGATCTACATATAAACTTGGCTCTGAGACCACTGTAGGGTTTCGTAGCATGGAAAACAAAAATTTTCTATCGCATACAAACAAACAAGCCAAGATCTATCTACTAGATTGTAGCAACGAGTCTATGGAATAACTTACCCTCGAAGATTCCAAAAGTGTTTAACGAGAGCGGATTCTCGTGGGTGATGTAGTCGTACTCTTCCCGATCTCAAGATCGCGTAGACGATCCTTCCGGCGCTGCGTTCCGGCAGCGCTCCCGCAGTCGGTCACACGTTCGGTACTCGACAAAGACCTTGCTCTCCCTTGTTCCAGGAGGCAGCGGAGTTTGTAGCACTCTCCTCGCGATTCCGGCAGCACAACGGCGTGGTACCGGAAGTAGAGGGGAGATCTCGCAGGGCTTCGCCTTAAGCCAGAGCGAGTATGGTGGAGTATGAGAGAGCTCCTCGGTGATCTAGGATTTAGACACACCAAGGAGGAGGTGCTAGATCCGGCGTCTAGGGTTCCGGGGACCCCCAAGTCGGCGGCTAGGGCAAAACCCTAGGGGCGGCAGCGGCTATGGTGATAGGCGCCAAGCTAGGGTTAGAGGAGAGGTACTTGCGTGTCTAGAGGAGGGAGCCCTGCCCCTCCTTATATAGGTGGAGGGGACGGCGGCCAAGGGGAGGGAGGGGAGTCCCTCCCCAACTCGGCTTGGAGGGGGCGCCGCTGGTTGGAGGAGGGATTCCCTCCCCAACTCGGTTTCCCACTTCCTCCTCTTTTCCTCTTTCCAATTTTAGTCGTTTGACTTTTCAAACTAGCTATTTGACTTTTCAAACTAGGATTTGAATTAATCCTTTATTTGGAACAGCAATGACACTTAGTACATTATGCAATCATTCCAATATGCAATGACACATTCATGTACCCCTTCCCCTCCGGAGTGCCGGACATTCCGAAACCTTCTAGAACATTCCCGATGAAAACACCGGAATCATTTCCGAACTCCGAAACGGGACTTTCCTTATATGAATCTTATTCTCCGGACCATTTCGGATCTCCTCGTGATATTCCGGATCCCATCCGAGACTCCGAACAACATTCGGTCTCTTTCTCATAATACCATAACTACTCAAACAACGTCGAATCCTTAAGTGTGTCTCCCTACGGTTCGTGAATTATGCGGACATGATCGAGACACTTCTCCGAACAATAACCAATAGAGGAATCTGGAAATTCATATGGCTCCCACATATTTCTACGATTACTTTGCGATTGAATGAACCACTTACATACGATACCAATTTCCCTTTATCTCACGATAGTTTACTTATCCGAGGTTATGATCGTCGGTATCTCTGCATACCTAGTTCAACCTCGTTACCGATAAGTACTCTTTTCTCGTTCCCGTGATATGTGATCCCTTGTGAGCCAGTCACATGCTTGCAAGCTAATTGGATGACATTCCACCGAGAGGGCCTAGAGTATATCTATCCGTCATATGGATGGACAAATCCCACTCTTGATCCATGTGTCTCAACCAATACTTTCCGAACACTCAATGCCACCTTTATAGCCACCCAGTTACGGTGTGGTGTTTGATGTCATCAAAGCATCCATCCGGTAAAGGTGATATGCATGATCTCATGGTCGAAGGAATTAGGTTACTATGTATCATAAAGCATATAGCAATTGAATTATTGAAATGACTTGATCTTTATGCTATGCTTATCTATAGGAGTATGTCCATCATATCATTCTCCTAACGATATGATCTTGTTGTTGATAACATCTCAATGTTCATGATAGGGAAACCACAATCATTTATCAACCAACAAGCTAGTGATGTATAGAGGCTATACTAGGGACTTCAAATTAAGTTTTCAAATCACACAAGTATCAATGTTTCCTTGTTAATACTATTACAGCATGAATGTAAACATTTATCATAAACACAAAGATAAAATAATAACTACATTTATTATTGCCTCTAGGGCATATCTCCAACACTTGCATCTCCGGCTAGATAGTGGGTGGCGAACAGAACTTTATCGTTAGCTTCCACTCCGGCGACTTCCAGATTGTTTTCCATGGTTTGCAGCCAATCATATGCATCTAGGGGCTCTTCCGACTTAGTGAAAACAGGTGGGTTGGTGTTCTAGAAATTTTTGAGCTTAGATCCATGGTTGTCCTGATTTCCTTGGCCTTGATTGTTGCTGGCCATCTGAGCTATGTGCTGAAGGGTGGCTAAGTTGGCTTGACGTTCGGCTCTTTCAGCCTCGCGGTCAAAAACCAACATTTGTAGGATCTGCAACATCGGGTCCGAGGATGAACTACTTCCTCTGCGTAGCATCTGAAGATTGAGATAGATCATGAGAAAAGAGGGAAATTTCTAAGGTTCGGGGACTTTTGAAAAGTTTTTAAAGTTTGACTTAGATTTTCTAGCAACTTGCTTTTCATTCATTCATTCATTCATAGCACACAATACAAACACACACCACAAAACAAGAAAATCAGATGGTTTTAAGAACCATTCTGGAAACTACGATACAGTGGGACTGAATACAACTCACTATGCTAGTGCTCAAGTGCTACTACTCCTCGGAGTCGGTGTACTCGTCATCCTCATCATCCTCGTCGTCATCGATGAAGGCGAAATGATCCTCATCGGTGAAGAAGTCCATAGCCTGATCCTCCAGAAAATCATCATCATCGCTGAGATAGGAGTAGGGGTCTCCACGAAGATCCTCTCCGGCATTCTCCCTTTCCTCCAACTGCATGTCTCTCTCGTGGATGGTCTCCTCCAAATCCGAGATACGATGGCGTAGACAGGAAATGATGCGCTCCTTCTTGTCGAGCTGATGGCGGCGAGACTTGCGGTCCTTTGCTAGCATGGCGATGGTCTGTTCCTTCGTCTTGATGATGGCGGACTTGTGGTTGGAGTAGTCACGACAATTGTCCAATTCCTGCTGACGATCGTACATCATGAAGCTAAGGTGGTCCAACTGAGTCTTCAGCTCGTGGTGGTATGGGGCTTCCAATGGCTGTCCCATAGCATCACGCCTTGGACAAAACTCAAAGCGGGTACCCTTGATCTGGTTGATACTCTGCCCACACAGACGGGCAAGAGCTTCCTGCATGGCCCTGGCAAGTCCATCTAGCCAGTTGTTCTCTCTTAAGGTAAACTGAATTCCCTCAGCAATGGGAGGTTCAATCTTTCCTCGGAGACTTGCAACAATTAGCCACTGCAGATCTTCTCCTCCTTGATCATTGATTTGAGCTCCAAAGAACTCGGGGTGCGGACGCTCCAGAAGTTCCGAAAGCTGGTCCAAATCCCGCTCAAAGATAAGGTCTCCTCCATTCCCCAACTGATAAAACTTGCTGTACCACACGTCCATCTATAAGAATATAGGATGAGTAAGTTAGTAGAGTGATCAAGTCTGTCAAATTTTATGTATTTTGCAAGAGTTTTTGAGGAACATGAATTTTCACAAAGAATCAAAGTGATAAGAATGGGAATAAGTTTTTGGAAATATTTGCTTCCTTTGGTTTTGAAACTAAGTTTTCGATTCAAACGTCCAGTCTAACTAGGGTCTCCTATGGTCAGGATGGCTCTGATACCAACTTGTCAACACCCAAAATTTTAATCCCAGATGCCTGTTATGCCATACATCGCAATCCCAGGATTACCATTTTTGCGAGACATAACAGATTTGGATACCACAGTACATCATCCATTACAAACCATACATAAGGTTTTACACAAATAAGGATCTCATGATCCAGTTCTTAATACAACTCAAGCAGCGGAATAACATAATAATAAAGGTAGCGTAGGCGAAGCTCCATCTTCGGGGTCACAGGCAATGCTGACGATGGGAGATGATCCTAGTTGTCATAACCTTCCTGGGGTCCATCTTCCTGGTACTCCTCTTCTTCCTGGTACTCCTCTTCATAGTCTGGCCACGGGAATAGCTAGGGACAAATCCATGAGTACTCTTTAAGTACTCGCAAATTAATACTAACAAGGGAAGGGGTTTTTGTAGTAGGACACTAAGCTCTAGGGTTGTTTTGCAAAAAGGCAGATTTACCTCTACTAAGTTCCCAAGCAAAGAAAGACTAGTTGAAGTTTAGTAACACCTAAGTGGGAACTTGAATTTCATATCACAACTCTGTTGTGGTCAAGTCAAAGTCTCAATTCATTTCACAAGTCATTTTAAAAACATCTGACGGGGAACAGTATGGCCACTCCAACTGACCATAACCGCAGACGCGGCTATTCGAATAGTTTGACACTCTGCAGAGACTGTACACTTTCACCACAACATTCGATACATCCGTTAGGAACAAATCCTGAATTCACCATACTCAGTATGCGGATAATCAATCCTAACTTTTCGATTACACGCCCTAGTATAGGCACCTCTCCTATGAGTTTGGCCTCCCAACCATGACCAACTGTCATCTTGGGTACTGCACAGGTGGACAATCTTCACAAGGTAGCCTCAGCTCAGACCTTGGCCGTGAGGGAACCCATACTAAGGTATATAAGTTTCCAGTCAAGCCCTACCCAATTCTCGGGTATTGTGGTTGTACGGTAAAATTGGAATGGTATCGCATCCAGACAACCATAGGTTTTATAAAGGGCTAAGGCTCATGCCTCGACATTTTCATCATCAAAATCATTTGGTGTTCGGAAACACATGTCAAAACATTTCAATAGAATGATTCATCATTCCAAGGTTTTCATAACCATTTTCACCAAGTATTCCCATCTAAAGTTGATCAAGTTTCATTCTTAGCACTAGCATCTACAAGTGGGGGTGAGTGCTAATGAGGGGTGGTAAACAAGTGGAGTTCAACTAAGGTCAATCTCATTCCTTAGGATGACATAAATATTATCTAGTTTAGGCCAAATTTTATGCTCTTTATGCAACCTTCAATTGTCCTCCTAGAATCTACAAGTTACTTAAGCAAACTCTAAGAGAAAGCTTCGATAGAGAAATAAAGTATAAAGCTTGCAAGTAAAACTAGGATTGGGTTATCAAGTGGGTATGATCACATATGATTAAGGCATATAGTTGGCATGGTAACAAGCAAGTATTTGCTTGCATAGGTAAAGTATCTTGCAAGTGTTAGCTTGCTCAATCAACCAGTAGTATTAGGCTTGCATAGGTATCAGTATCAGCTTGCTAAGTTAATAGCTTGCAAGTATTGGCTTGCAAGGTTAACTTGTATAGTAAGGCTTGCCTTGTGCAGAGCAGTGGTTGAAGTTCTCCTCGGCTTCTTCGTAGTATCCTCCTTCCTCCTTGTATCCTTGGTCGGTACTAGCGTCTATGAATAAATACGAGGTACACAATCACCAAACAATACTTAACTACTTTCAATCATCACCCAAACGGGTACTATAGATGATCTAGCATCACCACTAACATTACAAGATTAACGCATTTGTCTTATTTATTTTATTTTTAGAAAAGTAATTTCTACTCATTGAAAAACTACTTAAGATTTAATATTCTCCAAACCAAACATGGGATCATGTTGACACATGTCATCACCACATATTTCAGTACATGGGAATGTGATTTAAAGTGTTGTCACCATTTAATAAGCTGTAACCTTTTTATTCTAAATAATTAAAGTGACTAGAAATGCCTATGTGGCATTCTTTTATTACTTGGACATTATTTCTGTAAGTAAACCCATATGTTTTTTATATATTCTGAAAGGTATGATCAAATGTGATTTTTGAGAGTTGGAATCAACTCAAAAGCTATTATGGTAGAAATTTGAAAAATGTTTGAATGCAGAAAAGCTTCTGACTTGTTATTTTCACCAAGGTTGATCTATAGATTCAAATGATTTGAATCCAACGGGCTTGGATTAAGCATTTCAATATCTTTATAAAAAAATTGGTTTCATTCAATTTGGTTTACTGAATCAAGCTGGGTTGATTTTTGAAATTAGATACAGAACTGAGTTTGAATGAAAATAGAAAAATCTAAGTTCAAACGAGTGGGCTGCGCGGGAAGGGTTAACGGGACGGCCCAGTGTCACTCCGCAGTGCGGGGCGCAACTGACATGGGGGTCTATTGGTCAGTGGCTCTTTAAATGCAGTGGTGCGTTGGATTAGAATGAAGATCGACGGCTGAGGGTCGTCATCGACGATGAACAAGTCACCGGCGAGCTCGAACCCTAGCGGCTCGGTGGGGGTGCATAGGGGGCATACCGGGTCTCCAGTGACGATGGCAAGGCGGGAAAACGACGAAGTCGACGATGGCGAACTCAAGGGTGGTTGCGGCAGCTCTAGGGGTGGACGAAATCAATGACTCCTCTTCTCCTCTGCAGCGGCGAGCTCCAGCCAAATTCCGGCGATGCGCTGCTCGCCTTGCTCCGTCTAAGGGGTGGAACGATCAGTGAGGTGAGGGGAGTGAGATGGTGTGAAGAAATCGAACGGGGATCGTTTAATTTTATAGGCCCGACGGTGAGACCGAGAGGGATGGGCAGGCGACGGTGGCGACACGGCTACGAGCGGCTAGAGGCATGGCCGAGGCTGGCAATCGACGTGCGGTCTCCTGGCGATGCTCTATGGTTTAAATTCGCGTGTAGGGGCGGTGGCAAACGGTCGGGAACGTGCGATGCTCTGCGAGGCAGAGGCGGCGAACTCTGCGGTGAGCGGGTGGCTACGGGGTACGGGCGATGAAACGATCATGTCTGGTGGTCTCCTGAGACGGTGGGGTGCATGCTGGCGGGCGGCGAGGGCTCGAGGTGGTCGGGTTGCATGGGAACGGCGCGTGCTCTGCGGTGCGCGTCAGCATGGTCGCCAGAGGCACGGCGTTCCTGGCGGTTCTGTTCGATGTCTTCGATCTAGGGCTGGTCGAGAGGGGGCGGTGAGACACGGGCTACCTCCCAGACAAGGTTGGCACGGCTAGTTCTTCTCCTAGCTTGTTGTCCACACTGGGGTGACATGGGTGCTCTCGACCTGTTCACCATTGATGACATTGGCGAGCTTACAGTGGTGCTAGTGATTAGTTAAGGTTGTTAGATGATCTACTAAGGCTAGTGGTGTCTAGAGAGGGAACAAGTTAGGCCCAAAACACTGCTCAACATAGTGTTTTGATTTTGTTTGATTTGCATCTGGAACCTGTTTGATGAAATGGCCGCATGAACTTAAGTTTTGAATTTTGAAAATATTTTTGGTGGGTGTGCTAGGCATGTACTGGGGAGTCTATGGATGCTTGGGTTTTGAAAATTGAGTTGGTTTGAGTGGTTTTTGAAATAGTGGGATCTTCCCATATGAAATAGATTCAATTTTAAACTGGCATTTAAACTAAGCATTTGAATGTTTTTGGATGATCAAAAAGTGGTAATTGGTACTTTGTTATGAGTACTATCAAGGGGTGCAAAGATCCATACATGTTTCTGTTAAGTTCTGAAATTTAGGGATAGCCAAAGTAGGCATGGGAGTTAAATTGGCCAAAGTGACCATTCACTTAATTTGTTTGTTTTGACTTGTTTGTCTTTAGGAAAAGTTTGGGGATTGTTTAGATGATGTTTATTTCACCTAAGAATCATTTTACAAGCAAAGAAACACATAATCATGGCAATTCAAAAGAATCCAAATTTTAATACACACACATATGAATGCTTTCATATTTTTAATTAGAAAAGTTTTTGTTAACCCAAAATTTGGTGATTAGAGTTTGATGATCCAAGTTTAATATTTTTGGGATGTTACAAACCTTCACCCCTTAAGCAAAATCTCGTCCCGAGATTTGAAAAAGGACGAAAAAGATTACCTAGGATTTGAAGAGACCGGGAAACTCTGTCCTGATGTGATCTTTGCGCTCCCAGGTAGCTTACTCTTCTGTGGTTGCTCCATTGAATCTTGAGAAACTTGATGCTTTGGGTTCTGGTAGTTCTGAAAGCTTCTTCCAAAATACGGATGGGTACTTCGGGATAGGTCGATTTCTATGGTCCGGTAATCAATATTCTTGAACACTTCAGTCTTCTCTGGAACTTCGAGGCACTTGCGAAGTAATGAGATATGGAACATATTGTGCACGGCTAACATCTCTTCGGGTAGTTCCAATTGATACGACACTTCTCCTCGACGGTTCAGAATCTTGAAGGGGCCGATATATCTGGGGGCTAACTTTCCTTTTAGCTAGAAACGCTGCATTCCCTTCAATGGCGACACTTTCAGATACAAGAAATCTCCGATGTTGAAGGCGAGGTCTCGACGTCTCTTGTCGGTGTAACTCTTCTGCCTGGACTGGGCGGTCTTGAGGTAACGAATCTTGTGAACCTTCTCTTCTGCTTCTCGTAGAATGTCGGGTCCGAAAATCTGACTCTCTCCTACTTCCGACCAGTTCAAAGGGGTGCAACACTTCCTTCTATACATGAATTCAAATGGGGCCATTTGCAAACTGGCTTGATAACAATTGTTGTATGAAAATTCGGCGAAAGGCAAACAGTCTTCTCACTTAGATCAATACTCTAACACACATGCTCTCAACATGTCTTCGAGTATTTGATTTACTCGCTTCGTTTGTCCATCGGTCTGAGGGTGATAAGCGGTGCTGAAATCTAGTCGGGTTCCTAAACCTTCTTGGACTTTCTTCCAGAATCTCGAGGTAAACTGAGTTCCTCGATTCGATACAATGTTCTTGGGGACTCCATGCAAACTGACGATTCTAGCGATGTATAACTCCGCTAGCTTTGAACTCTAATATGTGGTCTTGACGGGTAAGAAATGGGCGACTTTGGACAATCTGTCCACTATGATCCAGATAGAATCATTTCCCCTACTAGAAGTAGGCAATCCGGTGATAAAGTCCATTCCAACGGAATCCCATTTCCATTCCGGAATCTGCAATGGTTGCAACAATCTAGTGGGTCTTTGATGTCCCGCCTTGACTCGCTGACATATATCACACTTGGTGATATAGCTTCCGATTTCTATCTTCATCTTATGCCACCAAATTTTCTCTTTCAAGTCTTGATACATCTTTGTTCCTCCGGGGTGGATAGAATAAAGAGTATCATGAGGTTCCTTCAGAATCACTTCTTTCGACTCAGAATTTGCTTGTACACAAAGGCGTCCTTTGTACCATAGAACTCCTTCTTCGTCTTCGGTGAATCCGGGTACTTTGCCTGTACCGATACGACGCTTGATTCCGTCGATACTAGCATTTCCTTTCCACGCCTCCTTGATCTGGCTGATCAAAGTGGGTTGAAGTTCTATGCTACACAAAAATCCTTCACACACTAATTCCATTCGAAAATCTTCCATCTCTTTGTGCAAGCTTGGTTGCCCCTTCAAAATCATGGAGTTCAAGAGGAACGACAATCTGCTAAGGGCATCTGCTACCACGTTGGATTTACCGGGATGGTAGTGAATGTCCAGGTCGTAATCCTTGATTAGCTCAATCCATTTTCTCTGTCTCATATTCAGCTCCTTCTTAGTGAATATATACTTCAGGCTCTTGTGATCCGAATAAATCTCACAACGATTTCCCATCAGGTAGTGCCTCCATGTCTTCAGGGCTAGAACTACGGCTGCGAGTTCGAGGTCATGGGTTGGGTAATTTTGCTCATGCTGTTTCAGTTGTCGGTATAGATAAGATATAACTTTTCCTTCTTGCATTAGCACACATCCGAGACCGATCTTGGATGCGTCACAATACACATCAAAGGGCTTCGTGATATCCGGCATGATTAAGATTGGGGCTGAAATCAATCTCCTCTTGAGTTCTTGAAAACTCGCTTCACATTTTTCCGTCCATTCAAACTTCTTGTCCTTCTTCAGCAATCGGGTCATGGGTCTAGCGATACTCGAGAATCCTTCTACGAACTTGCGGTAATATCCCGCCAATCCGAGAAATGCACGAACTTGGGTTTGGGTGGTTGGGGCTTGCCAATCGTCGACATCTTTCACCTTGGCAGGGTCAACGGCAATTCCTTCGGCTGATACAATGTGGCCGAGGAATCCTACCTCCTGCTACTAGAATTCACATTTGCTAAACTTGGCATACAATTGATGCTCTCTAAGGGTTCCAAGAATGGTCCTTAGGTGTAGCTCATGTTCTTCTTCTGATTTGGAATAAATTAGAATGTCGTCGATGAAAACAACGACAAACTTATCCATGAAGTCCATAAAAATCTTATTCATGAGATTCATGAAATAAGCGGGGGCATTGGTTAATCCAAAAGATACAAAACAAAAAATTTCCTACGATGGGAACAACTAAGTATTAAGATCTATCTACTAGATACAGTAACTGGTGGATATACATCATAGAATACATACCCTCGAAGATCGAAAAGCGATAACGAGGTTATACTCGTGGATGATGTAGTCGAACGCTTGCCGATCTCAAGATCGAGAAGAAGTCCATCCGGTCCAGCAGGTCTAGCACCATCAAGTCCAGCACCGCAAAGTAGTGTTACATCCATGATCACACACACGTTTGGGTACCCCGACAACCTCCACGCCCTCGCACCAGCGAAGCAGCAGAAGCAACAAATCCCTCCAGAAAAAGCCACCGAAAACATGTATCTCGCTGATCCAAGACCATGGGAGAATTCTAAAGGGGGAGAGAGATCCTTCGCGAGGAGGTGTGATATAAAAGGAGGAGAGGGGGCACCCAAGGGGCATGGCGCCTAGCCATGGTGGCTACCCTCACCTCTTCCACATTCATGTGGGTGGAGCTCCCACTCAAAACGAAAAGCCTCCACTCACATAAACATGCCTCCACTAAAAAATTCACTCATATCCATTAAATTTTCACCAAATTTAATGCAATCTCTCATTTAAATAAAACTTTTATATTTATTTATTTAGAATTTTGTTAATTACTTTGATTATCAAACATTCACATAAAACCCTCACAACATTTCAATTTCACACGCAGAACCAGTTTTAACAATTTTAACCGAAATAATTTCGGTGTCTAGTGAAATAAATTCATGCGCTTTCTTTTTCTTTCTCTGGCATCTTATTTGTTCCAAATGGTGTCGGTATCCCTTAATGTTATCCTACGGTTCACAAATAATGCAGAAATGATCGAGACCACTCTCCGATCAATAATCAACAGCGGGACCTAGAGATCTGTACTGACTCCCACACATTCAACGATAACTTTTGTGATCGTGTGAACCTTATACACATGTAACTCAATCCCTTTGTCTCGATATATATTATATGTCCGAGATTCGATCGTCGGTATCTTCATACCTAGTTTGATCTCGTTACCGACATGTACTCTTTTCTCATTCCCGTGATATAACATTCTAGTGATCAAATCACTTGCTTGCAAGCTAACTAATGTGATATCACCGAGAGGGTCCAGAGTATATCTCTCCGTCATCAGGATAGACAAATTCCACTCTTAATCCATGAGCCTCAACATAACACCTTCGTAGCACTGAACCCATCTTTATAGTCACCATGTTACGGTGCGACGTTTGATGTTATCAAGATACTCTTCTGGTGTTAGTGATTAACATGATCTCATAGTCTAAGGACTAAGATTACTTCGTATGATGTTATAGCAATATAAACACAATGACCTTGATCGTAATGCTATACTTCGGATCAATGTTCATCACATAATTCCAAAAATATTGTGACCTCGTTATTAACAACATCCAATGTTCATGATCAGGAAACATTTTATCATCTTGTTAATCAACGAGCTAGTTTATAATAGAGGCATAACTAGGAACTTCCTTTTTTGTTTATTAAACATACATGTATTAACGTTTTCGTATTAATACAATTATAGCATGAGAAATAAACATTTATCATAAATAAGGAATAAGATAATAACCACTTTATTATTGCCTCTCAGGACATATTCCCTTCAAAAACGGTCCGAACAATATAAATCCTTTACATGGTGTCATATTATATGACATAGTTGCAAGTAAAAATACTAAACTTGGTAAATAGATTATGTCTAAAAAAACATCACAAAATAACCTATCATATTCAAGATTACCTAACTTTTGGGTCAAATGACCAATGTTATGGTTAGAATCAGGGCATAGTTTGTGATATTTTTCCCATATTGTTCACGCATGTGCATCATTGGATGGAGAACAATGTTGCATGAGAAAGTTTTTGTTTTCGTCACACAGAAAAGTCATTTTCTATTTTTTGAGCACAAAAAAGGGGCATTTTATGAAGCAACCACCAAAATGCTCATTCAAAATGCTACCACATCATTTAAAAAAATAGACCACCTTACATGGACAATGTCCTAATCGGGGTATCTCAAACCTTTCCATTCTCTCCTGGTTGTGTCGAATCGATAGAAAGTGAGTCCGATTTGAACTACACGTGCGTGATCGAATGCTCGTGATTTTTGCAAAAAATATTTTTAGCCTCACAATATGATGTTTCTTTAGATATCCAATTCAAGTTTAGCCAGTATCATCCTTTAGGTAAGAATCTTCATGCCGGTCATTTTGACCATTTATAGACTCACAATATGATTTTTTGAAGATTTGGACACTATTAAATAAATTTTATTTAAAAATACATGATGCATGATAAAAATATGATATGGATGTCATGTTTGGATTCTTCTCATTTTTATGATCGATTTATACAGATTATTTGTTGGATTCTGATTTACGGATTTAAAGATATGAATTATTCCATATTAAATAGAAAAAGGCAAAAAAAATATTTATTTTATTATCATTTGAATTCAAGATTATTATTACTTATTTATTTATTTTTTTACTTAAATAATTGTTTGAAATTTTAAAAATAAATATGTGTGACACTATGGTCCAAGGGTTATTGGAATTAATATGGTAGTATTATCAGAAAGGTCTAATTTTAGGAGCTCAGTCGAAAGGAACAGAAAAGTTAAGCGTGCTGGGACAGAAGTAGTATTAGGATGAGTGACCGATGGAAAGTTTGACCATTTGTGCAATTTAACCGATGATTAAGCATACTTAGAGTTAAAAAATCCCTTGTAATATTAACAAGTCAAACAATTCAAAAAAAATTGAAACGAAATTCTAAAAAAAAATGGATTTTTTTGAAAAAAACATATATATATAAACTAGGACGACAGCTAAGCCGTCGGCGTATCCTAACGCCTGTTAGCCGTCTAGGTGAAGCTCATCTGAACTATGTCGACGACTAAGCCGTCGGCGTAGCCGTCTATGCCGACGACTTTATTACGCCGAAGACATATTAGTCTAGACCGGCGCTATATTACGCCGAGGCCGCCGTCGGCATCGACCTACGCTGATGGCAATCTGGCCTATGCCAACAGCTTCTGCCGTTGGCGTAGTGACGTGTTCCTGTAGTGCTTGCTAAAACAAACATTTCAAGATCCTTTGCCCATGCAGCAACTGTGACAACTGTGGATTATTTTGTAGTCTTTATATGTTCATGACAAAACAAGCTTACAGTCATACCTGCAAAATGAGCACAACCTTATTTAAGAACCATCGCTTACTATTCAAGAACCTTATTTATCTTGTGCACCTGGATCTAAGCACATACCTGCAAAATGAGCACAACGAGCATGCGTGTGATATGGCATCTTTATGGTTAAATATAAAAACGAATAAAAGGAGGGTATGTGACAGGTCTTGGTTAGGCAAACATACGTGTAGCTTGACCCACCTAGTGTCCCAAGGGGATCCTATATTCTGCAACCTTCCGAAGGTAATCTGGTGCTTCTTTTCAGTCATTGATCTATGTAGCCAAGTTAATCTGGTGTATGAAATAGGCTACATGCCCAGACTTTGGGCTTAATTAGATTTTCTGTTTTGGCATTGAAGTTAATAGATTGTAGGCTTAATTTTAGTAACGATAAGCACACCATTAATTCTTATTCAATCTAGTTGGATAGTGATGAATGTCAAGCGTAATCTCCTGGTCATTTTGTTCCAAAGATGTGCTTAGGTAGCTGCAGATCATCATCTTTGACTTGGCTATATGTCCGGTATGTCTGTTTGTTTTCTTGGTCGATTAGCAAGTTCATTGTTCATGCCCCCTGCTTCTATTTGTGAACGGCCTGCAGTATTATCACACACTCTCTCTCTCATTCCCTCTTATTTTTCATGTCCCATGCAGCTGTGTCAAGTTTATTTGTCGATTAGCTGCAGATCGTCATCTATATTCTAAAATCTTACAGGTCTGCTTTTTAGCCATTTGATTCTAACTTCTTGATTTGTTGATGTGAACAGTCCCTATGCAGAAAAAATATACTGTAGGGTACATGGTTTGCTATTAGTTTGTATGACTTTCTATTAGTTTGTATGCAGGCATCATTGACCAGTTTCTGTTTGATATCTTTTCTGAGCGCTAGTATTTTCATTTTGTAAGACCAGCTCCTAGCGGCAACCTCCCTTGACCAAGAGCATAAATGTTCTCTTCTGCCTCATCAATATGGTATGTCATAAACGCTAACCTGATGGTTTCTGCATTAGATGCTATAAGTACGTTTACAACTAAGACAAGCTTAATGTCATACCAAGTCCAAGTTACGTTTTATATCATGATGGATTTTTGAAGAATATTTGAGAATAGGTTCTATTTATGGTGATATGGTTAGTTCTCTCACTGAAATTTATAAACTGCACTTGATATTAAAAGAATTCTTCTATTTAATTTTGAAATGAAGGTGAAAGTTTTATCGTATATTTTGCCATCCTTTGCTATTATATATATAATGTTGCCATGGCCATGAAAGTTTTACCTTTTTAGGATGCTAAGAACCGGCACAACTCACGGGGTAAGGATGGAGCAAGGCTACTGGGCCAATATGTTGCTGGATATTAACGTGAAGCATGTACAATTGCAACAATTCAGGATTCTGTAGTTACAAATGAATGAATTTAATTATGTAACTTGTATTGAATGGTGCAAATGATGAAACTTGAGTGATGTTTTGAATGGATTAAATAAAATGCTATGTATTATGTAGAATAATTAGTTGTTCGTCATAATATATATGAAAAGTGCCTAAAATAACTTGAATTCACATTTGGTTTCAAAGTGTCTGAAAAGTATTGCCTTTAAGTATTATTTGAGGCATTACTGTATATTGCATGGAATTCTTTTTTGAGGCATTTTGAGAAATGCCTAAAATTATTTTTTGAGGCATTTTGGAAAGTGCCAACAAAAATTATTAAAGGCATTTTTAATAGTGCCTCAAATTATATTCCAAGGCTATTTGTAAAATGCCTTGAAAAATCTATTTTTAAAGGCATTTTCAAAAGTGCCTCAAAAGATCTATTTTCAAAGGCACTTTTAATAGTGCCTTAAATGATTTTTCCCTACCCCATTTGATGTGGCACTTTTTTAATTGCCTTTAAAGATTTTTGGAGGCAATTTTGGTATTTTCTAAGGCAATTTCTTGTGCCCCAAATAATCATCTGTGATGTAGTGTTAGGACAGAACTTCAAGCAGACCATAACCTTAGCACACAGCTTTTTAACCAACTACCACTAGATAACAAACTTACTCCCTCTATCCCAGTTTATAAGACTTACGCGTATATCTAGGTGGTCCGTATGAGCTATATAATATGAATTATATAATATAAAAATTATATCATTAGAAAATATAACATTTGAAGTTTCTAATAATATAATTTTTATCGTATGTATCTCATGCTAAGTTGGTTAATTTTTCAACCTAAAAATACGCGTAAGTCTTATAAACCGAGACGGAGGGAGTATTTTAAGCAAACTACACTTGTCTTCAACCACACTCAAACAGACATCCGGCACAGCCCTATTTTTTCTGGTCATAGGCGCCCATCTAGCTCGCTTACTGAAGAACTTCGTGGCCAACCTTAACAGTAGTTGCGCCACGTTGCGATGTTCCTATCTCGATCATTTTTTCTGTAGGTCAGCCCAATAACCAATCCACATCGAAATTTGATAAACCACGCTAGAAGGATCTTGCAAGTAAATAAATATGGTCAGCACACGCAGTGTTTCTGGTCTTCCAAATTAGACCACAACACTGTTGTAACTCCAACAACAACAATATTTCTAGCTCTACCAGAAAACGTATCAATCCATCTACTAATGTCCTGAAAATTACTAGGTATATCAAAAACTGAAGGCACATTTAACAACACCCCACACATGTCTAGCCATTTTACAACCAAAGAATAAGTGATGCAAAGTTTCAAACTCATCACAAAAACAACACTTCTATCCTTTCCTTTCCAACCCCTCTCTCGTAACACATCTTTGGTTAAGATACTACTATTATTAGCCGCTAATCACATAAACATCTTTATCTGTAAAGGATTGTTATCCACCACAACTTTTTACGCGGCCATTTTATTGTCAGCGTTTTCAGAGCCAGGTACCTTGATCTAACTGGAAATTTTCCAAATTTGGCAATAACCACCTACAAGAATCATCTTCATTTTTTTTAGCACTACATCTTTACATGTGTCTTTTAGCTCTTCCTAGATAATAGCCGTCTCTACCCACAAGGTTTTTCTAAATTTAATCACACCCCAACCTTTATTAAAGACATCTGAGACAAGGAATATTGAAACTAAAGGTAAGATTGTACAGCCTACCAAATTTAATTAGATTCTCCCAAAATCTTGTTCTCTTACCATTTTCAATTTCTTTTCTACAAAGATCCATATGTATCTATACACTAACGCGTCTAAATACATGTCAATCTAGACAAATCCGAGTCTCTTAGTTCCGAATGGAGAGAGTACATGCATGCCTGCTTGGTCTACAAATGTTTAGACGAGTGAGTGTGCAGACAGATCTTACATGAACTGATCTTGTACGTGATTTTTTTTTGAAATTTTGTACGTAATTCTTGTGTGAAAGTACGGAACTAGAGAACACGTAAAATATATCACTTAAATGTAACATATTGCACAGAGTAAACTTGTGACATTAATTTCCGATGCACATATGTAGGGGTTGCAATTGCAACACAACATGTCTGGTATAGATATGCAATCCTAGGGTTCTATAGATCATAAAGAATACTTATTACTTTCATGGAAGTGGTGGTGTTGCATATATGGAATCACTCTCTGCTCAGAGCAGCATTAACATTTGGTCCCTTTTTAGCTAGCTGGTACACGCACTGATATGCATTGATCCAATGTCTCAGATCTTAGTTGGAATAGCACATGCATGGAGAGATAGAATTGCGAAGTCGCAGCTGTGTAGTGCCTGGACAGGATGAACAGTTGCAGCATGTGTGCTATATCAAATGAATAAAGAAACAAAAGGAATAAGACGATCACCGAACGAATAAGACGATTTGTGGCCTTATGGAGATGAGTAGATGACCTTATTAATTTGACGCGGATCAGATAGCAGCATAGCGCACTGTGTGTACATCAAGAAAATGCAAATTAGGCCAAAGATGTACATGTACTATTACATGGAGACAAGAACACAATCACACAGACAAGAATTCTGAACATGAAAAAAGGGAGACGTGGAAACGATGGAAGAGAAGAGCACGGATGAAAAGAACCTCCCATGTAAAAGGCAATGATGATACATGAACCTTTTCTCCTTGTTTTTCCTTAAGTATAAGATTAGAGATCAGGGAAAAAGTAACCAAAGAAAAAGACCAGAGCTCCAAGAAGATGCCCATACTTCGAAGAAAAAGAAGGAGAAACCAATCACGCAGGCAACCAGTGGGTCAAGAATCTCATGTTTGCACCAATATGCATGCCATTAACCATCAGAAAAAAAAGCATACCCTCAGAATTATCAGATCAATCGATGTCAAATAGAACTCACCGGCCGGATCTTGACCATGTGATCCAAGAACCATGAGGAAGGCGCGTCGATCCGGGAGCTTTACTTGAGGGGAATGAAGCCTGGTCCGAGGGAGATAGATCAAATCTCGAGTAGTCTGCGCCTCGAGCCAGACAGCATTCCCCACAAAGTATGAAGCTCCCTCTTTCGATCTGTCTCAGCGCCAGAGGTCCCTGATTATCTGTTTCTCCCTTTGCTGCGATTGTTTTCTTCTCGTTCTGTTCCCTCGACCTTATATTAAGGGGGAACCAACAGAGCTAGCGAAGACGACGCGGTCTGTTTGTAGCGGAAGGCCGCGAGAGCGATTGATGCGCGAAATATCAAACCAATCTTCAGCTGGCGTGGCTCCACAAACACGTACGTACACCGAGACTTAACTGAATTTGGCTGCTTCGCAAAAAGAAAATGAATTTGGCTTGGTCTATGCGGGCCTACCTAAGGATGCCATGCATGCATGTCCTTGTTCTATATACTGGACTCGTCCAGCTTTGTGATTTGCGATTTCAAACTTATACTGTAGCAGAAATAAGAGTCTTTGGATTTATGTGCCCATCTGTTCGTTTTCTTCCTACACCCTCTAGAACTTCTCTGCCGCCCTGGAGCTAGCCTCTCAAGTCTCAACTACTGCTATCGTCACAAACATGTCGGCAACTGAAGTTCAGCAATTATCCAAAACGACTCTATCAAAGAAGAGTTCCAAACTAGCGACACCGACATGGCGTGGAGAGCGCCTCCATCAGTTCGATGTGACCTCACATACAACACTACACTTTCAGCGAGCACACGTCGTCCATACAAAAATCTCTAACTTAACCTGCCTCATGATCACATTCTACTGTATTAAACTCGATCTCTAGTAACCTGCCTCAGTGGCATGACCACTTCACTATAGGAAAAGCCCAAGACGCTGACGGCCTTTTATCGGGGCTGTCGGCGTAACGCCAGGAGTTGGACGGGCCAGCGAACGGGCCGCCAATCCAAAATAGACATCAGCGTAGGTAAAAAATAGTTGTCGGTGTAGACGGGCCGTCGGCGTAGTAGATAGGCTGTGACGTCGAGCGGCGGTGTCAAGGCAACGCAGACGGAAACTCTATCGGCCTAGGTTTCACACCTACGCCGACGACAAAGCCGTCGGTATAGCTATTTTTTTGTCATTTTAATACTAGAAAAAACATAACCAAATCATTCTAATTCAGAAAAATACACAAAATGTATCAAAATTTGGAAAAAATAAGATATATCTAACTAAACTCAAATATTACATATTTTTGTTGAAAAAAATATAAATTATAAAAACATTATATACTTTTATATAACATATTTCTATTTCCCGAGTGCAAAAAAGGGGACATTTTGTGAAGCAATCACCAAAATACTCATTCAAAATGCAGCCATTTCATTTTTCAAAAATACTAGACCACCTTACATAAATAATGCCCCGATCGGGAGATTTCAAACATTTCCGTCAACCCCTTGTGAAAAAGACAAATGTCTGCCGAATCGGTAGGAAATAGGTCGATTTGAACTACATGTACATGATAAAATGCTCATAAATTTTTAAAAAATCATTCTTGGACTCACAATATGATGTTACTTCAGATATCCAATACAAGTTTTAGCGAGGCTCATCACATATCTTCATGCCCGCCGTTTTGACCATAGTTTAAAACGGGAAAATTTTGAAACAGGCATAAGAAATTCAAAAACAGTCCAAACAATGTAAATCCTTCATGTGATGTCATATTATGTGACATATTGTAAGGAAAAATACCAAACTTGGTAAATTCATTATGTCTTAAAAAAACCTTCACAAAATGATCTATCATGTTCGAGGTTTCCTGACTTTTGGATCAAATGATCAATGTTATGACTAAAATCAGGGCATAATTTGAGATTCTATGTCCATATTATGCACGCATGTACATCGTGTGATGGCAAACAATATTGCAGGAGTAAATTTTTCTTTTCGTCGCACGGAAAAACTATTTTCTATTTTTCGAGTGTTAAAAACGAGGCATTTTGTGAAGCAACCACCAAAATGCTACCACCATATTTTTCAATAATTCTAGACTACCTTACATGTACAATGTCCCAATCGGGGTATCTCAAACATTTCTATCCACCCCTAGTGAAAAATATAAATGTCTACCGAACCGGCAGGAAGTGGGTCCGGTTTGAACTACAGGTACATGATCTAATGCTTATGATTTTTTGCAAAAATCATTTTAAACTCATAATATGATGTTTCTTCAGGTATCCAATGCAAGTGTTAGCGAGGCTCATCACGTATCTTCATGTCCGCCGTTTTGACCATAGTTTGAAATGGAAAAAAATTATAATGGGCATAAGAAATTCAAAAACGGCCCGAACAATGTAAATCCTTCGCGTGGTGTCATATTATATGACATATTTGCAAGAAAAATTCCAAACTTGGTAAATTGATTATGTCTCAAAAAAACCTTCATAAAATGACCTATCATGTTCGAAGTTTCCTGGCTTTCGAGTCAAATGACCAATGTGATGGCTAGAATCAGGGCATAGTTTGTGATACTATGCTTATATTGTGCATGCATATGCATCATGGGATGGTGAACAATGTTGCAGGAGCGAGTTTTATTTTTTATTCACACGGAAAAGTCATTTTCTATTTTCTGAGTGCCAGAAACGGGGCACTTTATGAAGCAACCATCAAAATGCTCATTTTCAAAATGCTGCCACCCTATTTTTTGAAAAAATACTAGACCACCTTACATGACAAAGTCCCAACCGGAAAATCTCAAACCTTTCCGTTCACCCCTGGCAAAAAAAAGACAAATGTCTCCTAAACCGCTAGGAATTGGGTCTTGTTTGAACTACAGGTACATGATCTAATACTTATGATTTTTTGAAAAAATAATTCCTAGACTCATAATATGATGTTTATTTAGAGATCCAATGCAATTTTTAGCGAGGCTCATCACATATCTTCATGTTCGTCGTTTTGACCATAGTTTGAAATATGAAAGTTTTTAACGGGCATAAAAAATTCAAAACCGGTTTGAACAATGTAAATCCTTTACATGGTGTCTTATTATATGACATAGTTTTAAGGAAAAATACCAAACTTGGTAAATTGATTATGTCTAAAAAACATCACAAAATGACCTATCATATCCGAGGTTTCCTGACTTTCGGGTCAAATGACCAATATTATGACTAAAATCATGGCATAGTTCATGATACTGTACCCATATTGTTCACGCATATGCATCATTGGATGGCGAACAATGTTGCAGGAGGAAGTTTTTTGTTTTCGTCACACAGAAAAGTCATTTTCCATTTTTCGAACGCAAAAAACGGGGCATTTTGTGAAGCAACCAACAAAATGCTCATTCAAAATAATACCACCCTATTTAAAAAAAATAATAGACCAACTTACATGGACAATGTCTCAACCGGGATATCTCAAACCTTTCCGTTCTCCCCTGGTGAAAAAGACAAATATCTGCCGAACCAATAGAAAGTGAGTCCGGTTCGAACTACAAGTACGTGATCTAATACTCATGATTTATTGCAAAAGTCATTTTTAGCCTCACAATATGATGTTTCTTTAGATATCAAATGCAAGTTTAGCAAATATCATCCTCTAGATAAGAATCTTCATGCCCACCGTTTTGATCATTTTTAGACTCACAATATGATTTTTTGAAGATTTGAACACTATTAAATAAACTTTATTTAAAAATACATGACACATGATTAAAAATATGATATGGATGTCATATTTGGATTCTTCTCATTTTTTGATCGATTTATACATATTATTTGTTGGATTGCGATTTACGGATTTGAGGATATGAATTGTTCCATATTAAATAGAAAAGGGCAAAAATATTATTATTTATTTTTGTTTACTTAAATAATTATTTGAAATTTTAAAAAATGACACTATGGTCCAAGGGTTATTGGGATTGATATGGTAGTATTATCAACCAGGTCTAATTTTGGGAGCTCATTCGAAAGGTACAGAGAAGCTAAGAATGCCAGAGAAAAAATAGTGTTAAAATGAGTGACCGATCGGAAAGTTTTGTGCAATTTATCCGAAGATTAAGCATACTTAGAGTTAAAAAATCCCTTATAATTTTAACAAGTCAAACAATTCAAAAAAAATTGGAAAAGAAATTCTAAAATAAATTGGATTTTTAAAAAAAAAATATATATATATATATACTAGGCCGACAGCTAAGACGTCGGTGTATCCTAACGCCTGTTAGCCGTCTAGATGGGGCCCATCTAAACTATGCCGATGGCTAAACCGTCAGTGTAGCCGTCTATGCCGACGATTTTATTACGCCGAAGGCATATTAGTCTATGCCGACGCTATATTATGCCGACAGCCGCTATCGGTATAGACCTACGGCGATAGCAATCTGGCCTATGCCGACGGCTTCTGGCCGTCGGCGTAATGACGTGACCATAACCTTACCACGCAGCTTTTTAACCAACTATCACTAGATAAGAGACTTATTTCAAGTCAGCTACACTTGTAATTAACCACACTCAAACAGACATCCGACACAGCCCCATTTCTTCTGGTCATAGGCGCCCATCTAGCTTGCTTACTGAAGAACTTTGTGGCCAACCTTAACAATAGTTGGGCCACATTGCGATGTTCATATTGATCATTTTTTCTGTAGGTCAGCCCAATAACCAATCCACCTCGAAATTTGATAAACCACACTAGAAGAATCTTGCAGGTAAATAAATATAGTCAACACACGCAGTGTTTCTGGTCTTCCAAATTAGACCACAACACTGTTGTAACTCCAACAACAACAATATTTCTAGCTCTAGCAGAAAACTTATCGATCCATCTACTAATGTCCAAAAAATACTAGGTATATCAAAAACTGAAGGCACATTTAACAACACCCCACACATGTCTAGCCATTTTACAACCAAAGAATAAGTGATGCAAAGTTTCAAACTCATCACAAAAACAACACTTCTATCCTTTCCTTTCCAACCCCTCTATCGTAACACATCTTTGGTTAAGATACTATCGCTCGAAATAGGCTTGTGCCCCGCTATATTAATATAGCAATCACAAGATATAACGACAATATTGGAGCAACATCACAATCCAGCCCAAAAGAAAAGCAACAGCAAAATCCAACCCAAAAGAAAATAAGGAGAAAAATAAAAGAAACAAATGCCGACATCGAGCAGATCGACGAACGAAAAAGACCCGTGACCGCTGCGCCCTCCGGAGTTGTCCCACCTCACTCCTAGCACTTCAAAGCACCGTGTTTCAAGCAACACCTTCACGAAGGAATGCGACGTCGACGACGCTGTTGCCCGGACTTGTCCTAGGGTTTCCCCCGATACACGGAGGGGAGTGGAAAAGGGGTGCATCTGACGCCCTTCAAGAAGGATGACGGCACCCAAAGGTGTCACCGCGTTGATGTCGGACGAGCCGACAAGGATTTCTCCCGACCCCAAACAACCACGACCCCACTTGATCCGTAGCACTCCACCCAACTTGCCATCCACCAGCACGCGCCACCATGGTCTCACCATCATCATCGTCATCTCACTGTGCCAACGCTACGAGGCCTGCGGGAAGAAGAAAGAAGGACCATAGAGGACAAAAGGCAGCACAACAGCCACGGGAGGGACCGACCTCCACCGCCTCTGAGGCGGTAGCCGACCGGACGCAATAGCAGCAGCACACCAGGCCCAAATAGGCCCGGCCAGGCCTAGAGCAGGCCCGCAAAGCCGCCGTCGTTACGCTGCAGCAGGTGCGCCGCCGTAGCCATCCCTAGTCCACGCAGTCCCGCCCTCCATCCCGCAGGAACATTGCTGAGCACAACAGGGGCCGGCCCGCCCTGGCCCATATGGAGCCCGAGGGCTTAGATCTTGGCCGGGAGGGTGCTCCAGCCGCTCTGCCCCGTACCAGCTCTTCCCCGCCGCCAAAGGGAAGCGCCGCCGCAGCCTTGCCACCCAGAGTGTGCCGGACTCGACGCCAACCGAGGTTCACCGTCGCCAGAGCTTTCTCCCGGGCTGAAGCCCTCGCGCGCGGGTAGAGACCCGACCGCCGCCGCCGGCCCCGCGCGGGAAACGCCCGCGGCCCTGCCGACGGTGGCAGGAGGGAGGGGAAGGAGGGGAGGGGTGCTGGGAGAGGGCGGCAGAGATGGCCACCCGGCCGCCTCGCGCGGGGAGGCGGCGCGGGGGTTACAGAGAGAAAGGTGGTTAAGATACTATTATTAGCCGCTAACCACATAAACATCTTTATCTTTAAAGGATTGTTATCCACCACAACTTTTTACGTGGCCATTTTACTGTCAGCGTTTTCAGAGCCAAATACATTGATCTAACCGGGAATTTTCCAAATTTGGCAATAACCACCTACAAGAATCCTCTTCATTTTTTAGCACTACATCTTTACATGTGTCTTTTAGCTCTTCCCACATAATAGCCGTCTCTCCCCACAAGATGTTTTCTAAATTTAATCACACCCCGACCTTTATTAAAGGAGTGAATTCCACTTTTTATCCTCTATTTGAGCATTTGTGACACTAATTACCCTATGTAGTAAAAAATCATCTAAATTATCATATTCGGAAACTTTAAATCCTCACTTTCTGATGCATATCTATTAGGTAAGGTGTGAGGTGACGATTGAACCTTAAATTTATCGAGATGGCAACAAAGAATAAAATATTTAGTGCAGAGAAGGATAGATATGACCGACGACAACGTCCTCCGATCTTGACATATTTTGTGGCGGCACATCGTCCTAACCTGTCGGCCTTATCCAAAACGTGAAACATGGCAAAATCATGCTTAGAATTTCTTAAATAGGACATTCGGGTATAATTTTTACTAAATGGGTAATTAGTGTCTCAAATGCACAAATAGAGGATAAAAAGTGAAATTTACTCTTATTAAAGTCATCTGAGACAAGGAATATTGAAACTAAAGGGAAGATTGTACAACCTACCAAATTTAATTAGATCCTCCCCAAATCTTGTTCTCTTACCATTTTAAATTTCTTTTCTACAAAGATTCATATGTATCTATACACTACCGCGTCTAAATACATGTCAATCTAGACAAATCCGAGTCGCTTATTTCCAAATGGCTTGAGTACATGCATGTCTTCTTCGTCTACAAATGTTTGGACGAGTGAGTGTGCAGACAGATCTTACATGAACTGATCTTGTACGTAATTCTTGTGTGAAAGTACGGAACTAGAGAACACGTAAATATATCACTTAAATGTAACACGTTGCACACAGTAAACTTGTGACATTAATTTCCGATGCAGGGGTTGCAATTGCAACACAACACGTCTGTCTGGTATAGATATGCAATCCTAGGGTTCTATAGATCATAAAGAATACTTACTACTTTCATGGAAGTGGTGGTGTTGCATATATGGATCACTATCTGCTCAGAGCAGCATTAACATTTGGTCCCTTTTTAGCTAGCTGGTACACGCACTGATATGCATTGATCCAATGTCTCCAGATCTTAGTTGGAATAACACATGCATGGAGAGATAGAATTGCGAAGTCGCAGCTGTGTAATGCCTGGACAGGATGAACAGTTGCAGCATATGTCCTGTATTTAATGAATAGAGAAACCAAAGGAATAAGACGATTACCAATTACCCAATGAATAAGACGATCTCTGGTCTTTCTGGAGATGGACCTAAATAATTTGACGGTGATCAGATAGGGGCATAGCGCACTGTGTCTGTGTGGCACGTCAAGAAAATGTCAAGTTAGGCAAAGCTGTTACATGTTCTATATGAAATTCTAAATTTACACTTGAATCAAAATCAAAAGATCACATCGAAAGCTATACCAAAGCAAGGAATTAACTTCAATTGATGTCATCCCTTGATCGAGCTTCATATATACCTACATGTAAACTTAGGGAACGATGAAAACTTGTCAGATTGACGCACAAAAATAATTCAGGACGCCATACTATTACATGGAGATAAGAACACAGTTACACAGACAAGAATTCTGAATATGAAAAAGAGGGAGACGCAGAGAAATGATGGAGGAGAAGAGCTAGTACGGATGAAAAGATCCTCCCGTGTAAAAGGCAATGATGATAAATAATCCTTTTCCCCTTGTGCTTTTTCTATTAGATTAGAGATCGGGGTAAAAGGTAACCAAAGAAAAAGACCAGAGCTAAGCAGATGCCCATACTTTAGAAAGAAAAGAGGAGAAATCAATCATGCACGCAACCAGTGAGTCAAGAATCTCATGATTACATCAATCTGCATGCCAAAACCATCATCAGAAGAAGAAGAAGAAAAAAGCATACCCTGATGGTACTTGCACACCGTAACGTCGTTAACCCAACCATGACAACGAAACTCAGAATTATCGGATCAATCGATTCCAAAGAGAACTAACCTGGAGGATCTTGAGTTCTTGACCGTGTGATCCAAGAACCACGAGGAAGGCGCGTCGATCGGGGAGCATTACTTGAGGGGAATGAAGCCTGGTCCGAGGGAGAGCGAGATCAATCTACTCTGATGAGATCAAATCTCAGGTAATCTCTGCGCCTCGAGCCAGACAACATTCCCCACAAAGTATGAAGCTCCCTCTTTCGATCTCCCCACCTCGATCTGTCTCTCAGCGGTCCCTGATTATCTATTTCTCCCGGCCTTTGGTGCGATTGCTTCCTCCCTCGCCCACAAGACCCGCCTTATATCAAGGGGGAACTAACAGAGCTAGCGAAGACGACGGACGGGCCGTTGGTGCCGAGAGAGCTAGCGATTGATGCGCGAAATATCAAAACAATCTTCAGCTGACGTGGCTCCGCTAACACGTATGTACACCGAGACTTAACTGAATTTGGCTTGGTCTATACCGGCCTACCTAGGGAGGAGATGCCTTGCATGTCCATGTGACTCGTCCAGCTTTGTGATTAGGTGTTGGCGATTTTTTTCAAACTTGGCAGAAATAAGAGTCGGTGGATATACTAGTAGAAGTGCCGTGCGTTGCACCCGGAAAGACCAATATAATTTGTATGAAAAAACTTTTGTCTTGCCTCATGACACCTGTCTCGATTGAGTTGCTCGATTGAGTTAAACGTTTTCCTATCTTGGACGAACTTTTCACAGAGTTATGCCACAACTTAGAAATTATTTCCACTACCTATACTCGGATGATTTGTCGATTTTTAGATAAAGCATACTCCAAAATATAGTATCCTCTAACAGTCATAGGGATTTCGCGTAAAAGGACATGCGTATTTGTTTGGCAGAGCTTAATAGGGGCGCATGCATTTTTTAATTTTGTAAACCCGGATTGACACAACATATGATTTCAGCTAGGGACGGTACGTGTCAGACCAGAGGACGTGTCACCGTGTTTGTCCCCTGGAGGTAAGGTGTCAACTCGGGCTGGCGCTGAGCGTCCGAGCCCCCGGCCGCGGCGGCGTCGTTGATTCTGGACATGGTCTGCAGCTAGGTCTAGTGGCCTGATATTTTATTTATAGATGCAGTCCCGTCAGCCATGCGTCACTGGGAACGAAAACATTGGCAGGACTGGTCATACACACATGCAAGTGCTCAGCTCATTGTGAGGACCCGAGAACGAACGTGAGATAGCAAATGAATTCTATCTGTAGAAAACGAACGGTGGAATTTACCGAGAAGAACCAACTCCTAGAAGTCAACATGCCAAAAAAGTATTTTTTTTTCTTTTTCACTTACCGGTGGCATTGGTGGGTAATTTATTTTTCTTTTTCACTTACCGGTGGCATTGGTGGGTAAATTATTTTTCTTTTTCACTTACCGGTGGCATTGGAGGGTAATTTTTCACTTACCGGTGGCATTGGTGGGTAATTTTCCACTTACCGGTGGCATTGGTGGGTAATTTATTTTTTGTTCAAAGGGTAAAGTCGTCCAAAAAAGTGTAGGTACTACAAGAAACACTACTTCATTTATTATTAGGTATAGATATAGACTATGTGTTATGCCCATCTGTTTATTTTCTTCCTGTATACAACTTTTCTGCCGCCCTAGAGCTAAGTCTCAACCAGGCCCGGGCCAGTGGAAGTGCAAACTGTGCAACCGCACAGGACACATAAAAGTTTGGAGCCCAAAATTTTAGTACGGGTTTATATAGATACGCAGCAAAAAAAACTTGTTTCCTACACTGAAATTCTGGCCCGTGGCCGCTGAGAATTAAACAGGCCGGCTTGGGCCAATTGATCTGAGAGAGAACCTCCGAGCACTAGATGGATCGATCATTCCATGCTCCCGTCTCCCGATGACTGTAGCCCTCCCATCCTCCACGAAGTCACACAACGCAAGCAACGAATCTAGAGCATTACGTGTCGGCGTCAGTTCGTCTTCTAGGTCAAGTCTCCGTGATGCGCCCGGAGGTTCCGTTTTTCGTTGGATCATCGCGAGAACTAGTTTTGTGGATCCAGTCCATCAATCGGTAGGTGCATGCGTCCCTCATCCTTCATCCTTGCATATCTTTTCTTCTCCGATCTTTGTGTCTCAGTTCTATTTCAATCCCAAATTCGTTTAATTCTTTTGTTCGTATTATTGAATATTTTATTTCGAAAAAAACTAGGAGAATTATGTTGCACAAATAAACATTATGCAAACTATCTAAAAAAACATTATGCAACCGGATGTTTAATAAATATATTTATTCATATATCTAATCGCTATTTTTATCGGTCGGTAGATCTACTCTCCTATCCAATAAATTTGTTAATATTAGTCGTAAACCCAATTTCACATCCGTGAGAACTTGAATTTGAACGGCTGGGTCGTACATCCCCTTCTCTAACCAAATGGATTGGGTTGTATATCCAATTGCTTTGTGGCATATATATATTATAATTATTGAATATTTAAAAATTTCTAGTGCTATAGAGCCTATTTTAGACTTTTGCATAGGGCCTCGGATTTTGCCGGCCCGGCCCTGGTCTCAACAACTGCTATCTATCGTCACCGTAATCTCGTATCTTTGCGCTTAGGAAACAAGTCGGCAATTGAAGTTTAGCAAAGAACAGTTCCAAACCAGCGACACCGACCTGACGTGGAGAACGTGGATATATTAGCTCCGTCAGTTCCATGTGAACTCACATACAGCATTAAACTTTCAGTGAGCACACGCTCGTCCATGCAAAAAGGAAAACTCCCTAACATCTCTACCGGGTCGACCCATTCCATCCGAGCGTGTTCAAACTTGTTCGAAACGGACATGTAGAACGTGCGCGGTGTTCCAGCGGTCCGATCCATCCGGACAAACGCGTCTGGCTCGACCTATTCATGCATCAAATCGGGGCCTCGGTTGGATCGGTCCGAACAGCGCGCTTGTCCTCGCGCGTCCTTCCACTAGTTCACTCAGGCCTTCTCGCTGGTGGCACAACAGATATTCTCCTCCCTCATACCCTTTCCCTCCATATCTCGCGGCCAGAGCAGGCGCAACTTTTGCTGCCGCCATCGCCTGCTGCCGCTGACGCCCCCGCGATTTCGAGCAGCACCGCAGGCCACGCGCATTGCCGAAGTTGTCTGGACGCGCCGCAGGCATCCCGTCGCCCCGCCCTTCTCCTATGGACTGGACACGCGAAACCCTCGGCGTGGTGCACAACCTGCTCGATCATTTGCTTGAGGTACATTCGCCGGTCCTTTCTAGGTTATCCGGCCCGCTGCGGGAGTTGGCATCGCCATTGATAGCCATGTACTTTACAGATGGGCAACAATCGAAGAGCAATGGAGTTCTTCTACAAGAATTTCATGGAGTCATCGTTAGAGGAGGGGATTTCGATGACCGAGATTCTGTTGGCAGCTGCACAGATGGTGCATGGACACTACCTCCTGCCGCCGCGCAGAGGTGGCTCGTCCAAGCGGCTCGAAGCCAACCAGGAGTGCGACCGAGAAGAAGGCACATACGCCTTTACAAGGACTACTTCCATCCAACTGATCCGGTCTTCAAAGAGAAGGCATTTGGTCACCGCTATCGGATGTTGTTTTAACCTGTTCTTGCACATTCTCAATGGGGTGACAGAGTACCATAACTACTTTGAGGCCAAGTACGATTGTACCGGTAAGATTGGCTTCTCCACTTATCAGAAATGTCCTGCTGCCATTCGGCAGCTTGCATATGGAGTGCCCGGTGACCTCCTCGACGACTACATGCACATGCGTGAATCCACATGCCATGAGGCTATGTATCGGTTTTGCAGTGCGGTTATTGCGGTGTTTCGCAAATTTTACCCGAGAGAGCCAAACACCGAAGACACTGCACGCCTTTTTTCCATCAACGAGAGAAGGGGATTTCCTGTATGATTGGCATCATCGACTGCATGTATTGGGAGTGCACGAATTATCCCTTTGGTTGGCAAGGGCAGTTCAAAGGGCATGCAGAGGGGTGCACCGTCATACTAGAGGCTGTTGTATTACATGATCTCTGGATTTGGCACTCTATTTTTGGTATGGCTGGATCAAACAATGACATAAATATGCTATAGCGGTCTCTGGTTTGCTAGGCTGGCAGAAAGCAATGCCCCACGGGTTTCCTATCAGATCAATGGCAATCCATATGTTATGGGTTACTATCTAGCTGACGGCATCTATCCCTCCTGGCCACCTTTCTGAAGACAATACGCAACCCTACAGATGAGAAGTGCAAGAGGTTTGCGAAAGAGAAAGAGGCCGCTAGGAAGGATGTGGAGCGAGCATTCAGTGTGCTTCAGTCAAGGTGGGATATTGTTTGATACCCTGGTAGAACTTGGAGCACAAAGAGAATATGGGATGTGATGACTGATTGTGTGATCATGCACAACATGATCGTCGAGGACGAGCGAGATGACGACGTCTTGGATCAAGCCTGGGACTTTCAGGGTCGGTTGGTTGAGTCAGAGCCAGGTCTAACGTCTTGGGGAAGATTTTATGTTAGTGCATGAAAATTTGGGTCACAAGCAGACTCGTGATCGGCTTCAACTAGATTTGGTTGAGCATATGTGTTCGTGTGGAAAACCTCAATGTTTAATTCCTTATTTGTTTCTTGTAATTTGAATGATGGTTTAGTTGTTTTCTATCGAACCATGTGAGGCTAAACTATTTATATGTAAGTACTATTTTAATTAGATTATTAATCTGGTTTATTTGCTTGTCAAAATTTATTTTGTGATAAAACCTGCAAATACATAAAATTTCTGGCTAGTTCTGGCCAACGCGGACAAATGGTTCACGCCGCTGGACGCGGTTATATGGACAGACCGGATCCCGATTTCAAAAGCGGTCGTGGACCAACTCAAATAGATAGAAAAAAGACTGTTTAGATTGACCGGATGAATCATATGCTCGCCCCAATGATGATACATAGTAATAGGAGTACTATATTAAACTCGATGGTGAGTAATCTCTTCCGTCATACTGAACCGGGCGGACTTGAGCAGTTGACTCCTACAGTATCACGGACGCGAAGAGATCTTCGATGGAGTGAGATCGGCAGAGTTACGTACGTACAGTACGCTGCAGCAGAAGAGCTTGTCTTGGCTTTCTCCTGGCTTTGTCCCAACTCCCAGCCGATCGAGTATTAAACGAGCATGATGATGGCATCCAGTGGCACGTGCCTACGCTACGAGTGCCACTGCCACAAATCTGCTGTCGTGCATAAGTCAAGACGGACTGTCTCTTAATTTTACCATCGACTCAACGAGAGGAGATCGACTACGGGTTCTTCACGATTGTGCACACGGGGGGTATCTGCACGGCCGGCCACGGGTGTTGTCAATTCCCTTGTCCTGACTCCGCTGGCGCCGTGCTGCACTTGCTACATGACATGCCTACATGGCTCTTGTTCGGGAGACGAACAAATGGGAGAACACACGACGAGCTAGGTCAGGTCTGTCCCTTTTGATATTGTTCTACAATCATTCACAAACATTTTTGATACACCTTTTCTGAGAATCAAAGGCAATTTGTAGGTATACTTTGACAAATATATAACGAGGAGCATAAAGATTATTATCAACAGTTCTCTGTGGATTGATACTCCTGTTTCAAAACTAGCAACATACAACATGCACACTTGCAGCAACAAAACATTATATAGGTTGTTTGGTTATTTTATTGCTTCATTGTCGGATATCCCTTTCTACACCCGGGTGCATATGCACCCGATATAAAAAACATTTTTCAAAAAGTTGAAAATTTTGAAAAAATATGATCATGTATAGCTTCATGTTTGAGGTGCACACGAAGTCATTCCACCAAAAACTAATATGTTTTGTGTGCTGTGTAAAAAAGACAAATTTTTGCGTCGTGGAGCATGTTACTTTAACACTAATTTTTGTCTTTTTTGCACAAGGCAAGCAAAATGTTTATTTTTCGTGAAACGACTTTGGGCGCACCTAAAACTTGAAGTTCTACCATGCACATATGTTTTTTTGGCATTTTAAATTTTGACAAAAATCGAATTCAAATAAAGGGTGCATATGCACCCGAGAGCAAAAAAAGCCACGTCCTTGTTTCATTCATAGACTATGGATAGCGATAATTAGTTAATGATCCAACAACTCATGCAACAGGATGACTTTGTTGCCGCCGATGCCGATGAGCACTTGATGATCATCTCCTTGTATGTTTACAACAAAGATGGATACCCCTCCTGACATGGAGTTTCGAGGTTTGGGAGGAGGAAGAACAAGAATTGTCAAAGTATCCGGCGTTATTTGATGCTAGAGGCTGACTATTTTTTCATCGAGCCAACAGATACCTCAAGGATTTTCGGTGGGGCTTGTGGATGAACAAGGAGTTGATCATGTGGCCGGTGTATGGTGTGATGGAGTACCATGACCACTTTATGTTGAAAAAAGACTGCACATGAATGGATGGTTTCTCATCTATTCTAAAATGTTTGGCTGCTTTGAGGTGTCTTGCATATTCTGCTCCTTTAGACGCACAAGACGATTATCTATGCATGTCTGGGTCCAGATACATTGAGATCATGTACATGTTCTGGCGGACGGTGGTGGCAGTTCTTTGACCAACACATTTGATACACCAAAATGGTCGACATTTGTAAAGACAATCCCCATACCAGAAGGTCTGAAAAAATCCCACTATGTTCCATGTCAGGAGAGTTGTAGGGAGGATGCCGAGTGTCGCATTTGGTGTGCTCCATGCTCATTTTGCTATTATTCGCTACCTGCTCCTACCTAGTAGGTAGATCAGATGCGTGAGGTTATGAATGCTTGTGTCATCATGTAAAATATGATCATCGAGAGTGAGTGGGCTGCTCCATTGATTTGTGATCATTAGAATGATCACCAATTCTCTCTTGCCGATCTTGATCGGCATGTGCTAACCAATTTGCTGATTTCATCGCCATACATGCTGAAATTCATGATGAAGTGGTTCATCGTCAACTGCAACGTAATCCAGTAGAGAGCTCAGAGGAAACCAAGTCTGAGTCTTGATCTAGTTGAACTTCTTTAATTTCGATTCAATTGAATTGTTGTATTCGTTATTTTATTTCTCTTTGAATTCTATCAAAATGCAAAATCTCAACAGTAAATACCTTACATTTTAGGCTATGCAAAAATGACAAGAGTTGGAATTTGAAGTAGAACATCATGCTTTTTAAACCCTCTAAAATTGTCGTATTTTTTTCATTTTTGCACAACCTAGAATATAAGGTATTTTGAGTTGAATGCAATATTTTATACATCTAGGGTCGGCTTATGTATGATTTTACAAATGGTGGGTGGACTGAGTTATTTCGAAGCTGACGAAAATATTTTATGGACTTAAGGAGGGAGATAGACTTGTTAGTTTTTTTTTTAGAAATTTGTGAGCTTTATTAAACCATTAACACAGTATTACAATTAGCCATAAGGCTGTGAATTAAAAATTAGGGATTCTCATCCACCCAAGTCTGCAACGCCACCTTATTGCAAGAGAATTTTGTGCAATTATACGAGTTGGTCTAAATTGCCACGTGTTAATTATACGAGTTGGTTTACTTATAGACTAGGTTCTATAAAATTATTTTCTGGACTTTCAGAAAAGAGAAGAAGGAAAGGCCAACTGCGAAGGGCTGCGTTCGCTCGCGCGCTCGGCGTCGGGAGCGCTCTACCTGAACAGGCTAACAACTGGGCTAAGTTGGTGCCGCAACGGGCCTGGTGTTCTCACGGGGTTCACTTGGGCTAGAATCCTAGTAATGCTTTTCTCCTTTACCAAACTACTACTACGCTGGGCCGTGCCACAGCCCAGGCAGTATGGGCGCCCCTGCAGCCAACGTGGTTCCAGTCGTTCATTGGCAACAAGCAGCCCACGAAGAAGAAGATGATGAGAAAAAAAAGCGGTCCGGCAGGCGTCGCACTCCCACAGTATCGTGTCCTCCTGACGAGAGCCTTTTTCACGGGATCTCGCTATCTAGGATTGGCAAGGCCCGTGCACGTGCGCGAGCCAGGGGGGACCGAAGCCGACGGAGCAGCATCAGTCAGCATGCATGTCAGGCTACGCGGCCCGTTTTACCGTTCGTTTTACTACTACTAGTACCACAGGATGAAGATCACGCCCAGCGTGTGCTCCGATTTATGTCACGTATTTAACTCGCTGTCTGGTCTGAATGATTGGGTTCGGGGCCATCGCTGAAGAGCGTGCTCAGAGTTTGCAGATAAATTCAGGGTGGGAGGGATGCCATACCATTGTTGTTGCGTCCAGTCGATGAGATCGAGGGCCTTCCAGTGAGTTTCGCAGCACTGCATGCATTGCTGGGCGAATTTATGCAAAATGAGCACAGACTACTGTCAAGCATACCAATGCATGAATCTGCTCTAAACCACGGAGAAACGAATGTTGAGCAAGAGCATCTCCATCGGCGCCTCTAACTGGTAGCCGGCAAGCACACCAGCACTTGGTGTTGGGACGCTGCTCAAACTGCCGCAGTTTGGGGACGCCATCCCAAATCAGGGATCCCAAAGGATCACCCCCGCCCCTCCCCCCGCGATCAAAGCGTGGCTCGTGTATATAAATTCATAGTTCATGGCCACTCGTCGGCAAAAAGCATAGTTCACAGCCACAGCGGCCCAAAACGTCAAAGTCTCGCGGCAGCATCATATAAGTACAAAACAAGTAATCAAACAAATGGCGATGGTGGAGCAGCAGCTGTGCCATTTGGTGCCCAAGCCATTCCAGCAGGTGCCCAGGCCGATGCGTCAGGAGCCCAAGCCGGTGCATTTGTTGCCATCCCGGAGATGATGCGCACACCTGCGTCGATGTACCAAATCCACGCCTACTCCTTCATGGTGACCACCGCCCTCGAATTCAAGGTCTTCTGCCATGCTGCCATCAGCATGTCGTCCGGATTCACGGTCATACGCTTCTTGCGCGGCTTCTGGAGTTGCGGCATCGCGCCGGCAATGGGGCAGCGACAAGCAGTGCAGTGAATGGGCGGGAAGAAGGAGCGGTTGCGCGGAAGTACGAGGAGGGAATGGAATTGAGTAGTGGGTGGTTTGTGTGACTGGCAAGGGGCGGGCTAGTTTTCCAGCGTAGCGCGCCTTACCAACAGCCCCAGCCCTGCCTCTTGTTGCCAGGCACGGCAAGGGGTTGCCGATCAGATTAGAGGACGGCCCAAACTATCGGCGCCGGCTGGAGACCACCGGTGTAGGCTTTTTTTTAGCATCCACCTCCCAACTCGGTTGGGGATGGGTTGGGGTGCCGGTGGAGATGTGAGGATAAGCAATTTATTCTTTCCGGAGAATTTGGAGCGTGGAGATCTCTATCTAAAATTCTAAATCGCTTAATGCGCAACGCAACTTTACACGTGAAATGGGATCTGTCGTCTTTGGAGTGTCCAAGCGACTCCAAAAGAAGCCACCGAGAGAAAATGTGGTGGTCCTAGGGCTCCTTCATGCATGTGGCGAGTCATCACTCATGGTGCTTGGTGCACCCGTTGTTTCGCAGCCGATCGAGAGCGAGCATCTCTAGCATACAAGGAGCTACAAAATGTGTATGCTGCAAAACGTGTATCGTGGTAAACATATTTTTAATATAAAAAATTGTCGGCGCAGAATAGAACTCAGCATCTCAAACTTATAACAGAAAAAATGAATGTCCTCCAAATATTCATTTTTTTTTAAGTTGTCTTCTTCATGTAACTTTCTGGACGTATGCGTACTCATGAGGGCACTGTCAAGCTTCATGTACACTAGTAGAAAAAGAGTCATTCGTCCATCCCAGATCGGAGCATTAATCCCGGTTATAGTTGGACCCGGGACTAATGTGAACATTAGTCCCGGTTCCAACGGCTAGAACGCCAGCAATCTTTAGTCCCGGGTCAAATGGGACCTTTAGTCCCGGTTCGTATCACCAACCGAGACTAAAAGGGGTGCCCCGGTGCCAATCCCTTTAGTCCCGGTTCGTATCACCAACCGGGATTAAAGGTGTGACCTTTAGTCCCGGTTCGTATTACCAACCCAGACTAAAGGGATTGGCACCGGGGCACCCCTTTTAGTCCCGGTTGGTGATACGAACCGGGACTAAAGGTTATAAAAAATTCTAAAAATAAAATCCTTCAAACTGTAGTTAGGCCATGTACACTGTCAGACGTTTAGATAGGCGTTTAACTGATTAAAAACAATACGTACGAAAAAGAAAATTAGGCAAGCGCCCTTGTCCCTCATCACGTGGCGTTAAACCCGGACGCTAAATAGAGTTTGTTTTTCGCGTCCGTACAGTCCGCCGCAGGAAAAATTAGACGTGCCCTTATATTAAGTGATTTAGTTGTTACAAAATTAACAAATATAAATTTCAACATAATTTACAAAAAATGTTATAAAAATTCAAATGGCCATAACTTTTGTATACCATGTAAAAAAGTACAACCTATCAAAACGTGCAGAAAAAATTATTTCAGAAATTAAATTATTTTAGTATTTTTATGTCATATTTGAATTCCTCGCATTTTTCTGATAATAATGGATATATTATTTGTTAAATTTCGATTTACAGATTTGAAGATATTGTTTATGTCATATTAAATGAATAAATGGCAAAAATGAATAAAATATTAATTTAATTAGTTTTTACTTTCATTAGAATAAAATGTTATTATTAATTATTTATTGTTGTTTACTAAAAATAGTTGTTCTTAATTTCAAAAAATAAAAACGTGTCACATATCGATATGAGTTAATAAGATTGATATACTAGTCTTGACAACAAGATATAATGGTCCTTCGCGCAGGTGGGAGAGATGGAATGAAGAAGTTAAGCGTGCTGGGGGTGAAGTAGTGCTAGGATGGGTGACCGGATGGGAAGTTTGACTGTAAGTATGATTTAAACTAAAATTAAGTATAATTAGTGTTAAAAATGAGAGATGTGGGAGATTAACGAGTCAAATAATTCAAAGGATTAAGAAAAAATTGAAAAAAAAATAAATTTTTTTTTTTTAAAAAAAAAACTTTTAGTCCCGGTTCGTATTACAAACCGGGACTAAAGGTCCTGCACACTCGACGCGCCCCGTGAGTGCCTTTAGTCCCGGGCCTTTAGTCCCGATTTCTTTGTCCCGGTTAGGAAACCGGGACATAAAGGCCTTTACAAACCGGGACCGATGACACGTTTTCCACTAGTGGTACTAATCAACGCAACCAAAAGTCCGAACTGATGGAAAAGACTAGTGCACTCTACTTATACACTTCAACACCCCCTCTCACGTGTGACGGGAGAAGTCAACACGTACAACCGGAAGAGAGCGACGACGCGCGAAACTCACGTATGACTCAAGAGGCCTATACGTGGACAGGGATCAACAACAATTTTAGGATAAATTGCGAAAGCCAGGACTCGAACTCGAGACCTTAGGTTCTGATACCATGTCAAGCTTCATGCACTAACCAACGCAACCAAAAGTCCGAACTGATGGAAAGGACTAGTGCAATCCACTTATACACTTCAACAGGCACGACCCCGTGATGCTTGCCGCGGCCGCTAAGCTCCTCCCGTCGACACTGTCCCGCTCACCCTGCCAAAGCCATCCTATCCCGTACGACCTACAGCACAGCCCGCCGCCTCCTAGCCCTGCACAACCCGCCACCTCCCTGTCCTACACGACCACGCACAACTCCTGCTTTGGCGGGCGGTAACCCTCATCCAGCTCCCACAGTGCCCCTCCTCCTCCTTCTCCTAGAAGCTCCGGTCACTATTGTGCTTCCCCTTCCCTCCAATGGATGCTCTTACCGCGTGCCTCCACAATGCCTAGTTCAGCTCCAACCACCCTCCCGCCATCGACCCCTTCTCATGTTCCGGGAATCGAGCCACCTCGCCAGAAATTTGATGGATTCCGGCGAGTTCAACGACGGCGCCAAGTGTTGACTGCAGTTTACCATAAAAAAATGTCTCGAAAAAGGGGTATTTGGGGGTACATAGGGGTTGATATGTGGAAAACCGCAAAAAATGAGGGTTTAATCACTTTTGTGGGGTCTATTCATGACGATTTTAGGGACCAAAAGTGTAAAAGAAAATTATTTTGGGGGTTTGGCTACTTTTGCAGTAATTGCTATAGATGCTCTCTTAGCTCCGTACATCTGACCCTGGTGGCAGCATCTTATAACATGGAATAGAAATGGTCTATCTTCATTTTGAAACAACCTAGAAAGACCAGAACCGGGACCGCTCCCGACCCTTCTAGAGCCCTTGAGAGTCGTCTTTCCCCCTCTGTCGCCGCCCCTCTCCTTCTTCCTCTCCGGTGTCTCAGGTGACCGGCAAGGGGATGGATCTGGAGGTTGGCTTCGTTTTTACTTACTAGTTTTAGGATTAGGTCTAGTGTTTGCCGAGATGGCGTTTTCCTTTATGGAGTCTGTGGGTAGGTTTGGGGATCTTGGCAGCCAGATCCTCCACGCCTCGTGGTCTCTCCTCCTTGTGGCTCGTCGCTGGCGGCAGGTGGCGGTGCTCGTGAGGCGGAGGATCCCGTTCATCCCGCTGAATAAGGTGCGCACCAAGGTGCGGATCGAGCTTCTGGACCGAGTTTGATCCTATGTGGAGAGCTTCTTCTCCAAGTCCGAGCTTCCATGGAGGAAGCCAACACTGGTCATGAGCTCATCCTCAACCCTTCTGAATAAGGTCTGTGTCCTGGCCTTTGACTGCTGCGAATTTTCTCTTGGACTGTCTCCTCCGGTCAATGGCGGGAACTTGGAGTTTGATGGCGGGCTCGCAATCACGGCGCGGCATCTTCAGGCTCGTGTTTGTCGCCGATGGATTACCCTTGCCATGCTCTCCTCTTCTTCTCTCCTTGGTGGATTTGGCGATTCTAGGAGGGTTGCCGGGCTTTGTCGGCAAGGGAGAAGAGAAGACGTCAATCCACCGAGCGATTCCTTGGTCCATGGTGATCTCATTCTGCTGGTGAGCTCCAACCACTGTTCAGCCTCCATCGGGAGGCCCTCTCTGAAGCCCGTTGTTGCTGCGGTCCTCGTCGGCATCGACGCAAGTGGCGAAGTCCCCGCGGCGGTGTACGGCAACGGCAGGTGTGGCTTCCTCTGCTCGGCAGTGGGGAAAGATGAGGACTCGATTGTAATTGTCTTTTACATTGCAAGGTCCTTTCTACATTTGCCAAGGGCCCATGTATTAATCTTTGTTCTTATGAGGTTCTCTGTAAAAACATCTGTACACCCACTGATGGTATAATGATATGGCTTCTAGCTCCTTCGGAGGCGCCTGTGTTTCAGAAAAAAAAAACCCCAACCTAGAACAACGTAGACGGTGATGTCCACGGCGAGAGAAGAGACAGAGTAGCAGCCCCTGAGCCGAGCAGTCGCGACTCGCGAGTCCGAAAAACCTAGCACGAGCAGGAGCAGCAGCAGCAGCAGCGCTCGATTACTTGCGCGAGCGTTTAATGCGGTGCTGCAGCCTGCCCGGCCTCGCCTCGCTTGGGTTGGGTTGGGCCGTGCCCCCACGCTGTCGCTAGCGATGGATTGGACGGGCAGGCAAACTTCCGTAGGCAGGCGTGTCTCTTGTCTGCTCGTACTGCTGCCGCAGCGCCTTGCAGAGGGAGGGGGCGTTTCCTTCCTTCATTCCCTTGGATCACGCGACCTTGGCAGACACAGACAGCCAGAGTCACACACACACGCTATCCAGCCATCCGATCGATCGCCACTAGTCTCGGATTCCCTCCCGGTCCCGGCTCGTACACTGTGGCAGTGTGCCAATTCCGCGCCAACGCCTTCGAATCTGCAACCCAGCTCCAGTCCACACCAGCGTCCACCGCGCGCGCTTCAGGAACGACGTTGGTCTTTACATGGAACGTGCACGGAAACGGCTGTCAGTTTGCGCCTCACTCATCCAATCCTTGTGTCATTGTATGGCAATACTCGGCGACGAGTACATCGTATAAAACCTGAAAAGGCTATCGTGTTGTGGATTTTTATTGCTGTCGTGACAGTAACATAATTAAATGAACCATCGTATAGTACCTCCTACCATCTGTATACGCGGATGTACACGACTACAACTAACGTTGGCGCAAGGTGACCACGTTGAATCATTGTACCGGCAGAGTACATTGAATAAACAACAACAGCATAACCATGACAAGATATGACCTAAACATCCACGAATCATCGTTCTTCAGCAATAACGCCTTCAAAAGGGCCAATCAGTAATGTCGCCAATGCAGCCTTCGACATCTAACTAGTAAGGGCGACCCTTTTTGGGGCTTCTGCTTATGGAAAGCTGTTGTGGTAGGAAAAAAACTAGTACTAGAAACTGTATGAGAGAGTTCTTTTGAACTTAATGTAAATTTGGCTTATTTGATGCGTTGAGTTGTGAAATATTTGTAATACCCTAAAATTTAGATATGTTTCATAATTATTAAGTGATGATACCATAGAATATGCTAGTTTTAGGTAAAAATGAATTATAAATGAATAAAAATATGTATGCATAAAAACATCAACATGGAGTGCTCATTATCCACAAAATATGCCTAGAATTAAATTATGTGCTCAATATCATTCATCAATAGTTCTCTCAGCACATGAACATGTATGTGACAAACCCTTAACATTCTGGACATGAATTAAGATTTCAGCAATGCAACATTTATCCAGGAGGAACAATTGGACCAAGATTTTTATACATTACCAATAGCACACCCATTCACATTTACAGACAGGAGGAACAATTGGACCATGATTTTTACAGATTAGCAAGAACTATGGGGAGAAACTAGAAGCATTCCATGCTGGTCCGTGCTACGGGTGGAGGGCGGGAGCAGCCATGGGCGGGGGCGGGGTTGGAGACGAGAGGCCAGGGGCGAGGGCGGCGCCGACGGTAGCGGGGCGGGTCCGTGTTGTGGGTGGAGGGCGGGCGCAGCTGCGAGCGGCTAGGGGCGGGGGCGGGGCTGGCAGCGAGCAGCCATGGATGACGGTAGTGGGTACCAGGATCGATGCGGGACAGGACGGGTGTGAGCAGTGCAAGCCGCCGGGGCAAGGGGGGACGGGTGGGACTTTTTTCTTTTGCATATTCGGTGTCTCTCTGGTGGAGTGACATTGTGTCATAAATTGTACTGAATGCGAGGGGCGGATCCGCGTACAACTTCGGCCATCTCACCTAGAAGCTCGGGAATCCGGGCAGTTTCTGGAAATACACTACGAGGTCGCTTCTCGGTGAAAATAAGCATATGTTAAGATGGAGACTTTTTTGTGGCTTGTTCTCTTTGGCACCTAGAAACAGCTCTATAAGCCCAAAAAAAGGTCCTAAGCCCTTTCCAAATGTGCTTTTCTTAGCATGATATTATAGGAAAATTGCTTACTACCTACATTCCAGTTTATAAGGCAAATACATGAGTTTGACCGTATATTTGATCAATAATATATGAATCATATGTCACAAAAATTATACCATTGGAAGAGAGAAGTTGATGTTGTATCTTATATGAGATGCACTTGTTCTCAATAATGAGGAATCCCAAAGAAGAAATATGTGTCTCTTGCATGGTTAGGGAAAGAATGATGCAAGTTCGTGGAATTACGGATCGTATGAAGATTTAAAATGGAGGCGGAGAGCAAAGGATAGGATACAAATATGTTAATGGAAAGGATGGAAACGCTAGACATATATTTTCATCTAGAAACTAGTGGCCGAAAAAAGAGGTATTTTATCCTATCTCTTGATAACTTAATTTGGATAAAAAGATTAAGCAGATTAGGAAACAATTCAGTGGTTCTTATTTTATTTTATTTTGTAAAAAAGAAGTTCGACCCTCTATCTGCACTTCAACCATGCTGGAGGTCATGTTAGGTTAATCAGCTAAGAAATGAGGCAAAGTAACAATAAACCAAGCTTTTACTCGGTGGAAATTAAAGTACCTATGTTTGATTTACAAAATAAGGCTTCGGTTTAGGAGCGAGAAGAATTATATATTTAGCGATAATGCGTTTTTTTAAAGACTGTATGTTTTGCAAGTTTAATTGGAAGTAATTGGTGGTACATGCAATTGTGTTCAAAGAAAAGGCAAGAAAACTTCGATGTTACATTAGTTGAGCAAAAGATTTAACACATAAGAGGTCACTTTGTTTTTCCTAAAATAACATAGGTAATGGGGGGAGGGGATCCCCGATCTGACTATAACACACTTTATAGCTGTTTTTGCATCACCAAACTCTTATGCTTTTATGGCCATATATTCTATGGCAAATTAACTATGTTTTTATTGATATTATGGTCCGATCTTTTATGTATAATCTTTCTCTTTATATGTCCCTCCCCATCTTGTCTCTACTAAACAAACAACACCTATTTGTGTTCACAGAGATATGGCAAGAGCATGCATGTAACAAAAATTTATACGAGACACATATTTAAGTGGAATATAAACAACGCATGTCCCACTATGTCTATTAGTGGAATCAAATATTTTGTAACCTTCATTGATTGCTATACAAGCATGACTTGGGTGTATCTCTTACGTCACAAAGATAAGGTGTTTCTATGCTTTTAGGACTTTTGTGCATATGTGAACACTCAATTTAAGGTGTTGTTGCAAATAACTAGAACTGGCGATGGGACAAAATATGTTAACTAGAGTTGGGGGTTTCTTATCAGAGAAAGTATCATTCATCAGACTTCCTATACAGATACTCCTCCTCAAAATGGAGTAGCTGAAAGAAAGAATCATAATATATTAGAAGTAACTCGTTCTCTCATGTATACAAGAATGTACCTAAATTTTGAGGCATTTCTAACTGCTATGTTTCTTATTAATCGCATGCCTTCATGGATTATGGGCATGAAGTATTCATGTGAGCTTCTATTTGGTGAAAATAAGTTTCATGTTGTTCCCAAGGTCTTCGGCTGCACTTGCTTTGTTAGAGATCATAGACCCTCGGTATATTTATTGGGTATCCTCTTGGGCAACAAGGATGCAAATGCTAATCCAACTGATCATGGAACATTTGTGAGTATAGATGTTACCTTCTGTGAATCTAAACCCTTTTATGGTGAAAACATATTTTTTAGCATGTTGTTTGAAGGTATTGATCTGCCTCAATTGACTGATGGTCAAGAGGGGGAGAGTACAGTCACATATGACACAAATTCTAATGCAACAAAGGGGCAACCTCCTCTAGTGGTGATTATATTGTTTCCCCTCACTCCTAAAGCCAATGGTTCCCGCATAACTTCACAACAACTTCGAGTGTACTCAAGGAGGCAACATGAGAATTTTGAGCAGGGGGAGAATGTTAAGTAGGGGGATATTTGGTACATGAGGAGCCACAAATGCAAGAGGAAGAACAATCTTCTAGGGAAAGTTCATCTAGTGCACCGTTGGATGAAAACTCAAATATCAGGTGGGGTCGCTAGAATTACCAATTGCACTAATGAAAGGGACTAGAGCAGCTACAAGCAGAACTGTGAAGCTATATGTATTTAATGTTCATGCCATTAAAAACCATGTTTCGTGTGAAGCCTTGTCATCCTCCTATTAGGAATTTGTTGCGTCCCTCCAGTTGGTGCCTATTCCTACTGATTAGAGAGTTGCACAACAAGACCCAAAATTGTGTGCAACTATGAGATAAGAGTTAGAAGTGTTGAGGAAGAATCAAACTTGGGAGTTGACTAACTTACTAGAGGAAAAGAAAGCAGTGGATGTTTATAGTCAAATGAAGTCATGAAGGAAATATATAAAGGTATAAGGTAAGTTTGGTTTCAAGGGGATATAATCAAACATATGGGATTGACTATGATGAAACCTTTGCTCCTATGGAGAATCTTGATATCATGTGCAACAAATTTTGGATGGCCTTTGCATCAGCTTGATGTTAAGAATGACTTCTTACATGGTGAACTTCAGGAAGAAGTGTATATGGAGGTGCCAGTAGGAATGGTTGTGTTTGGAAATGAAATTAAAGTGTACAAACTAAAAAAGGCTCTTTATGGTCTAAAAACAATCTGCTAGAGCTTGGTTGATCGGTTCAGAAGGGTTGTTTGTGACATGGGCTAAGGAAAGTGTAATGGCGATTACACTGTGTTCTACAAACATGCAAACCAAAGGAGTACTATTCTGGTGGTTTATATAGATGAGATTATAATTACTGGTGAAAGAACATGTGGTCCCCCATGTGTGGTTTTGGTACTTAATGGCAATCTCTATGGACTAATGCTTGTATCAAGTTGTACTTGTAGGAATTGTCCATAGGCAATGCTTGAACTTGAACCATATGTTGGCTTCAAGGTTTGGAGAAGAAGAAAGTGAAGAGGATCAATTGGTGACCAAGGTGTTCAAAGAGTGATCCACAGATTGGTCATGTGAGAGTTGAGCCTTTTGCAATGGTGTCTTGAATAAAAAGACAGAGTTCATCATATGTATCTTCAAGACATAATCCAAGTGGTGTTAGAAGTAATGTTGTGCAAGCTAAAGATGTGCCATATCTAGAAGATATCATGTTTGAAGCTTGCCATCCTCGATGATCATGGATCGATGAAGACAAGGTCAAAGTAAAGGTTTCCCCATGTCGTATGGGGGAGCAACTTGCAAGTCTTCATCAAGCAAGTGCGTGCGAGAGCAATCAAGAAAGGTGTTCCATCTTGAGAAGTACAAGATCGTCTACATCAAGATCAAGTGGAATATGCACAAGACAAAGGTATGATATTGATAGGGTTTCCTTCTTACCGGTCTCGTGGTGTTAGTTGGGGAGACCTGTTTATAGGATAGATAACCGTACTATCAAGAGGGGCTCTCAAGTGAGTAACTCGATCATATATTTCAGAGAGAGCTCAAACCTTTGCATACTTATCATCATCCTTTCTTGGTTATTATTTGGATATTATCCATGTGAGGTTCTATAGCTTATGGTAATATTCATAACAATATCTAGTTCATCAAAAACGGATTTCCCTATTATATTATATTGCGTTTTTTATCTTTGAGGTTTTCCGGTTTCTCACCAAGAGAGGTATATCACATTATAATACATGAAATGTTCTCTCTTGGTGTTATCCAATATTTCCAGGTCAATCGGAGTTTCCAAACTCTAGATATCGCCATTTGAAGTTTGCCTCTTATTCGGTCCAGAACGGAGTCTCCAGTCTGCATGGACCAAAGTCTCTAGTGCGGTCCGAAGTCCTAGGAGGGGGATCCAGAATTCAGCCTGGGACAGTCTGATGGGTGGTCCGGAGACTGACCGAAGTCTCCGGTCCATTCCTCAGACCGGAGTCTTCGGTGTGGCTGGACCGGAGTCTCCGGTCCACTTGGTTTCCAAAGGCGCTGGGACAGTCTGATATGTGGTACGCAGGTTGGTCCGGAGGTTGGTTGGAATCTCTGGTGTTGACCGGAGTCTCCGGTCTGCACATCGGAGTCTCCGGTCTGACAGGTCCCCAATGGGCAGAAAACGGCCAGAAATTTATGGGCCTATAAAAAGGGCCCTTCTTCCCCAGTGGACACTGCTCGAGTTTTAGAAGCTTTCTCCTCCATTCTTGACCCTCTTGAGCATTCTCCCCTTCAATTCCCCCTTTGATTCTTGCATATACTTTAGGGATTTGAAAGAGGAGATCTAGATCTACAATCCCACAAATCAATCTCTCCTCTAAGTGAGGGGAACATCTTGGGATCTAGATCTTGGAATCTTTTATGGATTTCCTCCATTGTTCTTACTCTCTTATCCCCCCACAAGCTTTTGTAGTTTTTATGGAATTTGGGAGAGAAGGATTTGAGCACTACTTGTGTTCTTGCCATTGCATTTGGTGCATAGATTTGAGTTCTCAGTGAGGATTTGATTGAGTGAAAGGTGAGAAGCTTTTTACTCTTGGGTTCTTGGAACCCTAGACGGTTTGGTGGTTTTGCAGGTTCTTGAATTCCTTGGGGCCTCCAATTAGGTTGTGGAGCTTTCCCCAAGCTTGTTTGTTGGTAGCCTCCAATTGAGTTGTGGAGAAGTGCCCCAACTTTGTGAGAGGTTCTGGATTGCCACCGACAAGTGCATCGATAGTGGAAGCGTGGATCGATCCCGTTGGGGTGAGATTCACAGGAGAATAAGGGAGGCCTTTTGTGGCATTGGTGGTTTGATACCACCCCCTCTCCAAACGAGACGTACTCCATGTTTGGAGGAACTCGGTAAAATATCGTCGTCTCCGGGTGCCTCGGTTATCTCTATACCCGAGCTCTTTACTTATGCACTTTACATTGTGATAGACTTGTAGTAAGGGGGGTGCCCTTTGTAGTAGCACAATCTTCAAAGGGCATAATGTTGATGCAACACAAGTATGCTCTATTTCCTAAATGAAACAGGAATGATGTAGTGCCGAGCAACCGCAACCCCCATAGATCAGAATTATAATATAACAACTAAATATGGGGAATTAGTGGAAATGGAAAATTACTAGAGACTTGTAGTAAGGGTGCTATATCTATGTCATACAAGGCCAAACATTGCTTATGCAGTGAGCATTGTAAGTAGATATATGCACGAGCCTAGGACTGGTCACTTGGATGGAGTACATCGATTTTTGAGGTACCTAAAGGGGACTCCAATAAAGGGGCTGTGGTTCAAAAGTAATGGACACCTAGTGATATATGGCTATAGTGATGCTGATTGGGCAAGTTGTCTTGACGGCAGAAGTTTAACTTTAGGATATTGTGTTTCGTTGGAGGTAACCTAGTGTCATATGAAGGATATATGCCCTAGAGGCCAATAATGAAGATGTTTTTATTGACATATCTCATTTGTTCGTAATAGTTTTGTATCATGCTATAGCTGTATTAAGTGGAAAACATTAATACATTTGTGATATATAAATAAACCAAGTCCCTGGTATCCTCTAGACAAGTTCGTTGGGCGGCTGATGATCGAGGTTTACCGATCATGCTGGACTTTGAAACGTCAACTAACAACGAGGTCACTTCATTAGATGAATGATGTGATGGAAAAAACCCAACCCTAATATTGCAATGTGATCTAGTCAGAAAGTTCAACATTGTGATATCTAGTAAAGCGTAGTGATTTAGTCCTTCGACTACGAGATCATATTAAGCATTGTCTCACGAGGCTACTTTGATCACATCAACCATCATGTCTGTAACCGAGTGACCATAAAGGTGTGTATTGGGTATTCCATAGGAACTTTTGAGGCCTATGTATCAAGACCGGGATTTTTCCATCCAAGTGACGGATAGATACTCTAGGCCCACTCGGTGAGATTACATCTACAAGTTAGCAAACATGTGACTAGGTCACGGGGATGTAATACCAGAAGGACAAGTAAATGTATTTGTCGATAACAAGGTTAAACTAGGTATGTCGATACCAAATATGGGATCTTGGAAAAACCACGTATCATAGAGCAAAGGGAATGAGACTCGATGTTCAAGGTTCAAGCGATCAAATTATTCCTGAAATGCATGGGGGCCATCATGTGTTTCAAGATACCGCTATTAGTCATTGATCAGAGAGGTGTCTCAATCATGTCTATATATTCCTGAGCCGTAGAGTGTCACACTTAATGGTAGAGACACTTAGGGATGATTCGTGATCATAGGAGAAAATGGTTCCAAGGATATCCGATGATGATCAGATAGGTCCAAAAGCTATTTCCGAGTGATAAGTATTAAATAATATGTACTTATTAATTAAATGAATTAATATTAAAAATATCATTTAAAATAGATTGATGGGGGCAGCCCACCTAACTGGATTTATGGGGCGGCCCAAGAGGGTGCTACGCCCTAGGGATGGCCAAGGGAGGCCGCCAGCCACCAAGTGGAATCCCTACCATGTGGGTCCCATGTGGGGATGGCCGATGCCGCCTCCTCCCTTGATTAGTACCACCTTGGGACTTTTAGGGAGGTGGTGCCTCCCCTCCACCTATATAAAGAGGGGCACCCCTCTCCCAAAATCTATCACATTAATTGTCCTTTGCCTATTTATATATATATATATATCTCCCCTCTCCCTCATGTGTGGTTACCAAAGATTGGAACCGCATACGGCGATCGGGATTTCTCCATCATAAGCATGTCGTCGTGTTGCTGGACTCGGTTCGGGTCAATCTTCTCCCGCTGCTTTGCTGGACCGGATCCCGGGAGACGTATCTACACCGTATGTGTGTAAGGACACGAGGCACCGCCACTTGTCGTGCTTTTTCTTGGAGCTTGGACGTTGGAACGACCATGAGGTTGGCTACATCATACAAGGACTAGGGATGACTTGCGAGGAGCTTCACGACCTTAAGGTAGGGTGAGTACGACTATGTCATCCATGTTCCTCGAGGTACATTAAACTCTTTCGGTCTTCAAAGGTATGAACACTGAATCCCCTTCCGTTTCCTTACATCTACATAGATAGATCTTGGCTAGGTGTGTTCACTGTAGCAATTTTTGTTTTCTGCCACGGAACTACTTTAGTGGTATCAGAGCCGATCTATTTGTAGATGTTTGGTGTGAGTAGAACATAGGTTGATTGTCTGGGCATTGATTCTCTAGTTGCTACCGTCTCAGGTGTACTTGTTCATATCACGGAAATGTCGGATGAAGCAGCTCAGACCGATCTTACGTGAGGCTGGTTCCACTTCTGACATGTGGCTTGTACCATATGAATGGCCAGCGGGTGTCTGTCTCTCCGACATTAGTTGATATAGCATTTACAAAGGACGGCCCTGGAAATGGATTTAAAGTGGCAACTAGTCAATCCATGTTGTGGTTGATATTCATAGGTAAGAAATGGTTCTTGTGCGAAATCCCAAATAGCCACGTAAAACTTACAAAGATAAAGTAGAGGTGTCTAACTTTATTTTGCAGGGGCTTGTGATATGTATGGTCAATATAAGTGTTTATGAGATGAACTACCAAAGCAAGGTGGCACTATGTACCTGGTGTAATGTCGACGCACTCGATGGAGATCAAGGCGCGACGACCATATCATATCGCATAAACTATTTACATTTGGTGTTGAATGGTTGTGCATCTTAATTTGTTTGCATTAGAATACGACAGTAGCATTATAAGATGATCCCTCGACTTAATTCCAATATGCTTGTTCTCCGTTTAGTGTGCACCACCAATAAAGTTCGTTGTTATGGAGCGGGTCATGATGACCGAGTGCTATACATCTCAGCGTTCGCATACAGTGGGTGTAAGCCATGTATGCGCTGCAAATACACAAAAGGTTAACATTGGCGAGCCTATCAGGTATAGACATGGCCTTGAAACACAGATGAACGAAAGGTTAAGCATGAGTCGCAGCAACATGAGTCTTCCACACCATTGGTATTAATGGAGCATACAAAGATAATTTGGTCAACATGTTGTAAGTTCATGGTTTGATTTACAAAGGGAAAAATTATCTAATTAGTTAAGTTGAGAAAGAAACCTTGAACAAATGAAAATTAAAAGTGCTATCAAATTAGAGTGAGAACAAGATGAGGTAGAGTATCCAAGCTATAAAGATGCTTCATATACAAGTGTAATTTGGTATTTGAGATCGTTAAACTTTGAATTCCTACATGAAGTAGAATGTATGGCTAGCTCCTTTGCACAACACTTAAACAAAAGTGTGAGCATAAAAAAATAGAAAAGAAAATGTGCAAAGAGAAAATAGGCATACACCAGTATCTTGTGGTGAGACAAAGGAACGTTTGAGATTTTAATTTCCAATTGATTATGTTAATCCTAAAACGCTTGGGACTACCTCGCTAACTCATTCGGTCGAACTGAAACACTTTTACATCATATTGAGAGTAATATTTTGTGAACTGTTAAATGCTAAGGTGTGGAAGCCTGCTAATATTATTCGGATGGTTCGAGTAAGGTACTATTCATGAACTTATTCTTATGTATCATATATGATAAACACATGCAGCAACTGCCTCATTTATTTTATTGACTCAACTTCATGAATATGAGGATCACATCCATTAGGCTAAGCTTACTCGGGACGAGCAAGACTCTAAACTTGGGGAAGTTGATGAGTGCATATTTATATCATGTTTTATATTATTATTTTGCACTGTAGTGGTAGGATCTTGGTATTTTACGGTGTCCGTCTGCATCCTTTATGTCTATTTTCTCCAGGATCGGGATAGATGATGGATACGATGGAAACAATTCTTGGACCAGTTGTATTGGAGCGAAAAGGAGTCAAAAACAACATAAATCGCTAATTTGGGAAATATCAATAACACTAGAAGAAAAGTCGAGGCAATCGCAGGAAGCACGGGCTTTAACGACCAACTATACGGCAGGAATATTTTCTGGCCGTATAATTGCCGCTGCCACCACCTCTTCAAATAGTTTCGCCCCCATGCGATCAGAATGGATAGATGACATACAGAACGACCAGAAATCGCAGAAACCACCTCTGGAAGGGATCTAGAGGGTAAACTCATCCACCGAGGATTCATCTTCATCCTACACAGACCCGGGAGGCTAAGGCATTGATCTTCATCATCAACCGCTGCATCACCACCATCTCCATCCATATCATCTACATCTTGTCTATATCTTGTTGTAATTTTCGTACTCGTTGTGGATTTATACAAGTACTATTCATCTATGATAGATTTTATTGTCTTTGCCATGATGTTGATTGCCTCCATGTCTGAGTAGATCATTAGTTCTTGGGGATATGGAGAAACCCTAGCATGAGATTAAAATAAGATAAAATTTATTATGATATTCATCGTTGTGACCATGTGTTAGATTGTCTTCATCTTGATGTTGAGAGAAGTCGACCTCTCAATATTTTCCTTTTATGGGGACTTGATGGAGGGAACTACTTGTTGGTAGACAGAGGTGTGCTAGCACTTATGGTGACTGTAAAGCTGTTAGCACCTCTTACGTTTCAATTTGGGAACCGAGGAAACTCACGGAACATTGTCCATGCCACGGGATACATCCTATGGGATAAAATTCCTTAATAGCATAGTAATTCGATTGATGTCGATTACTTATCTGCAGTGGTTATGAGGATGATGTGAGCAGTGGTTGCTTCCTATTCGTCCAATTACGGAGTTCCTCCCACACATACATAGTTGAGAATGTTTATGATAATAATCTTTACCCTAAATCCTTTATAATGCTAGAGGTGTATCCGCTACTCCCTGAGAACAATTTTCCCGTTGCAGTTTCATATCTCTTTTACATATGCGACACTTACTTTCTGTATTCAGTTTGTTTTACTTTACTTATTGTTCTCTTATATAAAAACCCAAAAATATCTTTTTACACAAAACTCGCATTTTATCTTGTTACTTAGAACGTTATTTAGCATTACTATTTCAGTATTTAATTCAAGAGTTATTAGACTTCAGAACTTTTGCTCCATGTGGGATCGATATCTTTATTTCAAAACTAGCTACAAACGATACGTGCACTTGCAGTCATCAGTGATATACTACTTTTATACTGAAAAGAGCAACATCATGATCTGTTGAAATGGCAAGGGATAAAGCCCAGTTTGACTTCTCTTAAAATTTTGATATACAAGGCAAATGTAAAATGTTTACAAAACCAAACTCTTTTTTTTCGAATGAGCAAAAAAAAGTAATCAGCTAAGCACATCTTTGTGGGTTATCCCAAAAGTAATCATTGGGAATTCCTCCACTTTAATACTAAATACAAAAGGGTTTGTTGCAAAATGGTGAGTTCTTTGAGAAGGAACTTTTCTTGAAAAGTTTAGTGGGAGGACAATAGAAATTTGGATGTGGTTATTTGTACCTAAGTGACATAATCAGAGTAATACAACACCGGAAAGTGTTCTGGAGGCTACTATAATACTCATGGCTATTGTTTCTCTAGAAATGTGGTAGTTACGAAAATTTAAGTTCCTATTGAACCATGTGGATCGGGTAAGAATCAAATAACAAGATTTGAGAAAAAATTGTCATTGTTTGACAATGATATTACCAATTACATACAAAGAAGCGATGATGGGCCCTGAATCTTTTAAATGGCTAAAGGCGATCAGATTTCATGATAATATCCATATACGAAAATCAAGTTATGAACTTGGTAGACCCCCAGGAAGGCGTGAAGCTTTTCAAAGCGTAAATGGATCTATAAACAAACATACATAAGATGTTTACATTATGAAATGTTCGATTTGTAGGAAAGCAGTTAACGGTAAAGTTCAAAAGGTGACTATGACAAGATTTGATCTTCCACAGTGATATTTAGTCTAAACGGATTATTGTAGAAACCACTACATATTGAGATATAATATTTGAATAAAAAAACAACGTTCTTTTATGAAGAATGGTTACCTAGGTGTACATCACAATTTGAAGGGTGCTAAAATATATGGATTTTTCAGTGGTTGAAATAAGTATGGTGGAGTTGTAATCTTCACCGTGATGAAACTTTAAAAGTTTAAGTTCATCAGAAACGATGAAGATGCTTGTGTTTATAATAAACTAAGGTGATTTCTATTTTCGTGCCCCTGTTTCGTTAGTTGTACTCAGTTTTCCCTAGCCGCTTAACTTTTCCTCACTTTTGCCTACCTCTTACTATGAAACTCTCATATAGTCTAAAAATCACTGTCTGTCAGCCTTGCTATTACGTGCTGGCAAGTGGGGCCGCGTTCAGTCGGGTCCCGTAGTGGACCCTCGCTATTACATGCTGACAAGTGGGATCGGTTGGTCAGATACGCATTATGTTGTCGTATGGGTCCGTGCCATGCTGGACTGCGTGGGCCGACTTATTGGGAACACGTTATGGGGGATGTGGTGTGGGATCATGTGAGGCGTGATTGGTGGTTAAGTGCGTCATGTCACCTAAATTGAAAGTTTTCTTTTTTTGTTATTTTTATGATTGGCCTTTTTAAGAGCATCTATTCCCCTTTATCTCGTTAACAATTGTGTTTTTTGCCTAAAAAGGTAGCGAATCTAGAGCAGCTTATCTCTTCATTCATGATTCCTTTTCGCCCTCGTTTTTCCTAATCTGGTTGAAAATCTAGAGCAGCAAATCTAACCAGCACCATAAATACATTCAGTAAACAGATAAGATGTAGATAAAGTAGATAATATAGGATACATAGTATGATACTTAAACGAGGTTTGACGATTAGGCTGCTTAGCAGCCGCAACGGACAATTTCAACACAGACAAAACAAAAGAAGCTTCTTTACAGCAGAAGCAGCAACATCACAAGATCAGGGGCCTCTCATGGCCTCCGCCTCTTCCTTCTGGCGCTTCTTCCACTTCTTGTTGCCCTGTCCCTTGACCTTGGGCGCCTTGGGCTTGATTGGGGGCATGTGGCCCTCCTCGATGGCCACCTTCTAGAGGTTGGAGAGGTGAAAACTGAGCGCCTGGTGCTTGGCCATGAAGTCGTTCATGTTCACGGACGGGACACGGGTCTTCATGTCCTTGGCATGCTTCACGAGGGAGTTGAAGTCGGTGGCGTGTAGCCTCCTGGTGCAGAAGGGGGACCTATAGACGTCTCCGGTGAGGAAGTTGTCGTACTAGCCGGACTTTAGCCTCCTCAGCACCTGACGAGTCTTGGTGTCCTTGGACTCATCGTCGTTGATACGTCGGAAACGTATCTATAATTTATTGATGTTCCATGCTTGTTAGTATCTACTTTGCTTTGCTTTGTCCACACTTTGAGGTGCCTTTTACATTTTTTCTGGTACTAACCTATTAACAAGTTGCCACAGTGTCAGTTGCCTATTTTTGGTTTCAGAAAAGCTAGTAAAGAAATATTTTCGGAATTGGACGAGACAAACGACAAAGTCAATAACTTCTCGTGGGGAACAAGAAGTCCAGAGGGGAGACGGAGAAGCAAACTAGGGCAGCTAGACCCCCCTAGGCGTGGCCAGGGGTGGGCTCGCGCCTGGGTGGGGTGTGGGCCCCCTGGTCGCCTCCTCGGCGTCCCCCTTCGCCTATAAGAAGCCCTCGATGCCTAAACCCTAAGCACCCGATCAAATCTCCATGAAACCGTCTGTAGCCGCAGCCACCATCGTCCCTAGATCGAGGGGATCTAAAGTTCTTCCCAACACCCTGCCAGAGGGGAGATCATCCCGAAGGCCTTCTTCTCCGGTATGATACGTGAGTAGTTCCACCTTGGACTATGGGTCCATGTAGTAGCTAGATGGTTGTATCTCCTCCTTTGTGCTTTCATGTATAGATCTTGTGAGCTCCGTTCATGATCAAGATCTAATCTATTTGTAATCATGCATGTTGTGTTTGCGGGGATCCGATGGATATTGAGATTATTATGTTGGTTTGATTAATGGTTTTGTCTTTATGATTCTATCATGTCTGTGTTGTTTGTGATCTTGCATGCTCTCCGTTGTTAGTCGCTATCTTGGCCAAGTAGTTGCTAGTGACTCCAAGAGGGAGTATTTATGCTCGATACTGGTTCATGCCTCTAGTTTCCAAGGGAAGTGACAATAATATCTTTGGTTGTAGAATGTGTTGTTGCCACTAGGGAGAAAACAATGGTCTCTTGTCCATGAAACATGTGGACTGTTTACCTTACAAACTTTGCTTAAAGTAGTTGTTTGTTGCTTACAACTTAATACTGGAGGGGGTTCGGATGATAACCTGAAGGTGGACTTCTAGTCATAGATGCAGTTGGATGGCGGTCTACGTATATTGTTGTATTTCCCAATCGAATCTCATAGGATCTTTCTGACTAGTATTGCATTGTTATGCCTTGCTCGGTTCCTGTTAATTGCCCTGCTGTAATTTGTTTACCCTTCATGCCATGTTATTTATCTAAGGAGAGCACCTCTAGTGAACTATGGACCTCGGTGCAATCTTTACAATTGATACATCTTCCACTGTTACTTGTTTACTTGCTGCAAACCATTACCTTCCACACCATATGTTTAATCTTTTGTTATAGCAAACCGGTGAGCTTGACAACCTCACTGTCTAGTTGGGGCAAAGTCTTGAGTTTGTGTTGTGCAGGTCTTCGCATTGCTTGCAACACCTATGTGACGTTTCCTTCCTACTACTGGTTCGATAACCTTGGTTTCTTACTGAGGGGAAATTGTTGTTGTGCTGCTTCACACCTTCCTCTTGGGGTTCCCAACGAAGTGCTAAACCAGCACCATAAGTCGCTGCAGACGTCACTGCTATCCACCTGTTGGTAAAACAGTAGAGTGCAATAAGTACATGATTGTAGGGATTGATTACTTGCATAAATTAACCGATTGAAATCCCCTGATTATTCCCCAATACACAAAACTCTAACCAAATCGAATACTAATCCCAACTATAGATCGGTGCTAGTACTAACTAGGGAATCCATTAACTGCAACTCGAAGGACAAATAAAATATGATTGAAATATGAACAGGGGCATTCATCGAAATACGAGATCCAATACAAGAGGATTAGCTGCTGTAAAAATACCTAGCATCCAACAATTGAAAATACGAACAGCCGAACTCTAATAACACATGATCTACCATCCAACAATTGGAATGGGGGAAGAATAAAGGGAGGGGAGAAAACCCTAGTTACCTCCGACCATGGGTCGGCGATGATGGTGTCATAGGGGTTCTCTGGATTGATGTAATCCTCCTCCTTGTAGGGGTCCCAGCCATGCGGGATATGCCCGAGACCGGCGGGGGCCTCCTCGCCGGTGGCTACGGTGGAAGCAGGGACGGGGGTATAAACGGGGACGACGGCTGACTTTGATGCAGCGACGGGGGCCTGTACGGGACAGGGGCCACCTCACCAGTGGCCTTAGAGGCGATGATGGCCACCGCACCATTCTTCTCCATTGCCGGCGTGGTTGGGGTTTTCTTGGGGGTTTGCAGAAGGTGATGGTACAGTGGATATGGTTGCATGAGTGAGTGAGACTGAGGAGGCCTCTATAAAGGTGAAGGGAGGAGAAGTTTAGTTAAACCACAGTGCACCACGTAACCGTGTATGCTACTGCACCATGCACGACCACACGCTCCCGCTACCACCTCGTGCACCGCGACACGTGTACCGTCTCGTGCGTCATGTTTTCCCCCTCGTGTCTAACCTTGGCCACTTAGTTGTGCTTAGTTATACCCTCGAGTGTAACACTAGTACTTTGGTTGTACCCAATTTTTCCCTCGAGTACTAACACTGTCGTGTGCAATATACTCACTTTTGCCCGCCGGTGGCTGGTCAACAGAGAGTCAACACATGGGTTTTAGCTAGCTAATTGAGTCATTTTATGCACAACAAAATAAAAAAGATTAAAACATAGTGGCATCTACCCAGGAAGTCTTATTATGTGACCTTTCACCATAAGAATTGTAGATAAATCAAGTTTTAGCCTAAATCGCCACCTCTCAAATCACCTAATATCTATGAATGTTCATGACTTTCTACTCAAGCCTCTTCCCAAAACATCCCTCCCCAAAATATAGTTTGTCTGAATGAGGAAATAATTGTCAAACTGATGTATATTTGAATTGTAAATAGTTTTATGTATGCCAAGATGTATTTTATTGTATAAAAAAAGCATTTTCCATCTTTTAAATCTCTTTGTGTTTTCTATTTGAATCCCTTCGTCTGTTTTGCCCTTGGTTTTTAAGTTCTACTCAGGTTTTCCCTTGGTTTTTAAGTTCTACTCAATTTTATCCTCTCTCTTAGTCACGAACTCTCACACATATGCTCATCTTGGTTGCTATGTTCTAATTGGTCGAGACAGTTGTCATGCGGATCATGCCCACCAACCGTTGATCCTCTATGATCTAGCGGACAGGATAAGCCCTATATCTGTCGGGGGAACCCCTCTATCCATGCAAAATAATGAGTTTGCCATCGCTACTTTAACTCCATAAACAAATGATTTTGAATATAATTTAAAGAGAAAGTGTTCAAAGGGTGTATAATTTTCGTATATGCAAGTTTATGCATTATATTTCACTCCATAAAAATGATAAATGATCATATATGTAAGTTTATGCATTACATTCCACACTATGAAAATGGGGAGAAAATGATAATCTCTCAATATTTTGTTAGCACATCATTATCACGTATTAAGTGCGATTTCACAGTGTTCAAAGGTTTATAATTTTCGTATACATAAGTTTATGCATTATATTTCACTCCATGAAATTGATAAATGATCGGGATTTTATTAGCACAATATTATCATGTCCTAAGTGTGATTTCAAAGAGTTCAAAGGTATATAATTCTCGTATATGCACGAGGCATAAAGATTTTAGTTTAAGGATCACTTTTCACGCTCTAAAAATGGTAAACTCTCAAGATTTTATTAGGACAACATTATCATGTCCAAATTGTAATTTGAAAGTGTTCAAGAGTTGTGTCAATTATAAACACTCATTTACATTAAGAGTTGTATAATTTTTTAAATTTTAAAGTGTTTAAGAGTAGTGCCAATTATAAACACTCATTTACATTAAGAGTTGTATAATTTTTTCAATTTGAAATTGTTCAGAAGTTGTGTCAATTACAAAAACTCTTTTACATTAAGAGTTGTATAATTTTTCAATTTGAAAGTGTTCAAAAGTTGTGTCAATTATAAACACTCTATTACTTTAAGAGTTGTATAGTTTTTTCAATTTGAAAGTGTTCAAAAGTTGTGTCAATTATAAACACTCTTTTACATTAAGAGTTGTATAATTTTTTAATTTGAAAGTGTTCAAGAGTTGTGTCAATTATGAACACTCTTTTACATTAAGAGTTGTATAATTTTTTTAATTTGAAAGTGTTCAAGAGTTGTGTCAATTATAAACACTCTTTTACATTAAGAGTTGTATAATTTTTTAATTTGAAAGTGTTCAAGAGTTGTGTCATTTTCTTATTTGTTATACATCCATCTCCCTAAATCTCGAAGTTTGACTTTCACCTCATAGATTCACTTGATTGTAGTCGAGACATTAACTCGATAAACGAATTAAATCATCGGAACAGCTCACTGGACGCATTCTCCATAGCAAGCGTCCTCATCTAATCAGAACACTTTGGTGCGAGATCTAACCTTCTCTGCGCACGATTGCCATTGTCATCCTCATACAGGTCAACGGGATGGCACCATACTATGGCCAGGACGAACAGGAGGACGAAGTGAAGCTCGACAAAGGGCTGAAGGGAATATGCCTGAGAGGCAATAATAAAGTGGTTATTATCGTATTCCTTATTTATGATAAATGTTTATTTTACATGCTATAATTGTATTAATACGGAAATGTTAATACATGTGTGTTTAATAAGCAAAAAGGAAGTTCCTAGTTATGCCTCTCTTATAAACTAGCTCGTTGATTAACAAGATGATCAAAGGTTTCCTGATCATGGACATTGGATGTTGTTAATAACGAGGTCACAACATTAGTGTAATGGTGTGATGAAAATTCATCCGAAGTATAGCATTACGATCAAAGTCATTGAGTTTATATTGCTATAACAACTTACGAAGTGATCCTAATCCTTAGACCATGAGATCATGTCAATCACTAATACCGGAAGAGTTTCTTGATAACATCAAACGTCACACCGTAACAAGGTGATTATAAAGATGGATTCAGAACTAATAAAGTGTTATGTTGAGGCCCATGGATCGAGAGTGGAATTTTTTCATCCTGATGACGGATAGATATACTCTGGGCCCTCTCGGTGATATCACATTGGTTAGCTTGCAAGCAAGTGATTTGATCACTAGAATGTTATATCACGGGAACGAGAAAAGAGTGCATGTCAGTCATGAGATCAAACTAGGTATGGAGATACCGATGATCTAATCTCGGACATGTAATATATCGTGAAACAAAGGGATTAAGATACTAGCGTAAAAGGTTCTGACGATCACAAGAAAGTCATCGTTGAATGTGTGGGAGTCAGTATGGGTCTCCAGATCCCGCTTCTGATTATTGATCCGAGAGGGGTCTCGATCATGTCCGCATTATTCACGAACCGTAGGGTGACACACTTAAAAGACACTGACATCCAATTGGAGCAAAAGTTTCATGCCGAAAGAATGAACAAGCACAGGAATTTATTTCACTAGATACCGAAACAGGTTTTCGGGTGAAATTGCATAAAGTGGTTATGCATGTGAAATAGAATTCTACCAGGGGGTTATTTGTGAATGTTTGTCATTAAAGTAATTGACAAAATTCTGAATAAAATAAAAGAGTTTTATTTAATGAGAGTTTGCATTAAATTTGGTGGAAATTTAATGGGAATTTGAGTGGGTTTTTGAGTGGAGAAAATTGAAGGGCCATTTTGTGAGTGGAGTGTCCACCCACATGAATGAGGGAGAGGTGGGGGCACCATCCATGGCCGGCGTCCATGCCCCCTTGGGCTGCCCCCCTCCCCTATATAAGGAGCCCCTCCTCTCACTTCTCACTCACACCTCCTCGTGAAGGATCTCTCTCCCCCTCTAGTATTTATCACCCATGGTCTCAGACTAGCGAGATACATGTTCCCGGTGGCTATTCGGCAAGAAAGAGTTGTGCTTTCGCTGCATCACTGCAGCGAGGAGGCGGAGGTTGCTCGGTGCCTCGAATGCGTGTGTGAGCACGGATGCGCTGCTGTTTTGCGGCGCTAGGACTTCCTCTCGATCTTGAGATCGACAAGAGATCGTCTACATCAACCACGAGTGTGGACTCGTTAAGCTTTGTCGGTCTTCAAGGGTATGTTCTCTATGGATGTACATCCTCCCGTTGTTTGTATCTAGTAGATAGATCTTGGTACATAGTTGTTCCCATCGTAGGAAATTTTTTGTTTTCTATGATGCGAACCCTACAGTGGTATCAGAGCCGGATATATGCGTAGATATTTTGCACGGGTAGTACACATATGAGTATGTGGGTGATGATGATCATTTTATTGCTTCTTAGTTGTACTTTGGATATTGGTGGCATAGTGGGATGAAGCGGCCAGGACAAACTTTACATGTCCTCGCACATGAGACATGTTCCACGCTTGACATGCAACTAGTTTTGCATAAGTGGCTAGCGGGTGTCTGTCTCTCCTACTATAGTCAATATCTAATTTGCAACGAGTTGTCAACAATTTGGTTATCCTCATTGTGGTTCATGTTCATAGGTAAGAATGGTTCTATCTTCGAAAGCCCTAAGCCACGTAAAACTTGCAATGGATAAATTAGAGGCGTCTAGTTTAGATTGTTGCTGGGCTAGTGTTATGATATGGTGATGTTGTAAGTAGAAGTATGAGATGATACTCTTACAACACACATAGCGTGTAAGTTCCATAGACCTTAGCCTTACACATAAAGGTATGATAGAGATCATACCATGGTGCACATGATGGAGATCATATGCGGGAACCATATCATTTCACTTATTAACATGTGATGTTTATTGCATCTTATATTTCTTGTTTGGCGTTTTATTAGCATAATAAGATAATCCCTCATTTAGATATCAAGATAAGAATGTGTTCTTCCTTAAGTATGCACTGACAATGTTTCGTTGCTTCAAGACATCACGTGATGATCGGGTGTACTTGAATCCATGAGCATATCTCGGGTGTAAGACAGTTACACACGTGAATACTAAGGTTCTTACTTGGCGAGCCTAGCATGTACAGACATGGACTCGGAACACGGACCGAAAGGTTAAGCATGAGTCATATGTTTTGATATGATGACCATATGGATGCTCGCCTTTGAAGCTACACCGACTCACATGATGATCGGACTTGGTGTAGTGGATTTGGTTCATGTAATCACCAAAAAGACACGAGGGATGTCGTTTTTGAGTGGGAGTTCATTTCTAATTTGGATTAGTAGAACTCAATTTATCATAAATTAAATCAAAGTGAATTTGCATAATTTGTTGTAGTCATTGGCATTCGTTCACCACCTTATGCATAGTTGTAATTGAGATAATAGAACTATAGAATTCTGGATAGATACTTTACGAACTGGTATCGTATTGTGTTGAGTGTCAATCTAAAGTTTAAAGTCCTATTGCAAACTTTCAGCAAACTCTGTTTACTCCGTGAAATTTAATAATTGGTATTAAATCGAGAGTAACAATTCCAGTGTTAGTATCTTAAGTATCATGTTTGCCTCCATGATTCTTGATTATTTTAATATCAAGTTTATCTAGGAGCTGAAAGAATTATTTCAGAAACCATCATGTGTGACAGATATAACGATATCTGAAACAATGTTTTGGTTGCAATATGATAGAGTATAATATATGTTCTCATATTGGATGAGAATTTACGAAGGTTGGAGATGCTAGACATCCTAATCATCCAAAAGGGTTTTGGAAAGTAATGTTATACTCACGATTCGCCTTTATAAGCTACAGTAGCTTGATCATGAAAGTCGTCATGATAAGGATGAATAAAATATGTATATAAAGTGTTTACTACACTAAAAGATTACTAAAGAATGGATTTTAAAAGAATACCGATCATTTTGATGATGGTGATCTACTTCAAAGTGCAGGTCCAAAGGTATTATTATTTGAATATACACGCTTTGGACTATGTGTCATGTATATGGCGCCACTTTTGATGTTGATAGATTCTTTTAAAAAGGAAAAGGAAATGCTGAAAGAGAATCTATAAAATATATTTGGCAGAAAAGAAAAGATTGGAAATATCCAATTTAGGTATATATATGATATACATGTTATGGTTGTATTCTTTGCTTGTTAAACAATGTGGTTCTTGGGTATTGGATACCGAATTGGTTGGTATGAAATTTCATACAGAACGACGCAATTCATGAACCACAATGGCCTAAGTAACTAGCAAGAGAATATGTGATGATGTTCATCGAAAACAAACAAACCGTTGTTTGTATTTCTGGTTGACATCAAAGCTTGACTTCAAGATTTGTTTTAATAATTGTTATTTGAATTAGGTATTATGATGTAAGATCCCTCCTTTATAAAGGAAAAAGGATCCCTGTGATTGCAATGCTAGTCCCTGGATCATTGCTAGCATCCACAGTTTAAGATGAAGTACACAGATACAAAGGTCATTTATTACAGCCATTCCAGAGATAAACATAGTCTTTACAACTCCAAGGCCACAAGCCTAATACAAGAGTTTGAATAAGTAAATAAATAAAAGTCTTCATCTTCATGTGCCACAGGCAAACATGTTGAGTGTAGACTCATGACACCTAATCCTCATCAGAGTAACCTGCAACATCACAAGTTACAACCACAGTGGGTCAATACTTTGGAATAGTATTGGCAAGTGATACCTTAGTAAAATTTTAAGTGGACTAGATACTATATGCAATTTGGCTAGGTGTAGCTTGGCTTGCTTTGCTCAAAATAGATTTTGTTCCTATTAGTTGAAATCACTAAGTTTTTCTTTGTCAAAAGCTTTTCCCAAGGAACCACCAATAGACATTGAGGTCCTTCCCCCTTGTTCACCCACAAGTTTTTACTTAGAAATTGGGATGAGGAGATTCTTGATAGCTTCCATGCCTTGATGCTCAAGTTGTCCATTGCCATGGACTTGGCTAAGTACTTAGATTTTTACATCTGCAGAGGTTGTGCACTTTCCCCACCAGACTTGGTTTCACCAAGACAGGACCTTTCAGAGTCCTTCCCTTAGACCAAATGGACGCGTTCCAACCTATCATCCCACTACCACCAACTTTCCAAATGGCTAAGTTCTAGCAACTTATGTGATCCAGGCAGAGCCCATATTGCCAAGTGGCTGCACTAGAAGCTTCTTAACACTTGGCCTCTAAAATCTCTTTGTTCCTGGGTGGCTTACCACAAGTGAGATGCACAAGGTAACCCATAGAAATGGGCCTTGTGTCACCACTCAACATAAACCTTTCCTTCCATTCCACCCAGGTGTTTCATTAACTCAGTTGTTTTATTAGGCAAAACACAAGTCCAAAGGACTTAGAAATATTTTCATCATAGCATGTATATATTTCACCAACTCTTGGTTGCTAATAGCTAGTCTAAGCATGGCATAGATAGTAACTTAACTTAGAAATTCCCTAGCATTTCTACAACTACTAGGATTTCCCAACATGGCATATAAGCAAAATAATAGCATGCAAGTCTAACAAAATATTTCTAATTCTTAGTAGAAAACATAGGATAAAAATATTCATGAGTACCACTTGCCTTGGTAGTTGGGAGAGTAGCACTCCTCACAATCACAATCACTAGCACCAAAATCTACACAAAAATTGGTAGCAACAAATTACACACAAAACATATACAATCAAAAATATATGCATGCATGCAAGATGATATGTGATGATTTTTAAAACTCAACAAGGCATGTATTCAGTACTGATTCATATACAAGTCAAAAACTTGCCAAACAACAATTATTTAAACCCTAAATCATTTCCAAAACATTTCATAAACTCTAATTAGTCCTACACAAGTTTCTGCAAATAAAACCTTTTTAACATAAACTAAACATTAAACACATTGCATATTTAGAAAGAGCTTGCTATCCTGATTCCAACGGTATAAAATTTGTCAAATTATAATGTGGGGATCAAAAGTTATAGCCCAATCAAATTTGAATAACAATCAGATTCAAATTCTGTTTTTAAACTCTAATAGCTGCCACGCGGCGCTATCCTATTGGCGCGTACCGGTTCGCACAGATCACGCTTCCGCGCCGTCGGATCAAGTTAGATCCAATGCGCCAGATCTAAAGAAAACGGTTCGCTCCAGATCTAATCTAGACCCTATGATACAGATCTAACGGCGGGTGCTGCTCTGACCAAAGGGTGGCGGCTCGAATGGTCGCTGGCGGCGGCGGCGCTTCTGCCGGCGATGCACCGGTGATTCCAGAGGGAGCTAAGGGTCAAGCGGTGGCTTACCAGACTCGCTGAAGCACGACGAAGCTCAAGGTGTTGCTGGCGTGGGCGTGCTGCAGAGGCTGCTGGGGCTCGTCGGAGTTGGAGGCAGCGTCGGGTTTGCTCGGACGGTGACGAAGGCGACGTTACTGGCCACCCTAGCACAAACCGAGGGTATCAGCGTGTGCACAACGCTCAGGAAAACCTGACAGGGTCAAGTAGAAGGCATGGGGCGGTCGGATTTTACCTCAATCTCTCGCCGCAGTTGGAGACGGCGTCGGATGCTCACGGTGCTCGTCGAATTCGAAGCTCTGGATCACAAACAGACGGACAAAGGGGATCAGGAGATGCGCAAGGAGGTTGCGAAGCTGTTTGCATGAACCAGAGAGGAAGGGGCGCACGGGGTTTACCAGGATTGGTCGCCGGAGTAGGTTCTGTCTGCGACGGTGCAAGGGCGAATATTGGCAGCCTGGTGGCGCTTCTGTCTGGCTTTGTTGGGGGAAATGGCCGCGAGGGGGAGAGGTTTATGTAGCCGGATCTGGGCGTGGAGTTACTCGCGGAATCAATGGGAATCAACACGGCAGTGACTGCGGCGAGTAACGGCGGCGTGAGCGTCGCAGGCGCGCGTGATTGACGAAGACGACGACGTGGTCACGGGTCCACTTGTCAGCGAATGAAACAGAGAAGGGGTGGGGTCCTGGCGTCAGCGACTCTGTGGGTGCGTCTGCGAGTGAAAGAGAGAGAGTGGGGACCCGGGTGGGCTAAATGGGTTGGTTTCTCTGTTGGGCTAGAACAGTAGCGCCGGCCCTTTTCCTTTTCTTTATTCCTTTTCTATTTCTGTTTTGATTTTCTGGAATGAATTTCAAATGGTTTCAAAAGCTTTTGAATTCAAACTTTTTTCCTAGGATTTTGTAGGGTGCAACATTAACACTTCTGGGCATAAAATCAAGTGGTCACTTTGTATTAGCTTGGTCCCTTTGTTCAAACAAAATAAGCAGTGCTATAGCACATAATTTGAATAAGTTTTGGAAATAGTTTCTGAATCATATTTGTTTTGTAAAATTTCACCAAACTTCAACAATCAAACACAATAACAAGAGAGCAAGCAAGGCTTGGTTAAAAACAAATAACTCTTCAATCGAGAGTGGCATTAGACTAATAGCTGTTCACATAAAATCATGAGCTCATATGCTCCTGTTTTTGAAGTGTTTTGTTTGAAATGAAAAACATATGATCGTGGATGCATGGATGATATGCATCAGTTTGAAACATGATTTTAGGGATGTTACAAATCTAAGCCCCTTAAGGTGAATCTCGCCCTCGAGATTCGGATTGGCTAGCAAATAGGTGAGGGTGGTCTTTCCGAAGATCATCTTCTCTTTCCCATGTTGCTTCCTCTTCGGAATGATGATTCCACTGCACTTTGCAGAACTTGATAGTCTTAGTCCATGTGACTCTTTCTGCAGTTTCAATAATCTTGATAGGTTTCTCTTCATAAGTGAGATCACTTTCCAGTTGAACCTCCTCCAAAGGTATAGTATCCTTCAAAGAAGTTTCTTCCATTTCTGGATGACATTTCTTAAGTTGACTCACATGAAACGTATTATGGACAGCTGACAGAGATTCTGGCAGTTCTATTTCATAGGCAACTTCTCCTTTACGACTCAGAATCTTGAATTGTCCAACATATCTTGGTGCCAATTTTCCTTTGACTCCGAATCTCTTCACTCCACGAAGTGGTGACACTCTAAGATAAGCTCTATCACCGACTTTGTAGGTGACTTCTCTATGCTTAGGATCTGCGTAGCTTTTCTGTCGGGACTGTGCTATCTTCAATCTGTCCTTAACCAACTTGACCTTATCTTCAGCTTCCTTGATAAGATCTGGTCCGAATAAACTTCTTTCTCCCACACCATTCCATAACAATGGGGTGGTACACTTTCTTCCGTAGAGAAACTCAAATGGTGCCATCTCAATACTGGATTGATAGCTGTTGTTATAAGAAAATTCTGTGTAAGGCAAACTTTCATCCCAACTGGCTCCATAGTCTAGGGCACATGCCCTCAACATGTCCTCAAGAATCTGATTAGTCCTTTATGTTTGTCCATCAGTTTGAGAATGAAAAGCAGTACTGAATTCCAACCTCGTTCCCAATGACTCATGTAACTATCTCCAAAAATGGGAAGTGAATTGAGTTCCCCTATCAGACACAATACTCTTGGGTACTCCATGTAGACATACAATTCTACTCATGTAGATTCTGGCTAACTTAGCACTTGTATAGGTTGTCTTCACGGGTATGAAATGAGCCACTTTAGTTAGGCGATCCACTACTACCCATATAGAATCATATCCTGACCTGGTCCTTGGTAATCCGGTAATGAAATCCATACCAATCTTGTCCCACTTCCAATCAGGAATAGGTAGTGGTTGAAGCAAACCCGCTAGTTTCTGATGTTCCGCTTTCACTCTACTACGCACATCACACAAAGCAATATGTTCGGTGATGTCCTTCTTGAGATTATTCCACCAAAATCTTTCTTTCATGTCCATGTACATTTTGGTGTTACCCGGATGAATGGAATACGGTGAGTTGTGTGCTTCCTACAAAATAAGTTTCCGCAGCTCCGGATCTTGTGGAACACATATATGTTTCCCATGCCATAAAGTACCCTGTTCGTCTTCATGGAACCCTTTGGATTTTCATTTGCCAATCTTTTCTTTAATCTCTTCGATTTCTTTATCAATCTTCTGAGCTTCTTGTTGGAGATATGCCCTAGAGGCAATAATAAATGTGGTTATTATTATATCTTTGTGTTTATGATAAATGTTTACATTCATGCTATAATAGTATTAACAAGGAAACATTTATACTTGTGTGATTTGTAAACTTAATTTGAAGTCCCTAGTATAGCCTCTATACATCACTAGCTTGTTGGTTGATAAATGATTGTGGTTTCCCTATCATGAACATTGAGATGTTATCAACAACAAGATCATATCGTTAGGAGAATGATATGGTGGACATACTCCTATAGATAAGCGTAGCATAAAGATCAAGTCATTTTAATAGTTCAATTGCTATATTCTTTCTGATACATAGTAACCTAATTCCTTCGACCATGAGATCATGCATATCACCTTTACCGGATGGATGCTTTGATGACATCAAACACCACACCGTAACTGGGTGGCTATAAAGGTGGCATTGAGTGTTCGGAAAGTGTTGGTTGAGACACATGGATCAAGAGTGGGATTTGTCCATCCAGATGACGGATAGATATACTCTGGGCCCTCTCGGTGGAATGTCATCCAATTAGCTTGCAAGCATGTGACTGGATCACAAGGGATCACATACCACGGGAACAAGAAAATAGTACTTATCGGTAACGAGGTTGAACTAGGTATGCAGAGATACCGACGATCATAACCTCGGATAAGTAAACTATCGTGAGACAAAGGGAAATTGGTATAGTATGTAAGTGGTTCGTTCGATCGCAAAGTAATCATAGAAATATGTGGGAGTCATATGAATTTCCAGATTCCTCTATTGGTTATTGTTCGGAGAAGTGTCTCGATCATGTCCGCATAATTCACGAACCGTAGGGAGACACACTTAACGATTCGACGTTGTTTAAGTAGTTATGGTATTATGAGAAAGAGACCGAATGATTGTTCGGAGTCTCTGATGGGATCCGGGATATCACGAGGTGATCCGGAATGGTCCGGAGAATAAGATTCATATAAGGAAAGTCCCGTTTCGGAGTTCGGGAATGATTCCGGTGTTTTCATCGGGAATGTTCTAGAAAGTTCCGGAATGTCCGGCACTCCGGAGGGGAAGGGGTACATGAGTGTGTCATTGTAAGTTGGAATGATTGCATCATGTACTAAGTGTATTCGCTGTCCAAAATAAAGGGTTTATTCAAATCCTAAATTGAAAAGTCAAACGGCTAGTTTGAAAGTCAAACGGCAAGTTTTGGAAAGTGGAAAAGAGGAGGGAGTGTGAAACCGAGTTGGGGAGGGAGTCCTCCTCCCCAAGCCGGCGCACCACCCAAGCCGAGTTGGGGAGGGACTCCCCTCCCTCCCCTTGTCCGCCGGCCCCTCCACCTATATAAGGAGGGGCAGGGATCCCTCCTAGCACACACAAGTCCCTCACCTCAAACCCTAGAAGCTGCAGCCCACCATAGCCGCCGCCGCCCCCCTAGGGTTTTGCCCTAGCCGCCGACTTGGGGTCCCCGGAACCCTAGACGCCGGCTCTAGCATCCCCTCCTTGGTGTGTCTAAACCCTAGAACACCGAGGACTCTCTCATACTCCACCATACTCGCTCCGGCTTAAGGCGAAGCCCTGCGAGATCTCCCCTCTACTTCCGGTACCACGCCGTTGTGCTGCCGGAATCGCGAGGAGAGTGCTACAACCTCCACTGCCTGCTGGAACAAGGGAGAGGAAGGTCTTCGTCGAGTACCGAACGTGTGACCGACTGCGGGAGCGCTGGCGGGACGCAGCGCCGGAAGGATCGTCTACGCGATCTTGAGATCGGGAAGAGTACGACTACATCACCCATGAGAATCCGCTCTTGTTAAACACTTTGGAATCTTCGAGGGTAAGTTATTCCATTCACTCGTTGCTACAATCTAGTTGATAGATCTTGGCTTGTTTGTTTGTATGCGATAGAAATTTTTTGTTTTCCATGCTACGAAACCCTACAGTGGTATCAGAGCCGTGTCTATATGTAGATCTGTTGCACGAGTAGAACACAATGGTCATTGTGGGTGTTGATGCTTTTATTGTCGATTGCTTCTTGTGTACTATGCATCTTGCGGTATGTTGGGATGAAGCGGCCCGGGCTAACCTTACATGACATCGTTCATGAGACTTGCTCCACGCTTGTCATGCAACTTGTATTGCATAAGTGGCTTTGCGGGTGCCTGTTTCTCCTATCATAGTTAAGATCCAATTTACAACGGGTGATTAACAATACTAGTATCAATGTTGTGGTTCTTGTTCATAAGTTATAACGACACTTATTGAAAGCGCCAAACCACGTAAAATATGCAAAGAAAGTAGAGGCGTCTAACTTTGTTTTGCAGGGGTGTGCAGTGATGTGATATGGCCATGATTGTGATTATATTTGATGTATGCAATGTTCCTTATTGTAAGTTGGCAACCGGCAGGAGCCATATGGTTGTATTTAATTTATGTTAAGACCCGCATGTCTATTCAAAGTAGTTGTAATAGTTGAAGCCGATGGACGACAACCATGGAGAAGCGTCATTGACCTTGATGCAATGTCGGTGATGATGGAGATCATGTTCGTGCTTGAAGATGGAGATCGGAAGCACAAAGAAGAAAGGCCATATCATATCACATGTTATGAATTGCATGTGATGTTAATCCTTTATGCATCTTGTATTGCTTAGTAGACGACGGTAGCATTATAAGATGATCCCTCATGCACATGAATTTCAAGTCATAAAGTGTTCACCCTTAGTTAGCACCGTTGCTAAAGCTTGTTGTTTCGAAGCACCACGTGATGATCGGGTGTGTTAGATTCTGCAAGTGTATACAACACGAGCAAGCCAGATTTGCTCATGCGGAAACTAAGGTTTGATCTTGACGAGCCTAGCATGTACAGACATGGTCTCGGAACACGGATCACCGAAAGGTAAAGCATGAATCATATAATAGATATGATGAACATGTCGATTGTTCGCCATTGAAACTATGTCAACTCTCGTGATGATCGGTGTTGATGTAGTGGATTTGGTTCGTGTGATCACTAAAACAATGTGAGGGATATTGTTTTGAGTGGGAGTTCACCTAGGTTAATTTTATTATTAATTTGAACTCAATTTGTCATAAACTTAGTCTAAACTATTGCAAATATGTTGTAGATCAATGGCAGCCCCTACCATCAATTTTAATGCGTTCCTAGAGAAAGAAAGGTTGAAAAACAATGGAAGCAACTTCGCGGATTGGTTCCGCAATTTAAGGATTGTCCTCACAGCTGGTAATTTGACCTATGTGCTGGATGCACCGCTGGGTGACCCACCTAAAGCTGATGCTTCCGATGAAGTAAATAATGTTTACCTCGCTCGGAAGGATCAGTACTCCATAGTTTAGTGTGCTATCTTGTATGGTTTGGAATCGGAGCTTCAGAAAAGGTTTGAGAATTCAGACCCATATGATATTGTCGAGGATCTCAAATTGATTTTTGAGACTCATGCGGCAATTGAAAGCTATGAGGCTTCTTAAAAGTTCTTTAAATGCAAGATGGAAGAGGGCAGCTCAGTCAGTGAGCATGTGCTTAAGATGTCTGGGCACGCAAACAAACTTCAAAGCTTGGGTATAGTGATTCCTAATGCTTTGGGGATTTACCGTGTCCTCCAATCACTACCACCAAGTTACAAGAACTTTGTGATGAACTACAACATGCAGAACATGAACAAGCAGTTGCCAGAACTGTTTGCTATGTTAAAGTCTGCAGAAGTGGAGATAAAGAAAGAGCACCAAGTGTTGTTGGTAAATAAGACCACCAAATTCAAGAAAGGCAAGCCTAAGCAGAAGGGACACTTCAAGAAGGGTGGTAAGAAAGTTACCATGCCGGCGAAGAAGACCAAGGCTGGACCCAAGCCTGATACTGAGTGCTTTTACTGCAAGGGAGAAGGTCACTGGAAGCGGAATTGCCCAAAGTACTTGGCGGATCTGAAGAACGGCAACATCAAGAAGAAAGGTATATCTGATATACATGTTATTGATGTGTATCTCACTAGTACTCGAAGTAGTGCCTGGGTATTTGATACTGGTTCGGTTTCTCATATTTGTAACTCGAAACAGGTGCTGCAGAATAAACGGAAGCTAGCGAAGAACGAGGTGACGATGCGCGTGTGAAACGGATCAAAGGTTGATGTGATCGCGGTCGGCACGCTACCCCTTCATCTACCATCGGGATTAGTTTTATACTTAAATAATTGTTATTTGGTGCCTGCGTTGAGCATGAACATTATATCGGGATCTTGTTTATTGCGAGACGGTTACTTGTTTAAGTACGAGAATAATGGTTGTTCGATTTATATGAGTAATATGTTTTATGCACATGCACCTTTGATAGATGGTCTATTTTTATTGAATCTCGATAGTGGAAATACACATATCAACAACATTGAGGCTAAACGTTTGAAATCAAACGATAATTCGACCTATATGTGGCACTGTCGTCTTGGTCACATTGGAGTGAAGCGTATGAAGAAACTCCATTCCGATGGACTTCTTGAATCACTTGATTTTGAATCACTTGAAAGATGCGAAGCATGTCTGATGGGTAAAATGACTAAGACTCCATTTTCTGGTATGATGGAGCGAGCTACGGACTTATTGGAAATCATACATACCGATGTGTGTGGTCCGATGAGTGTAGCATCGCGCGGTGGTTATCGTTATGTTCTTACCTTCACGGATGACTTGAGTAGATATGGGTATATCTATTTCATGAAACATAAGTCCGAGACTTTCGATAAGTTTAAGGAGTTTCAAAGTGAGGTAGAGAATCAACGTAACAAGAAGATTAAATTTATGCATTCTGATCGTGGAGGTGAATATTTGAGTTACGAGTTTGGCGAGCATTTGAAGAAATGCGGAATACTTTCAAAATTGACACCGCCGGGAACACCACAGCGTAATGGTGTGTCCGAACGTCGTAATCGAACTCTCTTAGATATGGTTCGTTCTATGATGTCACTTACAGATTTACCGCTATCATTTTGGGGTTATGCATTAGAAACAGCCGCATTCACTTTAAATAGGGCACCGTCTAAATCCGTTGAAACGACACCGTATGAATTATGGTTTGGGAAGAAACCTAGATTGTCATTCCTTAAAGTTTGGGGATGCGAAGCCTATGTAAATAAGTTACAGCCGGACAAGCTAGAACCCAAAGCGGAAAAATGCGTCTTCATAGGATACCTGAAGGAAACTATTGGGTATACCTTCTATCACAGATCCGAAGGCAAAATCTTCGTTGCTAAGAATGGATCCTTTCTAGAGAAGGAATTTCTCTCGAAATAAGTGACTGGACGGAAAGTAGAACTCGACAAGGTTGTCGAACCTTCTCTCGAAATTGCGTAGCGCAGCACCGGAAGAAGTTCCTGTGGTGCCTGCACCAATAAGAGAGGAAGCTAATGATGGTGATCATGAAACTTCGGTTGAAGTTGCTACAGAGCCTCGGAGGTCAACGAGAACTCGTACCACTCCAGATTGGTATGATCCCGTTATGAGTGTCATGTTGGTGGACAACACCGATGACCCCGAGACATATGAGGAAGCAATGATGAACCCCGATTCCAATAAATGGCAAGAAGCCATGAAATCTGAGATTGGATCCATGTACGAAAACCAAGTATGGACTTTGGTGGACTTACCAGATGGCCGGAAGGCTGTCGAGAACAAATGGATCTTCAAGAAGAAAACAGATGCTGATGGTAATGTTACTGTCTATAAAGCTCGACTTGTCGCAAAAGGGTTTCGACAAATTCAAGGAGTTAACTACGATGAGACTTCTCACCGGTAGTGAAGCTAAAGTCTGTTAGGATTATGTTAGCAATCGTTGCATATTATGATTATGAGATATGGCAGATGGATGTCAAAACAGCATTCCTCAATGGAGATATTGATGAAGAGTTGTATATGATGCAACCCAAAGGTTTTGTCGATCCTAAAGATGCTAACAAGGTATGTAAACTTCAACGGTCCATCTATGGGTTGAAGCAAGCATCCCGAAGTTGGAATCAACGTTTTGATAAGGTGATCAAAAGTTTTGGTTTTATACAAACTTATGGAGAAGCTTGTATTTACAAGAAAGTGAGTGGGAGCTCTGTAGCATTCTTAATACTATATGTGGATGACATATTGTTGATTGGGAATGATGTAGACCTTCTTAATAGTGTCAAGGAATATTTGAATAATAGTTTTTCAATGAAGGATCTTGGCGAAGCAGCTTACATATTAGGCATAAAGATTTATAGAGATAGATCGAAACGCCAAATATCATTGTCACAGAGTACATATTTGGACAAAGTTCTAAAGAGGTTTGGAATGGAAGATAGCAAGAAAGGGTTCTTGCCCATGTTGCCCAATACGACCTTGAGTAAAACTCAAAGTCCGACATCGGCAGAAGATAGAGAAAGGATGAGTAAGACTCCCTATGCCTCAGCCATAGGATCTCTAATGTATGCCATGCTATGTACTAGACCCGACATTGCATATGTTGTTAGTTTAACTAGCAGATATCAAAGTGATCCAGGAGTGGATCATTGGACAGCGGTCAAAAACATCCTTAAGTACTTGAGAAGAACTAAGGATATGGTTCTTTCTTATGGAGGTGATGAACAGCTCGTTGTTAATGGTTACACCGATGCTAGTTGGAACACCGATCCGGATGATTCTAAATCACAATCTGGATACGTATTTATTTTGAATGGTGCAGCAGTTAGCTGGAGGAGTGCAAAGCAAAGCGTTGTGGCGAGATCTTCAACTGAATCGGAATACATGGCTGCTTCGGAGGCTTCACAAGAAGCGATATGGATGAAAGAGTTCATTACAGAGCTAGGTGTGGTTCCTAGTGCGCTGGACCCAATGTCTATCTACTGTGATAACATGGGCGCCATAGCCAATGCGCAAGAACCAAGGTCACACAAGAAGCTGAAGCATATCAAGCTATGTTTTCACGCTATTCGAGAACATATCCAAGATGGGGATATAAAGATTTGCAAAGTACACACAGATCTGAATGTGGCGGATCCATTGACTAAACCTCTCCCGAGGGCAAAACATGACCAGCACCAAACTGCCATGGGTGTTCGGTATATTACCATGTAATCTAGATTAGATGACTCTAGTGCAAGTGGGAGACTGTTGGAGATATGCCCTAGAGGCAATAATAAATGTGGTTATTATTATATCTTTGTGTTTATGATAAATGTTTACATTCATGCTATAATATTATTAACAAGGAAACATTGATACTTGTGTGATTTGTAAACTTAATTTGAAGTCCCTAGTATAGCCTCTATACATCACTAGCTTGTTGGTTGATAAATGATTGTGGTTTCCCTATCATGAACATTGAGATGTTATCAACAACAAGATCATATCGTTAGGAGAATGATATGGTGGACATACTCCTATAGATAAGCGTAGCATAAAGATCAAGTCATTTTAATAGTTCAATTGCTATATGCTTTCTGATACATAGTAACCTAATTCCTTCAACCATGAGATCATGCATATCACCTTTACCGGATGGATGCTTTGATGACATCAAACACCACACCGTAACTGGGTGGCTATAAAGGTGGCATTGAGTGTTCGGAAAGTGTTGGTTGAGACACATTGATCAAGAGTGGGATTTGTCCATCCAGATGACGAATAGATATACTCTAGGCCCTCTCAGTGGAATGTCATCCAATTAGCTTGCAAGCATGTGACTGGCTCACAAGGGATCACATATCACGGGAACGAGAAAAGAGTACTTATCGGTAACGAGGTTGAACTAGGTATGCAAAGATACCGACGATCGTAACCTCGGATAAGTAAACTATCGTGAGACAAAGGGAAATTGGTATCGTATGTAAGTGGTTCATTCGATCGCAAAGTAATCGTAGAAATATGTGAGGGAGCCCTATGAATTTCCAGATTCCTCCTCTAATGGTTATTGTTCGGAGAAGTGTCTCGATCATGTCCGCATAATTCACGAACCATAGGGAGACACACTTAAGGATTCGACGTTGTTTGAGTAGTTATGGTATTATGAGAAAGAGACCGAATGATTGTTCGAAGTCTCGGATGGGATCCGGGATATCACGAGGTGATCCGGAATGGTCCGGAGAATAGGATTCATATAAGGAAAGTCCCGTTTCGGAGTTCGGGAATGATTCTGGTGTTTTCATCGGGAATGTTCTAGAAAGTTCCGGAATGTCCGGCACTCCGGAGGGGAAGGGGTACATGAGTGTGTCATTGTAAGTTGGAATGATTGCATCATGTACTAAGTGTATTCGCTGTCCAAAATAAAGGGTTTATTCAAATCCTAAATTGAAAAGTCAAACGGCTAGTTTGAAAGTTAAACGACAAGTTTTGGAAAGTGGAAAAGAGGAGGGAGTGTGAAAACCGAGTTGGGGAGGGATCCTCCCCCTAACCGGCGCACCACCCAAGCCGAGTTGGGGAGGGACTCCCCTCCCTCCCCTTGGCCGCCGGCCCCTCCACCTATATAAGGAGGGGCAGGGCTCCCTCCTAGCACACACAAGTCCTTCACCTCAAACCTAGAAGCTGCAGCCCACCATAGCCGCCGCC